>CAEFZP010004592.1:267500-867500 GCA_903064625.1 Mallotus villosus | reverse complement strand
GGCAGGAGAGGCCATGGTCAGGGTCTGCTCTGACTGAGTCAGCCAGTTTATGAAGTCCTGCAGGTTGTCATGGAAATCTGTGGCCAGACCCAGGGCTTCCTCCAGTTTCAGCTACAGAGAGAGAAGGAGGGAGTTAGAGGGACAGAAAGAAAGAGAGTGAAGAAGAGATGAGCACTCCTCTTTCTCTCTTTCTCTCTCTCTCAGTTTCTCTCACACGCGCACACACACGCACACACACAGGCACACACACACACACACACACACACAGATACAGTCACCACAGCATGAGGTAATGCTTGCAGGTGGTTAGTGAGACCAGCAGGAGAAGCAGAGCTCTGAGTCTGTCTCCTCCAGGTGTAAAGATAGAGACACCAGCCTCTGATCTAACCCACGCCACACGGAGGTCTGAGGAAGACCGGAAACAGTAGAGTACAGTTGAAGTAGAGTAGAGTTGTAGTAGAGTAGAGTAGGGTAGGGTAATGTAATGTAGTGCAGAGTAGGGTAGAGTAGAGTTCAGTACAGTCAGTACAGTAGAATGCTAAAGTTCAGGCTGGTCCAGTCCAGACCGGTTCAGTCCAGTCCAGACCTGAGTTGGGTGGTCGTGTACTCCAGTCCAGCCGCAGAATGCCATGGTAACAGACAGAAACCGATGAGTGTGTCTGGGGTTTGAACTACCTTCTAATCCAGTCCAACACACTGTAGCATCTGTTAATGTGATCTGCACCGTCCAAACGCCTGATCCCTGTTCCCCGCTGACTCACACACTAGTGTGTGACTCGTGTCAGGAACACACACTAGTGTGTGACCACTTCCTGTGTCATGACCTAATCAGTGTGACTGGTCTAATCCACTCAGTCCAGCTTTGTCAGTACCAACACTCACTCAGAAGTCACGGTGGTCTCTAATAAGTATACTTTTTTTTATTCTGAAAGAAACAAGCTTTTAGAATCTTGAAACAAGAATGATTCTTCAATCATTACCCAGAACCTTCACCCAGAAGACTGTGCTTCTTTGTATCTTGTTTTAACCGAGTGAGCGTGAATGTTGTCACAGAGGCCGGGTGACGAAAACACATGGAGAACATGGACCCCTCCCCCACGCAGCCCCCCCACCCCCACACAGCCCCCCCTCCCCCACGCAGCCCCCCCTCCCCCACGCAGCCCCCCCTCCCCCACACAGCCCCCAGAGCCCGTCTCACCTTCCTGTCGGCCACCTTGGCGTGGACGCCGTCCCAGCGCTCCTCCAGGCCGGCGAGGTGGCCCTCCGTGCTGCTGTCCTGCCCCTCGGGGCTGGAGGTGAGCAGCCGTCTGCCTCGGGCCTTCAGCTCCTGGTACAGCGGCTCCTTAACGTGCAGGGCCGAGCACAGCTCCTACACACACACAGCAGGGGTCAGGCACAGGGGCCAAGCACAGGGGCCAAGCACAGGGGCCAAGCACAGGGGCCAAACAGGAACCGTTTCTGAGTCCACTGATGACCCACGAGTCTTTTTGCTGTCGCTACGGTGATACGCTCAACCTGACTGGGACCCTCTACAGTTACAAACGAAGCTCATCAAATACGCCATGTTTCTAAGATGGGCTGATGAAAGGTTCTATAGGTACCTACAGGTGGCTAATCTTATCAAGCTGCTCAGGGTTTCACTTGATTAGGCTGTCAAACTGAAAATGCTGTCTTTAAATGAACAGGGCTATGCCACAGGATAGAACAACAACATCGATAAGAATGATATCTACATTATGCCCTGACTGACTATTGTTGGATGCATTAGGGCTCTTAAGTGTGCAGTCAACAGTTTGAGTGACTGCTTTAAAGGCTTGCTTTTGGGAGAGCATGGGAAGAAAAACAAGCCCAAAAATGGAGAAGGAATGAGAGCCGGCATTCATTCACACAGCCAAGTCCTCACTTTCATTTTCTCTTTATTTCTTTCTTTCTCATTTTCTTTCTCTTTCTCTACCTTTCTCTACCTTTCGCTCTAGTTTTTGTCTCTCTGTCTCTTTCTAATCAATGCTAATCCTTTGGTTCTCCTGGGGTTCTTCTTAGTGGATGTTCTGAAGGGGAACCCTCAGCAACAACAGTGAGAACCTCGTTATCACAGGACAGCCACCACAACAACAACGACACAGACACAAGCCAACACAACATTCCCCCTGAACACAAAGCCATCACAACATTCCCCCTGAACACAAAGCCATCACGACATTCCCCCTGAACACAAAGCCATCCTTAATCCACTTCAGAGCCGTCCAGCTTCAGCGAGGCTCTTCCACAGGAGAGATGCGGGGCTCAGACGTAGGGCTGAGAGTGGGATTCTTCTGCTGTGTCATTTCATTTTCACCCTTCAGATGACGACCAGACACACTGCGCACCAGGCAGCCATCTGCTGCAAGGCCCTAGACACACACACACACACACACATCCACACTCGCCTTCGTTCCAGGGCCTTTCACACACACACACACCACACACACACACACACACGCAACCACGCACACACACTCACACACTCACCTCCGTTCCAGGGCCTTTCACACACACACACCCACGCATAAACACACACACACACCCATGCACACACACACACACATACTCGACTCCATATCAAGGCTTTTCACACACACACACCATCCACAGCATGGCCTTTCAGCGGAGGGCGACGTACCAGATGGGCGTGAAGCTGCTGGCGGGCCGTGTCTGGGAGGCCCCCCACCGCCTTGGACGCCCCCAGCTGCCTCTCCGTGTCTTTCAGCCAGTGCTGCATGTCTTCGATCTCGCCATGGAAACCCTGGGCCTGCAACACAGCCCAGCTGAGAGTCACAACAATGGCCTCAGTCTCCATTGTGGACGACGTGAGGGGGAAGAGCAGCGCTCGTCTGAGCTGAGCGCCTCAGTCTTTCAGCAGAGGGTTCAGAGGGAGAGGGGTCTGTCTGGGACCAGGGGTGTTAGAGGGAGAGGGGTCTGTCTGGGACCAGGGGTGTTAGAGGGAGAGGGGTCTGTCTGGGACCAGGGGTGTTAGAGGGAGAGGGGTCTGTCTGGGACCAGGGGTGTTAGAGGGAGCGAGTTAGGGGAATTAGTCTTAGTTAAGTGGTATTGTTTAATTGCGTGACGGAAACCTTGATTTCGGTCGGTTATTGTTTCGTTTTTTTGCAGTTTTGTGTTTTTTTCCTTGAAAACTATGCGGCAGTCCACTTCAAATTGTAACTTATAAATTCCGATGTTTCTGTAAAATCATCTTGACAGAGCTCTGCAGGTTCCTGGGATGTGGGGGAACACATTCTTGGAGGACACGGGATTGTATTTGGCGAACCTCTCTCCACCACAACCTCGTCCAAACCTCTGACACTTTTATAGATCCTCACTTGGATAAATTGTACTTCGTATTCATAAAGCAATACTCAAACTGCTGGCAATGAAGTTGTCCAGGAAGTTACAGGCCGGATAACAACCCTTTCAAAATTCTTTGAATCACATTGCACGTAAAACACTTGTTGTTCAGATCAAAGCGTTCCACTAAATGTCAAAGTTATTGTTAGTGGCAGCAGGAGAGGAGGAGGAGATGGAGGGGGAGGAGGAATGAGGGAGTCGGGGTGAGAGGGTGGAGGGAAGGGGGAGGGGTGAGGGAGGAACTGGCACCTGAACTCCCCCTCCTCTGTAATCTGTCTGATTTAGATTTTCTACATTCTTCTCCTGCTGCTGGGGAGAGAACAGACCTCCGCCTGGGTTAGTGAGGACAGGAGACAGGCTCTGCTGGGCTCCTGGGGGGGAGGGGGCAGGCAGGCCGGCCGGCCGGGGGAGGGAGGGAGGGAGGCAGGCTGGGGGGAGGAAGGAGGCTCGAGGGGGAGGCAGCAGGCCGGGGGAGGGAGGACTGCTTGAGGAGGGGGGCTGGCAGGAAGGGGGGTGGGTATGGGGGTGGGAGGGAGGGGTGAGTGAGTGAGGAGAGAGTCTGGGGTGGAGGGAGGGTTACGGTTTGTGGAAGAACAAGACTCCGGCTCTCTTTGCAAAACGCCCAAATCCCAAGAAACCCAGACACAGGCCAGTAAGACGGGTGCGTTCGATTCGTCCCTACCTGTAGCAGTGCGCCGTCCAGCTGCTGCCTGCGGTGCTCCGTCTTCTCCAGGATGCCCCTCCAGCGCAGCCCCAGGCTCTCCAGCCTGCTCTGCAGCCCCGAGGCCTCCTCCCCCTCACTGGAGGCCACCAGGTCGGCCCCGGCCTTGTTCACGGCCTCCACCGTGCTGGTGTGGGCCAGCACGTCGTTCTGCAGGACCTGGGACACAAGGGAGATCCAGCACAATCAGGCTACGCAGGCAGAGTCCATTTACAATGATACTTCAGTCAGTTTCCTGACCATTTTGCACATTTCGGGAGTTTTCCTGTTGCCTTGGCGACCGTTCGTTGCATATTTGGAAGCCACTGCTGTTGTAATTTCCACTCGGGGATCATTAAAGTGCTTCTTTATTTTCTCATCACTGGATCAACTGGATCAAATGCATATTTGCTCAAATACAGTCACATGCAGCTGGATTTAGAAGATTGTAAAGGAGGCAGAAAGTGGAGAAGACATAGGAACCAGATTAGACTAAGCAGATGAATCCACTGCCATCATCAGGCCTGCATTAAGGATCACTCCGTAGGGGGGTTGGTCGTAAGCTGGTTAAAACATCCCCAAAGTCCGGGATCATTTTAAGTTTTGTATGGGCAGTATTCTAAAGGATATCCTGCCTAAAAGTATTCTATAAAACGGTTTTAGACACATTTAGAGATCCTAGATTATTCTGATGGCCATTTAAGATCCAGTTTGTGATTGTGATGTGTGTGCGTGCGTCTGTGATGTATGTGTGTGTGTGTGTGTGTGTGTGTGTGTGTGTGTGTGTGTGTGTGTGTGTGTGTGTGTGTGTGTGTGTGCGTGCGTGGAGGGATATTTGTTTTCATCTGTGCTAATCCCGAGGTCAGAAGGTCAGGGAGGAGACAAAGATTAAAAGAAAGAGAGACAGACAGAGATGGAGAGAGACGGAACAGAGAGGACAGCAGAGAGGAAGAGAGAGACAGGCAGAGAGGAGAGAGACAGAGAGGAGAGCAGACACAGAGAGGAAGAGAGACAGACAGAGAGAGGAAGAGAGAGACAGACACAGAGAGGAAGAGAGACAGACAGAGAGAGAGAGAGAGAAGGAAGCCGGGGGGGTGATGATAATCCCACAGTGCCGACACACTGGGGCAGAGGATGGCAGGCGGAAGGTTTCCGGGCTTACGTGGTGCTTGGCCAGCTCTATCTCGATGGCCTTGGGCTCTCCAGTGGCCTGTCTCTGCTCGGCCAGCAGCTCCTCCGTGTGACTCATCCAGGCCAGCAGCTCGTCCAGAGCGTGCTGGAACTGGCCCAGCGCCAGCAAAGCTCCCTCCATCTTGTGCTGCACCGCACAGGACAGACACAGGACAGACAGTTTAAGATTCACTTCGGTACGCGTCTATGGCATTGGTTCCCTGTATGCCCCTCTAATGACACCCAGCCCTCTTTCCATGGTGATGCCTGTGACACTCTACCCAGCCCTGTAGCCCTGGCGACGCCCGTTTAACTCCACCCAGCCCTGTTGTCCTGGCGACGCCTGTATCCCTCCACCCAGCCCTGTTACCCTGGCGCCGCCTGTATCCCTCCACCAAGCCCTGTTGCCCTCGCGCAACCTGTATCCCTTCACCCAGCCCTGTAGCCCTGGCGACGCCCGTTTAACTCCACCCAGCCCTGTTGTCCTGGCGACGCCTGTATCCCTCCACCCAGCCCTGTTACCCTGGCGCCGCCTGTATCCCTCCACCAAGCCCTGTTGCCCTCGCGCAACCTGTATCCCTCCACCCAGCCCTGTAGCCCTGGCGACGCCCGTTTAACTCCACCCAGCCCTGTTGTCCTGGCGACGCCTGTATCCCTCCACCCAGCCCTGTTACCCTGGCGCCGCCTGTATCCCTCCACCAAGCCCTGTTGCCCTCGCGCAACCTGTATCCCTCCACCCAGCCCTGTAGCCCTGGCGACGCCCATTTAACTCCACCCAGCCCTGTTGTCCTGGCGACGCCTGTATCCCTCCACCCAGCCCTGTTACCCTGGCGCCGCCTGTATCCCTCCACCAAGCCCTGTTGCCCTCGCGCAACCTGTATCCCTCCACCCAGCCCTGTAGCCCTGGCGACGCCCGTTTAACTCCACCCAGCCCTGTTGTCCTGGCGACGCCTGTATCCCTCCACCCAGCCCATGTTACCCTGGCGCCGCCTGTATCCCTCCACCAAGCCCTGTTGCCCTCGCGCAACCTGTATCCCTCCACCCAGCCCTGTTGCCCTGGCGACGCGGCTGGGGTCCAGCTGACCTGGCGGTGGATGATCTTCTCGTCCAGGCCGGCCCAGAGCATCTTCAGCTCTGCTACCGGCTCCTGGATGGCCAGACGGTCTCCCTCCTCCGTCACCTTCCTCAGAAGCAGCCCCGCCTGGTGGCTCAGACGCTCCATCTCGATCTGCAGCTGGTACGCCTCGCTCTTGAACTCCTGGAGTACACGCAAACACACACACACACAGACAGGTATACACACACACATACACACACACACACACAGGTATACACACACACACAGGTATACACACACACATACACACACACACATACATACACACACACAGACATTAATAGAAATCCTTGTTGCTGTGGCAACAATACCAGGCCCTGTCTGTTTGGCTAACCGCTAGTGCTTTAGACACAAACACCCAGCTCAGTCCCAGTGGACATGCAGACCTACAGAACCCCATGACTGACAAAGGCTAAACCACACAGCATTAGCCTGCGACCTGACAATACACCGCTGCAACACAAAGCTGCCAGCTGAGGTATTCAGCCTGGAGAACAATGTCCCATAACTGAAGCCCGAGGAGCACAAGGGACTCCTCACAACGAGGACCGTGAAAGCTGAGTCATGGCTTTGATCCTAGATCCATACACATGCTCTGTGAGTCACAGTCTGTGAGTCACAGGGTAAACAAAGGTGCAGTGTGTGTTCAGGTGTGTGTTCAGGTGTGCGTCCAGGTGTGTGTTCAGGTGTGGGTACCTTGAGCTCATCTATCTGCTGCTTGACAGTCTGCAGGTCGGTTCCCACCGGAGACATCGAGTCCAGCTTGCTCTCCACGATATCCACCCAGTCGAACATACCCTGGGAGAGCAGGAGGATGAGGAGGAGGTGGAGGAGGAGCAGGAGGTGGAGGTGGTGGAGGAAGAGGAGGTGGAAGAAGAGGAGGTGGAGGAGGAGCAGCAGGAGGAGCAGGATGAGGAGGAGCAGGAGGTGGAGGAGGAGGTGGTGGAGGAAGAGGAGGAGGAGATGCAGTGTCACCATCTTTCATAGTCATATCTGCCATGCTTTATTACTTTCATTCAAACCACCAACAGTCTAGGTTGAGGCAGGCTTTTAAAAACGGCTCATAAACCAGCCCCTGTTTCACAAAGTCCTCAATTACATTGTAAACTAGACTTTTTTAATTAAAGTAACCTCATTTAAGTATAGCGACAGCTTTTGTTGTTGTTTATAGTCTTCAAGCTAATATCACAGTGGTCTGCTCATGTGTGGTTAGGCTGTTTGGATGGTTGTGTGAGTCTGGAGCCAGACTGGGGTCTCCAGGCTGCATCCTAGCCCAGACTGGGGTCTCCTACCTGCAGGCCGTCCTGGAACTGCACAGCCGCCTGCATGGCCTCCTCTAGTCTGTCCAGCCTCTCCTTCCAGCTCTTGTCCAGGGTCTCCCACGCAGAGTTCACCTGGGGACGACAGCCAGGGCTCAAACACATTCTCAGACTGGATAGAAGGGATGTATTCATCGTGATGATGCTGTTGTGATCTGAGTGTTTTGTGATGATACTGCTGTGATCTGAGTGTTTTGTGATGATACTGCTGTGATCTGAGTGTTTTGTGATGATGCTGCTGTGATATGAGTGTTTTGTGATGGTACTGCTGTGATCTGAGCGTTTTCATCATGATGTTGCTAATTAGCTAGGTCAGGCACCTCGTCAATGCTCTTCTTGATCACAGGCTTGTCTGGCTCGCCGCACGCCGCCATAAGCTCCGCCCCCAGATTTTGTACCACGTCCAGCTCCTCCTGCAACCCGTCAATCTCCTCTTTGAACGTCTGAGAGGAGAGAGAGAGAGAGAGAGAGACATAGTTAGACAAACAGACAGATAGTCAGAGACTGTGGGTTGACAGCAGGTAGATCTTCAGTAAACCTACAGGGCCCCTGATGATAAACACCCTCTATGGGCCCCATCCCTCACCTCCAGACCCCATCTCTCACCTCCAACCCCCATCCCCCACCTCCAGACCCCATCCCCCACCTCCAGACCCCCATCCCCCACCTCCAGACCCCATCCCCCACCTCCAGACCCCCATCCCCCACCTCCAGACCCCACCTCCAGACCCCCATCCCCACCTCCAGACCCCATCCCCCACCTCCAGACCCCCATCCCCCACCTCCAGACCCCATCCCCCACCTCCAGACCCCCTCCCTCACCTCCAGACCACCATCCCCCACCTCCAGACCCCCTCCCTCACCTCCAGACCCCCATCCCCCACCTCTAGACCCCCATCCCCCACCTCCAGCCCCCCTCCCTCACCTCTAGACCCCCATTCCCCACCTCCAGGCCCCATCCCCGACCTCCAGGCCCCATCCCCGACCTCCAGGCCCCATCGCTCACCTCCAGGGCCTCCTGCTGCTGCTTCACCACGGAGGGGTCAACTCCAGGCTCCTCCTGCTCCCGGAGGAGGTCCTGGGTGTCCTTGATGGTGACGATGAGGGCGCAGTGGTCGCACCAGAACTTGTCGGCCAGGTCCATGACGTCCAGCAGCTTGGCCTCCCGCTCCTCCGCCAGGGCCTGGATGTCGCTCCACAGGAACACCATCTGATCCAGCTTGTCTTGGACCGCTGCAGCACACAGAGGAGAGCTCAGGACACACACATTTACACACACGCAGACATACGCAGACACACACACGTGTGTTCATAAATACACCACTTTGCTTCGACACAAGCTTTGACTATCTCCAGGTCGCGTTGGACGGGGGCGAGCGACATTCTAAAGAGGCCAGGGCCTTCACCTTTAGCCGAGACGTCCTTGTCGGCGCCCTCCGAGCGGGCGATCATCTCCTCGCCGCGCTGCTTCAGTGTCTCGAAGGACGGCTGCAGCTTCTCCAGCTCCATGGTCACAGCCTTGTTCTCGGAGATCTGCTCACGGATCTTCTCCACCTCCACGGAGATGGAGGGGGGCTGGTGCAGGCGCTCGGCCATCCGCTCCAGGGACTCCATCATCGGGTCGATCTTGTCGTGGAACTGGGGGGCAGAGACAGGGTTGCTCAAGTGTTGCTTTGACATGCAACATGTGTCAAACTAAAGGAACCACAAAGGAAGGCTGTTGATTGTAAAAGAGAGGCTGAGATGACACATAGGAAAGAGACATTGTTTAATCCATGAAGTACCGGCACGCATTTCTACATTTAGCAGGCTGTGGTTTCCACTGAGCACGGTAATACCATTCCTGAGTGGAACTATCCATGCTGTCCTGTTTTCAGAGGAAGGATATGATTAATGCTTCCTCTTGTGTTGAGGCAGAGGGACGACAAGCACTTTCATCAAAGCGGTTCAGAATTGAGTTTCGCCTGCCTTGGCGCTGTTTTGGCAGGTCATCAAATGACCCCGTGGAGGGGCACATCCCCAAGCACCAGAACAATCTGTTAAAAACATGATGTGATCCCCTCACAGATGCACTCGGAACAACAATATCAGCCATAGTGCTTCACTAATCAAACTCTCATGCTCGTGTCTATTACACAGCCGATGAAACCCTACAAGGTGGGCGCTAGCTGGAGGTGTCTGGCATCAGCAGACACACACCATGTGCCATGCCCTCACTTCTCTGGCCTGGGTGTTAACAGTCCAAACAAAATCACCAGGGAGTCAAAACAACGAAGAGATGATGACAGGAACAGGAAGTGAATGATTAAGGGTAGCCAGTCAAACAGCAGAGGGGAGGAGTCACCAGTGCACAGGTGGCTGGGGCTGACTCCCAGCGGGCAGTGACCTCATAAAGGTTGAGAGAGAGAGAGACAAACGGTCCGTGTGTGTGTGAGGGGGGGGAGTGCATTCTTGCACCTGCGTGTATGTGTGTGCACAGCGAGTAAGTTTGCTTGTTTTTGTGTGTGCGTGTGATCTACGTGTCGAAGATTCTTGCACGTGTCTTCACCCGTGTGTGTGTGTCTCACCTGGGTGGACTTGGAGATGGCCTCGTCCAGGGTGGAGGCCCTGTGCTTGACGTCAGCCTTCAGCTGGGAGTACAGACGGTCCGTGGTGGTGTACTTGTCCTGGACAGGAAGCCCCTCCGCTGGGCTCAGCTCCAGCAGCTGGCTGCCTGTCTTGTTCATCTTGTCGATGTGGGGCTTGTGCTCCGCTATCAGCTCACGCATTTGCTGTGGGCGTCGAAAACAAGAAACGAATAAATGCCAGAGTGAAGCTCGCACAAACAACACAGCGATGCTTAATCCAGTGGCACCGAAACAACTATTTAACGAGGAGGGATAACGTGGTGTAAAGTCTAGACAAGCCTCCTGGCTCTACAGTTTGATTGCTTGGTTATAGGCTACAGCAGTGTAGGCCTACTGTTGGATCAAGTACAGTAGAGTAGGCAGAGCTTAGCTCTAGCTTTCTTAGCTGTATAGGATATCCAGACATTTCACTGATCACTGGTCCACCTGTACAGCAGTGGGCTATACAGTGATAGGCTAGCTTAGCTACAGGCTAGCTTAGCTACAGGCTTCAAGGTGCTAAGCAAGCTTAGCTACAGGCTACGAGGTGCTAGGCTGGTTTAGCTACATGCTACACTGTGCTAGGCTGGTTTAGCTACAAGCTACACTGTGCTAGGCTAGCTTAGCTACAGGCTACACGGTGCTAGGCTATCTTAGCTAAACGCTACACGGTGCTAGGCTAGTTTAGCTACAGGCTACACAAGCAGCACTAGACTACAAGCCACTCCAGCCTAACTTCAGCAGGCTCATTTAGGCTCCTTCATCCTACCCAGATCAGGTGTCCAGTATGTGAAAATCAATAATATGAAGGTAAATTTGATTAAATTCAATGTGATACAATAAAATGAAATTCCATTTGATTCAATTAAATACAATTCTATTTCACTCAATTCAATTTGATTCCATTCAATTCATTGAATTGAATTGGAATGGGATTCATGTGAGTCGTCTCTGGGCTCCTCACCCTGAGCTCCTCCTGCTGCTGGCGCAGAGCCTCGTACTCGATGGCGGGCAGGGGCAGCTGGAGGAAGGAGGCGCGGGCGTCCTGGAGCCAGGGCCACAGCTCCTCGTACGTCTCCCAGAACTGGCTGGCCAGGGACTGGGCGCGCTCCAGCTGCAGGCAGCGCTCCGAGTTCAGCTGGCTGACCGCCCCGTACTTCTCCAGCAGGGCCTGGACCTTAGCCTGGCCGGGGAGGAGACATGGAGCTGGTTACATCAGCACTGGCAGGCTGGGCCCAGGTGTGAGTGTGGGGTGTCAGGTTGGGATGGGTGGAGCTTAGCGGCAGAGCGTTTGACTGCAGATCGAAAGGTTGTGGGTTCAAACCCCTGCCTATACAGTATGTAAAAGTGTCTGATTCGTGAATATGTTGTTGTGTTTATTCTGCTCAGGTTGGAAGGAAAGAAGGTCAGATTTGTTTGTTTGTTTGAGTGGCCGTTCTCCTCTACGACAGCATGGTTAGCTGTTGTGCTTTCAGACCTACACAGTCTTGTCTCAGCTGAGATGTTTGAGTGTTACAACAGTGTGTTCTGTCAACTTCATTGCCTCAAGAATGCAAGCTGATGGAGTGACGAGGGTGTTGTTGAGTACCTTGAGGACGAGCTTCTCTTCCTGGTCCTTGCTGTCCATGATGGCCTCTCCCGTCTTGACGATCTGGTCTACAGCATCTTTGTGCCTCATGATGTCCATGGAGAAGGCCTGAGCGACCAGGAGGAGAGGACAGGACGTGTGGTTTTACCTCCAGCTCCCACCAATGTTTACCAACCCATCCATACATCCACCCGTCCATCCATCCATCCACCCGTCCATTGATCCATCCATCCGTCTATCCGTCCATCCATCCATCCACCCATCCTTCCATTCACCCATCCATCCATCCATCCTCCCGTCCATCCATCCACTCATCCATCCATCCACCCACCCACCCACCCGTCCATCCATCCATTTATCCATCTCTCCACCCATCCATTCCTCCATCCCTCTCTCCCTCCATTCCTCTCCCTGTGTGTGAGGTGAGGTGTCAGGGAGGTCTCTGCTGCAGACTGACCTTCTGGGCCTGCAGCTGGAGGACGGTCTGGTCCAGCTCCAGCCTGATGTCCCCTGCAGACACCAGCCTCTCCTCGGCCTCATTCAGCCAGACCTGCTCCGCAGCAGCAGCCTCCTCGAACTGGAGCACAGGAGAGGGAGGGGCAATGTGGGTGAGTGGTCTCTAACACTGGGGGACACACGGTTCACTCCCAGCCTGTTCTACTGCTTGTGGCTGGTGGGGACGTGTCACTGGTCTCATGTAAAGCTCCGCCCGGACGCGACTCGGCACATTTTAAGAAGCTGATTTAACATTCGGAGTGTTGGTGTTCCTCGTTGAGTGTTTATACAAGACCACGCTCATGAGACGGACCCATAAACACGCCGGGAGATTAAATTACATTAAAGCGTATACATTTGCCGTGACTGAAGGGAGGATGAATGTCTGTAGGCTGTCTCAAACAGCAGAGTCACACCGGCCCCTGGACACACTGCCTGGTACTCAGACATGGCACCGTGTCACAACACAGAGACACAGCAGCATCTCTAGGGCTGGATGATCCTGGCTGTGTGTCCCCCTCTAGAGTCCCAAGCCACATCAGATCCCGAGTAATTAGCTGAGTTAACGAGATGCAAATGTACCCGCGCTGTGTAATGAATCTGTGTGTTTAATGAAGTATAAAAACCCACGAGGACGAGGGTAACAGATGGGGATTCCCACTCCCAGTCACAGTTCAGCCCCCAGCTCTGTTCAGCATGCTGTCTTACCGTGCCGTCTGGACACACTGTTTGCAGGAGCAATAACCAGTCTGTGTATTTAATGACCTGGGGCTAATTCATATTTGCATATAGAAAAAGCAATATCTTCCGCAGACATTTGCAATTTGCTGACTAAGGGTCTACCCCTGAAACACATGGATGTGTAAAGGCTGAACATTAAAGCCCAACACAACATTGATAACATGTTGATAAGATGAGGTTATCAGTTTACTGGTATTGTTAGCTTGTCTCATCTTGTTTGTTTTGCTGGCGCTGGGCGTCTACCTGCTCTGACTTGAGGATGGCGGCGTCGAGCTGCTGAACGCGCTGACCGAGCATGTCGCTGGCGGCGCGGTAGCGCTCGTTGTCGTCGGTGACCAGGCGGTCCAGACCCTCGCGGGCCCTCCATGGCACCAGCTCCAGCAGAGAGCTGCTCACCTCGTTCAGACAGTCCAGCTTGGGCTTCTGAGCCCCCACCTCCTTCAGCAACACCTGGAGGGAGGGGGGGGACGAGGCAGTGTTAGGTTGATTATCCATTCATCCAGTCATCCATCTCTTCATCCATCCATCTCTCCAACCACCTCTCCATCCACCCATCCATCCATCTATCCATCCCCTTCTCCATCCATCCTCTCTTTATCCATCTCTCTATCCATCCCTCTCTCCATCCCTCTCTCCATCCATCTCGCCATCCATCCATACATCCCTCTCTCCATCCATCCATTCATCCGTTTCTCCATCCATCCCTCTCTTCATCCATCCATCTCTCCATCCATCTCCATCTAACCATCTCTCCACCCCTCCTCCCCCTACTCCCACTCCTCCTCTCCCTCCCCCTCCCCCCTCACCTTCTGTCGGGCCTGTGCCTGGCTCAGCTGACCCCCACCAGGCTCCGGGGCTGCCAAGGCCTTGAGTTCTGCCTCCACGGCGTCCAGCCAGCAGCTGAGCTCCTGGTGGGTGCTGTCCACCTGGGAGGCCAGGCCCAGGGCCTGCTCCAGGGTCCTGGACACGGAGCTGCTCATGGAGCTGATCTCAGCGTAGCCAGTCTTGATGCCGTCCAGCTTGCCCTGGATCACCACCACCTCGTCACCTGGGGAAGGGGGTTGGTTAGGAGTCACTGATAACCCTGTAAATCGGAAATCTGAAGAATCAGGTCCACATCATGGAATGGAAAAAAGGTTTGTGGTGTTGAACAAAATGCTCTTCTATAGATTGGAGTGGAATAGTTGCTGATAACGAAGTGGTACCTGTGGTCTGTTTGAGCAGTTCCATCCCGTTGGAGATGGCTTGATCCACGTTCTGCTTCCGGAGCTCAATGTCTTCATGGAACACCTGGAGAGACCACAGAACGTCAGCACCACCTGGACGGAACCGAGCGTCTCGTTCACCACAACACATCCACAACACATCCACGACACATCCACAACACACATCCACGACACATCCACAACACATCCACAACACGTCCACAACACATCCACAACACAGCTCACACAGAGAAACTCGATGCAAGATGACATGAACGCGAGAAACAAACGAAAAATGAGAAAAGGGGGAGAAATGAGTGCTAGGCCTGAGAAGGAGAAGGAGGAGGAGAGTCCTGCAGGGTGGAGCTCAGTACCAGCTGTTCTGCTCGCTGCTTCTCCAGCACGTCCGTTTTGTAGTCCTGCACGGACACCTGGCTCAGCCTGGCGTGGGATTCACTCAGCCAGTTCATGAGGGCCACCTCGTCCTCCCCGAACAGCCGGGCGTTGGCCAGGGCCTGCTGGAGCATCTCCGCCTTCTTCCGGCTCCTCCCCTGGAGCTCCAGGTACCCAGCCTGGGTGGCGTCCAGGCGGCCCTGGACCAGCTCCTTGTCGTCCCCGGAGCAGACGGCTCGGAGCCTCTGGCCCAGGCTCACGGCCTGGTACACGTCCTTACTGTGGGCCAGAACGTCCTCCTCCAAGGCCTTCAGAACCAGGCATCATGAGCACCAGCACAGGGGGGTGTGGAGGCACACAACGAATGACAAACAAGAAAGGAACACAAACAACGAATACAACACAAAAGGGGGGAAAACGATGAACGATGAGGAACGTAAATGAACTCAAAAGAATCGCCTTCAACTAAACACAAACGTCCCGGAGGGGTCGACGTAGACACCAAATGATGATGATAATAAACAACAACACACTCCAAATAGGAACCAGGGGGAGGGTGAAGCCTGGGGCGGAGGGAGGCCGGGCTACCTTGTGCTGGCCGATCTGCTCCTGCAGTCTGGACGTCTGGGTACCCATGGGCTCCGAGTTGGCCAGGCGCTTCTCGGCGGCGCTCAGCCAATCGGAGAGCGGCTCCATGGCCTCGTGGAACTGCTGCGCCACCACCAGGATGCTCTGCAGCTGCTTCAACCTGCAGGACAAGAGTGTGTGTGTGTGTGTGTGCGTGTGTGTGTGAGCATGTGTAAGGGGGAGGGACAAAAGGGAGGGGGGAGGCACAGCGGTGGGGGGAGGGGTCAGAGTGAGATTATACAAGGTCTTCATTAGACTATCTGGGTCTTTAAATAAGATGAAATGTTTGATATCATGTTCATCTTAAACAACACACAAACATACACTTCAACCTGACCATCAAAAAACTCAATCGATATTAAGGACGGACAGAGGCTGAACAGACAGCAATGGTTAGACGTTTTAAACTCCATGGAGCGCAGTCTAGCCACTGGCTTCCAGGGTAATAAGTTAACGTTCGCTGACGTCCCTCAAAACAATCCCGTTCCCACATGTCCTGAAGCTGTTCTGGAGAAGAGAGCCAGCGTGGCTGATACAGACCTTCCCTCGGCCTTCTTCAGCAGTCCGTCCCACCTCCGGCCCAGGCACTCCACCTGGCCCCGGACCTTCTCCTTGTCTACGGACTCAGCCAGCTCCACGACCTTCTCCCCCTCCCTGCGGATGAGCTCTACCGTGGGCCTGCGGTCGTCCAGGAGCCTCTGGAGCAGCTGGGGAACAAACCGGAAGCTCCTGTTAGCTCACATAGGATTAGCAGGATGTATATACCGTACTGAACGGCAGAGGATTTAGACCAAGAATTCCAGCGTACCTGAACTTGTGTTTGATAGAAATGGCAAATTAATTTGAAACTTAAACCACCCGTTAAAACTCTCTCTAAGGATGAATACCTCGATGGTGATCGTAGGAGAGCTCTTGATGTTAATGGTGTGCTTTCACTGCATGTTCTGATTTCAGTGAAAGTCCAATCTGAGAATGCTCAGAATGTCTCAGATAATGTCAAAGGACTTTGGGTGATTAGTCCCTTCAATAGCCTACTTAAAATGGTGACTAGATTGAATGTCTATTTGATGAGTGTGTCTTAGGGGAATGGCTGCAGATACAAGGGTTTTTTGGACAAGACCTGCCGGCTCCGTATTCACAATGCTCAAGAGAAGCTGTCCAAGTTAAACAAAGCAGGAGAACTTATGAGGGCTTAAAGTATTGGTTTAAGGGGGGAAAACTCATAAATCTGAGAGGCGTAAATTAAATGTCTTCTCAACAAAAGCTTTGGAATTAGCTCAACATGATGCTGGGACACCGATAAAACAGATGGATGTCCGTTTCCATGAAGCTTGTTGAAAAGTGTCTACGAAACCGAGGATGTTTGCTGATGAGACTCTCTGTATTTATTTGTACATCTGTCTGACGGACAACTTACTCTCTGCTCCTGAATCTGGGCCTTGACCACTTTGAACTCGGCCGACGGAGGCTTCTGATTGGCTACCAGCTCCTCCGTGTCGCTCAGCCAGCTGAGCAGCGACTCCAGGGCGTCCTGGAACCTCCCACAATGCAACAGGGCCTCGTGCAGCTGCGCCGAGCGCTCAGCGATCTGGAAAGGACACGGACGGGTTAAAAATAGAAACCACCTGTTCAGAGGGCCCGCTCCAAATCTGACCTCCCTGTGACTCATACAAGGACAGCAGCCCTAGTCAACGTGGAGTTCAACCTGAACGCAACGACACAGCATCCTACGTCAACCATCTCCAGGAACACCATCGAGGGGTTGACCTCCCGTGACCTCGGGAAGCGCTAAGCAACGCGCCAGCAGGAGGAGGGGCCAGATGGGGAGACAGCTGACCTTTTTGCTGAGAGTGTTCCAGCGTGTGCTGGCCTCCTCCAGGTCGTCCTCCAGGGTCCTAGTGCTGGTGCCGTTGCCTGCGTTGTGGATCAGGGCCTGGCCGGCAGAGTTGATGTCTTGTAGCTGCGCCTGCAGGGGCTCGATCTCCTCTTTCTGGAAACCCTGAGACGGGACATCAAACGCACAAATGCTTCCTCTCAGTACCTCGGCAGTCATCGAGACAGTAAATCACAACGGTCAAATTACAAAGGCGACAGATTACAGGTTTTATGTTGCTTTTAAGGAAGAAAAAAAAATGTTATGAAGAAGGTATGATTAGTGTTTTTTCCTCTAGATATCTTGACTGTATTAGACTGAGTGATGTGATTGGTCGCTTCTCTACTTCCTGAGCTTAAACACCTCCTCTCACAGAGAGAGAACATCTGTGTGCTCAGTCACGGGCTTAACCAAAATGCTTTTACGGTGTTTCTGAAAGAATGAAAGAACTCAATCCTTCAAATGCAACCGGCAATCTAACACCCATTCACTGCCCCTGAGTACCAAGACTCAACAAGAGTGAAATTGTGGAACAAAACCGCCCGGCCATTTTGTACGTAAACACATGAAGCGAATGCACCGTGAGCACCAAACTTGGTTTAGCTGTCCTGTCAGAACCCGACGGCTAACAAGGCAGAGGTGGTTCTGTCAGGCGGTCAAGCTGACCAGGGCAGAGAGACTGAGCAGAGCGGTCAGTCACAGCCCAGCTGGCCAGCATCGCCTCCACGTCACAACCCCGTCTCAGCCCTGGCAGATGTACATGTAATCTGATCTCCAGACGACCAGCCCAGCCAAACAGCCCCAGGAAACATTCATCAGACAAGTGTCTCCTCTCGACGAGAGCATCTCCACATGCACGAACGGAGACAGCCAACTTAACCAAAGAGAAATGTGTTCTTTGTTCCAGAACAAAACAAACACCCTGACGTCTCCATGGAGAGGCTATTTTTGGCTACCTGAGGGGGGGGACAAGTCTATGAGGTCCATGTCAGGACATGCAGCGATGGCCGTTAACAGGCTCTCAATCTCCTCCTCCCCCATGTGTTGGTAAGGCCTGCTTGGGCAGCCGTTGGCCAGGCGGCCCTGCCTCTCCACAGCTTGCAGGAAATCCTCCAGATCTTCCATGGAGTATCTGGGCTGATGGAGTCGTGACTGGAGCTCTCTGGCGCCTGCGTCCGGTCTGGGTGGAGGCAAGGCCCTTTCATAGGCCTGGGGCTGGGTGACCAGCACGCTGACCAGCTCACAGTCCTCCAGAGACGGGCCCTCCATCAGCTCGGCGGTGGGCAGCTCGTCGTAGCTGGCCAGCGTGCGGGAGCGCCGCACCGCGACGCCGTTTTGAGCCCTGGCCCCCGACCTGGAGGACAGCCGTCCCGTGGAGCTGCTGTGGTCTCCGTTGGCGGCCGTGGGACGCTCGGCCTCGCTCAGATCCGCTCCCGAGGTGCCGTCGCAGATATCGTCCCCGCCCCGGGGCCTGGCCTCCCGGACTGGGGAGAAGGGGAAGTCCTCCTGGCCGGAGCTCAGGGAGCGCCCGGGCCTCAGCTCCCCGGACACGTGCATGGCCTCGGAGGAGGACAGGCTCCTGGTGCCTGGGCCGGGCCTCCGGTGGGCTCGGTGGGCCCGGCGCTCGCGCTCTGCCGTAGGGCTGCACAGCCCCGAGTCCTCCTCGGAGGTTAGGGAGTTGGTGACGCTGCGGCCCCTCCTCCCCCAGGACAGGCCCTGGCCGCTCGGGGCCCTCGGCCCCCAGGGTCCCGCTGCGGCTGCAGTACTCCCCGCCGCCAGGGGGCGCAAACGTCCTCCAGGAGCGCCGCTGCTGCGGCTGCTCCTTCTTCTGCGTCTCCTGCGGGCGGGGCTTGGGCAGGAGGTTGGTCCCCGCCCCCCGGATGACGTCGCCGTTCAGCTTGGGCCCGTCGGGGCGCTGGTCGGGGCGGGCGGCGTCGCGCGTCCGCAGCTCGAAGGCGCTGGAGGAGGCGAGGACGCCGTTGCCGCAGAGCGACGCCATGTCCAGGGTGCGATGCGAGTAGGGCAGCGTGCCGGGGAAGTGGCGCGACGACAGGCTGCCTTTGGAGCCGCAGTCGATCTGCTCGTTGAGGCGGACCGTGTCATAAATGGAGCGCTGGGGGACGTAGCAGTCGTCGATGTTGAGGTCCTCGTCCTCGCCCTTCCCCACGCACGACACCGGGTTCTGCCGCAGGCAGTCAGGCCGGCTCAGGGGCTTCCCCATCCTGGAGCACAACTACGTTTGTTTGAGGGAACCGGACCTGATGGGCAACTCGCAGGCGCCCACAGATATATGATCCACCAGGCGTTAGAACAATATAGCTGTACGGTTCGAGGTACGTGTTGTTTCAGTGCAAATTCTGCCAGCAAAAGCTACAACTGGTTGCTTCTTGAGGTGTTCAGCATAATTTACTGTCACTATGAATCGATAACCATCCCAAACAAGGATGTCCAAAAATAAATACGTATATATAGTTTAAGTCTCCATTCTATTTCAAGGTTTAAAAAAAATAAGTTTTGCACCCAAAAATATACATCTTACAAAAACATAATCCAAATAGCAAAAATTAAATATCCGCAATATAGAATGCAAAATATATTTGTGATATCTCCCTTTAGCCTCAGCAGTCCAGCAAGGTCCTCATCAGATATCCAGTCTCCTCCTCACAGTCTCCACTCCGCGCTTCTCTTCTTGTCCCGACTTCTCCAGCATTGTTACCCCTCTCCTCTCCGCTTGCCCTCCTCTAAGCAGCCTCTCCTGCGCTCCTCACTCAGGTCCCAGCCTGCGCACGAGCGGGGGGGAAACCGGGAGAGCCAAGCGGCATATCCTCACACAGATCCAGGCGATGTATAAAAACAAAAGGGCTGAGTCCTGTGTGTGTGTGTGTGCGAGTGTGTGTGGGAGAGAGAGAGAGAGAGAGAGAGAGAGAGAGAGCAGTCGGTGCTCCTGGTTGCCTCCTGCCCCTATGCTACTTCCCCCTCCAATGACAGACAGACTCCCTTCTGGCACACACGGAGACAAGCCCCGCCCCTACTCATTATTCCGACCAACATCTGCCACAGATCCATTCGTGCTCAGGGCCACTCCGGCACATGCTGATTGGTGAGCGGCTGACCCTTTTTTCTCTCTCTCTCTCTCTTTCTCCCTCTCTCTCTTTATAATTCCCCCCCCTCCTGTCTCTATGGTCCAGATGACTTAACTTCTTAGTCATCTTCTGTCCTGGCACCATGCTCCCTGCCCTCTATCCTTCTCTGTGTGACCGGGGAGGGGAGAGGGTGGAGGGGAGGGGGTGGAGGGGAGAAGGGTGGAGGGGTACACCAGCTTTTCTCCACAGAAAAAAAAAGGATACAGCTCCCACTTTGATGACGTCACACAATGCCAAATGAGACAGTGTTTTTTCCTTTCCTCTCCCCCCCCCCTCCAACCTCTCTCTCCCCCCCTCCTTCTCTTGCTTCTCCTCTCTCTCTCACTCTCTCTCCGTGTGATGGTGCTGACGCATTGCTGTGTGGACAGTTGCTGTGGACCCCGTAGATATTGTTAATTACTGTGGAATGTGGAGGGAGGTGTGGGTTGTAGGTAATCTAACACGGGCAGCACTGCCAGGAGCGTGTGGAGACACTGGGTTTTGTCCTGACACCAAGCGGACAGGGAGGAGAGCAGGAGATGGAGAAATAGGGAGAGGAATCGATTCGTACGTTTCCTAATCTGTCTCCACCAGGGCAAGCTTTTTAAGGGAGAGGAGATGTCCTAAGAAGGGAGGGGCGGGGAGAGGAGGAGATAGGGGAAGCTGGCAGAAATACATGTAAGAGGTTAAGGAGATCTGCGAGGCTTTGGGTGAAGGATCTGCAGCTCGGAATCCCTCAGAATTCTGGCGAAATCCTGGCAATACATGAGGGGAAGTTCAGTTTTCTCCTGCTCTTTATTCGCAGAGCTGGGTCACTGCACACCTCCTCTCTCTCAACAGAATGTCATGTCCCATCCAGTATATTCCATGTTTTTGACAAGGGCTTTCCATTGAAAGAGACTTGTAATGTTATCGAATGATAAAGATGGTGTATCTTTGCTCCTTCATACAGCCCAAGGCCTCCACTATGCTTTTCACACGCAGCGCAAAATGATCTTGCATGAGTCATGCTTTCCAAGAGAACGACTCGTACCAAAGGTTGTCGAGGGGATACATTTCTTTGTGACAACTGTGTGCCAAAAAAAGAGAAAAAGAACCTTTCAAGTGCATGGCTCATCAGTCACTCCCAACAATGGAAGTGCATTAAATGAAACCATTATCAATGAAGCTAACAAAGGTCTCACTGAAAGGATCCTCAACATAGCTCTCAAGGCGTGTGGACGTCTGGCCTTTGTTCTCCAGCAGCTGACAGCCCCAGAGCAGTGTGCCAGTAACACACTCCCCCAGGGAAACACGCAACACAATTACCACACGTGAAAAGTTCCCTGCTTCCTAGCGTGTCAAGAGTTAGCCCGAAACCAGAGCTGCTGGTACAAACAACAGGTTTCATGTTATTGCTCAGGGACCTGCTATTATGACAGTAAGTAGACCATTTGTTGTGTTGCCAGGGGCTCTACACATCACCTTCTCGTCCAGGAACATCCATGATTCAGGGAGAAGAAATTCTTCTTTGAAATCAGGCGAGTTTCTGAGGTCATGTCTGAAAAGAACGGCCAGACACCTCATCTCTCCTCAGACCCCCTCCTCTCTCCTCCGACCCCCAGCAGACCCCCAGCAGACTGAGTGGCTGTCTAAGACTCCTGGCTCATCACTGCCAGGTGATCCATCCACCCACTGCAGTGAAGTCACTTCTTCCTACTTTCATTCATTCTTTTTTTTTCTGTCGTTCTCTTCCTCTCTGTCCTTCTCTTTTTTCCTCAGTTCTAAACTTTTAGGAGGCCGGCGTCAGAGCACCCTGACCAGCTCTGCCTCGGAGCGTTTCCTCTCCACGCTTAGAGAGGCAGAGGAAAGACCAGCAGGCCCTCCATGCTTAGAGAGACAGAGGAAAGACCAGCAGGCCCTCCATGCTCAGAGAGGCAGAGGAAAGACCAGCAGGCCCTCCATGCTCAGAGAGGCAGAGGAAAGACCAGCAGGCCCTCCATGCTCAGAGAGGCAGAGGAAAGACCAGCAGGCCCTCCACGCTCAGAGAGGCAGAGGAAAGACCAGCAGGCCCTCCATGCTCAGAGAGACAGAGGAAAGACCAGCAGGCCCTCCATGCTCAGAGAGAGAGAGGAAAGACCAGCAGGCCCTCCATGCTCAGAGAGGCAGAGGAAAGACCAGCAGGCCCTCCATGCTCAGAGAGAGAGAGGAAAGACCAGCAGGCCCTCCATGCTCAGAGAGGCAGAGGAAAGACCAGCAGGCCCTCCATGCTCAGAGAGAGAGAGGAAAGACCAGCAGGCCCTCCATGCTCAGAGAGAGAGAGGAAAGACCAGCAGGCCCTCCATGCTCAGAGAGGCAGAGGAAAGACCAGCAGGCCCTCCATGCTCAGAGAGGCAGAGGAAAGACCAGCAGGCCCTCCATGCTCAGAGAGGCAGAGGAAAGACCAGCAGGCCCTCCATGCTCAGAGAGAGAGAGGAAAGACCAGCAGGCCCTCCATGCTCAGAGAGAGAGAGGAAAGACCAGCAGGCCCTCCATGCTCAGAGAGGCAGAGGAAAGACCAGCAGGCCCTCCATGCTCAGAGAGGCAGAGGAAAGACCAGCAGGCCCTCCATGCTCAGAGAGGCAGAGGAAAGACCAGCAGGCCCTCCATGCTTAGAGAGACAGAGGAAAGACCAGCAGGCCCTCCATGCTCAGAGAGGCAGAGGAAAGACCAGCAGGCCCTCCATGCTCAGAGAGGCAGAGGAAAGACCAGCAGGCCCTCCATGCTCAGAGAGGCAGAGGAAAGACCAGCAGGCCCTCCACGCTCAGAGAGGCAGAGGAAAGACCAGCAGGCCCTCCATGCTCAGAGAGACAGAGGAAAGACCAGCAGGCCCTCCATGCTCAGAGAGAGAGAGGAAAGACCAGCAGGCCCTCCATGCTCAGAGAGGCAGAGGAAAGACCAGCAGGCCCTCCATGCTCAGAGAGAGAGAGGAAAGACCAGCAGGCCCTCCATGCTCAGAGAGGCAGAGGAAAGACCAGCAGGCCCTCCATGCTCAGAGAGAGAGAGGAAAGACCAGCAGGCCCTCCATGCTCAGAGAGAGAGAGGAAAGACCAGCAGGCCCTCCATGCTCAGAGAGGCAGAGGAAAGACCAGCAGGCCCTCCATGCTCAGAGAGGCAGAGGAAAGACCAGCAGGCCCTCCATGCTCAGAGAGGCAGAGGAAAGACCAGCAGGCCCTCCATGCTCAGAGAGAGAGAGGAAAGACCAGCAGGCCCTCCATGCTCAGAGAGAGAGAGGAAAGACCAGCAGGCCCTCCATGCTCAGAGAGGCAGAGGAAAGACCAGCAGGCCCTCCATGCTCAGAGAGGCAGAGGAAAGACCAGCAGGCCCTCCATGCTCAGAGAGGCAGAGGAAAGACCAGCAGGCCCTCCATGCTCAGAGAGGCAGAGGAAAGACCAGCAGGCCCTCCATGCTCAGAGAGACAGAGGAAAGACCAGCAGGCCCTCCATGCTCAGAGAGGCAGAGGAAAGACCAGCAGGCCCTCCATGCTCAGAGAGGCAGAGGAAAGACCAGCAACCTAAATCACCACAAGTGCTGATGTTCTGTCTGCAACGGAACCTAAATCTCCTCTCAACGTCTAAACAGTCAGCTAGTGCGAGGTCTTAGGGTGCAACACATCCCCCGTAGCAGACTAGCTGTAGAGGTGGGATGAATGAGTACAATGGGGATTTTCCGCTAGCAGCTGAATGTGGGGTATGCTCCCTGCCCCACAAGGACAATGGCATCCTGGAAACAACAGTCAAGAAACACGTCGCTAGGCAACAACTTCAGATTATTCTGGGATGGCACACCCCTTTAAACCACGCAACGCAATCACAGATTTAAATTCCTGCTCTTTACTGGATACTTGTATATGTCTGTATTTTGCTAACATTTTAAACTGTAACTGAATTTGTATGGGAAATGGTAGCAGCTCATGACCTGCTTATTATGACTACAGAGATTAACATCAACATGACCAACATTTAAATTCCTCTGGCCTATATTTGTGCGCGGATGTGTGTCGTGCAGCGCATACATTGTGTCGTTGTAATACTCTGAGCCTATAAAATAAATAACCACCATTTTAGCAATGCCTCCTCCTAATATAGGTCAATCCTCTCTCTAGAACACAGGAATTCACAGCCTTCCAGAGAGGTTTATATCCGGCTATAAGTCGGCGTAATGGCTACCCCTTCTTTATCCAAACTGATACACCAACAACAGCCTGGATATTTGCTGACACAATGATGCCCCTGGAGGAGGTCCAAAAAGAGAGAGATAGAGCGTGAGAGAGAGAGAGAGAGAGAGATAGAGAGAGAGAGAGAGAGAGAGAGAGAGAGAGAGAGAGAGAGAGAGAGCGAGAGAGAGAGAGATAGAGAGAGAGAGATAGAGAGAGAAACTGACATTGGCAAATTGACAACCGGTTTATCATATATCATAAATCTAAATATTCGGTCTGCTTCTAGAGAAACGGCTCTTTTTACTTGAACGAAGCTGATGTTTCAGCAAGGAGAAGTTTTTTATGGATGATGTCTGTATGGGTGAGATTGTTAGGGCAAGTCTATCGTAGGGGTGAGGTGGAAACTTGAAACTTTGGCATTCCTCTTCTCCTCAAGACCATATGTTCTCATGACCATCTGGCCTCCTACCTCTTCATGGACCAGTGTGCAGCAGGCCACACACCCCCAGACCATATCAGCATCCCCACTAAGGCCTCCACCTCCCCCTCCCCTCCCGCCCTCCCCTGCAACACAACCTCTGGACACTCATGAACAGCTATGAACAGTCACTGTGTGCAACTACCACTCATAACTGCTGTTTCGGCGTACGTGAAAATGGCTTCGTAAAGTATGCTACCATGTCTCTGTCCGTTAGCTGAAGGGGTCAGCGTTTCCGCAGTCTGTCATTGTTTCCAGGAGCCTAACCCTCGTGGGCTGGAGGGTATTAAACAGCCATCACTCACTCTCACTAACACAGCTCTCTGTCAGAAGGACGTCTCTGGAGCAGCTGGGAGAAGCAGATGCTGCCAGAACAGAGCAGCCAGCGAGCCCTGCTGGGCTTGATGATGCAACAAAGCACTTTTTACACTCTCACCCAAAACAATGACTAGACCAACACTGTCTTGACCAGCTCACCCCTGCCCCCAAAGAGAGAGAGAGAGAGAGAGAGTGTGTGTGTGTGTGTGTGTGTGTGTGTGTGTGTGTGAGAGAGAGAGATTTAAAGAGAGAGACAGAGAGACAGAGAGAAAGGCAAGTGTGGCTACCAGCTCCCTCAAGTGGGGCACACTCACCCCCCACTGACACCCAGCTGGCCCCCCCACCCCCAACCCCCAACTATCAAGCCCCCCCAGCCCCCCAACCATCCAGCCCCCCCTGATGTCAACACTGACACTGGTTCAAACTGGGTAGAACACAGTACCCATACCCACACCTGCTATAGGCCTGGCTTCACAGGAACCTGAACAGGCACAGAAAGTAGTACTGCACCTACATGACTGAGGACGGCACCTACGTATG
This sequence comes from Mallotus villosus, assembly GCA_903064625.1. NCBI lineage: Eukaryota > Metazoa > Chordata > Actinopteri > Osmeriformes > Salangidae > Mallotus > Mallotus villosus. Next base: position 841,650 of record CAEFZP010004592.1, on the reverse strand, counting down.
TCTACGTCCCTGTCTGACACAGGGAGCTGCCCCGACCCTATCCATCGCTTTGGATACACGTGTCAGCCTTAAAAGCATGCTAAACGAACACATGCTTGTCCTATTTCATCATGAACCCAATTGAATCACTAACTGTGTAACATATTGTGTTACATACTGCGTAAGTCAAATGTGTAGCATGAGATGCATGTTGTGGTCTGTAGGCAGGTTATAGGAGTGTCACACTGAGCGCCCCCTAGGTGAAAACAGGAGGGTTTCAGACACAAACAGACTGTATTGCTGAAGGATGACGTGCTGTGCTCAGGTCACGTACTGAGGCTCTGAGAGAGAGCTGAGCTCTACGAGCGTATGACATCAGTTTAGGGAAGTCTGACTGAAGATAAGACTTCAAATGAAGGATTGATTGAAAGGAATCCATTAAAGGGATAAAGTTCCTTCGCAAAGGAATCAATCAAAAGGAACTAAATTCGAAAAAAAGCGATCCTGTTCAATCGAAAGGAACCAACGAGCGCTCCTACATCGAGGGCTGTTCCTGTGGGAAAGTGGCTGGTGCCTGCAGGAGCTAGCGTGGTGGTGATGCTCATCTCTCTCTCTCTGGCAGAGCTGGGTCATCAGGTGTAAACCACACCTCCACAGCACAATGGGACCACATGCGTGGGCGTTACAAGACACCACGACACACAGTCAACCACACACAGCCTGACAGGGGGGTTCCTCTCCCCCCTCCCCCCCAGCACAGCGCTCGGATCTTTTTACCAGCCATCAATTAGGGTAGAAAGAAACAAGACTCAAAAAACTGGAAATGTTACTAATTCTAAGTCCAGGTCTAGATTTATGTTTATAACAGTGTTATAGAGCATTTCTGCTGACATGTCCACTTTTAAAAGCTTTACAAAAATGACCTCTGACCTTGAAGGCTTCCAGCTGCTGGTTGATGACCTCCGTCTCCATGCCCGACGACCCCCTGCGAGTCCTCCTTGCCTTCCGCCTCTCCCAGCCTCAGCTTGAACTGCTGCAGGTTGGAGTAGAGCTCCTCCAGCCTGGCCAGGGTGCTGTCCACCTGCCCAGCCCTGCTCCTGGCCCTCTCCTGCAGCTTGCTGCACTGCTTGCTCAGGGCGTCCAGATCCCTCTTCAGCCCCAGCAGGTCTGGAGAGGCCTCGGCCTCCATCATCTTCCTGCAGCTGTCGCCGGCGTTGTCCGTGTTGGTCATCAGCTCCCGGAGCTTGGCCAGGAAGTCGTGGACGGCGTCTCGCTGCTCTCTCAGGGCGGCCCGGTCGCGGGCCACGGGCGCCAGGCCGTCCAGCTCGTCGTCCAGGTCGGAGAAGCGGGTGAACATCTCGCGGATGCTGCTCTGGAACTGGCCGATGCCCTGGAGCTTGGCCTCCATGGCGGAGCAGGCGCGGTCCACGTCTTTACTGAGCGACGCGTGCTCCATCTCCAGGCTGTCGGCCTGCAGGAGCAGGTCCGTGACCCCCTCGGCCTCCGGGACCTCCAGCACCAGGCCCTGGGCCAGGCTCTTCAGGTGCTCCACCTGGCCCTGCGTGGTGCCCAGGCTGCCCTGCTTGGCCTTCATGCTGGTCAGGTTCTTGTTGCTGTAGGCCTGGACGCCCATCGAGGCGTGGCTGTCCAGCTGCTTCTTGGTCCCCTCCAGGTGAGCCCTGGCCTCTCTCTGAGTGTCCTGGAACTCTCGGATCCTCTGGGAGATCTTCTCCAGGGACTCCCTCTTGCTCTGCAGCTCCTCCGTCACCTTGTCCACACCGCGGACGATCGCCGCCCTCTCCTCCCGGACGGCGTCCGTGTCGGCGTTGGCCACCTCCAGGAGGCCGTCGGCGTCGGTGCTCAGCTGCTCCAGCTTGCCCTGGTGTTTGTCCACGTCCTTCTGGATGGCCTTCAGCTGGGAGATGGAGGCCTCCACCTCCACGAGGTCGCAGCTGAGGCGGACCAGGCCCTGCCTGGCCTCGCACTCCTGCACCCAGGAGCTCAGCTTCTCGGCATGCTCCTGGTACTTCTGGGCCCTCTGCAGAGCCGTGTGGAGCTTGTCCGCTCTGTCTGCAGAGCTCCTCTTCACCTCCTCCCAGTTGGAGCGCAGGGCGCAGAGCTGGCCCTGCAGAGCCACCTTCTCTGCACCGTCCGTGCTCTGGAGCAAGGTCTCGCCCTCCCTCACCAGGGTGCCGTAAGGCTCCTCCTGGTTCTTCAGGGCCATCTGGAGGGCGCTGTGCTCCTCCAAGCCCAGCCGGAGGGCCTCGGCCCTGGCTGAGACAGTCTGGGGCTTGGCCTGTTCCTGGATCTGCTGGTCCAGCCAGTCCTGGAAGTCTTTGGAGGTCTGGTGGAACTGCTGGGAGCTGGCGAAGGCTGAGTTGAGCTGCTGGATTCGCTTCCCTGAGGAGGAAGCAGGGTGGATGAGCACAGAGGGGTTAATGTGGGAGCCGGCGCTAACCAACAACAAGAGGCCATTATAGGGAGAAGACAAACAAACATCCCTTTTACCTCACAAAACAGTGTAATTTCCTGCTGTCAAGCTACGAAAACTCTTCACCTGTTTTGTCCTCCAGCTGTTTGAAGGGCTTGGTGACACTCTCCAGCTGCCTGGCCAAGTCTGCCCTGAGGTACTCCTCAGTCACCAGGCCCGCCAGTTCTGAGCACAGGCCCTCGGCCTCCCTCAGCCTCTTCCTCTCCTCCCTCAGCTGGGCAGAGATGGCACCGGCCTCCTCCAGCTGCTGCTTCACCACGTCGGGCTGGGAGCTGAGGGCCTGCTGGTCGCTCAGGCGGCTCTCCAGCAGGGCGGCGCTCTCGCCCAGGCTTCTCAGCAGCTCCTGGAAGCGGGCCGACTTCCCCACCGCCTGGTCGATCAGGCCGGCTCGCTGGCCCAGCTGCCCGGTCAGGCCCTGCCACTTGTGGGTGACGGCGGCCAGCTGCTCCCTGACCTGCTTGGCTCCGGGGGGGGTCCTCCTGGGCGGTGGAGCCCACGAGGGAGGAGGCAGCCTGGGTGAGCTGCTCGTACTGGGGCCTGCGGCTCTCAAACTCGTTCTGGAGGATCTAGAGTGAAGGATAGGATAAATCGCTTTAAAGTGAAATACTGGTCATTGATAATGCTCCGAACCTGGATGAACACCCGTTAGTTGCAGACTAGAGAGGCTTATTGTAGGCCTCTGAGGGGCATTCAGTGGAGGATTTCCACAAACATGCAATTAACCTTTAGATGCGTGAGTTCTAAACATTTCCGACGCTTCCGAGTGAATTATTTTAGCAAAACGGAAGCTAGCTAGCTTTAGTTAGCTTCCGTTACCTAGCAACCTTGCATAATACTCGTAGCAATGCTACTACCTGCTAGTAGTAATGCTACTACCTGCTAGTTACTTGTTAGCCTCCTAATTGTACATTTTGAAGCCATATATAGCCACTATAGCGTTTGTCATATAGTTTTTGTCTATCGTAATATAGTCGGTTGGAATGTTCAGAATCGCACATGTGCGACGTTACGCTGTGAGACCCGCATTCGAACGATCACATATGTGCGACGCTACTCCTTAACGGGTTAAATACGATTAACCTCAATGTGGACATTTAAAAACTGCCCTCGGTATTGTACAGCATATGTTCCACCACTCTACCCCCCAGTGCTTGGTTCCCCCAGTACCTGGACTTGCTGTTTCTGCGTGTTGAGCATGTTGGGGTCGACAGACACCGGTCCCAGCACCTTCATCATCAACTCCTTCTCACACAGCCACTGGCGAAGTTGCGGCTCAGAGCTCTGGAACACCTCCACGTTCCTGCTGGACTGCTCCAGGGTCTGCTTCCTCTCCGCCAGGCACCCGCTCACCTCCGCCCACCCCGCATCTGACCAGGACACAAGCTCAGGCTCAGGTACAAGTAGAGGTATGGGGACAGGTACAGGCACAGGTACAGCTAGAGGTACTGGTACAGGTACTGGTAGAGGTACAGGTACTGGTAGAGGTACAGGTACAGGTACAGGTAGAGCTACAGGTAGAGGTACAGGTACTGGTAGAGGTACAGGTACAGGCAGAGGTACAGGTACTGGTAGAGGTACAGGCAGAGGTACAGGTACTGGTAGAGGTACAGGCAGAGGTACAGGTACTGTTAGAGGTACATGTACAGGTACTGGTAGAGGTACAGGTAGAGGTACAGGTACTGGTAGATGTACTGGTACAGGTAGCGGTACTGGTAAAGGTAATGGTACAGGTACTAGTAAAGGCATTGACATCACTCTCAGGTATCCAATTATATGCATGATATGCATATCAACGAGTTATAATGTGCTTTCTTGAAATTACATGACTTGTGATGGAAGGGGAAGTCCAAATAACATCTTAGTTTAACATTTGGGAGAGCTTCCTGTGTCTGGATCCTTTCACACTCCCTCAGCACCAGTCAACATCAGTCAGCACCACCCCCCCACACATCTTCTGCCTTTACTTCACCCATTACCCAACGCCCAGAGCTCAGGTGCCAACACACGCCAAGTGGGGAGTGATGAAGCCCTATCTACAGAGATACTGTTCTCCTGGTCGTAGCGACAGAGGGAGGCTTGGACTAGGTCCAGGGTATCTCTGGCTGGCTGAGTGGTACAACTGGGAGGATTCTCCAGTCCAGTCCTATCACTCAGGGCTTTGTCAACCAGCTGAAATATGTGGACTCCCGCGCACTCCTGTGCTTGCATCCGTAATATGTGGCACCTCTAACCAGTTCCAGCAACGTTTCGGTTGGAGAGAGTATCCACTCAGAACAGACTACCTATCTGTGGATACCTCAGTGAGAGTATCCAATCAGAGCAGACGTACCTATCTGTGGATACCTCAGTGAGAGTATCCAATCAGAGCAGACGTACCTATCTGTGCCAGCGCCTGCTTCCACTGGGCAGCTTCGGGTGAGTCCGGATGCTTCTCTATCAGCTGGTGCAGCTTCTCCCTCAGGCTCTGGAGCTGTTCCTTCTTCCGAGCGATGTCTTCCTCAAAGGCCTGCGAGCGGGAGACAGAGGAAGGCAGTCTCAAACCAGGCCTGACACACTTCTACTGTGTTTGAGCTTCCTAAGAAGCAAGCTTCCCTGACCCCCGACCCCTACCTTCTGCTGCTCCAGCTGCATCTTCACCGACTGCTTCTCCGCGGCCCCGGACGTCCAGGCGTCCGTGCTGGTCTTGGCGTCCCTCAGCCAGGCGATCATGTCCTGGGCCTCCTGCTGGGCCTCCTGGACCTGGTGGGCCAGGCCTCCCAGCTCAGCGGCCCGGCTCCTCAGCCTCTGGCCCAGAGACCCGTAGCCCTCGTTGATGGACGTCAAGTCCTGCCGCACCACCATCAGCTCTGGGGGAGGCAGGGCACGCACAGCGGGTTACAGGCACCCAGAAGGACAGACTAGGGCAGAGGGTGAGAGGGTGGGGGGGACTACAAGTGGATTAAGGTAAGGTTTGTATTGTAATTCCAAAGGCCACTAGCAGATACAGGATTAAGATACGAGGTGACAAGGCGTAGATTGAGATACAAATGTAAAATGATTAGATGTAGGTTTAAATTTGAACGTGATATAAAGTAAGACCACTCGGCATAGATCATGATATCAAGCGAGACACAATGAAAAGTACCAAGAGCTAACGGCTACTACAACAGAGGACTGTGCTATAACAGGGTGCAGGCCTTATGGTGCCCTAGAGGAAGTGCTATAACAGGGTGCAGGCCTTATGGTGCCCTAGAGGAAGTGCTATAACAGGGTGCAGGCCTTATGGTGCCCTAGAGGAAGTGCTATAACAGGGTGCAGGCCTTATGGTGCCCTAGAGGAAGTGCTATAACAGGGTGCAGGCCTTATGGTGCCCTAGAGGAAGTGCTATAACAGGGTGCAGGCCTTATGGTGCCCTAGAGGAAGTGCTATAACAGGGTGCAGGCCTTATGGTGCCCTAGAGGAAGTGCCATAACAGGGTGCAGGCCTTTTGGTGTCCTAGAGGAAGTCCCGTCCATTAGTTGTGAGTAACACGGCAACCCAAGACGCTCGTGAATTTACAGCTCTGTTAGGAGAGGTTGTTATGGTCGCATGCAGACCTGGAACACGTCGTTTACACATTCTCACCACAACACACAGGATCAGTCTAAATGTTTACCTTTATTGGTTAGGTAGGCGTGGCTTCCAGACCCTCCACCGTTACCGTTAGTAACAGCTGATGCAGAAACACACAAGTTAACGCACATTCACCAAGATCGTCTACAAGCAGTAACAACCAGACAACCAGACACTTGGATGACCCTTTTGTTGGCCATCACAGCAGGTTCATGGTCATATTAATTTCTTCATTAATTTCGTCATACACTTTCAGTTGGCTTGTCTCATTGAGTCTACGTCAGCTGTATTGTCCAGATCAAACAAACTTTGAAAAGTTAGTGAGATCAGCCTAGCCAAACAAGCATGCTGGCATAGCTTTTAACTGACTCGAAAACCAAGCAAGCGAGAGAGAGAGAGAGAGAGAGAGAGAGAGAGAGAGAGAGAGAGAGAGAGAGAGAGAGAGAGACGAGAGAGAGAGAAGAGAGAAAGAGGGAGAGGAAGGGAGAAACAGAAAGGGGAGAGAGAGAGAGAGAGAGAGAGAGAGAGAGAGTGAGAGTGAGAGTGAGAGTGATAGTGAGAGTGAGAGTGAGAGTGAGAGTGAGAGTGAGAGTGAGAGTGAGAGTGAGAGTGAGAGTGAGAGTGAGAGTGAGAGTGAGAGTGAGAGTGAGAGTGAGAGTGAGAGTGAGAGTGTGTGTGTGTGTGTGTTTGTGTGCGCGTGCGTGTGTGCGTGTGTGTGTGTGTGTGTGTGTGTGTGTGAGTGTGAGTGTGCGTGTCTCCTAGTGTACCTGACTTGTGTGACGTCTTGCTCTTGGTCTTGGCAGGAGATGTGAGAACACTGATGAGGGCACACAGGGCAGTTCCCTGGGTGTTTATGTCCTGGACTGCAGGCCCCTTGGAGTCCCACTCCTCCAGCAAGCCCTGAGGACAGACGCATCAGGCGGATTCACACAAGAGCTTCCAGAGAAGAGCTTCCAGAGAACACAACCATTTTCATACTTGGAATGAGACAACACTGAATGCTTTTGTCTGTGCGTTATTCTGAGAGACAGGACCAAACAAGAACTTATTTAAAGCACCAGACAAAATAATCCCTCTCCGGGGAAAATTCCGTTCCTCATTAATTCAAACCTCCCCTGTTATTTTCCTCGTTGCATTAAGGAAATAGTTTAATACGATGATGAGTTTTGGAGCATCCAATGGACTGTGTATAATTCTTTGATGTCTGACCTATTTCCAGTGACATCCCTAGTTGATCTGACAGTGTCTCTCTGAATGGAAGGAATCACTGGAGATCTTCACTCCCTATGTTCTAATTCATTTCCCATTACTTTGGCAACGAAAACCAGGAGTGGAATGATGGAAGTGTGTTCTGTTGCAACACACACTATTTCATAACGTTCAAGACAGCTAGAGGTTCTACAGGCAGGGTAGAACACCAGACAAACAACTAAGTATCCCCTATTACCTGAGAAATCCGTCAAAAATGTATATTCCAAAGTTTATGTGGCACAAAGGATGGATCACAGATCGCAAGACACTGATGGATAACACTGTAATGAAGCCGTCTCGCCAGCAGCTCCTCCCCAGACTAAACACCCGAGCAGGCATCAGTCCCCAGACCTCCCGCCCCGACGATGACTCACGTTCACTTCCTGGAGGTCCCTGGCCAAGCTCTGCTGGCTGCTGGTTGGCTGGAGAGCAGGAAGCTTCTCCACCGTCTCCTCCAACCAGACCCTGAGGGCCGAGGCTGCCGACCTGAACTCCCCCAGCTGGTCCTGGCATGATGTCACTTCCTCCTCTCTAGAAAACGCAGAGACAAGCACAGGTGTCACATATCGCCTGTACAATACATAATCCATCATAGATGATGTGTTTTCGAAATGTAACGTCCGTTAAAATGCCTTGAAAAGAGCTTTATGGTAAAAAAAAAGTATTACTTTTCTCTCACGGTGTCCTTGAAGGCGTTGAAGGTGTTGGCGAGGGCGTCCACCTTGGCTTGGATGTGGGCCTGGCTGCCCTGGGGCCCCAGGACGGCCAGCTCCGAGGCCAGACTCTGCAGCCTCTCCACGTCCTGGGCATGCTCACACAGCTCCGCGTTGGTGTCCTGAGATTACAGGAGGTCCCGTCACACCACGAAGACAGCAGGCGCACACAGACAAGCACGACGCACAGCAACAGCAGGCGCACACAGCACAAGCACAGACGCACACAGCAGACAGCACAGACGCACACAGCGACAAGCACAGCGCACACAGCAGACAGCACAGACACACAGCGCTGCTCAGAGATGGCTACGAGGGGAGATCTAATCGGCCCGTGTGCCGTACGTCACTTTGATCAAAACATCTGCTAAATAAACACAGTGTTATTGTCCTCATGTGGAAGATATTTTGGATGACATCCCCGAGGATTTATTTATCCCTGAAAGAGTTTCATTTTGACGTTTTATTTAGTCTTAGTATGTAGGAATCCACTTTACAGTTGAATTGTTTCATTTAGGAAGAGTCAAACAGAGTCAAAAGGACTCCCTGGAAGAACCGTGACCACAGATGAGGAGAGATGGGTGGAACTGATATTGTAGCGCATGTGTCAGCGTCTGAGATGCGGGGGCGTGTTGCCACGGTGATTACCTCCATCAGCTGGGACAGCTCGTTGACGTTCCTCCCCGGCCCGTCCGTTTCCAGCAGCTCCTGCGAGCGCTTCGCCACAAAGTTCTGCACCTTCTCCTGAGCCGTCTGGAACTCCTCCACCTTGTCCCGGAGCTGCTCCAGCCGGGCCACCTTCTGCTGGTGCTGCCCGCGGGCGGAGGAGAAGCGCTGAGTCAGGGCGGCCATCTTGCTCTGCATGGAGGCGGCCGCGGAAGGGTCCGCCGTCTCCTCGAACTTCTTCACCTTGGCCTTCATGGCGTCGACGCTGCTCTGACGACTGCATATGTCCTGAGCCAGACTCTGGAGGAACACCAGAACGCGTCAGAGCTGTTGCCTAACTTTTGGACTGTTTTGTTTCTTTAACTCCAGACTTTCTTTGGAGATTTCTCACTATTCGTTCATTGAATACGTTTTTGCTGATGCCTAAACGACTAAAGCTAGTGTCACTGAACTTCAGAAATGGGAAAACGGGATGTCATTCCAAGGGTCAAACATCACGACACAATCACAAGCGTTCCCGACGCAGACGGAACGTACCGTTTCCTTGCCGAGCGCGTCCCCGATGGCCCCTCCGTCCAGAGGCACGCGGCCGTCCTCCTGCAGGCTCTTCTCCACGCCCTCCATCCAGCCCAGCATCTCGTCCAGCCCGTCCTGCACGCTCAGCGAGCGCGTCAGCATGCCCTGGAGCTTCTGGTTCCGGTCGCTCACGCTGTTGGACAGGTTGCCGTACCTCTCCGCGATGTCGGCTGGACACGCGGGGATGAAGGGACGCGAGGTTTGTCAGTCAACTCAGCGGGTGAAAACACGGTTTGTCGGTAAGGGACTAGCCACGTGCTAATAAGGGGTCATATTACGCGCATGTTCATATTTGTGATATGCAAGTTCTACCAAGGCCCAAAAAACGAAACAGACATTCTTGAAGAACCAGACATTCTTCAGTGGGAATCTGGGCCGTTGTGTACAGTAATGTATGAATATTCACAGTAAAACTGTCTTGGACTATGGACTGCTCTGTAAATTCTAATCTAAGCGAAGATCAAAAATATGGGAAGGCTAACAGTCTTAGCATTTATCTTTAACACATACAGAGAATAGCTGAGAGGGGGCCAAGAGCAATCTGATTAGGTATAATTAAAATAATGCAGGAACCTTCCAGCAACTCAGTTTCACGACAAATTCCTCAACTGCCATTTCGCTGATGGTGAGGTCACCGAGGAATCCCAGGGTGTTGTTGACTGTGTCCTAGAGTGACGTATTTCTCAGGTGACACCAGCACCAGGGAGAGAGGACATGACATCGCCTCACCTACTGTCTCCTGGATCTCATCCTGATTGGATAAAAGCTCCCCCTCCGAGGTGATCAGCGAATCAGCAGTTTTGCACAGCGTCTCCACGGCGATCTGGCGGCCCGTGGTTTGACCTTGGAGAGCCTGGAGGTGGGATGAGGGAGGGAGGGAGGGTCAGAGAAGCCCAATATGATAGTTGACTGAAGTACTGGGATTATTTAGTAAACAACATTAAGCACCAAGTAAATTCACATCAAAAACTGCTTATTAGCGTATACAGATTGAGAAGCAAAATGTACAGTATATGCCCAGTGTTTTGCAGCATTTTTCTGGGGTGATTAGTAAGCTAAACCAGGACACAGTGTTGCTCTTTCTGCTTCAGGCGCCTCTTATCGTATCTCCACCCTCTGACTCCCTCCTACTCCAGAGAGACAGGTTTGAAAACATTACTCTCTCTTGCGCTTTTACCTTCTCCTTTTACATTTGTAGCTCTCTCTCTTTCTCTATCTCTCTATCTCTGTATCTTTCTATATCTCTATCCCCTCACTCCCAGCTATCCTCTATCTCTCTCTCTGTCTCTCTTCTTCCCCCCACCTCTCTTTCTCTCCCTCCCTCTCTCCTTCTCTACTCTGTCCAGGGCCAGCTGCAGAGTCACAGTGTGAGGCAGGGGCAGAGTCTCAGTGTGAGGCAGGGGTAGAGTCACAGTGTGAGGCAGGGGTAGAGTCACAGTGTGAGGCAGGGGTAGAGTCCAGTGTGAGGCAGGGGTAGAGTCTCAGTGTGAGGCAGGGGTAGAGTCTCAGTGTGAGGCAGGGGTAGAGTCACAGTGTGAGGCAGGGGTAGAGTCTCAGTGTGAGGCAGGGGTAGAGTCTCAGTGTGAGGCAGGGGTAGAGTCAGATCTATTTCAGGATAATAGCCATTCTCTGCAGCAGGTCTGTCGACCTCCTTGTTAACTGTCTCTATCAGGCCTACGTAAGCAACAGCCTGACACGGCCTGAGTTATGTCTTTGAAACGCTCTGGGTTTGAACTTGGACCTATAAATAGCTGTGTTGTTTTAAAGTGAGTGGAAACACTGTATATGGAGAAGCAGGGATGACCTGAACCTCCCATTCAGAGCTCTGAGCCACGAGCACCTTCTGAAATGAAGCTGTTCTGGAAACAGTTATGTATTTTCTATTTCCCTCGGCCCACTCGCCACAGAGTCTGACATTGTGGTCATGTGTTTTTATAAAGGTTGTTCTGATATGATGTGGTGTGTTTATGCACACGTGTGTGCGTATTTGTGTGCCAGAAGCAATATGTGTGGGTGTGAGAGAGAGTGTGAATGTGTGTGTGTGTGTGAGAGTGTGTGTGTGAGGGTATGTGAGATAGGGTGTGTGTGTGCACGAAAGTGTGTATCCGAGGGTGTGTGTGTGAGGGGTGTGTGTGAGGGTGTGTGTGAGGGTGTTTGTGTGTGTGAGAGGGTGTGTGTGTGTGTGTGTAAAGGAGGGTTTGTGTGTGTGTGAGAGGGTGTGTGTGTGGCGTGTGTGTCCAAGGGTTTGTACGAGAGTGTGTGTGAGGGGTGTGTGTGTGTGTGTGTGTGTGTGTGTGTGTAAATGAGGGTGTGTGTTCCCCTGCCTTGGTGTCCTCCAGCTGTTTCTGCAGTGTCTGTGGGTCTGCAGCGATGGGCTGGGCCTGCTGTGTCCTGGACTCCTCCTCAGACACGCCCAGCCATCTGTGGAGCTCCGAAGAAGAATCCTCGTACTTCTGATACTTCTCCACAACATCCTTCAGGTTGCTACCCAACTGGTTGCACTGAAACACAACAGTCGAAAGGTCAACTAATACTCCCAGGATCCACACAAAGCACAAGGACTGTCAGTTCCTGTGCTTGTAGAGAAATGCTGCCACGTTGTGGTGAGTCATAGGTAATGCAACGTGAATGGTCTTTTCCATAGTCTTTAGTTGGGTGAACGGTGCCAGCGATGCAGGTTTCAACAGAGCTAAGTAATGCCACAACTAATATAAGGCTTGTATCTCCCTCCGAAATGAGTTTGTATCTCCCCCAGTATGAGCCTAGCTAACAGCGTGAGATGTGCGTTCAGGTGTACCTGGGAATGCAGGGCTTTGTAGCGGCTCGCTGCAGCATCCAGCTTCTCCTTCACAGCGGAGCAGGTTCCGGAAGTATCCACCTGCAGCGGGGAATCCTTCTCCCCCAGCTCCGGCCTCCCGCACGCCCTGGCCACATCCAGAACCTTCTGTCCTGAGATGGTGATGAAGCGCAGGTCCCCCTTGTGGGAGATCACGTCCTCGGAGAAGCTCTTCTGTCGGTCCAGCTTGCCCTTCAGGGCGTCCAGGCAGCCTGCAGGAGCTCCCAGCGCCTGCACCTCCCCCTCCGCGTCCCGGAGCCACGACTCAAACTCCTCACAGTCCCCCTGGAACCTCCCCAGCTCCTCCTGGACACACTGCACCTGGGGGCGGACACACAGAGGGGTGAAATATAGGACAGACGAGATGGATGGATGGACAGAGGGAAAGACAGACACACAGACACACAGACACACAGACACACAGACAGACAGACAGACAGACAGACAGACAGACACAGACAGACACACAGGCAGAGTGAGAGGCCGATCTCCTACCTGCTTCATCTGCTGCTCAGCCTGGGTGAGTGAGGCGTCGTAGCGCTCCCTGAGTTCCTGGATGTTCTTCTGCAGCTTGTCCTTCTCTCCAGGGGGCAGCACCTGGGCCTGGCTCTGCAGCAGGACCTCAGCTGACTGTGTGGCCTGGATCAGAGCCTGCTGCTGGGCCACAATCTCATCATGACGTGCCTGGAGAGAGGGGAGAAGCAGGTCTTAGTCACCGAGCGACGGTGGTGGAAACGACTGACGATGGTTGTTCACCTATCCATCTGTTGTTTCTTGGATACCGGGGGAGAGAGAGCCAGAGGGAGTGAGAGAGAGAGGAAAGGGGAGAGAGAGTGAGAGGAGAGTGCGAGAGAGAGAGAGAGAGAGAGAGAGAGAGAGAGAGAGAGAGAGAGAGAGAGAGAGAGAGAGAGAGAGAGAGAGAGAAAGAGAGAGAGAACGAGAGGAAGAGAACCACAGTTGTGCTAATAGTTCATCAGCCCATCCAGTTCCCTTAGCTAAGACAGGCTCACCTTGACCCTGTCGTACTGCTGCTCTAGGCCCGCGCCCGAAGAGGAGCTCTCCGGAACGTTCCCCTGGGGGTCGTTATCTGTCGTGGCTACATTCCCGTTGGCATCGTTGTCATTTCCCATCATGCCCTTGGCAGGAGGCTCCAGCGGTGTGTTGCCGTTCTGCTTGCCATCATTATCCGTCTGGTCCTGGACGCTGTCCTTCTCAGAGCCCATGTTGGAGATCCAGCCCAGCAGACCTTCGATCTTGTTTCTGCTCTCCTGAAGCTGCTCCTCTGCTGCCACCTAGAGGAGCGACACAGGCGGCATGACACAGGCAGCATGACACAGGCGGCATGACACAGGCAGGGTCAGAGGGACGGAGGAACCAAGAGACATTTACAGTAGCGTTTTATTCAATTATCCAAAGCAACATATAAATTGTACATATATAAATATATATAGAGAGAGAGGAGATGGGAAGAGAGAGAGACAAAATCACTGAGGTGAAAGGATCCCTTCAGCGTTAATGACTTCAGCATGACCTCTAACCTTCTCGGTCTCCTGTTTGATGGCGGTGGTCACCACCTTCTCCAGGTCTTTCCTGGAGTCTTCCGCCCGCTGACTGATGAGTTTGGCTTTGCTCTTGGCCTCCTCCAGCTTCCTCTCTATGGCCGAGGTCTGCTCCGGGGTCAGCTTGCTCCGGTTCTCCTCCAGGAAGGTCTTCGTGCTGGAGATGACCTCAGTCAGCGCGGTGGTGTTGGTCTGAACATCCTTCTGCAGAGCCTGAAGGGGAAATCGCAGAGATAGTGAGATTATCAGCTGTAACTGAAACCAATTATCAAGCAATGCCATATTTGTCATGAATAGAAACAGGGCTTCAGTTCATTGAAGTCACTACTGGGAAAGGTAGGTCGATACAAGCAACCTGTTAATCAACACGTAAGGAATCCTGACAAAAAAGTCAAATGTAAATTAAATTACAAATAAATACATGAAAAAGCACTGAAGAGATGACATTCTAAGAATGAGACTTGAGTTAATATCGCTCTGCTAGGCGCGAAATATCTAACAAGACCAACTGACATTAAAAAGAAAACAGGTCAAAACTAAAAAGGTTTTAACGGAGGTGTTGAGGCGCCAACCTGCTGCTCTTGTTGACACTGCTGCAGGTCACTGCCCCTCTCCGCCCCCCAGGTCTGCTGCTGGTGCCCGATCAGGCGGTTCTCCGTCAGGGTCAGGCCGTCGCACAGCTCCTGCAGTTTCCCCTGGAGCTCCTGCTGTTTCTCCACCACGCACTGGAGACACCACAGGACCCAGTCAGACCCCGGCACACATACTGGACACACCACAGCAGCCAGTCAGACCCCGGCCCACATGCGGCTCCACACACACTGATACGGCTACGCAACGTGAGCCGCACACACCGACAGGGTTAGGCAACTTTGGTTCTAGCAAGGAAAGACCGACATGTGGAGGATGGGTTCGGTTTGTTTGGGGGGGGTCTGACAATGCCAAACATACAAGCCCCTTCTCTCGACCATGTACGTCATGAACGTCCAACTAGCTAGGACCAGGAGACTGAGTATGCTGTAAACATGCTAGCTAGGACCAGGACTGAGTATGCTGTAAACATGCTAGCTAGGACCAGGACTGAGTATGCTGTAAACATGCTAGCTAGCCATCCGCTAAGCCTGCATCGGAACATTAGAGAGGGGAAGGAGAGAGATGGCACATGTTAAAGACAGTTAGTGTTGAGGTCTATGGGATGAGGTGTTTCCACACTGGGGATGCACTGTCAGTGTTCAGGGGCGCCTGGAAGCCTGTGAAACGTGAACACAAGCAGAGGAGTTAGTGTTGGCTTGTGGTCAAGCGTGGAAACATGCAATACTCTCAAGGAGGGCAAACACTTTCACAACATCTTGATCAACACTGAGTCAAGCATAGAAACATAAGTTATTTCTGTGCTATTTCACAATTTCCATCCCAGAATGTCTTTCAGCACTGTCCCTGGAGACTAGCTGACATAACACCCAGTCCATGCACAGTGAGTACCAAAACGTCACCCTCGTGCACACTTCCAACTCCAAAAAACCTCCATGTTGGAATCAAGACATTCTAATTCACATTCTCAATCTCATATGGGACCATGTCTCTGATCCAGACCTTCTGCAGCCTCTGCTTCTCCTTGGCCCTCAGGACATGCTCCAGGGTGCATGTCTGGTCTGCCACCACCCCCTGCTGTTCCCTCAGCGCCCTCTGGGTGGCGCTGAGAGTCTTGAGGAGGTGCCGGCTCTGGGCAGGGCTGAGAAACTGGGCATGCTCAGATATGAAGTACTGGATGTCGAACGCTGCTTCCTCCAGCTGCCCCCGGAACCCTGACAGCCTTCCCTCAGTGTTCTAGAACCCCGCCCCAGAAGAACACTGACATCAGCAAACACGCTCCGGACACTGACTTGATCACAATAATAATATCAAACGTATCTGAATGGCAGAATTGAAGTCAATACGTGACTGGACGGAATGCATGTATGATTCACAAATAATACCCTGTTCTGCTCGATCATGTGTTTCACTGTGTCCAGGTCACATGTTTCCTTCGTATCCAGATTGCAGACACTTTCAGGGTTATCACAGATACACCCTGAGAGGGTCTCAAGGGTACAGAGCAGATCCTGGTACGTGGACTCCAGACGGGCCTGAAAATTATGATATTTCAAAACAGAAAGATCTCTCTTTTTCACAAACTGCTGTTTTCAGCAGTTTCCATAACCAACACCCAAAACCCAGTGCTGTTTTCGACACTGACCTTTCCTATTTCAATAGCCTGTGTCAGAACATAATTCCTTTCTGCAGAGATTCGGCCAACGTCTGTGAAAGATGGCTGCAAATCCATGAAGGCCGAGGCCAAGTCTCGGTGGATTTGTGAGGGTACCATTTCATTACTGCAGTGCAACAGCTGCCTGGCTAGCTGCAGGTCTGTATTCAGAACACCAGCCAGCGCGGACAGATTGGATTCCAGTGACTAGAAACAGCGTGAGTTTAGTCCAAAGAAAGAGAGAAATACAACATGTGAAAAGTGGCTGTGGAAGCTGATATCTGTTCATGCAAAGTAACAACTCAGATTAACAGACATGTAGAGAAAGAAAAATAACTAAATAGGTAGAAATACAGGACTACGTACAGTCACCTGAGTGGTCATCTACGCATCCAGGCATTTAGGGTTGTGGTATAGAGTACAGTAGAAAATCACATGGCAAACCTGAGATTCTCCCAGCTGACCCACTAACTCCTCCATGTTGCTAGTCAGAGGACCCTGGGTCAAAAGGTCATTCTTGATGTCCTCTAAGACATCTCCGTGATCCTGGAGTCTGCCCACACACTCCAGATAATCCTGAGTGGAACATTGTGGCTGAAAGGAGGCCATACATACAAAGTTTTGGTATCATGTAGTCACTGTCTAATTCATCTTACATTTCTCTGATTTTGGAAGGTAGATACACAAAGGAAATGGTTCAATAAAGATGACATACCTTGACTTCAGCTTCAATCCCCTCAGCTTTCCTCATACGTGAGCCAATAGCAGCACGTGCCCGCTGGTCCTCCAGGGCAGAGTGGCAGAGGTCTGGCCTCTCTGCCTCCGTCGCTCCTTCAGCCTCCTCCTCGGAGCTCTCCTCCTCGATGCTCTCCAGACGGTAGCCCTGCCTGTCCTCCTGTGGCCCTCCGCCCATCATACTGGTCAGTGTCTCCATGACCTCCCGCAGAACCTCTGGGTCCTGACCGGATGAGACGTTCTGGATCACCTGCAGCAACTGAGACTGGATGTGGGACCTGGTCCTCTCTGGGCCCCCATGAGAGTCATTGCTCTCAAGGGAGTGTGGAGCTTCCTGCTTCAGCACGTCCATGAGGAGATCTGGGCTGCTGCTCTCCAGGAGGCCTGGGTGTCCCTGGAGGCCTGGAGGTCCCTGGAGGCCTGGAGTTCCCTGGAGGCCTGGGGGTGCCTGGAGGCCTGGGTGTCCCTGAAGGCCTGGAGGCGCCAGGAGGCATGGAGGTCCCTGGAGGTCTGGAGATGCCTGGAGACCTGGAGATGCCTGGAGGCCTGGAGGTCCCTGGAGGCCTGGGGGTGCCTGGGGGCCTGGAGGTGCTGGTCCCTGGTCGGGGTCCATTCTCCCTGGGGGGGTGGGGAATGGTCTGGATCACACTGATGATGTCCTCCACTGCCTGGTTCTCTGCCTTCTTCAGGTCTCCCATATCTGCCCCCCCCACTCTCATCTTCACCAGCTCGTCCAGGCCAGACCGCACGGCGTCGTAGAGGACTGAGGCTGGGGCCGCAGCTCCTTCCGATACACTAGAGGATTCTGGGTAGGTATTGTTAGTCTTTAGCAAGGATTCCTTCATGGGGCTACATCCACTTTGTGTGGGATGTGATTCCTGACCCCTTACATCCCATCTTCTTTCTGATCCTAGGCCAGGTTCTGACTCATTCAGTGGAGGCCCTGAGGTCAGGTTTGAAGACGAGGGAGAGCTTGAGGAGAGGCCGTTCTCAGGTGATCTCCGTCGAAGGTTGTGATGGTCTGTCTGTGCTGTGGATCCTGCCTCAGACTCAGCTTCTGCAGGGCTACAAGCTGGGCCCTGAGAGTGAACCTGTTTCACTGGAGAAGGTTCCTTCCCTGATTCAGTCTGGGATCTTGCCTTAGCATTAGAACCTGACTGACTCGTTGCTCCAGTGGGATCCGACGTTGTCCCGGAAGAATGATCTTCGATGAGGGTTGGCACAGACATTTCTAAATGAGTTTTGTAATCGCTGTAATCACTGCTGTGACTTATGTCTGGAATAACCGCCTCTGACGTTATAGCTGAATTTGAGGAGTCTTGCCAAAGAACCTGAGGATTCATATCACATACAAACTCACTCTGACTGTGTCCATTGTGAGAAGAGGCAGGTGTGATTCCCCCTAAAGGCTTTGGTCTGACAACAGCTTGCTGAGGCATCCCATGATCTGGCTGTAGATGTTCAGTGGCGCTGGCTGTGATCTCCCCTGCATTCCCAGAAGAAGCCTCAGACAGCAAGCCAGTGGCGAGGCTGGACAGACCCCTGGAAGACGAGCTCTCTGGGACGAGCTCCTGCCCTGAGTGGATCCAGCACGTTCTCCGTCCGCCTCTCTTCAGACTGCGTATCGCTGTGTGAGGAACATGACACCCCCGAGTCACTGTGAACCGGACTCACCGTCTGGTTAGTTACGATCTCCACCTGTCGGTGACTAGCACTGTTCAGCACATCGTCCAGGCCGAACACCACTGGCTCCACATCATCAGGCAGACCAGGGGAAGTGACACAGACGGTCAGTTGATTTTCCTCAGATTTACCCTGGGAAAGCCTGTTATCCGAAATACTGATTGTATGTGACATGTTTGATAAAGTATTATGTTGGGTGTCCTTTCTGGATCCACAGACCATATCTGATGAGGAATCTCTACTGGGATGGACCGATGGCTCCCAATCTTTTCTTGGTAAACATGCTGAGTCCATTTGATGGGCGGTAAGCTCCTCTGTTAACTGTTTGGACAAGGTAGGTGAGATGATCTGTCGTGCAGAATCTTGACAGACGCTGTATGGAGGATGTGAAAGATTCAGGGCATCACTCATCTCCTCATGGTTCCTTATAGTGTCCCACTCTTCGCCTACGAGTCCTTTCCCAGTCTCCATCCCATCCATATGCTCATCCGGAATATCCAGAATGATCACCGCCACTTTTGTCTCAGTGTGCCGTGTCAGCAGATTCTCAGCCTCCGCGTCGTCTATGAATCCCAGTCGTTTGGCTTCAGAGACGGAGCGAGAGCATTTCCCCTCAGGGTCGACGATCGCTTTGTGCTTGGGCTCCGAGTGAAGGAGGCTCACCGCCAGATCTTCGCTGAGCAGCCCTGACTCCAGAGCTTCACTAACAGAGATGGTGTTCCCAGCCTTGGAGTCATACACTCCGGCTAGCAAGTTCTGCTGCTCCATGATCTGCACGGCCACCTGGGAAGAGATGGATCCAGCCGATACTGCTGCCTGGAGGGTGGACATGGTGTCCCTCTGATCCCCCACCACCCCGCTCCTGTGCAACTGGAGAGCCAGAACCTCCAGTACAGTCTCCTCATCCACCAGCCCTTTGTCCAGGGCTCCCTCCAGATCGTAGCGTTTGCCTGAGGTCACATCCAGGATGCCGCCCTCCTCCACCTGGGCCTTGAGCAGGTGGATGGCATATCTTCTCTCATCCTTGTCATCCAGCCCTTCCTTAGAGCACTGAGAGTCTGTGAGCCTGTCAACGGAATCAGGCACCATCCTGCATGGTGATGATCCATGCTCATTCTCAGGTACCATCCTGCATGGTGATGATCCAGGCTTAGTCTCAGGCACCATCCTGCATGGTGACGATCCAGGCTCAGCCTCAGGCATCATCCTGCATGGTGATGATCCAGGCTCAGTCTCAGGTACCATCCTGCATGGTGAGGAACCGGGCTCAGCCTCAGGCACCATCCTGCATGGTGATGATCCAGGCTCAGTCTCAGGTACCATCCTGCATGGTGATGATCCAGGCTCAGTCTCAGGCACCATCCTGCATAGTGATGATCCAGGCTCAGTCTCAGGTACCCATCCTGCATGGTGATGATCCAGGCTCAGTCTCAGACATCATCCTGCATGGTGAGGAACCAGGCTCAGTCTCAGGCACCATCCTGCATGGTGACGATCCATGCTCAGCCTCAGGAACCATCCTGCATGGTGATGATCCAGGCTCAGTCTCAGGCACCATCCTGCATGGTGACGATCCATGCTCATTCTCAGGTACCATCCTGCATGGTGATGATCCAGGCTTAGTCTCAGGCACCATCCTGCATGGTGACGATCCAGGCTCAGCCTCAGGCATCATCCTGCATGGTGATGATCCAGGCTCAGTCTCAGGTACCATCCTGCATGGTGATGATCCAGGCTCAGTCTCAGGTACCATCCTGCATGGTGATGATCCAGGCTCAGCCTCAGGAACCATCCTGCATAGTGATGATCCAGGCTCAGCCTCAGGTACCATCCTGCATGGTGATGATCCAGGCTCAGCCTCAGGAACCATCCTGCATGGTGATGATCCAGGCTCAGCCTCAGGAACCATCCTGCATGGTGATGATCCAGGCTCAGCCTCAGGAACCATCCTGCATGGTGATGATCCAGGCTCAGTCTCAGGAACCATCCTGCATGTTGATGATCCAGGCTCAGTCTCAGGAACCATCCTGCATGGTGATGATCCAGGCTCAGCCTCTGTTTGCACCTGCCAAGGGGGCAAAGAGGCAGTTGTGCGGCTTGACAGTGCGAGCTCATATGTTCCTGAAGTTAAACACGTATCGGATCCATTCACGACACAGGATACTGACCCTAACCCGTAGCCCTGGAAACCCTAAACCTCCATTGGAGGACCTATTTACTTGATCAACTGAATCTTCCTCCAAGTTGTTGCCCTGAACAGGACCCATACATTTGGAGTACTTTTGAGACATGTCCTCAGACATACTAGTAATGAGCTGTGTCATGTTTCTTACTGTGTCAGTTTGTCCAAAGGGTTCCTCAAGGGCATCATGTCCTGAAACACGAGTCCCAAGATAGGTTTTAACATTCAGAGAAACCTCATTTCCCTTGTCAACAACACCCTGAAAACTAAGCACTTCCTGGTCTTCCATCGTTCCATCGGTTTCTTCATCGATTTGCAACAGAACCAGATCCTCCTTACTGCTTTGAGATGATGCTTCTGAATTGGTCAATTTCCCAGAATGATCATCCATCCTTGTATCGTCATCAGATGATACCGAGCTCTCTCTCTCGCGTTCACCAGCGTCTGCTAACTCTTCCATTAAGAGTTTGGACATGTTTGACAGCTGTCCATCAAATATCAGTAGTCTTTTCCCAGATGTTGGATCCATGTAGCTGTTCAGCATGAGGTAGGACATGAAAAGCTGCTCTGCCTCTGAGGGAGATGGAGCAACAAGGCTCTGTTCATCCACCTCTGCGGTATCTCTGGGACTGTGACATCCTTCAATCTGCAGCTCCTTGAACATCAACCAAGAGGAGAACCTCGTGTTCAGGTCATCGATATCCGGAAACACATCTGGTATTTCGATCGTTTTCAGTATCTCCACTGTG
Organism: Mallotus villosus; assembly: GCA_903064625.1. Taxonomy (NCBI): domain Eukaryota; kingdom Metazoa; phylum Chordata; class Actinopteri; order Osmeriformes; family Salangidae; genus Mallotus; species Mallotus villosus. The sequence goes on along the minus strand of CAEFZP010004592.1, from coordinate 820,394 downwards.
TGTCTGTCAACCAGACCGCTTCTGACTGCAGAGTTGATATCGACAACCTCCGAGTTGTCTGGGATGTAAAAGGCCGCTATCTTCTGTCTGTTGCTGATCAGTTTGCAGGCAAGCTGGTTGGTGATAATGTTGTGCTGCAGAAAGGTGGAGAAAGAGAGTATCTCCCCTGAGCGAGGCCACAACAGCCCCATGAAGCCCCTCTGTTTCTCCAGCACCAGCAGGGCACTGGTGGAGCTCATCAAGTCACACTGGACAGCTTCATCCACCGTAAACCTCTTTCCATTTTTGGGATTGACAATGCCGCCATTTTGTGTCTGGTGACTCAGTATCCCAGAAGCAATATCTGGGTCAATGAGGCCCTCTGACAGGGCTTCCTCGACTGTCAGTTTACGTCCGGTGTTTGGGTCGACGATCCCACCAGCAAACAGTTGAGACCCTAGTAATCTTAACATGGTCTCACGATCGATACAGCCCTCATGAGCTGCCCTCAGCACACTGGTTTGCCTTCCCGATGGTAACACTATGGTTCCTTGATGGTTTTCCTTCACAGGCAGCAGTCTTAGACCTGTCTCCTCATGAAGGACACTCATTTGGACCAGCTGGGCCAGGGACACATTCTCAGCCGTGCTGGGGCTGATCAGACCCTTCGCGCTGCTCTGTCTTTCCAGGATCTGGACGTAGAGAGGGGCAGGGATGAGTCCAAACTGTAAGGCATCGTCGAGGGTGAGTAATTCCCTGGTGTTAAATATCTTGAGACCTCCAGTAGCCAGCTGGATCTCCATGACTTTGACAGCCAACTTTTCCGAGATGACCCCCTCGCAGAAGGCTGCTATCGCGGGCAGAGGCTCAGAGGAAAACTGGGGGCTCTGGAGGATGTTGTTGGCCTCGTTCAGATCCCGGAGTTGCCTCCATGTCGGCTCATCGAGGAGGTTCTCTGTGAGAGTCTCGTCCAGGTCGACAGACCCCCTGCTCTGTGGCAGAGTGAGGCCGTGTACGACCAGCTGGGCCTCAAGGAGGCAGACCCCCGTCCTCTGGTCCAACAAGCCTCTCTGGACAGAAGCAAACACGGAGTAGACTGATCCACTCCCAGTCTCCAGAATCCCCTCAATGGTCTGGGAATCCTGTGGGACAACCAGAAGGAAAAAGTGAGTATAGATTTAAAATACCTGTGAGATATCCCGCTGATATCAATTATATTCAAATCAATCCTTTTTCAGTAATTGTTTTGAAAAGCAAGTCGAAACACGTACTCACCCATCAGACAAGCAAGGAGTTCATGTGCAACAATGCAAGGCTGTGACATTGTTTCCACAGCAAGAGGAACATTGGACACATTGAAAGCTGACATGCATCTGTGAACGGAACTCAGTATCTGGCCAAACGAAAGAGCAAGTTAGACACACCGCACAAAGGGAGTTATGTTGGATAGGGAGGGCACCTGTGGGGAAGAGAATGACTGTGCATCAAGGATGGCTGTGAAAGGTCAGAATGTGGAAGGGTGATTCAGGGTGGTTCAGTCAGGAAGCATGTTTACAGCATACTCAGTTTCCCTGGGTTTCATAGGTCCACATACTACAGAGGAACCCTCCTACCATTTTTCTTTCCTTCATTGGCTGACAGCGTTAGGAGAAAACCATGCTGGGGATATCACAGGTTAGTCATGCAGGAGCACAGTAGGTGGCACTAGTGTGCTTTGCAAATCCACACATCTTTTATCCACCCCAGTGCAGAGCAGAGAAACAGTTCCAAACCTGGTCAACAGGGGGCGTCTGGTCTGCACACTGCTGGCTGAGATCACTGTAGGCCTGATGCAGCAGTTTCAGCTGTTCCTTGGCCTCCTGCTTCTCCTCCTCCGTCATCCTGCAGGACAACACATGCCAAGCATTTAGCTTCTTTCAGCCCTGATTTACAGGACAATCAAATTAAAAGATACTAAACAGATGACAGACTCATTCATGTTTCGCATGACATTGCTAGCGTGACACAAGAATAATCTGAAGTCAAAATCCTTCAGATTTAATATAATATTATTGTAATTTCAACCAGGAAGCACACAGGGCGGGGCCAAGCATATTATCATGACATGTGGATTCAAGAGAAGCGCTCACTTGTCACTGTGTTTGGTAATCAGCATCTGTGTGGTCCTCAGGACCTCTGCAATCTGCTCCTTCTTGGTCACAATCTCCTCCATTGAAGTCTGGAATAATACAGACCATGTGTATAAATCCACCTTGTGTGTTCTGAATTTTGACAATTTCAATTACTGTGAGATGGCCAGGCTGAACAAACAGCATTGTGCATATATGATATTGAAATGTGCATGTGTTGCTTTTTAACCGTTTCTGGTGAATGATGATTGCGCTAGATATTAGGCTATGATGATTTACTCTAGGCTATGACAGTTCTAACCCTAATTCAGCAAGAGTGTTCTATATGCATGTTTGTTACACAATGACTTGTGAAATTAACCTTTTCTATCAGTTAATTCAATGGGTTGCTTTTAACACAATATGTAATGCCAGGCAATAGGGCAATTTACAACAGAGAGTTTTAGCTTTTTTATAAAATTATATTTTTCATTGAGGAAAAGTATTTTTTTTCCTTGTAACATGTTGTGGTGATGAGTAAAAACGACTTCTAGTAAGTTGCTGGGATGTTATTGTGGTGCTTGTGCAACAGTTTTCTCAGGTGATTTTTTTGTGAATGACCCTGAGGGTTCATTTCAAGGGGCTTGATACCTTAATAATGGCACAGCTGTCAAGCTGAAACTGTATATGCAGCTTAAACCTTTGTATTTATATTGTGTGGCTATAACTGGCTAAATTAAATGATAAAAATCATTAAAAACGGGTTTGTTTATTGGAAACCATGCACATACAAGAGAAGGTGTGAGATCGTTTTGTAACACAATTTGTATTTGGCAGGAAACACAATTCTTGGAAAGAAGTTATAGTATAAATACATAATACATGGGGTGATAATATACACATGTATAATATTGGGACGAGAGTTGAAAACACCAGAGAGTGACAGCATGTTTGTTTTATGCACACAGTTATTACCTGGGGCTTACTAGCAGTCGTGCTAGCTTTAGCATCTTTGCCCAGGCCAGGTTTTACACTGGACATCCAGTGTAATAGCTTGCTAACTTTATCACCATTCTCTTTCTTCTCCTCATCGACAGATCGCTAGAAGTCGGAGAGAGAGGTTCATTAAAGCTTGTTAAATCAGAGTTATTTATTAATAGCACTGCAGATTATCGAAGGACATGGAAACATAGACGAGCAACAGCAGATACACACCAGGGATACTCCCAGCCATATTATGAATCTTTCTAGAATAGTCTCACGAACCATGGTGGTTCATAACGGTTCATACCAGTTTAGCATGAATTCCATTTAAATGCTAATTTGCAGGTTACTGAAATGCTTGCTTGTAAACAAGCTTGGGTGAAAAGGAACATTGCCACTTTAAAAAAGTGTACAACATGAAATGTGTGACCACTAAATAATATTTTGCATCACTCAAATGCCAAGGTTTTTCCCCATTAATCAAATCCAGGACCTGTTATACATATATTTTGGAAGTTATAATAGATTTTCTAAACGTATAAATATTTACACTAGTTCGCGTAGCATAGATTTTTACTACACAAAGTTAGATTGGTCTGTAGGTCCAGATGTACTGAAAAGAAGGCTTGGCTCCAACACTGTGAGACCTGGTGGCCTCCAGCAGTTTCATCCCTGTGTGGCAGTCAGGAACACCTCTCTCCAGGGCCTCCTTGAAAGAGATCTTTCTTCTCGTCTTTGGGCAAGTGAGCGTTTTGGAATGAGACTTGTCATCTTTCACGATGGCGGCCGTGGCCTTGTCCACCAGGCAGCTGTGGATAGCCTCTTCCAGTGAGACTCTCTCGTGGGTCTCTGGGTGTGGCAATCCCCCAGTGAGGAGCTGGTACTCGAGACAGCGGAGACCCACGTCTTTAGGGAACAGGTTCTCCTGAACCGCCTGAGACACACTCAAGATCTTAGCTGTGTGGGGGTGGATGATGCCATCGTACGCTTGTTCGTATGGCAGGAGCTGACGGGCGAAGGACTCGTCCAGGAGCCCCCTCCGGAGAGCCTCTGGGATGGGCGACCTCTCTCCCGATGCTGGGTCACAGATGCCCCCTGTGCAGGCCTGGGCCTCCAGAAACCTCAGGGCGGTCAGACGGTCTACGAGGTTCTGCTGGAGAGCCTGGAGGACTGACAGACGCCTCTTTTGGGTGCCGTCCCACACGCCTGCAATCGGGCTGTTTGGGTCTTCAACGACGACCATTCTGGAGAAGATGAGGTCAACCAGCTGGTAGATGCTGATCAGCCCGCTGCGATAACTCACCAGCTCTGTGGTTTCGAGGAATCTCTGACTCAGGGCGGTTTCGATGCAAACCTGCCTACCGCTTTTCAGGTCAATTATGATATGTAGGGGGCTTCCGTTGACATCAACAGTGGACTTTTCCTGCCATTCGCCATCCTGCTGTGAGAGAAAGAGGTAGGTCCGCCTGTCTATGCAGTTGGTCTTAAACGCTTCAAACGTGGACATCTCCACCCCAGCACTGCTGCTGATGACCGATACTCTATGAGAGCTCGCAGGGGATAAACCAGAGAGATGCCTCTCACCAAAGGGCAAGAGATACACTCCACCATCAATATCATAGAGACACACCTTCAACAGTTCACTATAATAAGCCTTCTGTCCCGAATCAGGGTTGTGGAAGCTTCTGGGGTTACTGACGGGGTCGAAGAGACTCTGCAGGGCGGCTTTGTTTATGAGTCCCTGCTCTAGTGCGATGTTAGCAGGCACCCTGACGCCGATGACGGGGTTCACCAGACCTCCGGTGGCCACCTGAGCCTCCAGAATCTTCTTTCCTTTGTGTCGGTCTAGGATCCGTTCCTCCATAGCCTGGAACACAGACAGGGGTTTGCCTCCATGGATGTAGCCACTGACGGCCTTCTCCGCATCCAGCAGTTTGTCTTTCACGTCCGGCTCTACCAGGCCCTTCTCCAATGCTTCCTGGACTGAGTGGGAGACACCTGTGGAGGGATCTGTCACGCATCCTGTTGCAGCCTGAGCCTCCATGAACTCAATGGCATACGTCTTAGCTAGTAAGCCCTTCTCAGCAGCTTCCATGAATGTCATTTTTGTCTTGCTCGACTCCATGTATATGCCAGCGATGGCAGTGGGTTTGCCGATGAACTGAGCCAAAGATGCCTGGACCTCCTCTAGTGTGGTCAGTCCCATTTCTAATTTTTGTAAGATTTCTCTGTCCAGGAGTTTGTTTTTGATCAACTTCCTTATGCTAATGCTTCCTCTAAGCCCTGGGAGCTTGGGAGAGGCCTTGGAGGAAGCCGACTGACTGGTCGCAGATTGTGACACTTTAGTTGACATGGTTTTGACATTGGATGAACTTGTACTAGAGAGGCTGGATGTGACCTGTTGACTTCTTGCCGGTCCATCCACAGACATGGATGTTTTCTGTGTTATGGATACAGCTTCAGACTGTTTTCCCAGGTTTCCGGAAACCACATTCTGGGTGTGTTTTTGCTGAACTGTTGAAGACTGAACAGAAGAGTTGTTTGTTTTAGTACTCATTGTTTGTTCCTGTGAGAGGTTTGTAGTGTGGAATATCTGATTATGAGTAATGCTTGCGGATTGGTTGATCTTTTGATCGCAGACTGGCAGAGAAATATTTGGATTGTTGACTACTTGATTGTGAGCAGTACTTTGATTGTGGACTAGTTGATCTTGAGTACTGCTTTGATTGTGGACTAGTTGATCTTGAGCACTGCTTTGATTGTGGACTATTTGATCTTGAGTACTGCTTTGATTGTGGACTAGTTGATCTTGAGCACTGCTTTGATTGTAGACTAATTGAACTTGAGTACTGCTTTGATTGTGGACTAGTTGATCTTGAGCACTGCTTTGATTGTGGACTAGTTGAACTTGAGTACTGCTTTGATTGTGGACTAGTTGATCTTGAGTACTGCTTTGCTTGTGTTCAAAAGCCATGTTGGATTGTTTCACTTTTTTTAGTTCATCCATGACTTTGTCTTTCTCCATCGATGCTATCTGTGAACATGGGATAAAAGAGACACTGGATTAGACATTAGAATGTAACAGCAAATACCAATTCTAATCATTTGTCGGCAGTGCAAATTATTTCACTTTCAAGAAATCCAATACTCTTCACTTAAATGTAAAACATGTATACATATAAATTAAAATTAAATTATTAATGTAAAATATTACAAAATTCATTTGTGCTGCTAATGCAGCAGTTGAGTATAGCGTTACGATATTTTAGATAGAAAGATATATATAGTTATTGATATATACCTCAGATGAGACTTTCATTTTGACCAGCTCCTCCTCTAGGTTGCGCTTAGCGTCTTCATATTTAGCCACAATTTTCTCTGTCAAAACAAGTTCGGTCTTCAGTTTGGCAAGATCGTTGTCTTTCGCACACTGGTGGCTGGCCTGACCTGAAGCCTCCAGCTCCTTCACCTTCCTCTCAGTGCTAATGGTGACCTCCAGCTTGAGGACCTTCTCCTGCAGACTTTTGACCTCCTCTACGTAGGACAAAACCTGCTCGTTGAGGGAACGTGCTTCGTTTCCCTTCATGGCCAGCGTCCTCTCGCTGTCTGCCAGCAGCTGCTTGAGCTTGGTGGTCTCGCTGGAACTCTCCTTGTGGAGGTTTTCAAAGTGAGTTAAGTTTGAGCTGAACTTTACTTTCTCTGCCTCCAATTGAGAAATCTGAGATTTGGCCTTCAGTAAGTCATGACCGATGGAGGCTCTCTCCTCTTGCACTTTGTCCATCTTGATACGCAGTTCATTTACCTGCTGTTGAGCTTCCTGCTTTAACTTTAATGTGCTCTCATTGAATGTTTTCAACTGCTCAACTTCCTGTTTCAAATACTTGTTATCCATCTCTGCTGACAGTGTGCTTTGTGATTGCCCCTGAGTTTTCTGTTGTATTTCCAGTTTTATTTGAGATTGTTGTAACAAGAGCTTGTGCTCCATTTCAGTCTTAACCGACTTAAGCTCCCTCTCGTAGCTCGTCTTCTGAAGGTCAAGTTTGCTTTTCAAGTCGTCCAGCATCTGTTTACAGTTTTGTAGTTGGTTCTCCATCTGTTTGGACTTCAGCTGAAGGTCAGAACTTTCTTTCTGTTTCTGTTTGACCTGCTGTTGGGCAACTTCCAGCTTTCCTTTCAGCATGGTGACCTCAGAAGTCAATGATACTGTTTTCTCTTGGAATGCAAATTTATCCCTTTGGAGGACAGTGATTTCCTGTTTGAAGTTGTTTGAAAATTTTTCAGAGCTTGAGGTTATTTCTTTCATGGTCAACCTGTTCTTTTGAAGCTCTGCCCTCCACCTCAGTGATTTTAGACAGTTTATTTTTCCCTTCCTGAGACTCTTTCATCAGCTCATCCTTCGTCCTTTTTAAAGCAGAGCTCAGTTCTTCCAATTCGGCCTTCAGATTTTCTAGTTTCTGGTCAGCCATTTTTTTGTCTCTCTGAAGAGAGTTTATTTCCTGTTGTAGAGTTGCTGACATTTTCTCAGAGGTTCCACTCATTCCTTTCATGCTCTGCTTACATTTCAAAAGCTCATTTTCCACCATCTTCAGTTTATTAAGATACTTTTGTCCCTCACTGGACTCCCGCTGCAGTTCGGCCATTGTTTTCTTCAGCGTGACATTCAGATCACTTACATCGGACTTCTGCTCCTGGACCTTTTGATTGGCCAGATTCCTCTCTGTGCCAACCAAGCTGAGATCAGACTTGAGAGTCCGTGTTTCCTTCTCATAATTGGCAATGTTCAAGCTAAGCTCTTTGTTCTTCTGCTGCAGGTCGATGTAGTCTCTCAGCTTGATCTGAAGTTCGTGGCAGATTTGGGTCTTCTTCAGGAGTTCCTCTTCTATGATCCTCACCTGAGATTTTGTGGCCTCCACCTGAGACTTGAAAATGCTCACCTGCTGATCTTTGGTTCCAGTTTCCATTCTCACCTTCTCTAGTTCTGCTTTCAGGTTCTTCGTGTTATTTCCAATCTCCTTGTTCGCCTTCATCAGGTCTTCTGCTTGCTTCTGAAACTGGGCAGCCATCATAGCGCACTTCTGAAGCTCTGCTTCCAGGTTCCTAGATTTGAGCTGCACATCGTGCTCAGACCTCTGTTTTAACACAAACTCCTCTTTTACTTTTTGCAGCTGTTGCTTCCAGCTCTCTGCCTCGTTTTTCAACGTCTTCATCTTTTGCTCAGAGAAGGTTTTATCCTGCTGAAGCGACTCGATACTGACTTGAAGGCCGCTGACATCGTTGTCCAACAACATGTTAATCCTCGTCAGCTCATTGATCTTGTATTTGAGTTGTTCTCCCTCCGTCTGTTTGGTTGCCAACTCGTCCTCCAGACACCTGACCTTGTGACCTTTCTCCTGCTCCATGGTGCTCCTCTGGAGCAGCTGGCCTTGATTGATTTTCAGCTGCTCTTTCATGCCTTCAACCTCCGTCTTGTGGAACATAGCCCTCTGTTCCAGGGAGGACTTGTCCCTCTGTAAGGACTTGATTTGCTCTTGAAACACGTAGATGGATTTCTTCAGGTCGGCCGTTTCCTGCCTCAGCTCCTCGGATTTCTGCCTCATGCTGCCTCTGTCCAGCTCGATGTCCAGCTGCAGCTTCTTCAACCTGTTGTTGGTCTCATCCAGAAGCTCTTTGAAACGCTGAGCCTTCTCCTCGGCCATATTCTTATGCATCAGCACGGCGTTCAGCTCCGACTTCAAAGTCTTGATCTCCGTTTCCGCCTTCTGTTTCACCACGGTCAGCTCCTCCAGTTTGAGATGTAGGACCTCCGCCTCCACATCAGCTTGGACTCGCTTGATGCTTTGAGCGAGGGAGGTGTTCTCCCTGACCGTGGAAGACACAGACTCGCTGTGGACGGTTCGGGTCTCGTTGGTTTTGACCTGCTGGGCCTTATCCATCTCCATGACACGGACATGGTTAATCAGCTCTGCCTCCGTGCCCGCCTTGGCCTTAAGCTCTAGCTGGAGGGTTCGACTGTGCTCCTCCAGATCCTGCACGTCGCTGTCCTTCCTCCTCAGGTGGTCCTCCAGCTTCCTGCGGGCCACGGTGCCCTCCTCGATGTTCCTCTTCAGCATGCGGAGACTCTCCTCCAGGGAGGACTGCTTGGCCTCGGACTGCTGGATAAGCTGCCTGGCGTGGCCCAGCTCGTGCTCCGCAGCAGCTTTGCCCTTCACAGCGATCTCCATTTCCGCTTGCGACTGCTGCACCTCAAACTCTGCCTTGGACTTCTGGAGGGTGAGGGCCTCAATGGACGTCTTTTGTGTCTCCACCTCCTCCCCGAGGCTTTCCAGCTGTGCCTGGCTCTCAACCAATGACGTCTCCAGTTCCTGTACCTGCTGTTTAAGATGACCAATCTCCTGCTGCCCTGCGGCCTTTTGGAATTCCATGGTCTCTGTCCATGTGAGGTATTCTGTCCTCTCTGAAGACTTTCTGCTCTACAAGGCAAGACAACAAGTCATCCAAACATTCCAAAAGTAGCATTTTGAAAATGGAATATTCACAATTTTAGCAGGTCTAGCATCCTTACCAAGGAGAGGCGAGGTTTTGCAGCGTTGTTAATTGTCCCCAACAAATGCCACCATGAAGTGAAAAAGCATTTCCATTCCAGAGACAGGAGGATTGACAAGGTAGTTGACAAAGTTCACCGCCACCAACGGCAATGCAAAAGAGTGTCTCTTTTGCATGGGAATACAGTGCATAAGCCCTCAAGATTTAGCTTGAAAGCTAAATTTCTCCATTTGTATTAAATGGGTAACCAACGGTAACCTGAGTTTGTTCTTAATAAGGCTGGAAGTAATCACCCCATTCCACTCAAAACACACAGTGTAAAGGGACAACTCATGCAAACAGTTTTACATACTTCTAATGGAGAATGCTGTAATATATGTGCATGTGAAACTGCCATGACATGCCAAAAGTGTATCAACCAAAAAGAAGGCATTTAGTCTAATACTAAGTTTCCTGAAGAACCATGCTGAGATAGCAACCTCATATAAGCTGTAAATAGCAGGTCAGATGAGCTGTGACACTGGATTCACATTCCAGCCGCTCCCTACCTCTTCATCTTCCGTCCTCTTTAGCGTCTCACTGGCAAACTTCACGTACTGCGTCATGAGGGTGACCAAAGCGGTGTAACGGGTTCTGAGGTCCATGAACTGTGGAGGGGTGGGGGAGAAGAGGCATTGCATTAGAATATACAGTGTGAACCCCACGTCTAGTCATCGACCTCATGGCCCGTTCTAGAATCTTCACCTCCTGCTGGATGGCGTCAGACGATCCCTGCATTCTGCGTCTCTTCAGGGGAGACTTGTGTTGGGAGTCCACCATCGCTCGGTAGGTCATCATCTGGAGCTCGTAATCCTGGAAACATACGCAAAGGGAAATCGTTTGTAACCTAGGGAAACGCTTCAACCATATCGTGGAACCGTAAGTCAACTTTGATCCTGTAGAAAGGTGGGATATTTGGTTGCATTTCAGGAATGTCCATAGCAGTAGTTAGGCACTAACTTTGACAGCACCGCAGTACTGCTCAGAGTACTTCTGGCATTCATCCATCCTGCTCTGCTTCTGTTCCATCTCTGCAACAAGGATCTGGAAAACACAGGCCAAAGAAAAGCTCTCACACGTCGTGCAAACGCAACACAAATCTCTTAACAGACGTGTTTCGTGTGAAACCCTTGGCGGTGTTTCTTCTTGTTTACCTTCTGCTGGTTGAGCAGCTCAGCGAGGGCCTTGCTGTCCTCAGGGTGCTTCTCCTGGGCCTTCTTCTGCATGGTCTCCACCTCTCTGGCCCACTCGTCCAGACTGCTGTACGAGTCCTTGTAGTATTTGAGAGATTTACCGATGCCCTCCAGGTCCCGAAGCCTAATAAACACACCACAGATGGCAGAGGTTCACGAAGAGGTTCACGAAGAGGTTCACGAAAAGGTTCCAGATGCAAAACCCTGATAGGAGCATGCCTCAGTACAAACTCAAACAGCCCACAAAGTTGTGTACATTTCCAGAATGTCTTTTTTTGCACAACATATAGGCTGCTATGCATTACTGCATGACAAAGTACCAATCACATCAAGGGAAAGTATTTTGGGAATCTGAAGGAGCACCGACCTGCTCTCGATCTGCGAGTGGACACTGTGCCACCTCTCACTCAGCTGGTCCACCTTCTCCTTGTGCCAGTCCAGGTCGAAGTCGCGCTCGTTGTGAGTTTTGAACATGCGGTCGCTGACAGCCCGGGCCTTCTGGAGCTCGTCCTCCAGGTCGTGGAAAACCTCCCGCTGGTCGTCAATCTCTGTCCGCCATTGCTGTAGAAGAAGGAAGTGAGACCTTAGATAAACATAGCCCAAGGTCTGCCACTGGCACTGAATCTCGTACGTCAGTGTGGATAAAAGCTCCAGCTAGATGAACACATTATATTACACATTACATGGTGGATTAACTTCCAACCAGCTCATGTGCATGACAACATCAAACAGGAAGTGATGTAATTTTCCATGTCAGTGTTACCTTCAGTCTGCTGATAACCGTCTCTATGGACTTCAGGTCGGAGTTCATGGTGTCCTCCTCACATAGTTTGGCTTCGAATGTCTTGACCAAGGCCTCTGCACTCTGGCTGTGCTTCACTACCAAGCTCACAGTCTTCAGCCTGCGACACACACACAGAGAAAGGGTGAGAAAACACCAAAGCACCTACCTAAAAACACATTTTACACAGTAACTTTCTTTTTTACATGAACAGTTTATTATTAGGGAACTCCAATACCGATCTTTATTGTATTGTGGTGATGTGAATTCTGCAGTGATCAACCACTGGGTACAAAGTCCAGAAAAACGTTCAAAACCACAAAAGTTGACCAAATCCCCGGTTGAACGGGGTTCAGAGGTGGCGGCTTACTTCTCCAGGTAGATGGAGGACATGGAGTAGACCTGGTTCATGCTCTGGAGGATGACCTCGAGCTCGGAGGAGAGTGTCGGGACAGACGGGGAGGCGGTGGCCTGTCGGAGGAATGCCTCACACTTCTCCCTCATGGCCTCCAGGTCCCCCCTCAGCTGATCCAGTTCACTCCTCTTCTTCTGCGCGGAGGAGGGTGCACGGGGAGAGCAGAAGGGGGGAGCAGGAGGGGGGAGGAGGGGGGCAGGCGTTAGGGAGGGTGACCATCATTATTATCATTACTGAATGCAAGTGGGTGATTTTATAGCGTGTTTCATGAACACAACAGGTCCTTATGGTTGGAATCCTCTCCATTCGCTTCCCTGCTCTGCAGCGCTATCTAAACAGACTCCAGGGAGGCCCCTGTTGATTCTCTAACAGGCTACTGGGGCCCCCTGTTGGTTCTCTAACAGGCTCCAGGGGGCCGTACCTCCTGCTCTGCGATGCGCTGGACGCTCTGCTCCAGGTCGTCGCGGTCCAGAGGCGTGCGGATCTGCCTGATCAGGTGCTCCTCCTGCGACTCCAGACGCATGCGGAAGTTACGCAGCTCCGAGATGTACAGGTTGTACACAGACTCCTCATGCTCCTCTGTTCAGTGATGAAGACAGAGAACATCAGGTAAATAAACAAACACACAGGAATGACCACAGTGAAAACATGGCTCGAAACAAAGCTTCAATTAGACAATTTGGGAACTAGAGGCCAAAGTGTGTGTAGATCTTTAGAACGATGTGATCTCTGACCCTGTTATTGGCCAGTGATCAACAGATTACTGCTGATTTATTGTTAGACTATCAAGATTATGAACACCTCAGTGCTAATCCTTTCCTGCAGTGTGTTCTGCCTGCCATGGTTAAATGATTAACCTTAACCAAATGTAAATGTGCTGTAGAAACACACTTTCGCACATCCCTTAAACATGAGATGGAAACACAGCACACACGATCACACATTCCAGTGCCCTCACACCAACCATTCCAGCACTGAGACCAATGTGCTTCGTAAGGTTAAATAATAATTCCAAAAGGTATTAACTTCATGTCTAATAGGCTTATAGAACCATGTGTTCCCCTCGAGGAGCTCTGCCAAGCGTGTACCAGGCAGCAGCCCCCCGTTCAAACACATCAGTAACGTTAGCTTGGCTTTAGCAGAGAGGAAGAGTAGATTAGTGGCTAGCTTAGCCTTGCTGCTCTCCGCAGACTTCTTGGCATTAGCTGAATAACGTTAGCGTTTAGCTTAGCATCGCCTCTCTCTCTACAGACTTTGTTTTACATGTTAGCAGAGTAACGTTAGCAGTTAGCTTAGCATCTCCTTCAGAATGCATGTTAGCATTAGCAGGAGTATTTAGCGGTTAGCGTGGCCTTGCCTCTCTCTGCAGACGTTAGCAGCTCCTCGTAGTACTCCTTGCAGGCCTGGACCTCCCTCTCCAGCTGGGAGCGGTCTGCCATGGTGAAGACCTCCGACTCCTCGCTGTCCTCCAGGAAGTCTTCAAAATGGGACTGCAGGTTGCTAATGACCTGCTGGTGCTCGCCCGGCAACATGGTCTTGATCTGTAGAGGACAGAGAAACACCGTCACCCTGGGTCTGGGCCTCGTGCAGAAGCGCTCCCTGGAGAGCGACCGTCATTACGATCAAGCCCAGTCCTCTACACTGACGTTCAACAGAGAGGACATTGTGACTCGTAATAGTGAGGCTTGGATTCAATTGCATGTGATCTCCACTTCCATATCGTTTCCGATTCATGACCTTCTGTGTTTGGGTCTACATTGCAGTCATCCCACTAGAGGAGCTCAATAAGATAAGGTCAAGGTTCAGTTCAGACTATCCACCGCCCTCCGACTGACACAGACGTCCTTGTCTGCGTCATCCGTGGAACAGCGGAGAACGTACCGAAGACACGTTCCACTTGCGGATGGCGTGGATGTCGGCCATGAGGAGGTTCCAGGACGCGACGCTCTTCATGTTGACGTGGGAACGATGCCACAGGGACAGCACGTTCTGGTACAGCTGCTCGATCCTGCGGAGGTCAACACGGGCTCAGGGGTCAGAGGTCACAAGATAACGATCGTTCACGCCGCCCGTGCTGTGCTGAAGGTCAACAACACTGAGGCAATCATTGGCATTTTTGAACGAGAGAGATAAACCAGTTTGAACTTGATTTCGTGGAGCGTATAGATTGTTATCTTTCATTGAATATCTTCACCAGTGGCGAAATACGGCTAACAGGTCAGTGACACAGATGTTCTCAAAGGGGTTTGTTAGGGAGCTGCTGGGTCCTAGCGCCCCACCTGCTGGCCTGCTCCACAGCTTCCTTGTCGGGCGGAGGCACGGTGAAGCACACAGAGGGAACCATGGCCTCGTTCCCCGACGGGCTGATCACCTTCCACTTGGCCCGGTGGGAGTTGCTGGCCAGCACACACTCATCGTCCTTGTAGATGGTTATCTGGGAGGGGCAGATCAATATTAATACAATATTTAAAGCCTGTCTGAATATGGAGGTGTTTATCTCCCTACATCCTCTCAACCTCTCATGGAGTATATAGCGTACAGTGTGACAGAGTGGACCAGCCCCTCCGGCCGCACGGAGCCCTACCTCTATCTGTCGGTAGTCGCAGATGGCTTTCACCGGTATGGAGGTTCTGACCAGGCTTTCTGGGTTCCTGGGCTTGAGCTGGACGACAGCCTTGGCCCGGCCCACAAGCCCCGCCACGCTGCTCCGGTACTGGAGAAGCTGTTCCTTCTCATCCTGGAGGAATCAGACAGCCAACATCAAGTCACCTCAGTGTCTCGTTGAAAACACATTTTCAGTGGTGAGTTATGTCTTGTGAAAAGCATGTCATGCACAATGCTACCACAGCATCCATAACAACAGGTCATGACAAGGTGGTCACAGTTGAAGGGTTGAGGTGGGGGATTGATCTGGGTCCCGGTGGTGGGACAGCATACCATGGACTCCTGGATGAGATCCTCCAGCTTGTGAAGGCTGCTGCTTCGATCACAGCTGTACTTCCTCTGCACCGTATCCTGCAGGCTCTTCAGGTAGTCCATGGACTCTTTGGCATCCTTGAAAAACTGTAACGAAGGACAGGGAAGGAGAGGGAGAGAGACGTCGAGAGAGGGACAGAGAAAGCTGGCTTATGAGATCCATCTGCCCCTGGAGCCACGACAGTCACAACTCAGAGAGAAAGAGAGAAGGAGCGTTAGCTCTCAGCTCACCTCGAAGTAGACCGAGTTGTCTTTCAGGTGCTGCTCCACACAGGAGCAGAGCTGCAGCACCCAGCTCCACTGCGTCTGCATGGCAGCCCGGTACGCCTGGAGAAGAGAGCACAGGGGTCAACACAGAGTCATCACAAGAGTCACCACATGGGTCACCTCAGGGGTCACCTCAGGGGTCACCTCAAGGGGTCACCTCAGGGGTCAACACAGGGGTCAACACAGGGGTCAACACAGGGGTCAACACAGGGGTCAACCGTCAGGGGTAACCTCAGGGGTCAACACAGGGGTCACCTCAGGGGTCACCTCAGGGGTCAACACAGAGGTCACTCTTCCCCTCCCCACACACACACACTGTTCTGTCTCCTTTAGGAGCGGTCGTCAGTTCTTACTTCAATAGTGAGCCTGGCAGGGTGGTTCTCCAGCAGCAGGATCTCTGCCTTGTCCTGCACAGACTTGATCACCTCCTCCTTGTCATCCAGCTCTCTCATCAGGTCCTGGACACACAGCCAAGACAAGCCCATGCATCAGCCAAGTGCCTGGCATTCCTCCAGACCCTCCTCTGCCCTGCCCACACCACCAGCTCCTCCACAACTTTTACAAGAAGGGAACTGTTGAACTGAATACTTTGAGTGCTGAATGTCAAGAGTAATGAGCCAAATCTATCAATGGAGAAACTCACAGCATGGTAGTCCTTCTTCTTGGGGATGTTGCTGTTTCGATCGCTCCAGTCGAAGGCCACTTCCTCCTCCTCCTTCTCGTTCAGCCAGATGAGCTCCTGGGTGGCCCGCGACACAAAGTCCTGCAGGCTCTCCAGGTGCCTCTGCCTGTCCCTTGAACAGCTCTGGACAGGTGGGTCATGGAGAGGATATGGAGTCAGGGCAGCCCAGGTTATCACAACAAGCATATGTGTTCCTTCCAGACAACTTACCAGTAACCTGCTGTACTGAGACTCTAGTTTGCCCAGTTTGTCAGAATATGCAAGTTTTAGAGGCTGGTTCATCTGAATCTGAGAGGAAAGAAAAAGAGAAAGTTGAGTGAAAGTCTTCACTTAGAAATGCAAACCCATCATAAAATGTGTCCCAGAAGCAAGTCTGCCTGGCTGTTGTTGTTACTGCACATACCTCGTTATGTTTCGCTTCTTTAAGGCTCATTTGGAATTCGTCGATGGCTTTCTGAACAGTCTTGTGGCTCTCCATGTGCACCTCCACACTGGGAAGGTCAGACCCCCACTCTGCACGGTCCAGTTGTACCTTCCGGAAGAAACACAAAACAAGCATTCAACCTCTCCCCTCACTAAACCCACACTTTACTGCATACAACCAAAAAGTCCAAGACCGAAAACATCTTGTCAGGCACTGGAACCTTCCAGAATATTCACCTGCATCTCATCCACCCAGCTCAGGAGGTCCTGAACGAAGTTCATGTTGACCTCCTCTTCGGTCATGTTGGGGTCTCCCAGCGACTTCGCCAGGGGTTTTCGTATCTGCATGTGCTTGAGGTGTTGGAGGGCTCCCGGGTCCATTCCCCCTCCCCCTCCCCCCACGTAGGCCTGCCCCGAGCCAGGCTGCAGACCGGGGGTGAGGCCGGGGGTGAGGCTGGGGGTGAGGCCGGAGGTAAGGCTGGAGGTGAAGGTGGACCCCGGGGAGCCCAGGCCTCCGGGGGTGAGGGCCGGGCTGAGGCTGGAGGAGAAGCTTGAGTTGAGGCTCTGGGTGATGCCTGAGATCATCATCTTGGTCTGCTCCGTGGTTAGGGTGTGGCCATGGCTGTAGATGGAGGAACACTCACTCCTGAGGGACAGGAGGTCGTCACGAAGCCTGGAGACCCTGCAGAGTCACACACACGGGAACTGCTTGAGAGACGTCTTCCAATACAGGACTATTCCACATATATTTGACAAGTATAAATGTTTGACAAAATATATATTCTCATTCATGCTTAGAGTTGAGCTAGGCTGTCTCTGACAGTCAAATCCACAGTCCAAGATACAATTTGGAAGGAGCGAGTATGTGCCTTTTCACTGTGGAAGCTAGACCACGCTCGTTCGTGTGCCTGGCTGAGGTGACCTACCTTTGGACAAGCTGATCAGCGAAGTAAAACTTCCCGTCCAGAAGGATCTGGATGTCCAGCACCTGCTGCCTGAGCAGCGTCTCACACTCCAGCAGGTGGCCCGCAACCTCCGCCTCGTTCTGGAACTGGATCCCCGACTCCAGGCGCTTGGCGTCCTGACAGACAAACAGGAGAACCTCTCAGGAAAAAACTTTTCTTTTCCCCGCCGAAGGCCTGAGATAATTACAGGGTGTGATAATAATGTGGCAATTCTTTGGCAATTTGAACTATGATTACACAGCGTTTAAGAGAAGAAGTGGATTTAGGAAAAGTGTACGCTGTGCTGTCGAAACGTGTCTTACAGACTGCAGGGCGGTCCTGGCCATCGCTAGCTTGTCTTCGCCAGAGACACAGTCTCTCTGGACTCGGTTGGCTATCTGCTGCAGTCTCTCCAGTCTGAAACACAGAGCGGGACTCGTTAGTGCTGGACTCATGTTCCAACAAACTCAACTTCTGTTTCTGTCTGATCTGCCAAAGTCCCAACTCTGTGCTGTGCTTTGCACTGCAGGCTCTGGTGCATTCCTTCAAACCAAACTGAATTATTATACCACTCGGATACTTCAATACTACAATAGACAATCTCGACCGTTAACACAAAAAGAAGAAAGACACCATCTGCTGAGTCAACGAGACTCCAGTACTACAATATAAAATCTAGAGCGTTCACACCCAACCCGGAGAGACATCATCCGTCGAGCCTTCATCATCCTCCGTGCTTCGACTCACCGGGGTCCGTACATGGACATGCTGTTATTGAGGAACACGGGACTGCTGGAGAGCAGAGGCTCCATGGTGGGTCCAGACAGCAGGTTCTCAGCTGAGCCCAGGCTGGTCAAGGTGCTCGACGACAGGCTGCTGCAGTACGCCAGGTTCATCGTACTTCACCCCCCCGAAAAACGGAAAAACGCGCGAAAACTACCCTCCCCACAGCCCTCTCATCTGTCCGAGTCTCAAGTGTGGGGAATCTGGAGTGTACCCAGCGAGGGTGCTTGCTCACACACGACGCGTGTCCTCCACACAGTCCTCTACGCGCTGAACACACACACACACAGGACCATCTGGCAGAGCCTCTCTTTTATAGAGCACTACGTGTCCACACACACACACACACCTGCCACTGTCGAGGAGAACCAAAACACGAACCCACCCTTCAAGAATCTGTTGCCCTGGGCGATGGCATAGTTCATGTTTGTACAGACAGCCGACTGCAGGTTCAGGCAGTGACAGGACGGTACCGTGGGCATGTAGCCCGGAGAGCGCTAATGCTTCTACCAGCCTTCACTCAGGTTCATTAGCAGTGTGATTGTGCCATGTCATTGGCCAGCAAAAACACACGTTTATCCAACCAGTGGCAGCGTTTATTAACCAGGGGCTTTCCAAACAGATGGAGGCTGCATGTGAAACAAATATACTGTATCTGTGACCGAGTGAGATATATATCTATACATGCAAACAAACCCATGCTTGTGCAGGGAAACATTAGTGTACATTTGAGTACATTTAGTTGTCGTGTTGAAACGTGTATGCTCACTCAAGACATTCAATTTGTCTGAGATTTATCGCACGTTAAAAACACACTCGAAACCAAACTAGCCATGGACTCAAATCCTCTCACACTCTGATAAGACACCTGGTGCAGACCTGTGATACAATTATAATACCTGTGTTCCAACAAAACAACTTACTGTACTCATGAACCACTGTTTATCTACTTCCAACAGCAACCGCAATGTCTAACAGGTGGAATTCATGTGAAGCTTATCTATACAGAACTTCCTTCAACGTTATCTCAGCCAAGACAACTCAACAGAGCACTACAAGCAAACACACCCACGACCGGAAAGCAACACTGATTCTTGTCATTCAGTAGCTACGGGTCACGTTGTACAGCTAAACCTATTTGAAGTGACTTAACCTAACATCCATCTTCCATGGGGATGACTAAACATTCAGATTAGGAACATGAACCTGTGGCAGCAAAGGTGCACCTCTATACTCACACAAACCAGGTAACTAGCAAGAGGTCGCGTCAGATAAGGGATCAGCTCTGAAATATGTCAGATAATTATGTTGTATGGTTGTAAATCATGTGTGTGCATACTTGTGCAGTGTGTGTGTGTGTGTGTGTACGTGCAGTGTGTGTGTGTGCTGGGCAGCCTACCTGTCCACCTCAGGCCTCAGGCTCTTCTCTCTCTCCAGCATGCCCACGATCAGCTTCCCCCAGTCCTTCTCCACGTCGTTAGGGTGGGAGCCCTGGGGCAGCTGGATACGACCGAACTCTATCCACACCTGCTCCACATAACACACACACACACACCACCGCACGCACACATACGCACACACCAACGCACACGTACACACAGTCACACATGCATCACCACAAACACAGACAGGAACACGTATACAGCATATTTAGTCTGTCCCCTTCAGCTGCTGTGACTATCTAACTCGGTGCCATGCGAAGTGCACCACAGGTACGTACCTCGAGCATTTTGTAAAGATGTTTGATCCGAGACTTCTCGTTCTCTTTCAGCGGAATTTCATTCTCTTTGAACTGCTGATACTGGGTATAAAGTGCCTGGGAAGAAGAAGCACTCAGTGAGTCCAAGTCGGCGCCAGCCTCCATCAACATCCAACACAAAATCAATACATGACATCAATACCCCTCTAACCGTGCCTACGAGTCTGACGGCATCACTTCCTGTTTACTCCCACTATGTCCTGGCGTACCAACCCAAGGATGGAGCATACCAGGTTCCTGTCCCGCTAGCGCCTGACTGTCGACAGCGACGGAGTAAAGGCGTCTGCTCGCTGCTCGACTCTGATGATGCTTTCCTATCTAATGACCAGACAGAGACGCTACTCGTGGCTCTGAAGCCAGGGAGAGCGTGTCGATGCTCAGCCCCGGGCCCCTCGGGCCCAGCCCAGCACAACCATAGTCAGCACTTTGTATTTCCAACCTGGCTCTGACAGGTATCCAAGAAGAATATTATGCAGGTGAATGTTTAAGTCATAGCATGTTAGCATATTCATTAGATCCTGCATGGAGGTGGATCCCTGAATTATATCTATCTATCTATGGACTTGAGTTCTACTATGATGGCATTAGTTAGAAGTGTTACTTGAGTTCCACTATGATGTCATTAGTTAGAAGTGTTACTTGAGTTCCACTATGATGTCATTAGTTAGAAGTGTTACTTGAGTTCCACTATGATGTCATTAGTTAGAAGTGTTACTTGAGTTCCACTATGATGTTATCAGTTAGAAGTGTTACCTTGAGTTCCACTATGATGTCAATAGAAGCGTTACCTTGAGTTCCACTATGATGTCATTAGAATGTTACCTTGAGTTCCACTATGATGTCATCAGAATGTTACCTTGAGTTCCATTATGATGTCATTAGAATGTTACCTTGAGTTCCACTATGATGTCATTAGAATGTTACCTGGAGTTCCACTATGATGTCATTAGAATGTTACCTTGAGTTCCACTATGATGTCACTAGAATGTTATCTTGAGTTCCACTATGATGTCATTAGAAGAGTTACCTTGAGTTCCACTATGATGTCATTAGAATGTTACCTTGAGTTCCACTATGATGTCATTAGAATGTTACCTGGAGTTCCACTATGATGTCATTAAAATGTTACCTTGAGTTCCACTATGATGTCATTAGAATGTTACCTTGAGTTCCACTATGATGTCATTAGAATGTTACCTGGAGTTCCACTATGATGTCATTAGAATGTTACCTTGAGTTCCACTATGATGTCATTAGAATGTTACCTTGAGTTCCACAGGGTTATTGGGGAAGGCCCTGTCTGCCATCACTGCGATGTTGTGTTTGATCCACTGGCTCAGGTACTTGAGCGTGTTCTGGTACTCCACCCACTTGATATCTACGTCCTGATAGGAGGAGACTCAGATTATCTACAGATCAGCACATTTCAGTAGCACTCTGGATCTGAAAGTATGAGCGTGATGTGTGCGTGTGCATCATGAGTGTGAGCGTCATGTGTGCGGGCGTGTGTGTGTGAACACAACGTGACCACACAGTGTGTTCGGCATGTAGCGACTCACGTTAGCGTTGATGCCGTCGACCCCCTCAGGCACCTTGGGGAACACGTCGAACAGCGTGGACACGTACGTGATGACAGACTTCTCATCAGGGGACTGAACGTCCATGTCTGAGGAGACGGAGAACAGGACACTTACACAACACATTACACTTCACCATGGAAACTGTCCAAAACAAATCACATGAAATGTCATTAACGCTTATGAAACCCATTACATTTAATGTTGGAAACTAAATCACATTAGAGTAATTAACTTACATAAAACACAATACATTTAATGTTATTAGCCAGCAACAATTATGTCTCCGCTGGTCTTCATAGATTATATATATACATATATTACATGACATGAAGTAAACGTGTCGAGTTCGGATTTCAGACCCTATCTCCTTGTGGTTGGCTTCAGCTCAACACAGAGATGTGAATATGTGGAGGAATGCTCACCTGCTGGCTCAAAAACAGCGCTGGAGGAATGTGTGTGTGTGTGTGTGCGTATGCGTTTGTTTGCATTTTTACTGACACATTACCAAGTTATTTTAATACAGTGCTACCTAGCTGCTGGCTGCAAACATTGCTGCAAGTGGGTGCATGTGCGGCTGTGTGTGTATGTCTGGATGTAGGTGTGTGTGTGTGCGTGTGTGTTCAACTGATCTTGTGGGGAACAGAAATCCAGAATAGCAAAGTGAGGAAAAGGGAAACTCGCGGCGACGTTTCCATGGTCCCTGCGTGCGTGTGAGACTCACCCTCAGGGTCCAGCAGCCTGGCCACGCCCAGCTGCTCGGCCACAGTGAAGGCCTGCTCCAGGTTAGACCTGCTGCTCTGGGCCGACACACGACCCATGTCCACAAGGTCCGGTCTGGGGAGAGACAGAGAGAGAGAGGGAGAGAAGGGGAGGGAGAGACAGAGAGCGATGGAGTGGGTGGATAGGGAGAGAGAAAAAGAGATAATGAGATAGAGAATAGAGGTAAAGAGAGTGAGGGCGAGACAGAGATGGAGGGGGTGTAGAGGGAGAGAGAAAAAGAGATAATGAGATAGAGAAGAGAGGTAGAAAGAGAGAAGAGATAGAGAGGGAGTCAGAAACAGAGGGAGGGGGAGAGAGATAGGGAGACTTAGTATTTGCAAGGGAAACAAACTGCTCTGACAGAGGTTTGTATTCTGGTCCCTTCAGGCATGATGATTGGTCCCAGGTGTGGTCCTCACTCCTAACCGCTCACTCCTAAGTCCTCCATCCTAAATCCTATTCCCTCCTCCTCTCCTAACTCCGCCTCTCCTCTCTCCTCCTATCTCCTCACTCCTCCTCCTCTCCTAACTCCGCCTCTCCTCTCTACTCCTCCTATCTCCTCACGCCTCCTCTCTCCTCCCTCCTTCTCCTCTCCCTGCACCAGCCCTGGAGCCAAGGGCAGCCAGACCAGTCCTACACACACATACACAGCAACCGACCGGAACACATAAACCACACGTACGTCAAATGTTTGCTCATGTTTCTGCTGACTTTCCACATTCAGACTGCAAATAATGAAATGACACCAATGTTCCCCTCCAGCCTCTCTTGTCCTGAGGCAGAAGGGGGCTCTGAGTGGATGAAGGGGAGGAGCAATGGGGCTAATCACCTTCAACCTGCAGTATGGACTCTGTGTAGTTACTGAGAGGCCAAACTGTTTTGGTGTGTGATGTCACCGATGGTGCCCTACCTGTGTTTGTGTGTGATGTCACTGATGGTGCCCTACCTGTATTTGTGTGTGATGTCACCGATGGTGCCCTACCTGTATTTGTGTGTGATGTCACCGATGGTGCCCTACCTGTGTTTGTGTGTGATGTCACTGATGGGGCCCTACCTGTATTTGTGTGTGATGTCACTGATGGTTCCCTACCTGTGTTTGTGTGTGATGTCACTGATGGTGCCCTACCTGTGTTTGTGTGTGATGTCACTGATGGTGCCCTACCTGTGTTTGTGTGTGAAGTCACTGATGGTGCCCCACCTGTATTTGTGTGTGATGTCACTGATGGGGCCCTACCTATATTTGTGTATTATGTCACTGGTGGTGCCCTACCTGTGTTTGTGTGTGATGTCACTAATGGGACCCTACCTGTATTTGTGTGTGATGTCACTGATGGGGCCCTACCTATATTTGTGTATTATGTCACTAGTGGTGCCCTACCTGTGTTTGTGTGTGATGTCACTAATGGGGCCCTACCTGTATTTGTGTATGATGGCGTTGAAGAGGCGCCCGTCCCTCCAGGAGGAGGTGAAGTTGTCACAGCGGACGCCGACGTAGCCCTCGCTCATCTGCCGGGTCCAGAGCAGCAGCCGCTCCTTGGCCGTCATGTCCTCCGACTCCCCACACACGTGGATCTCGGAGATCTGGGGAGAGGCGCAACATGAGTCATACTACACACATGAACAGCAGGTTAACGACACAGCAACACCGACATATACAACCCCCATCACAGGTCTAGTACGATAACAACATGAGGAATGTGAGAGACGAAAGACCATTACAAGAACTGTGAAGAACTTCACACACACACACACACACACACACGCACACACACACACACACACACACACACACACCTCTGCCAGGAGGTGAGATCATAGACAGGAAGCCAACAGCTCACCACGGATGTGCATTATGTCAAGTGAATAACATGATACTGTATATAGTGAGATAGCCTCTAGTCAGCACACACAGGGTTGCTCTGATCAAACTAACTGTGAGAGACATGTTAAGCAAAACATCAACCACCACACAGCCAACAGACATGGGACCTTTCAGATCAGAAGGATGGAAAACATGGTATTCTGACAGGCATTATGACAGAAACAAACAGCTGTTCTCACTACACTGGGCCAGACCAACCACATCAGACAGGTGGGGGAGTGTGTGGTGTTCAGCATTGTAATACATTGAATGGCACATAGAAAGAATCGGCATGGCTTAACAAGTACTGGTTTACAAATACATACAAACTTGACTTCTGTGGGTTAACAACTCACATCCTAAAGCAGGACCAACCTGATAGTGGTGACGGAGGTGGGTGGGGGTTGTGCTTACAAGTTATTGTGTGTACTAACAAAGCAGCTTGTCTGACTCCACCTGGACAGACGTCAGGAGCCAGGGTCAGACAGGAGAAGCCACATCACAAACCCTGTCAGGGCTTTGAACATCTCCACAACCAGCAGACATTATCCAGTCTATAGGAACTCATTATTGTCAACACAGTGTCCGTGTCTTTTTGTGTGTGTGTGTGTGTGTGTGCTTCGACATCCGAGAGGGACTATTTCCGTTTCTAAGACTGATTCACTTTTTTCCCCCCACCAAGGCAAGTGGCCAACAACGTGTGTCCTAGTGTCCTTATTTGGTTAACTAATCACAGTTTGTTTGTGTCGGAAATGCTAGAAATGTCAACGAGGCATCCAGCTAGCAAATAATTAGCCCACTGTTTGAGGAAGAGATGGAGAGATAACCTCCTAAACAAACACACCCACGTGGTCATGGCAACCCAGAGGGCAGTGCAGTAGGAGGTCTACGTGTCTTGTTCTGACCTCTCTGACCCCCTCCCCAGGGGGCCAGTGAGCCCCCTCTGAGGGTGCTGGCATGTTATCATGTTCAAGGAAATGAGGACTGAGATACACTCTCAAACATCTGGCCCCAGTCATTCAAAAATCTGGATCGGAATTATCTGGATTTTTAAATCCCATGTAATCAATCTTACTTTTGTGCTGGTTTTTCAAAGCAACATTGAATGGATCACCCATTCAGTTCCAAACTTTTCAAGATGACCAAACTCACATTCCCAGCATTATAAATGGGACAACGTATAACAATGTAGGCTTCTTGCTACGTAAAAACAGGTTCAATAGCACAGGGGGTCACTTTCAGTGTTTTGATTTGAAGACAAAAAAGAAAACACCAAACAAACATTCTTCACAAATATAATGTGAATATTTTGAACTTGTGTTTCAAAATCTGAAAAAGGCTAAATGTCCAATAGTTAACAATGTTTGAAACAAAGTTTCAAAGTTAGTCTTCGTTTGTGGAGAGACCAGCTTTTTAAAACTCCTTTAAGGAGGAGGATCTCAAGTCTGGCTGGTTTTCTGAAGACAGAGTGATTTGTTCCTCTGCCAGAAGAATCTGTACTTCTGCTCTTACATATATATAAATGAATATGTACTACATGATAGTTTGATATTTGACCAATTTTTATTACATTTTGTTCATGATATCTACCCTGAATCCACCCTTCAGCTGGGATCAGAATGATTTTTTGGATCAAAGGTATCCCAATCCTACTAAAATGTTTGGAACAACACACCTGATCTAATCCAATTTCAGAATCCTTTTTTTATTTTAAACAACCCATTTTTATGATTTGATCCAATACAATAGCTGAAATCCGATCAGATCACTTCTGAACAACTGGCCCCTGGTGAGTATGTTTAGTCAGCTAGAGGAAGCTACTGTATCTTCATTTCAGCTAGCATAAGTTAGCATTGATTGAGCTAAGAAAAACTAGCTTTGCTTGAGCTAGAATAAGTTAGCGTGGATCGAGCCTGTATGAGTTTTACTTTTAAAGAGCTAGCGAAAGCTAGCTTTGACTGAGCTAACTAGCATGAAGCTAACTAGCATGAAGCTAACTAGCATGAAGCAATCAACTGTCTACTACAGGACATTCAAACTCAGCGGCAGAAACATGTCTGACGCTGCTACAGTAAAGTGAACATGATCAACATGTAAATGTTACATTCTGCTGGCAGAAACAACTTTTTCAGTGTCTCAACCAACATGACCGCAGACTGCTGCACTGCCCAGCACTGGGGAACATGTCATGGAAAATAAGAATCAGAAATGGTAATGAGAAGAGGCTTCCCTTTGCCCCAGTGGAGTAAAACATGTGAAAAGTAAAGAGAGAAGAAAACAGAGGTCACTGGTCACTTATATCATAAAAACAATGACATTAAATTGTCCCTGTTTATCTGAGTAAACATGAGTGACACGTCTTGAGGACAAAGCTCTCCACAAACTCAGGATCTGCAATTTCCTGTTTCCAAACCGGCCTGGCAGGAGCAGTGATGACAGTGCTCATTCGAGTCCTGAGAATCTTACACCGTGTCACAGAGTATATTTAGAGCTCAACGACTGCGCGTTCAGAACTGCACATGGGGGCTCTCGGCCCGCCAGTGTGGAAACACAGTGTCACACAGACAGATCGCAAAGAAACACAGCGTCACACAGACAGATCTCACAGATACTCGAAAACAACAGTTTCCAAGGATAGATAGATAGCGATAGAATGCAGAAACACAAACGCACGTGCGCACGCAGAAACACTCAACCAAATCATACAGCGCTTATTCCTAGAGAAACGCCAGGCTCCATTCCACCCTTCCTCCCACACCCCCCCTTCCCCAGCCCCTGCTGCTCCTGTACCAGACCTCCTGTTGACTATTAATACCCCGGCTTTACCTCAGGTCTGGCGGAAGCACACATGACCGAGGCCCCGGAACCCTCCGCGTGACTCAGAGAGGGTCCTGACGCCCCGGAGCAGGTGTGCGTGTGAGCGCGTCTCGTCCGCCGGTGGACCTGGGAGCTCCAGATGATCCTGGGGAGGCTGGCGGCCAGGCGGTCGTCCCCCCTCAGGGTGCGCAGGGTGTGCTCCACCGCCCCGAAGCTCACCACCCTCCTCAGCTGCTTCTGGAGCAGCCTCCGGCCCAGGAGCCCGTCCTTGGGGGCCACGTCCCTGGAGGTCCGGGTGATGCCCCGGAGCGGGGCCTGGCCGGCGGGCCTGCTCCCCACGCCGGCCCCCTGCTGCTGGGACAGCCGCCCCGAGCGGAGAGCCAACCTCTGTCCCAGCGGAGCTCTGCGGTTCACCTGCACTTCACCCACGTAGACGCCGCTACTGATGCTGCCTTGGCTGGCGCTGGGGGTCTCGTCCACCTCTGGGGGACTCTCCCCGTCAGGTCTGTCCTCCGCCCCGCTTTCGGGGCCCTGGTCTGGGCCGCGCCGGGGCTCCATGCCCCCGGAGACGTCCCCGTCCTGGAGACTCTCTCCTCCACGGCTCCGTAGAGACTCCGTGGGCTGGAAGTCTCCTGACTTCCTCTTCTTCTTCCTCTGGAAGTAGCGTCGTCCTCGCAGCTCCCTGCTCTCCGGGCTCAGGGGGGCTTTGCTGGGATCGACGTAGCATTCCTCCTTGGGCCCGCGCACGCAGCCACACACGTTCCCCATGGCTGTGTCCCTGTCCGGCACTCACCTCCCCATGAACCGCCTCCCAATGCTCGGCTCTCCTGTGCTCGGCGCGGGGGATTCCGGGGGCTTTAACAGACGCGATCACTCGTGTTCCACACGGAGGGAGCCATGCTTGCTGAGGGCGGGAGGAGGGAGGGGTGAGGAGGAGGGAGGGGTGAGGAGGAGGGGAGGAGGGGAGCAGTGGAGAGAGAGAGTTCCTGTGGAGGCTTTGGCCACAGACCCGGTCCCTGGAGAACACAGCAGAGAAGATCCAGACCTCTCTCTCGTCCTCTACTTCTCTCTCTCTCTCTGTCCAGCGCTGCCTCTCGTCCTCTACTGCTCTCTCTCGGTCCAGCGCTGCCTTCTCCTCTGTTTCCTGATTTCTTTCCGCAGTCCTCCTTACTTTTCTTCTCCTTTCCTCTTCGTTCCTCTCTGTTCCTCTCGGTTCCTCTCCTCTCTGCTCTCCCCCTGCTCTCTGGAATCTGTGTGTGACCTTTGGAGTGTGTGCCAGGTCGAGGCTAATCCAACCCAAACACCATAAACGCAAACAGCAGCACAGCAGTCAGAGGGACAGCCCACACTGCTGCACTTCCCAGCTGATACAGGGAGGGAGGGAGAGAGAGAAAGAGAGAGAGAGATAGGGTAGGAAGGACAGAGAGAGAGAGAGAGAGAGAGAGAGAGAGAGAGAGAGAGAGAGAGAGAGAGAGAGAGGGAGGGTGAGAGATGCAGAGGGAGGAAAATAGAGAGGAAGAGAATGAGAGAAAACGAGAGAGAGGAAGAGAATCAGAGAAAATGAAAGTGAGAGGGAGAGAATTAGAAGAGAAATCGAAAAGAGAAAGTGAGAGAAAGAGAAATCTGTGGCAGCCCCTGAAGTCCGGTTGTCTTCGTCTGAAGTGTAAACACAACCACCTGCAGGACCCCTCCTGGTGTTAGGTTTCCTCCAATGTGGCTGTCTGTAGCCAGGACGTGTCTAGGAGGCTGGGACAGGCTGCGGGGGGAGGGGACCAGACTCCCAGCTGACAGTCCCACCCTGACAGCCACAGCAGGCAGTGACAATCCCTCGTATGAGAAAACTTTGCTCAGCAACTTTGTCAGCTCCGACAGGACAGAGAGAGAGACAGCGGCGAGCGAGAGAGGGAGCAGAGAGAGGGAGAGAGAGAGAGAGAGAGAGGAGAGAGAGAGAGAGAGAGCGTCCTGCCTAGCAGAGGGGCTTTAAAAACACCAGGCCAGCATGGCAGGACAAAGAGACCAGAGACCACGTCCACCCACCACTACAAAAGAGCTGCTTTCACTTGTGTTATTAATGTAGCAGCCCAGCCCACTGTGGGGCTCCAGTCCAACGCATTAAATCAACATGATTATCCTGACGCGTCACCGGAACGGTTCACACTGAGGCTGACCCTCATTCACCCGGAAGTGACACACACACCCTAACCAACCCATGACCTGTGCCTCGTGTGCTTACGAGCGGCTGAATGACTTTGTACGATGACCACATTAGCGTTTAACAACTGCGAGCTCATTAGACATGGGACCTTCAGTTCACTTGGCACAGGCCCAGTGGTGTATGAAACAGTGTGAATGATGTCCCCACACAGCCCTCCTAAATATAACTGCAGTCCCACGCTGCCGCAGCGGACCGGCTCCGGTGACATTTCCTCTGAAGGTTAGAGACGGGTGATCTGGAGCGCACGTCCACCTGCAGCCCACAGGGAGGAGCTGAGGATGGGTACAGGGGCACAGCTCAGGGGCACAGCTCAGGGGTACAGCTCAGGGGTACAGCTCAGGGTACAGCTCAGGGTACAGCTCAGGGGTAGTACAGCTCAGGGTACAGCTCAGGGTACAGCTCAGGGGTACAGCTCAGGGGTACAGCTCAGGGGTACAGCTCAGGGGTACAGCTCAGGGGTACAGCTCAGGGTACAGCTCAGGGTACAGCTCAGGGTACAGCTCAGGGGTACAGCTCAGGGGTACAGCTCAGGGGTACAGCTCAGGGGTACAGCTCAGGGGTACAGCTCAGGGGTACAGCTCAGGGTACAGCTCAGGGTACAGCTCAGGGGTACAGCTCAGGGGTACAGCTCAGGGGTACAGCTCAGGGGTACAGCTCAGGGGTACAGCTCAGGGGTACAGCTCAGGGGTACAGCTCAGGGGTACAGCTCCAGA
Source organism: Mallotus villosus (assembly GCA_903064625.1). Lineage (NCBI taxonomy): Eukaryota > Metazoa > Chordata > Actinopteri > Osmeriformes > Salangidae > Mallotus > Mallotus villosus. The sequence continues at coordinate 790,573 of CAEFZP010004592.1, read as the reverse complement.
GGGTAAGCTCCATGATATAGTACAGAGGTATAGCTCCATGATATAGTACAGAGGTATAGCTCTATGATGGATATGGCATTGGGCTGAAGATGAAAAGGTCCTAGGTTGAAATACCCCACCCTCAAAGTCTCTTTGGATAAGGTTGTCCCTTAATGCCAGCCCCTGCCCTGTCCCCTGCCCTGTCCCATGTCCTGTCCCCTGTCCCCGTCCAACGTCCTGTAGCCAGGAGGGTGTGAGAGTGGCCTCTCTGTGCAGGTAACCACACCTGGAGGTCTGTGTTTGTGGGGATCTGAGTAGGCCACAGCACGTGCACGGCCTTGCATAACATGTCTGGACCTGTTCCAAAACACCCCTCTTCCTCTGATTTGAAGTAAAGCACTAAATCCACTTAGTCGCCAGTTGACACGTCGGCCAATCGAACAACGGAAGGGTGTGGAGGTGTGTCAGGTTCCTGCCTGGCAGAACAGCTGACGTCAGCAGAGCAGCGGCGTGTCCTCTGATTGGCTGTTCTCTGGGGTGTTCCGCGAGAGCGTCAACACGGCAGGGTTCACCGCTGCTTCATCACACCCTGTCACACAGACCAGCAGCTCCCCTGAGCACCCTGTCACACAGACCGGCAGCTCCCCTGAGAACCCTGTCACACAGACCCACAGCTCCCCTGAGCACCCTGTCACACAGACCCACAGCTCCCCTGAGCACCCTGTCACACAGACCAGCAGCTCCCCTGAGAACCCTGTCACACAGACCCACAGCTCCCCTGAGCACCCTGTCACACAGACCAGCAGCTCCCCTGAGCACCCTGTCACACAGACCCACAGCTCCCCTGAGAACCCTGTCACACAGACCAGCAGCTCCCCTGAGCACCCTGTCACACAGACCCACAGCTCCCCTGAGCACCCTGTCACACAGACCCACAGCTCCCCTGAGCACCCTGTCACACAGACCCACAGCTCCCCTGAGCACCCTGTCACACAGATCAGCAGCTCCCCTGAGCACCCTGTCACACAGATCAGCAGCTCCCCTGAGCACCCTGTCACACAGATCAGCAGCTCCCCTGAGCACCCTGGGAGCCTGGAGCCAGGCAGTCAACACAGAGCCACAGAGAGAGACAGAGGGAGAGAAAAAAAGAGAGATACCATAGGGAGGGAGGCAAGCAGAGACAGATTCAGAGAGAGGGAGAGAGACAGAGATGGATGGAACGGAGGAGAGGGAGGGACAGGGAGAGGGGGGGAAAGAGAGGAGGAATGCCCGACAGCATGCGTGAGACTGACATGGACAGGTGTGGGCACAGCCAACCCAAGCTACCTGTCAGCATGGTTTATGGCAGCAAGCTAAATGAAATACTTTCTCTAATTCGTTCTTTTCCCAAAAAGACACTAATGATTCGTTTTTCTTAAATGATTCATTGCGTTATGTGTTGACATGGAAGTGGGCTGTGGGGACTATAAAGAAGGTCATCGCCAGGGCAACCCTCCTCTGCTAAGACAAGGAGTTCTCCTCCTGCTCCCAGTCCACAGTACTGGAGTTCACCTCCTGCTCCCAGTCCACAGTACTGGAGTTCACCTCCTGCTCCCAGTCCACAGTACTGGAGTTCACCTCCTGCTCCCAGTCCACAGTACTGTAGTTCTCCTCCTGCTCCCAGTCCACAGTATTGGAGTTCACCTCCTGCTCCCAGTCCACAGTATTGGAGTTCACCTCCTGCTCCCAATCCACAGTATTGGAGTTCTCCTCCTGCTCCCAGTCCACAGTACTGTAGTTCTCCTCCTGCTCCCAGTCCACAGTATTGGAGTTCACCTCCTGCTCCCAGTCCACAGTATTGGAGTTCACCTCCTGCTCCCAGTCCACAGTACTGGAGTTCACCTCCTGCTCCCAGTCCACAGTATTGGAGTTCACCTCCTGCTCCCAGTCCACAGTACTGTAGTTCACCTCCTGCTCCCAGTCCACAGTACTGGAGTTCACCTCCTGCTCCCAGTCCACAGTACTGGAAGACCTTCCTTATCTCTGTGTCTCTGTTTCTCTCTGTGATCAGTCTGCAGGTCAGAGACCCAGAGAGACCTGGACTAGTAGCTACATCCCCCACCCAGACTGTGACCCAGTCAAGCCTGTATGGTAGAACAAGCCAGAAACATCAATAATCCATAGCTCAGAAAGAGGGAGAGACGGAGAGAGAGACAGAGAGACAGAGAGAGAGAGAGAGTGGGAGAGAGAGAGAGAGAGAGAGAGAGAGAGAGAAGAGAGAGAGAGAGAGAGAGAGAAAGAGAGAGAGACAGAGAGAGAGAAAGAGAGTGGTCTGGATCCAGCTGGCATCTCTACTGCCATTGTAAAAGTACCAGTCACCTTGATGCATGTGTGTGTGAGAGTGTGTGTGGTGTGTGTAGTATTCTCTGTGTGAAGGAAGCAGAGATGCAGGCTGGGGTCTCTCTACACTGCCAGGACATCTAGTGGTGAGGAAGGGGAACTGCATCCAGCAAACTGGGGCTGACTTGGCCAGGGATTCAGATTGAGACAAATCTCACCCATGGTTACATAACATAATCCACAAACGATATACCGTCATCCGCTTATACAGCACGCTAGCTCCTCAATCAGGATCTGGTGAAGCGTAGAATAGAAAAACCTTCCAAACTATTCTGACAAACAAAATATATGATCGAGCTGTGAGTGAACACAAACACCATAGCTTCCACTTGTTCTCACACACACACACACACACACACACACACATGTACACACACATGTACATACACACACAAACATATGTGTCTCTGACCTGAAAGTGCAGTATTATGGTCCATATTAATCCCAGGGTGAGTTTGGGATTCCCATCTGTGATGTCATCATTCCTGATGTTCACCAGCTTGACCTGAGGGGAACACACAAGGTTTGATCTAAACAACAAGCCATCTTTATCACACCACAACTGGCCACAAGGATGTGTGTGTGTGTTGATGTACATGACTAGAAACTAGTGCATTTACGAAACTAGACACTTGTTTCCGGTGGGCCTGCAGTTTGGCCGCACTGACGAGAGCTCCACTAGGTTAGTATTAGTTATAAGGATAGTATAGGATATTATGTGTATTATAGGGTTAGTATACTGTATTGTGTATTATTGTGTATATTTTGGAGGTTTATTATATGATATGTTAGCTTATCATAGGTGTAACCTATGTTTTGAGTACTCATATGTCATGTTATGCCAGGTTGTTTTGCGTTGTCTTGTCCTAAGGATTTCAGTGCCCGGTCTGACCCTGAGTTGTTCTGTGCATCTGACAATAAAATACTTGAACTTGAACATCTCTCCATCTGTATATGTGTTCACAGAGAGGAGATCGATGCAGATTGTGTTTCTTGTGGTTGTTCTGTATCCGTGGCAGCAGATCATTTAAAAGCTTCTGTGCTCCTCCTCTCAGAAGATTTGCTCTAGAGAACTGCAGATTGCCAGAGCCTGCTGTTCTGCATGCCGCATGTTAATCACTGACGATCTGGTACTTACAATATTAAGCCACTAGGGGGCACCGCAGGCAGTGACATTTCTGCTTTATTCCGAGGAATCTCCTCGTCAATATTTGTATGGATTCAGCCTGGTTATTTTCAATATACATGGTCCTACTGTATTTTGTTGAATGCAAAGACTTTGTAAATCTATTTCAGAGACAGTGCTAACCCTTAAAGTCAGTCACTTGGTCTACAAGGGGATCTTTCACTAAGGGGTTATGATGCTTTGAAGTGTAAATCTTTTTAAATATATACCATGCCCTAAAATGTAAACAACTCTCATCAGTATCCATTAAATCTGCACACAAACCTACATAAATATACCTACATGTTCAGAGTATCAGTGATATATACATTTCTCTATCAGTATCAGTGATATACTAAAATAAATGTTTATAAAGTTCTGTATATTATCCTATTGAACTTCCGACAGCCTGATGCAATCTGAAACCGTCCTATGGATGGTGGCATGGCTGAGTAGCACAGGGGGGCGAGATGTGGTATTTGGCAGGTTCTGCATATGAATGAGGGCCAGTCTTGACCTGGTATGTGGCTAAAACAATGGAATAATAGAATCGTTGGCGTGTGGTTCTGTGAAGCCTTTGTCTCTGTGCACTGGGCCCGCTGTCATGTGACGTCACTCTAGCGACGGCTGAGAGGCTGCTACCATCACAACTGGAAGGGGGGGGGGAGGGAGCATGTGTGTGTTTGGCATGTGAGAGAGGAAGGTGGGGGGAGGAGCTGGTATCATTGTGTGATGTCATGCTGCTTGTCCCTGACGCGGACGCCTGGTTTGACCTCTCGTGTTCTAACGCTCCATGAGGGAAGCGTCTCCATGACAACGGGCCCGGGGCAGCGGCGGGTGCCTACCTGTCGTCTCTTCAGGTAGTCCAGGGCGATCTGGACGTTCTGGAGCCTGTGGAAGCGCATGCGGCCTTTCTCCCTGGGCTGTGGGGCAGACGAGGAGGAAGAGGAGGGAACGTTAGTGAGGACGCTCTCTCATCAGAGCGGCCGGGGGGGGAGGGGGAGGGGGGAGGGGAGGGGAGGGGAGGAGGAGGAGGAGAGAGAGGAGGGGAGAGGAGAGGAGGAGGGAGGAGGAGAGAGAAGAGGAAGAGAGGAGAGAGGAGAGAGGAGAGAGGAGAGAGGAGAGGAGAGGAGAGGAGAGGAGAGGAGAGGAGAGGAGAGGAGAGGAGAGGAGAGGAGAGGAGAGGAGAGGAGAGGAGAGGAGAGGAGAGGAGAGGAGAGGAGAGGAGAGGAGAGGAGAGGAGAGGAGAGGAGGAGAGGAGAGGGGAGGAGGGAGGAAAAGAGGAGAGGAAAAGAGAGAGGAAAAGAGGAGAGGAGGAGAGAAGAGAGGAGGGAGGAGGAGAGAGGAGAGGAGAAGAAAAGAGGAGAGGAGGAGAGAGGAGGGGAGGAGGAGAGGAGGAGAGGAGGAGAGGAGGAGAGGAGGAGAGGAGGAGAGGAGAGAGATGGGGAGGAGAGAGGAGGGGAGGAGGAGAGGAGGAGAGGAGGAGAAGACATGCTGCTCCAGCAGAGTTGTACCTCCTAACCTGTAGAAAGAGGCAGACACACAGAGGAAGCAGAAGCCCTCCTACACACACAGTAGACTGACCTGAGTAGCACAACTCATTTCATCAAGCTATGTTTAGCGTTTTTTAACCAAAGCGCTAAATAAAACATCTCTGCATACAGGCTTAGCTCTATCAGTCTGGAAAACAACAGGCATCAGAACCTGACTGAGAGAGGCTGTGGTGTCATGACAGGGGAGGCCTTCAGTGAGACAGCTAGAGACACAGGGACCATGGGAGGCCACAGCCTCAGGCGATGAGATGGAAAATGCATCAGTAGCTGGTGGCCAGTTCCATTGTGGTCAAGAGGCAGGTCTGGGCCACGGACAGAGGCAGCTACAGAGGCAGCTAGAGAGGCAGCATCAGAGGCAGATTTGGGGTCAGATTTGGGCTCAGATTTGGGACTCTTTAACCACTCGCAGAAAAAAAGGTTCCAACTCGTGCCGTTTGTCCCTGAGGTGGAGGACTCTGGTGTTGAGCGTGCGACCTGAGACAACACCATGCGGTTCTGAGAAGAACCATTCCTTTTCTTCTGCGAGTGTGAGTCAGGATGTCGAGAGAGCTGCTCTCAGTAGAGGTGTCCTGGTTTCAGACTCCCTTCCAACCTGACCGGACCCAGACCGACAACCTTCCACGATGAAGCCAGAGTTACGACATTCGCCAGAACACCGTTCTCCCACGGCTGTCCTCCAGCACAGCAGCGTGTTCAGGAAGGTGGTCTTCGTGAGACGGGTTCTGCAGAACAACCACACTCAGACGACGAGTCCCGGGGGATTCACGCTGGGGTGACAACATGGCCGCCCCCAAAGATGCAGAAAGCGATTTCGATTCTAGATGTAAAGACCCGGGATACATAAAGACCCAAAACGCGGCCATTTGTGACGTCTCAGCTACGATGACGGCTTCACTCTGCGGTAAATGTTTGACCCTGTATCCAATAACCGTGTCTCCCCTCCTCCTCTCTCCTCCTCCCGTCTGTGCTCCACGGTTTACAGAGTCTATACGGACAGTTTATCATCCGCAAAATATGTCAAAAGAGACTCGGAACTGGAGCCCGGGTCTTTACATCACGACGTGTGGAAGCCTGACTCATCTCCCGGCTGGCCTCTCTAAGCAGACAGCCGCCGGCTCCACACGGCGGAGATAAGAAGCAGTGCATGGCCCGGACGCAACGACAGCCTCTCCCAAGAAGCCTGAAACTGCCTGAACTGAAACCTCAAACAAGCCTGCATCTCCAGGAGGGTCTCTCCCGTGTATGTGATGGTGCACGCTGCAGCCCTCTGTGGAAGGAGGTGGTGGTGGTGGTGATGGCGGGGAGAGTGTGGGGGGTGAGGGTGGTGATGGCGGGGGAGAGGGGGTGGGCTCTGCTCCTGTTAAAGTCAACTTCACGCGCTACATTAGTGGGGTTACGAGGGTGAGGTCGAGGAGTGCTGTCCACACCTACCCCCTTATCATCATCATCATCATCATCACGACGCGCCAGTCCATGCTGCTCAACCGGACATGCTTCTGCCACACTCACCAACCGTAACGTCTTCAGAAAGTCTCGCTCCCTTGGCTTAGCCCAGAGAACGCGAACAAGAGAGAAAAACACAGGGAGGAGGAGCAGGAAGAGGAAGAGACAGGAGGAGACGGAGAGAGACAGAGAGAGGCAGAGAGAGACAGACAGAGAGACAGAGTGAGAGAGAGACAGAGAGAGACAGAAAGAGAGACAGAGGGAGACAGACAGAGACAGACAGAGAGACAGAGAGAGACAAAGTGAGACGAGAGAGAGACAGAGGAAGCACACGCAAAGAGCCAGTGTACAGAGTGAGAGGGTGAAGGAGGGGATGACGTGGACATGGAGAGGGCCGTCCACAAGGAGAGAAGGAGAGGAAGGAACACATGGGGAGGAAGGTAGAGAGGAAACAGGATGTAAACAAAGAAGTCTGGATCCAACTACATACATATATACCTGGACCTCCATGTTTACACACATTCTCATAGAAGTCTGCTCAGTGCTTCGTGTGCGTAACTAGGAGGCGGTCATGAGGCCAGAAGTGACTCAGTCAGAAAACCTTTTCTACTCGTTGAGGCATGGTTGAAACAGTTTGACATGGCTCCTGCCGCACCAGATCTCTGCACACCCAAACACCAGACTAGGCCTCAAAACGAGGTTCCTTTTACTCCTGAACCACACACAGGGTTCCACACACGGGGTTCCACCTGGCTCTCTAGCATCTTGGTGTTAGCGTGTCCCTAGCTAGGAAGCATGGCAACAACAGTAGGAAGCATAGCAACAACAGGGCGTCTTCACCTATCAGAACACACAGCTGTGAGCGTCTCAACCAGTCTTCATTTCTCTTCACTTGTGTTGGATAATCTGTATTCATATAACAAAGCCCCCCCCTCTGTCCCTACACAAATTAAATATATTCTAGTAACAAAACTGCATCGTGGAGGGGTTTATGTCAGAGAGACAGACATAAACCTCTAAAGACTGACACTGAGCTGGTGTAGGAAACGTTAGAAGACTAGTCCTCTACCACGACAGTGTTGGATACGTGAAAACGCCCATTCCAAAGTGTATTAACAATTGCACAAAATCATTAATACTGTTACCTTGGAGTTAAACAGCAAGGTCAAACATACTATGCATTAGCCTTGACAGAAATTCACACCAGTCTATGTTGCAATACATTTGCCATTTTCATCATTTAGACGCATATATTCAAACAAAGTACAAATAGTGCATTCAGAAAGCACAGCAGCTGGTGGAGATAACCAGACTCTTGTGACGTATGTATGACCTTTGTGTGACCTTTGCATGACCTTGAGACGACACCTGCCCCACCCCGGAAACAGCCGTCTGAACAGGAAGACCAGGGGTCTACAGTCTGAATGTGCTTAGCAGTGTTAACAGCCCTCACTGCAGGGACCGAAAACAACCTATTTTTCAACATCTCCTTTCCCAGCATAACTGCGGTGGAGGGTGGGTTGTAGGGGTGGGAGAAAAATCGATTCACATTCGAATCGCGATTCAGTCTTCTAGCGATTCACAAATTCCAAAGTTCTGGGAAAATCGTGAATCGGTTTTTTTATCGAATTGTGTCCCCAAGAATAGATCTGAATCGAATCTTGAGGTACCAAAAGATTCCCACCCCAAGTGGGTTGAGTGGGTGGGGGCGAGACATGGACCTGGAGAACCGGACAGTGGGGTTGATGAAGAGGATGAAGCGGATCTACTTACCAGGGAGTCGCCAGAGAGCACCTCCAGCAGAGAGATCAGGTTGTGTCCATCTCTCAGGTCCTCGTACAGGTCGTTCACGTGCTTCCGTACCTGCGGATTACAGCAGACACACTTTACACTCTAGGACAGGGAGGCTTGTATGACCATCAGACGTCTTGGCTTGATTGCGACGTGCTTCTGAACTTTTTGTCTGTTGTGGGACTTCTAGTACTGTGTTGTGGTCCTGACTATCTGTTCTCTTGGTTTCACTGTCAGGAGAGAGACAACCTCAAGGTGGGTCGATGAGGAGCCAGAAACTCAGAAAGTCTGAGAGCCAACGTGCAGGAGTTCAGGCACCTAACGTGTTCTGAGGTCAACACAGAAAAAACGCCATCAAACGTTACCGCCATATCAACTAACTATGAATGATGTGTTTACTAACCCTAACCATCTCTTTAAAGGGGTCATTGACTGCAAAACCAGAGTTTACCTTGTCACAGTTGAATAACAACAGTTCGGTGGGTAAAATGGACATACAGTGAATCTCACAGTTCATTGACACGTCTTTCCTATGCAAATCTCACAATTTGAAACTGCTGCTGTAAAACGAGCAGTTCTACATTCGTGACATCTACAAATCTGCATTTGTGATGTCACAAATATGGCTCCACCTTTTTTGGCTCTGGTCTGTACCTTTGTCACCCCCCCCAAAATTTGCTGCGCGCTGCTCTGTGTACTTCCACAGAATTACAAAGAATAACGTTTTTCAAGGACATTCAAGATGGACTACAGTTGTAAATGCATTGCTCCATGTTGTACAGGGAATGCTGACACTTCTGTCAGAGTCTTCCTAAGAAACCAAACACTCGACGGTATGTGATGTTTGACAAATGAAAAGATCCCTGTGCAGTTCGACCCTCAATTACACATTACTCAGGCGAGTTAACCTGTTCCAGAGAACCTGGGTGCCAAACAGAGCCTCTGCCTGTTAGCATACTACTGTAGATCGGGCACTGAGTATCTGCCTGTGTCGCTGGTTTGTACAGGTAGAGGAGCAGGAGGAGGAGGAGCTGGAGGAGGAGGAGCAGGAGGAGGAGGAACAGGAGGAGGAGCAGGATGAGGGGGGAGGGGGAGGAGGAGGAGGAGGAGGAGGGAGGAGGAGGAGGAGGAGGAGGAGGAGAGGAGGAGGAGGAGACGGAGGAGGAGGAGGAGGAGCAGAGGAGGGAGGAGGAGGAGGAGAAGGAGAGGAGGAGAGGAGGAGGAGGAGGAGAGCGGAAGGAGGAGGAGCAGGAGGAGGAGAAGGAGGAGGGCGGGAGGAGGAGGAGGAGGCGGAGGAGGAGTGAGGAGGAGGAGGAGGGAGGAGGAGGAGGACGAGGAGGAGAGAGGGCAGGAGGAGGAGGAGGAGGAGAGAGAGGAGAGAGGAGGGGAGGAGGAGGAGGAGGAGGAAGAGAGGAGGAGGAGAGGAGGAGGGGAGGAGGAGGAGGAGGAGGAGGAGGAGGAGGAGGAGGAGCAGGAGCAGGAGGAGGAGAGGAGAGGAGGAGCTGGAGGAGGAGGAGAGGAGGAGCTGGAGGAGGAGGAGCGGGAGGAGGAGCAGGAGGAGGAGCAGGAGGAGGAGCAAGTGCACGAGGAGGGGAGGAAGAGAAGGAGGAAGAGGAGCAGGAGGAGGAGGGGGAGGAGGAGGAGGAGAGAGGAGGAGCAGGAGGCCACCCCAAGGCTTCCAGTAGACTCAAATTTGAGTCTTCATGTAATAATAATGTATTCATTTAGCAGACGCTTTCACCTAAGCACTGCCTGCTTGTCTGTCTGCCTGTCTGTCTGTCGGTCTGTCTCTCTGTCTCTCTGCCTGTCTGGTTTCCACAATGCCCGATGACCTGCTCTTACCCAGAACCCTCAGCCACATAATCCCATGTAACAGGCACAGCTGTGGGGCCAAAATAGCTCTGGTAAGGTCCCCGTTATTGGGTCAGCCAATGCTCCTCTCTCTCTCTCTCTCTCTCTCTCTCTCTCTCTCTCGCTCTCTCTCTCTCAAACACACACACAGACACATGTACACAGACTCACACACACACTCACAGTTTTAATCAGCATCTCTCTGCTCCTAGGGCACAATGGTACAGTGAACAGGAACAGTTGACCCAGCCTGACCCAGTGACGAGACCCAGAGAGGCCGTGTGTCTCTAAACTGATGGCCCACACCTCAGTTTACAGGTGAGCAGTTAGTCTGAATACAGACACACACACACACACTGGGCCATGCAGGGACACCAGCTCTCACACACCTGAAACGGCATGATTCTCTCTCCACACGGTTATTTCTGTGAATTCATCGTGTGGTAGCCCCACATCCAGCGCTGATTACAACAGAAACATTCCTGCCAGCTTCCTAAATAATCCAGAAACCAAAAGCCCTTCATAACTGTCACTCTGGGCTGTGCGACAGACATGGACAGATGTGCTAGTTCATTGTTGTGGTTTATTGATTATGGAGCAGGTAGGCAGGCCTAGGTTTGGGCGGTGGTATCTGCACAGCAGAAACATGTCCTGAACTCGTCCCAAGTAAGGAATGTGATAGCAGGGGTTCGGAAGGTTGAGAAGAGGACACCGGCAGAAATGGTGCCAGAGTCCAGAGAATGTTCTAGAATGAGAGAGGAGGGGGGGGCCAGGGAGAGTTGTCAGGTAATGAGGCTGTTATGTGTGTGCGTATCTCAAGTGAGGCTGTTATGGGCTCAGGAGTTGGACAAACAGGACTTCCCAGGACAAAGACGGGTCTGCCAGGGGAACATCTGGGAACACTCAGAGTTGAAGGCCTTGAGTTGGGTTCGAGGTTCACTCAAGAGTTGCAGGTCGAGCTGACCTCGACAGATTAGCGAGGAGACAAACATGCAGGTCCTATAACGGGATTACGAACCCCAGGGAGTAAGGGGCAGAACGTTGTGAAATACTATCATGCAGGGCGGGAGATTTTCCTCCTATCAGGCTGTATGATGGGTTGTACGTGGTGTGTGATTGCGTTCTTACTGTACCACGTGCTGAATGTCTGAATAGACCATCAAGGCACCTTGACTTTGAAAGATATTCCATCTATTTTGGACTAAATCCTTCTGAAAAAGGATTTAGTTTAACACACTTCTGCCTGCACTTGTTTCGCTGGACTATTCTGAATGAGCCACCAGCACCAGATTGTACTGCCCTCTTACTGACTAAGCATGTTACTCAATAGATAGGCCTAGTTCCCACGAATCAAATTCGGATTAGCAAATAAATAATGATTGCCGGTAGTAAATTCGAACTAGCGTAACAGGTTGCGAAACGCAAAACGTATTACAAATTGAGCTGAGCCTGAAAGATTCAGTTGTTTTACAGAACATATAACATCTACGTGACGATACATGATAATACTTTGTTTCACAACGCGGATGTGGGGTGTGAATCATTTGTGAAGATCCAAAGGAGACAAGAGATGCTACTGAGATAAGCTTTAATAAACCCCCTCCACTGCTAGATGGGCGTAATATGTGTGTGTGATGACAGAGGCCGTGGCCTGGATGAAAAGAAAGAGCTGACAGGTACTGCAGCTAATGGTTCATCAGGTCTGGCTCTGACACAGGCTCTGAGCACTAGAGCCTGACTAGTCTGGCTCTGTGTTGTAGAAACAGGGTAACTAACCACCTCAACACAGACGGGAGCAGGCAGGAGGTGCTGACAGAGGGTGGGGCGTGACTGAGAGGAGGTGTCGCTTCTTCAGTTGGAACTGGGAGGAGGTGAAGTATCTAAGGAGGAGGTGCTGTCTCTATGGAGGAGGAGGGGCCGTATCTAAAAATGAGGAGGTGCTGTCTCTAAGGAGGAGGAGGTGCTGTCTTTAAGGAGGAGGAGGTGCTGTCTCTATGAAGGAGGAGGAGCCGTATCTAAAAATGAGGAGGTGTAGTATCTAAGGAGGAGGTGCTGTATCTAAGGAGGAGGTGCTGTCTCTATGGAGGAGGAGGGGCCGTATCTAAAAATGAGGAGGTGCTGTATCTAAGGAGGATGAGGTGCTGTATCTAAGGAGGAGGTGCTGTCTCTATGGAGGAGGAGGGGCCGTATCTAAAAATGAGGAGGTGCTGTCTCTAAGGAGGAGGAGGTGCTGTCTTTAAGGAGGAGGAGGTGCTGTCTCTATGGAGGAGGAGGAGCCGTATCTAAAAATGAGGAGGTGTAGTATCTAAGGAGGAGGTGCTGTATCTAAGGAGAAGGAGGTGTAGTATCTAAGGAGGAGGTGCTGTATCTAAGGAGAAGGAGGTGCTGTCTCTAAGGAGGAGGAGATGCTGTCTCTATGGAGGAGGAGGGGCCGTATCTAAAAATTAGAAGGTGTAGTATCTAAGGAGGAGGTGCTGTCTCTAAGGAGGAGGAGGTGCTGTCTCTAAGGAGGAGGAGGTGCTGTCGCTAAGGAGGAGGAGGTGCTGTATCTAAGGAGGAGGAGGTGCTGTCTCTAAGGAGGAGGAGGTGCTGTCTCTATGGAGGAGGAGGGGCCTTATCTAAAAATAAGGAGGTGTAGTATCTAAGGATAGGGTGCTGTCTCTAAGGAGGAGGTGCTGTCTCTAAGGAGGAGGAGGTGCTGTCTCTATGGAGCAGGTGGGGCCGTATCTAAAAATGAGGAGGTGCTGTCTCTAAGGAGGAGGAGGTGCTGTCTCTAAGGAGGAGGAGGTATCCTACCTTCAGGAGGTGTTGGTTAATCCATTTTGTGAAGGTCTTCTTCTGTACTCTGTCTCTTTCATCTGCGGGGGAAAAACAGACATTCAGCTGTTTATAAAGAGCTCAGCAGAAACCCACTGGACCACACCAGGTAACAGTTGAAACACGTCTATTATCACAGAGCAGATACAGCAGCACACGCTACTGCAAGTGAATAAATCCCTTGCATACCCTAAAACCATACCATCACCAGACGTGTCGGTATTCACATCAGAAAGAGCTCAGTCTCTCTTTCTTATGTACAATTCAAACTAGTTTTGCAAGAATTTCCCCCCGATGTCAGTGTTTCTGGGTGTATATTTAGCCTTCTAACTGTGGGTTCCATGATGAGAGCTGGCCATGACTCACGGCCTGCCACCGCCCGCTAGCAACCACACTGTTTTTTTGTTTTCTCCGTAACCGTGGCGACCGGGCTGGCATGGCGGCCGGCGACAGACAGCAGCGGTCCAGCAGAGTCACAGCGGACCAGAGAGCTGCAGGACATCAGCGCTGCAGGACCAGAGAGCTGCAGGACATCAGCGCTGCAGGACCAGAGAGCTGCAGGACATCAGCGCTGCAGGACCAGAGAGCTGCAGGACATCAGCGCTGCAGGACCAGAGAGCTGCAGGACATCAGAGCTGCAGGACCAGAGAGCTGCAGGACATCAGCGCTGCAGGACCAGAGAGCTGCAGGACATCAGCGCTCAGAACTGGTCACTGTCCTCAACACCGACACACACTTCAGGTTTTTTGCGTGCGTGTGTTGCACATGACAACCGAGGGATTCATCAAGTCAAACCCATCTCAAATACTTTGAAATACTTTCACGTGTAGATAAACATCCCCTCTGCTAGTTAGATCTCTGCAATATCTCTGGGTCATACTGACAACAGTATGATATTGAGAAGAGTAACCACATCTAAAGTTCACATCACTATTACCAGGACGCTATCATAAACACATCGTTCATGAACAGTGGTGACCTGGAGATGAAACTGTCCCTCCCTCCTCACCTGTCACTCAGAGAGCAACAGAAACAAAGAACAGTCTCCATATCTGTCATCGTCATCGACCTCAGCTTGACCCCATGGCTTCTGTTCTCAGTCCTAGTCGTTGCTGCGGTGGCAGATTCACAACGATCTGACCGCACCACATTTACAACATTTACAGTTTCCAAATCCCCTTTGAACACTCTGTGATTGTGGCTCTATTCCCACAATCATCTTTACTTATACCATCATGCAAACAGAAGTCATCATCCTTGCGTTTTGAGAGAGAGAGAGAGAGAGAGAGAGAGAGAGAGAGAGAGAGGAGATAGATGAGAGAGAGAGAGGCAGAGGGAGGGTAAGAGAGAGGTAAGAGAGAGAGAGAGGGTGAGAGAGAGAGGTATAGAGAGAGAGAGAGAGAGAGAGGAGAGAGGCAGAGCGGCAGGAGGGAGGGAGAGGTGTGCGAGAGGTAAAAGAGAGATAGAGACAGAGGTGGGGGGGAGAGAGAGACGAGGGGAGATAGGCAGAGGGATGGCAGAGGGAGGGAGATCGATGAGAGCTAGAGCGATGATAGAGAGATAGAGAGTAGAGAGATAGCGAGCGAGAGATCGAGCACAGGAGGAGGAGATGCAGATGCGGAGGTATACTGACCCATGCAGCACATGACAGACACCAGGTGAGAGCTGAGCTGTGCGTGGCTGGCGAGCAGGTGTCTCACCTCCCTAACCAGGGCTCCAGGACTCTGCTCCAGCATGCTACCGGCAGCCAGGGGAACCAGAGTGTGTGTGAGCAGGCTAACGCGCCAACACCAGGACCTGCTCCAGACTCCTCCTGCCTGGACTGCCTTTCCCTGCCTGCCTGTCGTTTACACTCTGCCTGCCTGCCTCTCTCTCTGCCTGCCTGTCTCTCTGTCTCCCAGCCTGTCTGCTCTCTCTCGCTGCCTGCCTGTCTCCCTGCCTGCCTGTCTCCCTCTGCCTCTCACTGCCTCTCTCTCTGCCTCTGCCTCTCTCTCTTTCTCTCTCTACCTCCCTCTCTAGCCGGCCACCCTGATACGCTATGCTCCACAATTCTGCTCTGCTTTCCCTCTAGCCTGCCTGCCTCTGGCTGCCTGTCTCTACAACCTGACTACCAGCCTAAATGCCTGTGAGCCTGTCTGTCTGCCTGCTTCACTGTAGTGGCTGCCTGTCCGTCTGCCTCTGTCCTGCCTGTTGGCTTGCTCCTGTCTGACTGCCTGGCTTCTCTGTTTGTCATCGCTTGCCCTGTCTCTGCCTGCCCGTCTGCCTCCAGGGGTGGCCTACCCTTCTACCTGCCTGCCTCACTGCCTTGTCTCTGCCTGCCTGCCTCTCCATGTGCCTCACTGTTTCCTCCTGGCCTGCCTCCAGGGAAGGCTCTCCTCCTCGCTCACCCAGCCTCTAAAACGAGTCCTGTCAGGTTTTCCAGGCCTGCGTCCCTCCCTCCACGTGTGTTTCCCTGTTGTCTTGGGAACCACAGGCTCGCAGAGCGCTACAGAGAGGAGAGCTTCTGACAGCACAGAGCTCAGACAGGACACAAGTCTGCTCTTTTTTGGGGGGGGGTCTGAATTAAGACTTCATATGTCAACAAGGAGCACGCCTCTGCTGCCTCCTGTACATGGCGATATAACCCTCGTTAAACCCCCGGGGCCGTCACACCGTTTCAGATCCACTGTTCTCCCGTCTTCTACAGCTGCCCAGACATGCCTAATGATTCCTGTCAGCGGAATGACTTCAACCAAATCCAGACAAACGTCCCGTTGATCAAATCCGCCAACACGCCTACATGTGGCACGTCAGAATGGCACTTGGCCATCAGGTCCAGCCCAGGGAGGAAAACTCTGTTCTTAACTGTTTTCCACTGTCGTCTGACGTCAGTAAATGGATTTGGTTAAATGACGTCTCCGGTGTTACCAGATGAAGAATGAAGCCCAGCCAAGAGAAAGTCATAGACATACGAAAGAGTTGATGAAAGTATATCAAATATTGTTCTTTCCCAGGCAAAGGTCCATATCTTTAATAATCATAAGATAAATATACATGTCTAGACATGCTGGCGTTTGACACATCGCTCTCTCAAAGTCGAAAGTTCTGTCAGTGAAACTAACCGAAGAGTGCGTTGAACTAATAAATAAATACTGACAGTGACGGTCTTGTGTCTCCAGATCCTCCTACTGAGAGCTACAGTCACTGCAGACGTCTCTACAGACGTTTCCATTTAGCTCATCTAAATATAGGATGTGTGTAAGTGCTACAGGGGATTGAGAACTGGGTTGGACTGGGACTGGGTTCACCAGGAGACAGAACCGCTCATCATAGACACCATGTTTTCCTTCACCAGCACTTGGAGCCAAACTGCAGCATCTTGACACAGTATTAGTTGTCTATGAGATTCGACCTCAAGGGGTTTAAACCGGTGTGGAGACGCTTCATCAGTTACCATATGGGCAGAGGTGGTGCTATGCAGCATCACTGCAGTAAATCACACCACCTCACCTCCTCCACCTCTCCTCCTCCTCCTCCTCTTGACCCCTCCTCCCCCTCTTCACCCCTCCTTCTCCTCTTCACCTTTCCTCCTTTTCTCCTCTCCTCTTCCTCTCTGCCTTCTCTCATCCTCCTCTCCTCTCCTCTTCCTCTCCTCCCCCTCTGCTCCTCTCCCCCTGTTCTCCTCTACACCTCCTCTCCTTCTAGACATTATACTGCATCTCCTTCTATTACCTTCCCCATCTCATTCACTTTCACTTGCAGAGTGCCTCTCTCTCTCCTCGCCCTCTATTTCCCCTTTCACTCTCCATCTCGTTCACTCTCCATCTCGTTCACTCTCCATCTCGTTCACTCTCCATCTCGTTCACTCTCCATCTCTTTCACTCTACATCTCTTTCACTCTACATCTCGTTCACTCTACATCTCTTTCACTCTACATCTCGTTCACTCTCTATCTCTTTCACTCTACATCTCGTTCACTCTCCATCTCGTTCACTCTCCATCTCTTTCACTCTACATCTCTTTCACTCTACATCTCGTTCACTCTACATCTCTTTCACTCTACATCTCGTTCACTCTCTATCTCTTTCACTCTACATCTCGTTCACTCTCTATCTCTTTCACGCTCTATCTCTTCCACTCTACATCTCTTCCACTCTACATCTCTTCCACTCTACATCTCGTTCACTCTCCGGGCCCTATCTTGCACCCAGCGCAATTGACTTTGTCAGTGACGCAAGTATCATTCCTATCTTGCACTCGGCGCAAAGCGGATTTTTCCCTCCACGGGCGCACGTCGAAATGACCTTGCGCTCCCGGGGGCGGTTCAGCGAAAAAGGAGGCGTGCTCCGGCGCAAACGTTCTTGGTGCTATCTTGCGGTTTCCGAAAAACCATTCCGCCACTGACCAGGAAAAAGGTGGTTTAAAGACAATGGCGCATTATTCAGATGCTATTTTATGGGCGCAAGCTTGGTCCGTGCGCACTGCTGGCGAAGCCAGTGTATTCTTCCTGCGAAACTACGTATTGTTTTGATTTATTGTATGGCTAGCTGTGTTACATTTCGTTCATGTCAATGATTAATAAGATGTTCATGAGAAATCTGTATGTATGTGAACTTGAATTGTAACAACTGTGGCAATTTACCCCTACGCCTGTTTAACCGAAGCTAATTTGGGTAGGTTTCTTCTCCCATGCACATCAGAATCAGAATCAGAATTCGGTTTTCAATTTACTGTGGCAGGAAGGTGCAAACAATAAACATATATAGGCCCTACGGGTCTTAAATTAAGTTAAAAAACAGTTACACTAATTCTAAGAACTAAGCAATTAAAAAAAAATATATATATATGTCAAAATAGGCTACATTTGAATGAGCAGCATGAGTGGGCAACTTAGTGCAATGAAACTGCTCTGCCTTTCCCATACAATGTCACTTCTCTATCGTTTACGGTCCTGACAAGAACGTCCGTCTCCTGTGAACCGCTGGCGTGCGCCTGGCAAATCCGCCGTTATAATAGCAATCCGCCATGGAACAAGCGCTGCTCTTAAAGGGAATGTGAGATGACGCTCTGATTGGCTTATTGCACGTTACGCCCAAACCACACCCATTAGTAATGTAGCTACCTCTTTTACATTTTCGTCAGGCGCAAAGTCATTTATCCCGCTGCTAAAATAGCAACCGCACCGGAGTCCCGCCCACTTGCGCTTTGCGCTTTGCGCTTTGATACTTGCGTTTCAGATCGTCAAAATAGTGCCCTCCATCTCTTTCACTCTCCATCTCTTTCACTCTCCATCTCTTTCACTCTCTATCTCTTTCACAATCTATCTCTTCCACTCTACATCTCTTTCACTCTACATCTCTTTCAGGCTCTATCTGGCTCTATCACTTCCTCATCCTCTCCATCACCTTTTAACTGGGTCACAGCCAGATTTAGTGCCGGTCATTCCGGACACGCCCCTGTGCAATCCTGAAGGCTCCGTCTGGACGTTCTCTGCATAATACATGAGTGTGTCATGCTGCTCATTAATATGTAGAGACTGTTCCAGGAAGCAGCCTGCAGGAGCCCCTATAGGGCTGGCAAGACATGCAGCCTCAATAACCTGTCTCACCCTCACACGCAGAGATCCTAGTTCATCAATGCCTGTCTCACCATCAGACTCCCATATAGGTATCCTAGTTCATCAATGCCTGTCTCACCATCAGACTCACATATAGGGATCCTAGTTCATCAATGCCTGTCTCACCATCAGACTCCCATATAGGTATCCTAGTTCATCAATGCCTGTCTCACCATCAGACTCACATATAGGGATCCTATCTTAAGGAGATTAGGCATGCGCTCGGCAGGGAGAGAAGAGATGTTACTGAAACCTAAACATGATGCCGTGTTGCTGGCAGTGTTGCTGATGCATGAGAAGGCAGAGCTGTGATAGAGAAACTGTTCTACAATCCACAGTGTAATAAACATCCCTGATGGCCTCATCATCTACCACCAAACAGTCCCGTAAGATAATGACTCTAAATGCCGGGCACATCCTCCCATGTGATCGTGTGGAAAGGCAGTGTGCCTCTACGGATAAAGGAGGTCATCTTAAGAAAATGGTGCCCTCTTGAGGAACACATCGGGAATGTCAACTTCGCCTCAGAACGCCTCAGAATCTTGGCGCTCGGATTCTAGAACCCCCCCCCATTTTGACGGCTCGTGTTCTAGAATGCGGAAGGTTCTAGTCGTAGCCAGCACTCAGCAGAGATTCAATACAGCAGCATGAGCGTTGATCACACGTACGTAATACATTGAAGAGACACGGTGGTTAAAAGCTACAACACTCTCATTACACATAATTGGTTGTAAAGATCGAAAACTTGTACATTCCTGTGGTTGTTTTATAACCCCTTCACTCCATTTAAACCCATAAATTCATGAAATGACCCTCCTGTACAACTGTTTACAGTGTTGTCAAGTTAAACCTGACTGCTACCTGATAGCTGAAGTGCTTTACAATCCTGACCTGAATCACAGCACTCGGCCACATGTTAAAGCCCCACAGGTGAGCAATCCAACACCTGGGCTTTTCCTCATCTGGTCCCCTGGTCAGGGAGGCCGTTCTGGTGACACGGCAGAACCTGAGGGCCCTGGAGTCACATGACCCCCGACACGCTCATCGCCCGTCTGTGGCTGCCACGCTGTCACCAAGCCTCACATCATGTTGTGTGTGTGTGTGTGTGTGTGTGTGAAGGAGTGTGTGAACCACTGACAGGAGCCTTGGAATACACACACAATTACAACAACAAAAGCACATGAATCATCATTGTGCTCTCCATTTCCTCACTCATCTCTGCTGTCAGGTGCAGTCTTGAAACGTACAAACGAAACACACGTCGCAAGTGCGGTGTCGACCCCTCGCCCCAACGCCCTCCTCTTACTCTGACCCTGTTCCTCTCCTGACCTGCAGACCCCTCTGGAGACCCCTGCAGACCCCTATGGAGACCCCTGCAGACCCCTATGGAGACCCCTGCAGACCCCTATGGAGACCCCTGCAGACCCCTCTGGAGACCCCTTCAGACCCCTATGGAGACCCCTGCAGACCCCTATGGAGACCCCTGCAGACCCCTCTGGAGACCCCTTCAGACCCCTATGGAGACCCCTGCAGACCCCTCTGGAGACCCCTTCAGGCCGTCTCTCTACACCTCTGCACCCGGGCCGGCAGGTCAGCCTTAAGTCCAACACAAACACCTGTAGCCGACCCCTGACCCCTCCTGACCCCTGACCCCTGACCCGGCAAGCACACCACACGCCCCCTCATTAACACACACAGCGCCTGCTCTCACACACAGAGGGATAGGTCACGTGGAACTCACACACACCTTTGTGTCTGGCAGTTCTGTGCTGAGCTGGCGGTTTAGGTTTAGCACTGGTGACTGTGACAATGCGTCCATGTGCTAGCTCATCATGCTAACTGTTGAATAGGATTCAAGTCTGAATATACAAGTCATTAGTAAACAACATCAAGTCAATATTTCTATAAAAACCGTGTTGTTCTGTCTGAGGTCTAACTACCAGATAAACTAATAACAATGTATTCCAAAAGTAGCCATAGTGTTTGCCTGTGGCTTTTGTCAGCTGATGTTGAGGAGCGTGTGCAGTGAAGGCCATGGGAATGTCTTCTGAATGTGTTACCTAACAGTACTTGACCCCTGCCCTTTCTGGGTTGATGTTTGCAGCATCACACACACACTCCTCCATGAATCCTCCCGGCTCCGCCCTCTCTGTCTGCCCAGCACGGCAACCAGCTCCGACCAGGAAACAACTTGTAACTCTGGTCGATGATTACGGACAGACGGACAGTGAGAATGACGAGCTGTTGACAAGCCTGAGCTGCGTAGAGACAGGAGCGTCCACGGTGCTGCGAATCGTAAAACTGAATCTTCCCAATTGAGGGGTTTACAGTTTGTGTGTGTGTGTGTGGAAATACAGCCTGGTTATAATGAGATGTTTCCACTTTGACACAAAAGCCGACATCTTCAAACGTCACCAGGGAAGTCCTGAAGGATGTTGCTGAGGTGAGCTCCACAGGGGTTAAAATGGTGGCCAGCCAGGCTCATGGGACTGTGAGTGACTGGCAGTTTCACTGTGTTCCTGTTCCCCCCACCCCCAGCCCCTCCCCAGAGGACAGAGCACACCAGGTGTCCCTCCCCAGCAGTGAACTGGCCATCGCAGGATTCAGAGGGACAGTTGCTGCCTGACCTCCCGGCTGTGTTAGCCCTGTGGGCTAAATATAGCAGCTAGCCTTCTGCGCTAGCCCATGTGTTACACTTCTGCCTAATATGATATCCGGGCCACTTCAATGACGACCTTGCTAACGTCGCCGCGACATGGCCGCCCCGTCCTTCCGACACGCACCACGCAGGAGCCGAGGGGGGTTTGGAGAAAGGTGTTTCAAACGAACAGCGGTTCTACTGGTCTTTATTTGGCGTGGGTGTTCTGTTTCAGGGCTCTGCTCTCTGCCTACTTCAGGACGGTGACTGCATGTCAGGCTTTCATATCAGCCCGGACGCATGACACAGCGCACTGGCCAGAACACGGTTTGATTTATAAATACAGCAAAAGTCCCCCACTCGAGGGGACTTCCCCTCACACGTAATAACACGACTAGACACACACGACTAGACACACACGACTAGACACACACGGCAGGGCACAGATGAACGGTGGGAAACACAAGGAGAGATGACACAGCGCAGGGCTCTCTAAAACTGCTCTCTCTTCCTGGCTCGGCTAAAGACCCCCCCACCACCCCCCCACCACCAGTACTCCCCCTCAGCCTTTACCCCCCACCCTCTCTCTCTCTCTCTCTCTCTCTCTCTCTCAGTGGAGGGTTGGAATAGGGGAATGGGTGAATGCCAAAACTTCCTTCCGCCTCTCTGTAGAGTGTCACCAGCTAGCTGCCAGTCCCTGGCGTGCAGGCTGGCATGGAGGATGAAAATAGCCTGCAGTGAGACCAGACGACCACGGGCTCTCATTCAGAACCACCGCACACTGGGACACAGACCACCGCACACTGGAACACAGACCACCGCACACTGGGACACACCCAAGAACCACCTCACACTGGGACACAGACCAGACCACCTCACACTGGGACACAGCCCAGACCACCTCACACTGGGACACAGACCAGACCACCGCACACTGGGACACACACCAGAACTACCTCACACTGGGACACAGACCAGACCACCGCACACTGGGACACACCCAAGAACCACCTCACACTGGGACACAGACCAGACCACCTCACACTGGGACACAGCCCAGACCACCTCACACTGGGACACAGACCAGACCACCTCACACTGGGACACAGCCCAGACCACCTCACACTAGGACACAGCCCAGACCACCTCACACTGGGACACACACCAGAACTACCTCACACTGGGACACAGCCCAGAACCACCTCACACTGGGACACAGACCACCGCATACTGGGACACAGAACCACCGCACACTGGGACACAGACCACCGCATACTGGGACACAGAACCACCGCACACTGGGACACAGACCACCGCATACTGGGACACAGAACCACCTCACACTGGGACACAGGCTACAAGCAGGCCCTATTCTCCTTCATGCCTCCACCCCCACCCCACCTCCTCCACATCCTCCACCCCCGCCTCCACTCCCTCTTCTACCTCCTCCTCCTCCTTCATCCCACTCCTCCCTTCCCCTCTCCTTCTCCTCCTCCTCCTTCACAAGGCGTCTCAACGTGTGAAGGCTGATCTGGGCTCAGGTGATCTGGGCTCAGGTCCACCTCTGTCTGCATGATCTCGTTCATCATGATCTAACAGGCAAAACCAATCCCAGAGAGGCACTCCTGTTCTCATACAGTTTACCACCTTGCAAATACTCAACACAACTACTACAGTTTATTCCAAATAGCACAGCTCATGTTCTACTCTGCCTGGTCCACACGGCATGTGCTACAGGTGGCCGCAGTCAGCCAACAGCCTAATCAGTCACTGCCTTCTTCTTTGCACTGTGGCTGGGATATACAGACCGTTCCCTGACTCTGACCACTGAAATAGTGTTAGGATCTCTGTATCACTTAGCATCTATCACTTCTGATCCTTGGTCTTCTGCTGTACATGCACTGTTTACGTGTTGCTTTGGGCGTCTGCTACATGAATAACATGCATAAGGCACATCTCCAAACCCCGAGGAGACCTGGGGTGGAGGAGTGGTTCTGTCTAATCTACAAACCCCAAGGAGACCTGGGGTGAAGGAGTGGTTCTGTCTAAATTACAAACCCCAAGGAGACCTGGGGTGGAGGAGTGGTTCTGTCTAAACTACAAATCCACACACTAACAGACGTGTTGTCACCCTGAGGAATCCAGATAAGTATGGAGGGAATAACAAGTGTGAGATAGAGCAAGAGAGAGAAGAGAGACAGGAGAGAGAGAGGAGAGAGAGAGGAGAGAGAGGGAGAGAGAGAGAGAGAGAGAGAGAGAGAGAGAGAGAGAGAGAGAGAGGGAGAGAGGAGAGAGGAGAGAGGAGAGAGAAAGAGAAGGAGAGAGAGAGTGTCACGTCGGTGCATGTCCGCCGCTCCTCTAGAGGGCGACGTGTAGTTTAGGCTACCCCTTTACCCTTTAACCTTTCACGGACTTCCTATTTAAGCACAGGAAGGCCCTCCTCATTCACTCCGTCATGACTTCCCGTGAGCACATGTGCTGTGAATACAAAACCACTGAGCAGAGGTAAATGAAGACCTGGAATATTGTTTCTTGTTTGGATTTTGGATTATTACTTTCTTTCTTATATGGACGTTACTGACGGCTCGGTTTTGTGAAGCCGTGGAACTTGTTTTGTTTTTGTCGTTTCCTGTGTGGATTACCTTTTGTGAAGATATTGCCTGCTCTGTTCTAAAGAAACTCTGGAGAAATAAACTGGCTAAATATCACCTGTATTCTGCGTTTGTGCTTCAGACCTAGCCTGATAGAGAGAGAGAGATAGAGAAATAAATATTGTGTGCCTCCCTCGTTCCTTCTCAGTACCATTAGAATCACAGACTTTCAGCCAACCAGCTCGACCGGTCAGCCAGCCAGCCCTTCAGAGCATGCCCCCTGGCCACCCTTCAAAGGCTCCTCCAGTCTCCTTGTGTTCCAGCCTGCAGGCTTGAGCCAGGCCCACGACACAGACACAAACAGCCTACAGGGGTGTCCCTGCCTGCCCTCTCTTTCTCCCTCCCTACCTCCCTCTCTGTGTCTGTCTGTCTGTCTGCCTGTATGCCTGTCTGTCTGTCTGCCAGTCTGTCTGTGTTTCTCAGTCTCTCTCTTTTTCTCTCCTTTCAGGCCTAACAGAGGCTTGTGTCCTTTCTTCCCTCCTTCCCTCGACAGACCCCTCCTCTGATGTAGCATGGTTAGCCAGGCGGGCTGAAGGAAAATCTCTAGTCATGTTGGGTGACAGACGTTATCAGGGTAAGGAGGGGGGAGGGAGGTGGAAGGAGGAAGGAGGGAGGAGGGGGGAGGGGAGAAGGAGGGGGGAGGGGAGAAGGAGGAGGGGGGAGGGGAGGGGAGGAGGGGAGGAGGAAGGACGACAGAACAACAAGAGGAACAACTTCTTCTGTCTCAGTCTTCCAGGAAAGCATGCCAACCTGCCAGCAATTACATAGCTACAATGCTCAAAAGAGAACTGTGGCTCAAATGTAATGATGATGTAACTAAATTACATATCTGAGAGAGAGAGAGAAAGAGAGAGAGAGAGAGAGCATGGGAGCATGGGAGAGAGAGAGAGAGAGAAAGAGAGAGAGAGAGCATGGGAGAGAGAGAGAGAGAGAGAGAGAACATGGGAGAGGGACAGAGCGACTGACAGTGAAACCAACTGGGTTTTCTACATCTCCAGTATCAGCATAGGAGGCAAACCAACCAGTCTAGTGCCTGAGTCATAGTCTGGGACAAATCTTGTGATGAAACGTACTCATGTTTATCTAAAACTGGTAAACATGGTTTACCAGTCACAAACTCTGTATCAACAATGAATAGGTGACAAGCTAATCACACACACACAAACACACAAGAATCAATGCGAGCTCTGTCTCTTTCACTATCTTTTTGCCTGTATTTCAGTCTATCTCCTCAATTGATATATTTCTTTAACGAACAGACAGCAAGAGGACCACACAGCCATTACGGGTGTAAAGGATGCTTGATGAAACACACACACACACGTGAAGGACAGTGCCACTACGGGTGTAAAGGGTGCTTGATGAAGAGCTCATCTCAGACAGAAGGGAGACAGAGGGCCTTTAAACACGAGTCATCGTCCCTGGAGAGACACAATGTCAAGGAGAAGGTTGACTGAGTACTAGCTGAATGCGCACACACACACGCACACACACACGCACACACGCACACACACATGCCACTCATATGCGCACTTATATTGAAGTTCTTAGCTTGAAGCAACAGCTGCAAAGGGCTACTGTGTTTGTGTGTTTGTGTGTTTGGTGTGTTTGTGTGTTTGTTTGTGTGTTTGTGTGGGTGCGGTGCCCAGAAGTGCTACCCAAAAGGAAAGATTGATGTTGATCTCAGCTGTTGATCTCAGCTGAGTGGTTGCCAGTGCTGTTGTGTAGTAGAGGACAGCAGGACAGAGCAGGCCGCCCTCAGGTCCGTCTGGACAGCCCCAGGACCCTCACTTAACCATGACTGAGCAGATGCCTGTGCGATCATGGCTGGTCTGTACAGGCAGACAGAGACGGCGAGGGCTGCTGCCTTGTGATCTGGATGGATTCTGCCCTCCAGGACAGACGCCCACCATTTAGGCAGATAGCTTCTCTGTTGCTCTGTGATCTAGGCCAGTTGCACAGCCTTAACTACCGAAGGAGCCAAGCTTCTCTTAGATATTGCATGTCATAGAGATTAAAGACATGTATTGTGTATTGTATAGACAGTAATATATATATATTTATATATATATATGAAGAAAGTGTCTTGTCCGTCTCTTCATTAACGGAGTGACTAAGTTCAGTTGAGTTCTGAATTTTTATATGTACTATCAATCTGCAGATTGGGAGAGAAAACCAGATCTCTGACAAGACGAAGGGAGAGAAGGAAAGAGAGAGAGAAAGAGAAGGAGAGAGAAAGACAGAGGTAGAGAGATGGATAAATAAAGAAAAATTGGGAGAGGGCCGAAACCAACAAGGACGACTCCCAGTAAATCCTGTCTGTTCAAGGTTCCGGTGCTCACTTCATGTTATCTCCAGGTCTTGTTTAGACAGACACAGAGCCACACTGATATGCAGGAGGCCTTGCCCTGACAAAGACCAACATGATTGGTTGATGTCCTTGCCGATGACAGGTAGGCAAACTAAATGTACTGAGCAACAAAGCCCATTTTAGTCACACACTGTACATGCAGTTATGTGCTCTATTTCATTCTCCTGAATGAAAATCACTAAGCAGGCCTATCATTTCCTGTCTCCTTCCCAGACACAGACCTTTCAGGCCAGGCCAAGACGAGCCAGCACAGACCGGGCCAGACTGGACCAGGCCGAGGCCCAAGATGACTCTGTAAAGAGGGACAGAGTGCTGCTGTAAAGCAGGGACCAGCTTTCCCAGCATCCTCTGCTTCCCTGGACAAAGGAGCAGGTCTCTGGTCTTCAGCCAGCCAATAGATTCAGAGCGTTTCCCACCAGGGGCAGGGCGGTGAGTCACAGGGTGAGGGGCATGAGCTCATGCAGACAGAGCGAGCGCTGTGAGCTGGCCAATAAGGGCGGGGCCACCATGCCTGAATTCCCGTCACCAAGACAACTGACAAACACACATTACTGTAAGCTAGCATGCACCACGAGGCTACGTATCGAATGGCATCCCTCCGATCAACCAGGCTGGTTCAAAAAGATGCATTCTAAAGGCATCAGTTCACGCAGTTCAGAGGCATTACAGCACACCACACAGCCATGCAGCTCGAAACCTCCTTTGAGAGTAAATCCCAACAATCAGGACTGAATACATAACAGAGGCTTAAATACAAAAAGCCAAACAAGACACCGGTGAACTAAACTATCACAAAGCTGCAGACAGGAACATACACACACTTAACAAGACACAGGCGAGGCAAGTAGACACACACACACACAGGTAGGGAACACCATCAACTGAACATGAAGTAGACACACACACACAGGTAGGGAACACCATCAACTGAACATGAAGTAGACACACACACACAGGTAGGGAACACCATCAACTGAACATGAAGTAGACACACACACACAGGTAGGGAACACCATCAACTGAACATGAAGTAGACACACACACACACACAGGTAGGGAACACCATCAACTGAACATGAAGTAGACACACACACACAGGTAGGGAACACCATCAACTGAACATGAAGTAGACACACACACACAGGTAGGGAACACCATTAACTGAACATGAAGTACACACACACACACACACACAGGTAGGCAACACCATCAACTGAACATGAAGTAGACACACACAGAGGTAGGGCAACACCATCAACTGAACATGAAGTAGACACACACAGAGGTAGGGAACACCATCAACTGAACATGAAGTAGGGCACGGCTGTGACGCCACCTGTCCTAGAGGGGGGGGGGTTCATTATACGCGGGTGGGACACTTTTTGAATACACAAATCTGCTCCCCTCCCAACTATTTGTTAAGAAAATTATATTGAATTGTCGCATCCTCAGTTATTAAAAAAGCTGTACCAAGCACATTTGAAAACAAACCTATACACCCCTGATCTCCCGCATATTTATAGCAGTTCCCTGACGTCCACAAATTCTTATTATTTGAGAGAGCAAGAGGGCGAGAGAGAGAGAGACCAAGACAGGAAGTGACAGACACAGCAAGAAAGTGACAGAGAGCATCGTGACTGGCCGGTCTTGGTGATCAGTGTTCTCTCTCTGCGGGCCGGTGTACAGTTGAACTATCTCTAGGGGGTCCTACGTCCCTGAAATGAGTTCTTGCAGGGTGGGATGTCATGTCATGATGTTAGCGTATGAGTCACTCATGCATCATCATGACTGCTTTGCTTATTGACACCAAACAACAAGGTTTGCAAAGCTGTGGTTACATGTCGTTAGTGGAATGGCGTTTTCTAATATCCAACATCCGCCAGCTTTGAGACACCATCTCCGTCCTCCATTTTGGAGCTCTGCGTATCAGATTCTGGAGCGCCATGTTGGAAGGAGTGGATCACCTCAGATCAATATCAGGCCCGCTAATGGGGTCAGCCAGCCAGACAAGCAGCTCTGCTCCAGAATGTTTAATGAACAAATGGCAGAGGAGGGTAGGCTGAGAATGGCAGAGACAGCTAGCCTGCTAGCAGTGTCTTTATGGACAGAGCTAGCCTGCTAGCAGTGTCTTTATGGACAGAGCTAGCCTGCTAGCAGTGTCTTTATGGACAGAGCTAGCCTGCTAGCAGTGTCTTTATGGACAGAGCTAGCCTCCTAGCAGTGCCTTTATGGACAGAGCTAGCCTGCTAGCAGTGACTTTATGGACAGAGCTAGCCTGCTAGCAGTGACTTTATGGACAGAGCTAGCCTGCTAGCAGTGACTTTATGGACAGAGCTAGCCTGCTAGCAGTGACTTTATGGACAGAGCTAGCCTGCTAGCAGTGCCTTTATGGACAGAGCTAGCCTGCTAGCAGTGTCTTTATGGACAAAGTTAGCTTGCTAGCAGTGTCTTTATGGACAAAGTTAGCTTGCTAGCAGTGTCTAAGGGAGGTGCTAGCCTTCCAGTGCTAGCAGGTACAGAGTAGTGGTCCTTGACCTGGCTTGGTGTCATTGGGCGCCCAGTAGACACATTAGTGCCGGGACTTTCTCCTGGAATCGGAAGGACGGAAATAGCCTTCACCACTCCAGATATACTAAAACACACTGCAGCCTTCAGATCGCACCTCAGAAACAGCCTCGCTAACGTCCAAACGCTCTTTTAAGTGAATGTAATTATCTACTGGATAGTCAGCTAAACGCACCCAAAGGAAGGCTCCAGGATGCCTTAAGTTGACTGTAGCTTATAAGAGCTCCTGTGAACAGGAGAGAAGAGAAGCACTGCCAGTTTGAAGTCAGCTGACAGGTATATTATTCTCACTTGGGCACTAAAATAGCCAACCGCTTCAGTCAACTGAGAGACTGGGCCTCACTACTGTTGCATAATTTCAGGAGGTTACGGTTCCATGCTATCTAAGGGCTGAATAATAATATCAAACCATGTTTATAAGGACTTTGTTCTTGATGAATCACCAGGCCATAAGCCTGGAAGACCTCCAGCAACCTAGCTCATCCTTTGAGAGGTTGAAAAAGAGAGTATTAGCTAACACACACACAAACACACACACACACACGCTGTGTTTTCATATCTCTCAGCGCTGTGGTCACATGGAGAGGAGCAGTTTGGGGTGTCGCGTCTGACAGGAATGTCATGGCCCAGTGCTGAGTCTGCACTCAGCTCAGCTTTCTACTGGGACAGTGTTCAACCAGCACACTGGGACACCGTGCAGGTACGCCTGGCCCTGTCCAGTCCCTGCCTCACTGTACCTGCCTCTATCCATGTCTTTGTCAATGAAGCTGCCTCTATCCCTGCCTGTTACTCTACCTGCCTCTGTTTCTGTCTCTGCCCTGTCTCCATCTCTGCCTCTGTCCCTCTGCCTCTGTCTGTCACTCTGCCTCTGTCACTCTGCCTCTGTCCCTCTGCCTCTGTCCCTCTGCCTCTGTCTGTCACTCTGCCTCTGCTCTGTCACTCTGCCTCTGTCCCTCTGCCACTGTCCCTCTGCCTCTGTCACTCTGCCTCTGTCACTCTGCCTCTGTCCCTCTGCCACTGTCCCTCTGCCTCTGTCACTCTGCCTGGTCTCTGCCTCCCTGGACTCTTTACCCAGAGGACTCACTTCACCGGTCACACACACACACACACACACACACACACACACACACACACACACACGAGGCACACACATACTCCCTCTAGTTAGAACATGACACATGAACAGCATCTCTGGAGCTGGATACAATGTGATACAATGTGTCTTTTGTACATTAACAGTAACGATTGGTCTCTACAGTTGGTCTCTGTATGTATGAGTGTGTGTGTCTGTGTGTGTGACTGTCTGTCTGTGTGTACGTTTCTGTGTGTGTCTGCATCTTTGTGTGTGCCTGCACCTCTCTGTGTGTATGTGTGTCTACTGTGTGTGTGTGTGTGTGTGTGTGTGTGTGTGTGTGTGTGTGTGTGTGTGTGTGTGTGTGTGCATGTGAGTATATATCTCCATATGTGTGTGTCTGCACCTCTGTGTATGTGTGTTTGTGTGTACGTGTATGTGTGTACGTGTACATGTGTGTACGTTTATGTGTCTGTACGTGTGCGTACGTGTGTACGTGTACGTGTGTGTGTGTGTGTGTGTGTGTGGGCACAGTGGAGCCATCAGAATGTGATGAGGGGGCTGGTATGGGAGGGCCGGGTGCCCGACACGAAACACAGACTGTGACTGTGCAGAAAAACACACCCGCCTCCCCTCTTCAATAACCACGTATTCCATCTATCACGTTTCAGTCTGTGCTCATCTCGTCCTTCGTGTTTGCAGACATTAAGGAGAAGACAGTGTTCTGGATGTGGCTCAGGAGGACGGCGCTGCAACAAGCGACCACACCCAGACAGGACACGGAGACAACAAAGGTCAACACGCAGACAGACGGGGGGGGGAAAGGTCAAAGGTCATCTTGAATGTGTTTTTGTGACACAACCATCATTATATAGGAATGCCTGGCAAGACCATTGCTCAAAGAACTGCCAATGCAGGGAGCTTTAAAACATGGTAGAAATATGCAGCCGTGCAC
Organism: Mallotus villosus; assembly: GCA_903064625.1. NCBI lineage: Eukaryota > Metazoa > Chordata > Actinopteri > Osmeriformes > Salangidae > Mallotus > Mallotus villosus. The sequence continues at coordinate 759,747 of CAEFZP010004592.1, read as the reverse complement.
TCTCTTCAAAACATACTGCGTTATGATGAGCATGTCTGTAGCATTCTACCGGTGCACAAACCAGGTTTCTTTTCATACACGTGTTAAAGCACTGTAGCTGTGTTGGTCAACTGTACATTAAACATCATACGTCACGAAACAACTTGCTCATGCATCGGGTGAGCAAGGGTTGTGGTGGTGGTTTGAATTTCCTTTCTTTTGAGGCTTATAACAAACCAAAACAGAATTTCTCATTTATAATACTAATAGGAAATTCAAATGGCCACCACAACCCAAACCCTAATGCACAAGCCAGATGTTTGAAGCACTACAGTAAACTAACATAGCTCCAGTGCTGTTAATAGCTGCCGTGTACAGAAATGTGTCTGGTTTGTACCATCGGTAGAGTGCTGTTTCCAAGGGGGTTGAATGACCAATCCAGATAGTATTTCTAGCTACAGGTATGATGTAATATCAGTTTCACTAAGATCAACAAGGTCTTATCAACAAATCCAGTATATCAGAGCAGATCTGCCATCACCTCATGCCATCGCTGATAAGACAGATAAACACCTTGTAGATTGGATCAGTTTAATAACAGATGCTACCATGGTCAGCAGTGTGTGCGACAGCGCTGACCTCTGACCTTTTAAACCCTCGGCGGGCCAAATGACCCCTCAGCATGTGTTGGGTGTCGCTGCTGGGCAACTACACCCATGGCAACAGGGCAGAGCTTCACACACAGCCTAGTCAGGTCACAGAAGGCCAGTCAACAAAACTACCAACCCGGCGCACCAGCGGTCCAGTAACCCACCAGGAGTCATGTGACAAGCCGGGGTGTCATGGCCGACAAATACCGTGTCATCGTCGACTTGTGGCCTAGTAAAGGTTGTTTGTTAGTGAACTGATATCACGTGCAACTCCAAGAACTCACTGCTGAAGTCATGAATTTGGAAATAAAAATGAAACAGCGGTGTTTATACCCACCCCCCACAAACACTCACACACACCTCCCCTTCTAGTCAGCACCATGGAATTGCAGTTTTAGACTAGAGGTCGATTCTTTCAGTAAATGTTTGCAATGATATTATGTAACCAAGGATTCCCTGTAGTGGCATTCATATACCATGATCTGGACATGCTCTAGTTATTTCTGATGGCACATTCTTGTACTACATGTCAACTGTCCAGCGTGTGTGTGAATGTGTGTGTGTTTGTGTGTGTGTGTACCGTGGCATTAAGCCCCTGACGAGTGAACCAAGGAGCCTGTGTGGAGAGACAGCGGTGACAGTGACACTCTGCCATGAGAGGTGACACATTACCTGAGGTGTTCCATTCATGAGAAAAACAAACAACAACAGCTTGAGTCTCAACACTCTGATCGCTCCTGTCCAGCCCCAGCACATATACACACAGTCCTGTACAGCTCACCATACAGATCCAGCACATATACACACAGTCCTGTACAGCTCAACATACAGATCCAGCACATATACACACAGTCCTGTACAGCTCACCATACAGATCCAGCACATATACACACAGTCCTGTACAGCTCAACATACAGATCCAGCACATATACACACAGTCCTGTACAGCTCAACATACAGATCCAGCACACACACACACAGTCCTGTATAGCTCAACATACAGATCCAGCACACACACACACACACACACACACAGTCCTGTATAGCTCAACATACAGATCCAGCACACACACACAAAGTCCTGTATAGCTCAACGTACAGATGCTCTTCGTCCATAAAACCCTACAGCTTTCAAGTCACATTGGCTCGCTAGCCGGATTAAAAGGTCCATTCACATTCTCAACCTCTCTTATGCACTAAGGCCTTACGTAAACATGGCTTCATATCGAAAGGCATTTAAAAGGCTCCTGGTACAACCTGAGGGCAAAGACAACAGTCTGGTTATGTCAGCACAGCACCCATGAAAGATTGTCACTGAAACCAAAAGAATTGCATTCCTTCGCGCACGCACTCACGGCCACACGCGCATACACTCACACACACCCCGACGCACCCGTACACACTCGCACTGCACGAAGGGCGAGATCTAAGCCCCCCACCTAACAGGCTGTGTGTGCTTGATGCCCGCGCCACACAGACCCGGACAGAAGTTCACCCTGACAGGTTCACCGATCGGCTGACCCGACACGCAACGCCCGCCTCCCCCGGATGAATCTGGAGCTTTCTTCACAGGGTCTGGCCGTTCCCTGGGCCTCAAAAGGCACAATGGCTTCCCATCATTCATCCTGCTGTCCTGCCTGCCTGTCAAGGGGGCTTTGGTGGAGCGATCCAGCTTGTGTCTACTGTACCGTTCTCTTTGTGCTGGTCAGAGGAGGCGAGCCCTCGGGCCTCTCTCTCCTCCTCGCCCGCCCTTTCGCAGGGGGAGTTCCTCCTTTCTGCTCAAACGTATGGGATTACCGTCGTTCTGTAAGAGAACGGGGTCTAATCCTCGCCTCGTTGATAGCACATCTGTGGATTAGCTTTACACCCAAAGCAAAGCCTTGTTAGTGTGTTATTACTTCTAAGGCTCAATTAGCGAGGTATTCTGAGTATTGACATTCCTGCAGTATTTTGAATGGTAAATATAAGGGGTTAGTTTGGGTTTAGGCTACATTTCCCTGGAACAATCTCTCTATTCAATACTCCTTCTATACGTCCATGTGAACTACACAAAGCCTACACGGTGCACCTGTTGTCTTGCAGCGCCTTGCTGTGAGTGGGAGACATCGAGTTCCCCATAGGTGACTGACGCTAGCAGGTGTGAGCCAGTGTTGGGGCAGGAGCCATGTGGAGAATGAGGCAGCGCCGAGCCGTGAGCACCAGGCCTGAGCTCTGAGGCACCAGCAGAGCCGTGGGCACCAGGCCTGAGCTCTGAGGCACCAGCAGAGCCGTGAGCACCAGGCCTGAGCTCTGAGGCACCAGCAGAGCCGTGAGCACCAGGCCTGAGCTCCTCCATCCAGGCGCTGTGCGTCTACAGAACTCACGCAAAGTGTCTGATGTCAGGGGATACGTGAACAGCGGACTGTAAAATGTTTGTAATTTTCCAGCTTCTGGTGATATTTAGGAGAAGGAGAGAACAGAAGTACTGGGATTTATGTTTTAGCATGAGGAAATGAAACTGTAGACTTTGCTTGTGAGCTATCCAAATGGCTCCCAGTGCATGGAGGGTTTCCTGGGGTAGTTCTGGTGGGGAACGGGGAACGGAGAAGCCTTTTCGGGGGCAACACAGATCAGGGCAGAAGTCACTGGCCTTCTCGGGGGCAACACAGATCAGAAGTCACTGGCCTTCTCGTGGGCACCACAGATCAGGGCAGAAGTCACTGGCCTTCTCGACAGATCAGGGCAGAAGTCACTGGCCTTCTCAGGGGCAACACAGATCAGAAGTCACTGGCCTTCTCTTGGGCACCAAAGATCAGGGCAGAAGTCACTGGCCTTCTCGGACAGATCAGGGCAGAAGTCACTGGCCTTCTCAGGGGCAACACAGATCAGAAGTCACTGGCCTTCTCGTGGGCAACACAGATCAGGGCAGAAGTCACTGGCCTTCTCTGACAGATCAGGGCAGAAGTCACTGGCCTTCTCAGAGGCAACACAGATCAGAAGTCACTGGCCTTCTCGTGGGCACCACAGATCAGGGCAGAAGTCACTGGCCTTCTCGGGGGCAACACAGATCAGAAGTCACTGGCCTTCTCGGGGGCAACACAGATCAGAAGTCACTGGCCTTCTCTTGGGCACCAAAGATCAGGGCAGAAGTCACTGGCCTTCTCGGGGGGGGACAGATCAGGGCAGAAGTCACTGGCCTTCTCAGGGGCAACACAGATCAGAAGTCACTGTCCTTCTCGTGGGCAACACAGATCAGGGCAGAAGTCACTGGCCTTCTCGGGGGCACCAAAGATCAGGGCAGAAGTCACTGGCGGACACAATCCCAGTCTGAGATCAAGAACAGCTGTGTCACTGTTTCCGTTCACAGAAATTGATTCAAATCAGTTCCAGGAATGCACCAGCAACCAGGAGGATATTAAATCATACCTCGACAGCGTGCAAAGCGGTGCCAAGTGAGATGGGGACTGATGGAGCTAATATGTCCGCCGTTGTGACCGAGAAAGATGTTTCACACCGTGTTTGCTTGAAGCAAGAGAGAACGAGGAGGTGGGCCCAGGGCGGGCCTCCCATGTCTCCAGCGTGTTCCGCAGGTTTGGCCACACCTAGACCTCAGTCATCCATCCACACGTCCACACAGGAAAAGGGGTGTCATACGTACATATCTCGGTTGAATGTGTTTCAACCTCCATTTTAACTGTGTATGTTAGGACGTCACATACTGCCAAAAGATTTCCAGTGTGCCCACTGCGAACTGAGCAGTGATTCGTGGGTGGGGGGTGACAAAGAGCGGGGCGGAAGGGGCTTGGTAAAGTGACAGTTTGCGCACTCCTTCATCATTCAAAGATTGTATGTGAAACACTCTCCAGATATAAGAAACGTCAGCACAAGCCATACCCTCCAGTAGGACACGTCCCTTGGTCAATAGGGATTTCGCAAACCAGCTAGAACGCTTCGGTTTGTCAGCAGACTGTCCTATGCTAAAGACTACTGCTTCTAGGTGAAACCAAACAGGGGATACATAATGCCTTACGTGTTTCCACCAAAGTTCTCCAGGATGAAATGCTCCCTTCAACATCAACAACGTGTGTCCCAAACTCAAACTGCGAGCCTTGTTATGACTATCCTGCGGCTCTCTCTTCTGTTTCGGCTGAGTTTGTTTGGTGTTTGTTTACTTTGGTAACCATTATTGAGCTGGGTCTGAAGAAATGTCTCATTGATGTTTACCCAGGTCACATGTGAAGGAACTGAGGAGAATCTTAGAGCTCTGTGTGTCTCTCTCCAGATACGTGACCCGAAACAGAGACTTAAACAGCAGGTCGTCTTGGCAACTGCTGTCAAACTCATCCACAATCTACCACGGACTAATTCTCAGAGCTTAATAAGATTGTCATTGCAACATTTTAGTCACAGACTATTTTAAGTTGGATAGTATGCGTTTAGGAGAAGACAACATCATGATCAATCAGTGATAGTGATGATGATGATAACACAACTCATTGTCTGAGGGGTATTGTTGCCCCGAGGACATGGGTCATAGATTCCTAATGATGCTTCGTCATATGATCTCACCGGGCACCAGCAAGAGGAGCTAAGCCTGGTCACAGCTGACTGTCTGCCTGCCATCACAACAGCTGAGACACTGGGCTGGAAGCGGCGTCCAGCACCAGAACCCATCGGAACAGACACCAAAGATCTTCTGATCACTAACGATCGTTCGTTTTTGTCATTTGATTACTACTAATCATTTAAATGAAACCGATTATGTGAGGGGAGAGAGGGGGGAGTAGGAGCTATAGAGCGTAGCTGTCACTTTCTATTCAATTTCACATTATCTTAAAAGGCCCGGCCATGGTAAGGAATGATGTAATTCAGCCAGTACCAGAGAACTGGACTGGAAAGATACTTAGACTCGCAGGCCTAATGTACGCACAAGCTTTCCAGATAATAATTGGCTATGCATTAGTTGTCATTGTCAGCCAGTATTATTGTGGAAAGACAACATACAGCAAACATAACCAGACATAACATAACCTGGGTCCTTATTGTTGATTCATTTTGATAGTATTGTTTTATGATAAATACATTCAAATGAAATTACCCTCCCTTAAATGTGTGTCTTTTTAATCTAAAACAAATGATCCAACAGTAAGCTATTGGTCAGAGAATCGACATTCTCCTTAAAAATAATTGCTAATTATCATTATTATTATTAAGTATTTTGATGTGGTAAAAAAATTATAATACAAATAATCTGTAGACACCGACTGCAGCGAAGCAGTTTGCTGATTGTCCTGTCAGTTAGCTGCCCCAGCCCAGACCACATTGTCTACTGTCGAATCAAAGTCACAACACTCTAACCAAACCTTACCCGGCAAGCGAACACAATACTGGACACCCCTACCTTTATATTTTTCGAGGACATCCTCATACGCTTGGAGATATTCCTTTTCGTCTGCGAGTGTGTAGCCCGGTAGGGCTTGGTAGTGAGCCATTACCGGTGCTGGCTCCACGGGCTGGACGTTCACCAGCCGTGGGGAGCGGAGGCTATAGCTGCGGTACAGCCGCTCGGAGTGATAGTCGCTGTTGTTCTATGATAGAAACGCCCTATACCCCTCCCTGGATCCACAGCGTCCAATAGGGGAGACTTCCTTTCCGCTTTCGTGAGAAAATCACAGTCGGATAGACAGGGCGGCTGGTCGTAATAAATGCAGAGCTGAGTGCGCGTGTACTGTTTATTGCACCGCACCCCTCGCAAACTGAGCTAGAACATGATTCCCATTCCGAGAATATCAACACAGTGATTCAACAGTTCGATCACAGAGCTATGCGTCGAAAGGGGGTCTTTGTATTGCCAGAAGCCTTTGTTAAATGGTCACCGTTTCAAATGACTTTGAATTTCCAGAATGAAAACTGTCAGGGTATAGCCTTAATATCACTGAATACTACAACCATTATGCTCACTGGATGTAATCATGCATAGGGCCTACATTACTGTCAAAGCATGTTGGTGTTATAGAATCAAATGATCACAGATCAAAGATTGATCGTCTTGGCCAGTATGAATCGGATATGATGACTAATAACCTACAGGATATCGCAGTGTTTTCCCTCTCCATAGACCTGTCTACAGCCCACGTGCTGGAGCTGGTGGCGAGATGTGCGGGTGGGTCCTAGCGCCAGAAACTTACAGGAATACTGGAATAGAGGCACACAGTGCTCCTAAATATGTAAAAGCCTGAGATATTGTCTACAGTTCCCTAATCCAAATATTTCACAGAACTAAACACAATTCATATAGCCTACAGAAAATCTCGAGCAGCCCTCTCAGGCATGATGTTGCTCTGTGCAGGGCTATCTGATGTTCTAAATCAGAAGAATTTTGCAATACCAAGGTTGTTTTTTTAGATGTATCATCATGGTTGAACAACTTGCATTGTTCTCTGATAACTATAGCCTACGCTACAGTTGTTTCTCTGTAGCCTAGTGATAACGTTGCACCGTGGGAATAGCTGATTTGTAAAACATTTTGTAGGCCTAAAATTATACAAATGAAACAAACTAGGCCTATAGAAATATGTCGGTAGGCTACATCTAGTTGGATTTGCAACAGATAATCAACTTGGGCTTTAATTGTAAAAAGATTAATATTGCCTGATGCGGATAAACTTAATCTTAGACTGGCCAAATTATTATAGCCTACACAAATTATGTAAGGTTTTCTACGTAGAAAAAAACAAACATTCGATACAGAGTTATACTGGTTCACTGGCCGTAGGCCTGGCGTGTGCTTTGTCTAGTATCGAGCCGAAATTGGATAGTCAACATTTGTCTGCTGCTATATGAAGGCTTTGCTACGTAAATGAAATGGAATCACAATATTCTCTTTTCACAGTTGCTCCAATAGCACGATCAAAAACCCGACGTTGAACCCCGTGTGAGGAGGGGGGGGCCTCCACACCATTGTTACAAGTGACTAGACAGATGTGCATGTTATTGACACACCAGCTCAATGGAATTCGGGCCAGACGCTCACCTGCAATCCTGAGCACCGCTCTCTCTGCCGGATCCAGCACGGAGCCTCCCTGAATTTTCCGCTTTGAACGTTCATGTCTGGGTAGGTTCCACGGTAACGTGTCCCCGGGTGCCGGTGATACCGACCCAGATTTAACACTATAGTCATCATCGTCCGAGAAGTCTGCCGATGAAGACATTGAACAGTGAAGGGAAGCGTTCCCCGAACCGGAGCTCTGTGAAGACAATAGAAAAATAGTCAATGGCTCGCTAACAAAAATATGTCAACAGACAATAAATTATTATTTGCTCCACAATATCGCTTCTTACCATCGCTGACACTTACGTAAAAAAAGGTGCAGTTTGTAAACGCACATAGGAGCACACACAAGGAGGCACCTAGCCTAGCGCGAGCCACCACCTATTATTCCCTGATTTAACAGTAGGATATAAAACCAAAACCAAGAGACTGCGAAGAATCAATTGTATCTGGCTCCCCCGCCAGGTCAGAAATAAGACTTACCGCTGTGTACATGGTTCATTTGGAGGAGAAATTGTTTTTTAGAATTCACTTGCCACCCCCTATGATCAGCATGCTATTTCAATCGGGACCACACCCTCCAGTCCGCCCAACACCAATATCTCCATTTCCCCGTTAGGTTTAGTGCCTGAGATGATGTCAAGTCTCCAGGGAGAGAGAGCGAGAGAGCGAGAGCGAAAGCAGCACCGCCACGGCAGCTGATGCGAAAGCTGTGGGATGTCACCGCGTCATCCTCAGATACAGCAACGAGCCGGATGGGGAGAGGAGACTCGGGGCTCCGCGAGAGATGGGGAGTGTTGACGTGGTGTTAGAGCGCCATCCTCGCGTAGATACGCGCCTGGTGACTGCGTAGCTTATGTCACCACGTTTAAAACGACAACACCATTTAGTGTTTCTGGCATCTCTTCTCACTGTGGGATTATTCTCAACCATACCATTTCAGATGTTTACCTGTGCCGTGTTATTATAGGATATTCTAGACTTATGTGTCCCCAACTTATCATTAAACAATTAGTGTGTGAACCATGATGCAGGCCAACAATGCACTAGCGCCTGCTATGGTCCACTTCCTTCAAATGAGTAGTGAACATGAGTCGTCATGGGCGTGTCTTCTGTACAAGACTGTAAGGGAACAGGTAACAAAGCTTCCAAGATAGGGTTGTTTAAAAATCATCAGTCACGTGACAGCTTCAATTGCAAGACGTGTTGGGTGTTGCATTGTTCTGGGAATTCACATGAAGTCAGTTCGATGATATCACATTAAAAACATCACTCTGGTCAAGTTTGTACTCGCTGAGGGCTGGAGTAATGGGGGCACCAATTGCTCAAGTCTACAACAAGGTGATATTTCCAACACTTTGCAGTAGTAAAATACAAAGATCTTAGCTTCAATATGAACCTGAATTGGTGTATATACTGTTAAACATGTCCTTTATACAATGTTCGACCTCAAAAACCTTTTAGTTGGCCATGTCATTCTAATGCTTATGAAACCACCGTTGATTAGGACTCAATCCACCCTATAGCGGTTTGTGGTATAGGGTCTCCTGGCCTGAGTCCCACCTGAACAAACATAGTTTGAATCAAGGAAAATGTTTTGACTAATACCTGATTTTCTTATACAACATGTTCATTAGTTAAAATATGAATATGGGTTAGGCCTACTTGATGTTGTCTCCATATCTCCCTTCTGTATTATGTGCTGTAAAGTTGGAGGGCAATGTTTACATTAGGTTGATTAATTAGTAATTTCACCTGAGATCACTTGAGAAATCACCTATATGCCTACCCGACACCAATACATTTACTTGAATCAAAACAGAAACGCAGATGCCAAACACGTTAAGATATAGCAGATGTTGATACGGTTGATCATTACGCATGGGAATACCTACGGCTTTTCGAGTGGGGGTGACCTGTACAGAGTGATAAAAATCTGGCAGGACCCGCTTCTTTACTCTGCGTTTCCTGACAGATGTGGATGAATCCTGATCACTCTCAGGAATCTCAACCAGAGGTTTGTCATCTGACACCGGAACCCTGGCGCGTGCGCTCCTTCTGGCATGGCGCGGGCTGTTCCTGAAGCCCTGCGGAGAAACAGCGTGGTACCCACCCAGTCGGGGCAGAGGGGAGCACAGTAAAAATAGAATGAGAGGCAATACAAATTCATTGTTTTATTCCACAATTATTCAATGATTAAAACGTGTTCACAATTGGACACAATAGCCCGTATAGGAGTTTAGTAAATACTTTCAAATAATTCATTATCAGTTTATTTTTAATAACTGTCTTTCAGCAGGGCAAGCAAACTGAAGAAATGCAGAATCACCTCACATTATTTATTGATCACACATGCGCATTGCGTATTTCAAAGAGCCTAACAATAGTAGCCCATGCCACGACGGCAGGCTGTAGCCAATGTCCAAAAAAAAGTGTATAAACTCATGTAAAAGTTACACATCACACCACAATGTCTAGACTATCAAGTTGGCCTCAAACATGTTTCGTTATTATTTAAGAAAACATCTAACTAACGTTTAGATTTAAAATGTTTTAATTCAAAATGTTTACCTCAGATCGAAAATGATGCGTCCGGAGACCAGCTTCTAGGACAAATAAAAAAGATCTAACATATTCTGATCTTTGGTGGTCATACAATAATCAATGTCAAGTGCTAGGCTATCATGCTCCAAATAAAAAAACTGTGAGAAATGGGACTTTTAATAAACCTGTCTGACTTTTAATGAATTTGAGGTGGGACCGCAAAACATTGCATATGTCTTCATTCTGGCCTTAGCAGTATTTGGTTATCCTATTGCCTGCAGTAAAGCGTCAATGATTCATAACATACACGTTACATGACATACATGTGTGAAACAGTCCACATGTAATCGTTATGTAGAATAACATGTCATGACGTGTGAAAGGCAGACAAGTAGGCTAATGGCACTGCCTCGGTGCAGGAGATGCAGGCTACCTACCGCGGCTCCTCGAGCGCCCGGAGAGCACAGATTTCATAGGATGTTTTCCATTGCGAAGCTGGCGATGCCAACAACAAAAAAAGAGAATTGTTGCAATAGTCCCCAGCAACAGTAGCAGTAACAAAAGAACGCATTGAATGCTGTATGGTCTTAATAAGACCAGAAACGCCGCAGCTATCATCACAGAGAGAAGATGTAGGGCAGCTCGTCTTGCTAACAGTCGGCTCCGCTCCTTTCCTAAAGGCTGAAAGCGTTGCGATGATATATCCCAGCTAAGCTTGCGAATTACTCATCGCAAACCTAAACATGTATAGGCCTACTAGCCGACTCTTCATCTCCAATGGTTTCAAACATGTAAGTCAACAAGACATGACTCAGCAGGGTCTCTAACTGATCATGCGGGGGAAGGCAGCTACTGCATTTGAGCTCAGAAAAGATGCTGCAGACGGCAGAATTTTTTTAAAGGTGTCTGACCGTGTATAATGGGATCTGTCCAGCGGGCCTCGTCTTTAGCAACTGTATCACTGAGCCACACAAATCTGACAAATAAGCAATCAGGCTCTGCTGAACGTCCGAAGCCTTAGTCTACAGGTGAACTTCATGTAAGAGTTAACGTATAGCTCTCTCCAGAGCGTGAGCATGACTAAAAGATAAATAAATCACGAGCAACAACATCTGTCTGCAATGGAGCCCAGTATGTAGCCTATAGCCTAACATAAAATAACACGTGCCTTTGCCAGTAGATGAATTGAATGTAGCTAAGATCTATTTAAAAAGATAATTATGTGCGTGTAGGACTTGCGGTTATCTGTTGTGTTTATTATAAGGTCAGACTTTTATTATAGGCGTGCGTCAGTCATTAAACTACAGATCCCAAGATCCTCCTGCCCAAAAGACTACTGGGCTTTCCATAACTGCGCGCCTTTCGTGCATCCTGCATACTGCATGCTCCGCTTGCGACATCGGTGAGTGTCTGGATGGTTGTGACAATTAATCAACGTCGGTATGTTGTGTTATCTTCTTTGTGTATGCATGGATGTATACAAGTTTACAGAGTAAGCAACAACTGTCAAATTACGCAAAAAATAGGAGGTAATCCAGCCTGTCTAGAGTTGTAGTTGTCTGATGCTAGCTACGAGCTAGTACCTAGCCGTGAATGGGTCTCGGTAGATGACGAGCAAGGTCCATGTATGTCTCAGGAAGTGTGTGGCTTTGATCGAAACGTTTGTTTGTATTCTGATAAGGTCAGACATGTCATCTTCGGCTGATGATGACACTGAGGACGACGTGGAGTTTGTCTCAGTGAGTAGATGTGAATTTACAAAAGTTTTGTTTACAGTCCGCTGTTGAGAGTTGCGTGCTTCATCGAACTACTAGTATGCAGATACTCTCACGTTCATACCTTGCCTGGGTGTCTAGACTTGTCGAGGTACCTCGTAAGATTGCGTGTAAAGACTTCTCTCAGAAGACCACCGGAAGTGAACACTTTGGTAGTAAATAGATGTTCCCAAATCACAATCAAAGTTTCTCTTGCACACTACATATTCTGCAGTTGTTTATTTTCTCATCTCATCACAGGAGGGGCCTATAAGACCGGTTCTGGAATGTATCGATCTCCTCAGTGATCGTGAGGATAATGGAAGTCCACCCACAGAACATATGGTGAGCATGCCCTTGGAAGGTTCAATAGCCACATCAAGGAGGTGATTTTAAAATCATTGTACGGTGCTAAAGTACACACTTGGCGTGCTGGAACAAGTAAACTACCAATATACTGTCCTGGGGCCTGTTCCTAAAGCCTGTCTCATTCTGTAAACTTGCTTTACGGAACATGCCCCTTAACTCAACACAGCTCAGTTCCCTACTTGTCCACCGGGGGGAGTTTGGTCTTCAGCAGAGCAAAGATAAACAATAACAGTACACACAACAGCACAACTATAATGTCTAAAGATGGATCATGTATAGAGTTTAGTAAGATAAATCAACGGTGCGTGTGAGGAATAAATAAATAAATAAAGGGCATATGTGCAAGGTTACAATGTTGTGCCAGTTCAGCATGTGGGCTCTAGGGACAGAGGATAATAGGAATCTATTGCACCGTGTCCTGGGAACCCTGTTCCTGCGACCTGGAGGGAGGACATCAGACCCCTCCGAGAGAAGACCCTCAGGGCTCCATAAAGACCGCCCTACCGTCCTTATGACCTGGTGGGTAAAGATGTCTGACAAGGAGGATCACCTCAACAGGGTTACCCAGGGTGTTTTGGACAGTCAGCCATGCGAGGGGTCAGAGGCGGTGGATAGTGGAGTGTCGTCTCAGCATATGTTGATGGTCATGACTCATGCATCACAAACCTAGCCGGCTGACTCGATATGTCTCAGGTGTATTTGCCATTCATAACAAGTACAGGTACATTGACATTCTTGCTTCAGCTCCTCTCCACTTTATCCTAGCGTCAAACCTCAATCCTATAGGTTCTAAAACGTCATTTATACACCTAAACCTATTTGAATGAACATAACTATGTTATCTAATAATAAATACACATTAATATAACATAATCCTCTAAGCCCTACATGAAACTGGTGTTACTCCTGTGTTAATGGGGACAGCCCAGTGACGAGTGTTTGGTGTGTCCTCTGTCCTGCGTAGATGGAGGATGAGATCCAGCGGCAGAAAGACCACGTCACTTCCACCCTGGAGAAACTGGCCCGCCAGGTGGCCGTGGAGAAGAAGAAGAGAGCGGAGAAATGTCGAGCCTTCAAGGTGAGGAGAACTTGATCTGGACAGCCCTTTTTTTCCACAAGCAGCGTCACAGAGGGCTTCACAGATGTCTATAGAACAACTAAACCAACAGAAACGCCTCAAGAAGATCCACCAATCCCTGCTCCCATGCTCATCATGAATGAGTTCAGTCCTCTGCCTGAGTGCTTGTGAATGGTCTCTATAGGGATATCCTACTTTAAGAACTGTGCACTTCGGACCCCTGATGACCTGCTGTACTCACCGTGTTCATTGTCTGTATGTCCGTTGGAAAAAAGCGTCAGTTAAATGCATCAAATGTAAACGTGTGTTAGGTTAGCCCATCTGGTTGTATACATTTGGGAACTGGTTAAATCCCCAAATTGTCTAAATGCACCATATGTCCAGTTTGGTCCATGATGGGACAGACAGTGGTGGACAGGACAGACAGTGGACAGGACAGGACAGACTGGTGGGCAGGACAGACAGTAGTGGGCAGGACAGACGGTGGTGGACAGGACAGGACAGACTGGTGGGCAGGACAGACAGTGGTGGACAGGACAGACAGTGGTGGGCAGGACAGACAGTGGTGGACAGGACAGGACAGACAGTGATGGACAGGACAGGACAGACAGTGGTGGACAGGACAGGACAGACAGTGGTGGACAGGGACAGGACAGACAGTGGTGGACAGGGACAGGACAGACAGTGGTGGACAGGACAGGACAGACAGTGGTGGACAGGGACAGGACAGACAGTGGTGGACAGGGACAGGACAGACAGTGGTGGACAGGACAGACAGTGGTGGACGTGGACAGGACAGACAGTGGTGGACAAGGACAGGACAGACAGTGGTGGACAGGACAGACAGTGGTGGACGTGGACAGGACAGACAGTGGTGGACAGGGACAGGACAGACAGTGGTGGACAGGGACGGGACAGACGGTGGTGGACAGGGACAGGACAGACAGTGGTGGACAGGACAGACAGTGGTGGACAGGGACAGGAGAGACAGTGGTGGACAGGGACAGGACAGACAGTGGTGGACAGGACAAACAGTGGTGGACAGAAATGGTGACGGCATTCCTGTTTGTGATCTCAGGAGAGGCAGCTGTCCCAGAAGGCACACGGACAGATGGAACTGACCTCTCCGGGCGGGGGAGACAGCTACAACGCCAAGCGCTGCGTGGACATGTGGCTCAAGATGCCAGGTACTCTTCTAGGGATGCACAGAAGTGATGGTGCAATGCTGGCCAAAACCACAGCATCGGATAGCGACAAAAATAAAGAAGTGTAGTCCGATACGATCCATTGGCCTGACTTGTCACGTAAATCAAGGGCGCAATCCACACGGGCCAGCTCAGCTTGGTGGAGGGAGAGTTTCCCCTCGTGGTTCTGACGATCTGCTGAGTCATACAGAGCTGCATCCTAACTTCACCCCACCGTTATTGACCTACAATACACGCTGTCATTGAATCCATCCCACATGCTCCAAACACACACACATCCATGGTCGATGGACCGCCAACATAAAACCCATCTGCTGTCTTCGCCAATCTCCCTAAACACAAAGTAATGTAACCATTTCACCCTTCTCCCTCAGGTGTGACTCCTGGGGGGGTGACCACAGGGATGGGCTGGCGTCGCAGGACTGCTCCGCCCCCCTCCAGAAGCTCGTCCACTCACACCTGCCCGGTCGTCAACTGTGGGCGTGTGTACGACAGCGTGGCCCTCATGGCGGGGCACCTGAAGAGGTAACCCTAACCCACAGCCCCTACGTGTCCACGCAGAGAGGCTTCTCCACATGGAACTCCTCCGTTTACTGTTTTAGAGCTTCTTGATATCGCTTCGAGCCAGTACCCAAGTCGTTGTAACTTACATGGTTGTGTAACGTACATCGTTTTCTTGCACGTGGAGAAGACTCACAACATACCACCAGAAGCAATGGATCATGATACAATGTCAAGTCAAGTAAAAGAGATGTATTTGTCATATGCACAAGATACCACAGGTCATTGTGGGATATGAAATTGCATAAAGGCCTACAAATACAAAAAATACAAATGTTAATGGTTCACATAGCTGCTGTATTCCAGGGTAGCAGCACCCTGACACTGGATATGAAAGTGTGCAGAACACTTTTGATTGGTCCTCAGCCTATCCTGTGTGTCTATAGGTTTGACCACTCCCCCTGCGACCCCACCGTGACCCTGAAGGGCGGCAGCACGGAGCAGTTTGCCTGTGTGGCCTGTGGCCTACAGTTCCACACCATGGATGAGTGGAACACACACCTGCAGTCAAAGGTCAGCATCTCTCTGCTCCAATCGGGTCGTCGTTTAGCAGACACTTTTATCCAAAGCAACACATGGGTGGGGATTTGAACCTGCCATCTTGATCAGCAGTCACGTGTTCTAACCATTGAGCCATACCCATCCCAAGTGCAGCTGCACTTCAGTAGTAAACTGTCTAGTCTAGCCAACATCAAGGAGTAATCCTCCCCAGCCAGTGCTGTGTCTGGATGTTAATCTTGCTGAGAACAGCAGAGGGCAACATTAAGCTGTACTCTTGCTAAGACATAATGTCATATAATACTTATTAGAGCCCGACCGATAAAGGATTTTTAAGGCCGATACCGATACAAATATTGGGTGATTTAAAAATCCGATATTCCGATATAGATAGATAGATAAATACTTTATTAAATATATCGGATAAATATATCAGCCGATATAAAAAAATATAAAAAAATATTTAAAAATCCAGAAACGCGCAACAAAACAAACTGATTACCCTAACATTAGCTATTTGTAGTTTACATTTAGTCATTTTTAGCAGACCTTATCCAGAGCGACTTACAGTAATTACAGGGACATTCCCCGAGGCAAGTAGGGTGAAGTACCCAAGGACACAACGTCATTGGACCTGTTGCCTGTCTGCTCCTCCTCCTGTACTGACCTGTGGCCTGTCTCCTCCTGTACTGACCTGTGGCCTGTCTCCTCCTGTACTGACCTGTGGCCTGTCTCCTCCTGTACTGACCTGTGGCCTGTCTCCTTCTGTACTGACCTGTGGCCTGTCTCCTCCTGTACTGACCTGTGGCCTGTCTCCTCTGTACTGACCTGTGGCCTGTCTCCTCCTGTACTGACCTGTGGCCTGTCTCCTCCTGTACTGACCTGTGGCCTGTCTCCTCCTGTACTGACCTGTGGCCTGTCTCCTCCTGTACTGACCTGTGGCCAGTCTCCTCCTGTACTGACCTGTGGCCAGTCTCCTCCTGTACTGACCTGTGGCCTGTCTCCTCCTGTACTGACCTGTGGCCTGTCTCCTTCTGTACTGACCTGTGGCCTGTCTCCTCCTGTACTGACCTGTGGCCTGTCTCCTTCTGTACTGACCTGTGGCCTGTCTCCTCCTGTACTGACCTGTGGCCTGTCTCCTCCTGTACTGACCTGTGGCCAGTCTCCTCCTGTACTGACCTGTGGCCTGTCTCCTCCTGTACTGACCTGTGGCCAGTCTCCTCCTGTACTGACCTGTGGCCTGTCTCCTCCTGTACTGACCTGTGGCCAGTCTCCTCCTGTACTGACCTGTGGCCTGTCTCCTCCTGTACTGACCTGTGGCCTGTCTCCTCCTGTACTGACCTGTGGCCTGTCTCCTCCTGTACTGACCTGTGGCCTGTCTGCTCCCCAGGTGGTCTCGCCCACTGCAGACGGCCACGCCAGTAACCAGAGCTGCCAGGTCATCGTGTGCTACGCCTGCCCCTGCTGCTACCAGCTGTTCTACCTCAAGGACGAGTGTCTGCAGCACATGGCTGCCACCAACCACTTCTCCCAGTCCATCAGCCTCAGCTGTGGTGAGTCTCCTGGGCTGTGGCTGATCTCTCTCTCTGTCTTTCTCTCTCTCTCTTCTTCTCTCTTCTCTTCAGTACTGTTAATGTGCCCTTCTTAAACCATCCCTTATCCAGTTAGTAGGAACCACAGACCCACTTAATATAGCCTTCACAACAGGCTCCAAACAGAAGGCCATGCCGGTTCCTGTTCCCCGCTACGCCAGGAACCGTCTGACAGCTCTGTGTAAGGAGGTGGGCTTCAGGGTGCGCTGCAGCCTCTGTCGCAAGGTGCTTACCTCACACATGGAGGCAAAGGCTCACTTCAAGTAAGTGTGTGTGTGTGTTTGGACTTTTCCTTGTTACCTGTTACTTTTTTGACTATGTTTATCAGAATGTATTGTGTTGTTTTTTTGCGGTATTTATAGTGTACGTTTAGCGTCATCTATCATATGAACTGTATATTTGTATTGATGCAACTGTGCTGTGAGAAGGAAGGTTCCTTAGGGACTAGTTGACGCCCCCCGTGTTGCTCCCTGTCCCCAGTGTGCAGTGCCGAGAGGGCTGTGCGGTGGCGGAGGCGGACCAGACAGTGGCGGAAGTAATGCGGCAGCTGAGGGCTCACAGCCAGTGTCCTCAGTGCTGCAAGGTGTTCCTGAGCCAGCCGGACGCCGACCGCCATTCCCGGCTCACGCAGCACCGGGTGGAGGTGACCCGGACCATGGACCGGGCTCTGCTGCTGTACTGCCACGTCAGTGAAGCCCTGCTCGCCAAGAGGACCAGGCCTCAGGGAGACAAGCAGGCCCGAGGCCTGGAGACATCCACCCCGAAGAGGGACCAGGGGGGGAGAGGGGAGCTGTCAGGGTCCCCGGCCAAGCGCCCGAGGCTGGGTCAGGGCTCCGGGGCTCCGGCCGGTTCTGGGGGGGGCTGGAGAAGGAGGCGGAAGGGGTCGATCGGTCCCGGTGTGGTTCTGCGAGTGCGGCCAGCGTTTCCCGGACGAGGCCTCCGTCAACAACCACCTCCTGGCCGCCAATCAGATCTTCCACCAGTGCGGCGTGTGCGGCAAGCTGACGGGCGAGGCCTCTATCGCTCGCCTCCACATGAGCCGTTTCCACGGCGGCGCCCACCTCTCCAACTTCCTGTTTCACTGCAGGAAGTGCAAGGTGGACATGCCCCGCCAGGTGGACATCCTGTCACATGTGTCCGATGCCCACAGTGGCCACACCTACTTCCTGGAGAGAGAGGTACCAGAGGAGCCTGTCAGCGCCGCCATCGCCAAACCCTCCACCAGCAGACTGCGAGGGGAGGGGGCGCACCCGGAGCTCCCAGCCCGCACGGAGAGGCCTGGGCCTGCGTCGGCGCGGCAGCCCGGGGGGAGGTGGATGTGCCGGATGTGCGAGGACGTGTTCCCGTCGGAGGCGTCGGTGCTGCTCCACTGCAGCGACCCGGACAGCCACAGCTTCCAGAGGTTCGTGTGCGCCCACTGTCCCCAGAAGTTCTTCAAGGAGGCCACCCTGCGGAGGCACTGCTCGGCCGAGCACGACGGCCAGCTCGGCGTGCGCTTCTTCTGCGGCCTCTGCGACAGCATGCAGTACGACGCCCACCGCGACTTCCTGGAGCACTATGACAGCCTCCACAGCAGGGACTTCTACCGCATGGATGAGCCCCAGGAGAGCTCCGGAGCCGGGGCGGGAGAGGAGGCCCCCGGGGAGGCTGCGTCCAGCCCCACGCCCGGAGAAGCCCTCCGAGGGGCCCCATGTCCCTGCATGGCTCCAGAGATGCCCCAGCAGGGGAGAAAGGCCAGGTACAAAGCTTGCATGCAGCGGCTGGGCTGCGAGGGCGGGTGCCTGTACGTATGTGCCCCCTGTGGTGTGACAAACACCTCCTACGCCCAGATGAAGATCCACGTCCACACCTCGCACCCGGCCCTGGGGCTGGAGCTGTCCTTCCAGATGCAGTGCCAGGCGTGTCCTGAGAGCCACGAGGACGTTCGCAGCTTCCACTCGCACTACCACGCCCAGCACTGCCCTCTGGACCCCTGCGCCACCTCCAGGACTGGGGCTGCGAGCTCCAGGCACCGCCCGGGAGGCAAGCAGAGCTCTGGGGCTAGGCCTAGAGTGAAGCAAGGCTCTGGGGGACGCTCATTCGGAGGAGAAGGCCTCCCAGGCTGGCTGTGGAACTGCGGAAACGGTACCCCATACAGGCCGAAAACAAGCTGCTGTGGAAATGAAAATAGAATCGAATGGCAAGTTCTAATGTCATGTAATGCGGAAGTTATTAACATGCATGGGTATGGGGGGATTTTAACCACTGACAGACATAGTCTAGACCAGTCTTGTTAATGATGCCATACCATATGGTCAAGCACAGCTCTGTAAATGCCTCTTTTTCTGAAACAAAAAGACTGTCTCTGAAATGTTAGACTTTGCTGGCTTAACTGGTGTCGTGTAGCTGTGTGTTTTGTTGTGCTGTGTGTGTGTGTGTGTAACAGAATGAGTGAGCTGTTGTTGTTCTGTCTGCAGAGGAGATGAGGGAGCTGGAGCCAGACTCATCTGTCAGCAGGATCTCAGAGGATCGTGGAGGTGGGCTGGGAGAATTCTTCAGCATGATATTTGATTCATATACCACATCAGGTTTCATTTTGGTTGCAAACCTTCCCATCGTGGGACATTTCTTTTTCTTCATTCGTATCCTTGTTCTACTGGGCTGAGCATCCGCGTTGTGGCTGTGTTTGTCCCCCCCAGGGGAGTCTGACGAGGACATGAAGCAAGCCTTGGCTCTGAGTGCAGAAGAGGCAAAGACCACAGCGCTTCTCGATACGGGTGTGTGACCTGTCAGCCATTACACATATCAAAACGCCCACGGTCGAGAAAGTCACCGGGAGACACTCTCCCTTGGTCGACAGGACAAGAGTTTGACCTGTCGCGATGCAGAGTTCAGCCTGTGCATGTGATGTAGTATGATGTCCACACACCCCTGTGCATGTGATGTAGTGTCCACACATCCCCATCACAGCATAGTGGATGGATGTATCTAGCAGTACTGCATGCTTGAAAATGACCCCAGTGTACAGACAGGACATGCATGGAGCGAGGAGCGAATAATCACACTTTTAACTTTGCTAAATGATAGTTTGCAGCTGAGATTATTTGGATGCAGTATATGTTAACATATGGGTCTTGAAGTTTGTCTTTGGTTTAAATAAATAAAAATGAAATACACGTTTCTGACTAAATATATCTCATTTGAAGATTGTGTCTGTTGTCAGCTGCATGGTAATGACACTTTACTGTTATTTTTTATAGACATTGAACTCGCCCTCCAAAGAAGCCTTCTGGAATACTGAACGAGATGATGTCAGGGAACATCACGGCTTCTAGAACATTCTTCTCTCTTTGTTTATGTTTGTTCATATTTCTGTTACATTGTTGAGTTACATTCATATTACACATATTCTTCCTGTTATATCTTTAATTTTCTGAAATAAAGGTTTGGCACATTTGACTTGTCCCATTGATATTATAAATATAACTGCAAGCAGTGATGGCGGATTCCTCCAAACATTGCGAACCATTGAAAAATGTATATCCAAATTGTATATGTATAGAAAAATCAATGCTGCAGAATTACCAATGGGATACCAAATCTGAAATGCAATACCATCAAGATCCACAAGGGCCTTTAATTCAAACCAAGAAGTGAAAGGAGGGGGCTTGGTGAGCCTATCCATTCCAGAAAGCCTTGTATCTTTGTGCATCAGGGCGTGGCCTGTAGCGCCACCTATGGGTAATGGTGGGCCATTTGTGGTGTGGTTTTTACTCTTGGCCTATACTATCAATGTTTCAGGATTTGGAGAACTTTTTACCATTGCATACAAAATCGGAAATGCAAGACCATCAACCAACATCCACAAGGCCTTTGCTAAAGACCAAGGAATGAATGGTTGGTCAGCCCACAATCTCCTTAATTGTTTTGTGTGTGCGTCTTGCCAAGCTCGCGCGTGTGTCAAGGGAAGGCTGAGTGTGTGAGAATGTGGAGCGCAGAGGAGCAGAGAGAGACTTTTTCATTCTAAATTTCACTAGACATTAGCCCAGCTAGCATGTTTCAAATATTCACCAAAAATCTACTTTTCATCTTACAGTCAACTTTTTCTCTGATTTGTGTACTAAACATTCTCAAGAGTCTTCTTCATATGAACTTGTGATTGAATCAGAGTATCCGTTTTTGACTGGCTGATGTGTAAAGCATTATTTTAGCGTTAGCGATAAATGTGATTTGCTGTATATCAATCATTTTTGGAGATATGAAGTTGCCTTTGCACATGGTAACATGTTGTAGTATATATTACCGATATACCAAGTTTGGTGTTGATATCTCAAAGATTTGCTGACATTTGATCCAAATTCCTGTTTGGTGGCTTCTCTGCTGAATTTGATTGGCTGTCAGGGACAAACGAGTTCGAAAATCGGAACGCCATGCCATACATTTTGTGAGGCTTGGTCTGAAGATCATATCTGGCAAGTTTGAAGAAGACTTGACAAAAATTGGAGGAGGAGTAGCCTTTCAAAGGTTTTTGATAAAACCGGAAATTAACGTCATAGAGTGTGTTGAACTCGTCTTGATCCAGGGAATCCAATGGTACCTTATTCTTGAAAATCAGTCTATGGTTCAAAAGTTGCGTACGGAAACAAAAGTCCAACTTTGACCCATTGGTGGCGCTAGAGTGGTGAAATGGGAAACATGAAACTTGGTGTAAGTATAAAATGGACCGTCCTTAATGAGTGTGCCAAATTTCACAAAAAGTTATCGAAGGGGTCTAGGGGCTGCCATAGACTCCCATTGCACCAGCATAATAATAACTAGAAAGAGCATTTCCTGCTGAAAATGCGTTGGAATGCTGAAATCTGAAATACATTTTTTAAATGGCTGAAAATAGGGATATGAGAAAAATACCTGCAAGCTTAAATTCATTTTAAAAATGTGTGAGTCGCACAAAAGAGGCAGTGTGGAAGCTGAACTGTGTCTTATCCGTCTGGTGGAAGATTTTCTAGGTTGGGATGTCTCAAATACGTTTCAAATACTTATCAACAGTGGCGGACTCAGGGGGGGGGGCAGGGACCGCCCCCCTTCGTGCCTCCTTGGTTGAAAAAGCGCGCTAAAGTGCCGTAAAGAGTGTCGAATTAAGAGAGAAAATTCGATAACGTGCTCAATGAGTGCCCTTCTAATGCCCTTACAGTGCCTACATGGTTGAAAATTTGCTCTCTAGAGTGGTGAATATGAGAGAAAGTGCCTTATTGGCTGCCCGTGTTGGGGAGAATGTGCCCTTTTAATTTTTTCGCCCCTGCCCTTCAAACAGTCTGAGTCCGCCACGTTATCAACATACCTTACTGAGCAAATGACTCTAGCTAGACTGTTAGTCGGCATTAGAAGGAAAGTTACAAAACAATAGGTGCGTTCGACATGACTTCGCTTCATGCAGCGCTGCAGCTGGCTGCAGGCGGCTGACTTGAAACAGTGAATTCTGGTTAGACTTTTTGTCCGACTTGAGACGGCGCCGAGGCTAGGTCACTGTGACGTAGCCATCAAAGTACCGTGAGATCGATTCGAGAACTGCCGGCTGTGTAGCCGAGCGCATTTTCTCAAGAGCAACTCATAGAGGTAATATTAAGTAGAGAGAGCCAACATCGTCTTCCAAGATGGCGTCCCCATTCATTTCTATGAAAAGTGCTCAGTGGCGCAGTGAAGCAAGCTAGAGCGCGAAACGGACAGCGCCATCTTTCTACTTCCGTGTCTTCCGGTCTAAACTAGGAAAAAAGTGAGCCCATAGCTTTTAACGGGCTCACTTTTTTCCTAGCTCCAAGCTGGCTCCGAGACTCGTGCACGCTTGCAAATAGCTGTACACGTCATACTTTGCGACAACCTTCGCGAGCTTGTGAGCTGGAGCTAAGGCAGGGGTGGGCAATTCCGGTCCTCGAGGGCCGCTGTCCTGCATGGTTTAGATGTTTCCCTGCTCCAGCACTCCTGTTTCAAATGAATGGGTTGTTCGCAAGCTCTGTGGAAGCCGGGTAATGACCATTCATTTGAATCAGGTGTGCTGGAGCAGGGAAACATCTAAAACATGCAGGACAGCGGCCCTCGAGGACCGGAATTGCCCACCCCTGAGCTAAGGCATTGCAGAAAACTGTCAGAATGTGGTACAAGTCCGATCAAGAAGCAGATACATGTGAACTTACGAAAACCAATACTGTAATATTATACGTGCAATGCCTATACGTTGTTCTTTTTGCTCCGTGTTTTTAGTTTGACTGCTAAGTATTGTGTTGGATTAAAGAAACTGCAAGCTTGAATATTTGGCTCCGTCGTTGTTCTAGCTCGGCAAAGCAAGCTAAATTAAGCCTACAGGCTATACCTATGTTACTATTATAATGATGATGAGTGTTGCTTACTATTACTAGCTTATTGTTAATGCCATCGTTGTAGTGTTAACTGACATAAAGTTCTAACAATATAACAACCATAACAATATTGTCGTTATCAGACATGATTTATTCATCTTCGTCTTTGCTCCAGAATAACATGTTATCTACAATGACGCCGTAACATGCCACGATATTATAACTAATTATATTAGGCTATAATTAGCCTACTTTGTCATGCAATGAGAATAATCGCGTTCATTAGCCTACAAAATGGTTAAATATGCTTTAAAATAACGGAAATGAACTCTACAAACAACCGTCATGTATATGTGCAAGCATTTGTAAAACGTGCTACAATTAAGGCAGGCAATTTTAGATTACCAAGTCCTTTCTCCTTGTTCTCATTCAGCTCAGGTAAATCAGCGACTTTCTGATGTTCCCTTGTGTGCTCGTCCCCTGTTAGTATCCGCGAACACGTTTCGAGGCAACTTTTCTTGACGTAAGCAAATAAATGGGGTGCTAGTTTACCTATTTCGGATTGGTTTCAAACATAGCAAAAATCAGGAAAAATTATTCTATGAAAAAGCTAGTAGTATGAGCCAGGTTCGACAATCGAACAAAAATTATTGGGGGAGATAGTTTTGTAAATGTTGACTGGAGTTAATAGATTAAAAACGACCGGAAGACACGGAAGTCAAG
This sequence comes from Mallotus villosus, assembly GCA_903064625.1. Lineage (NCBI taxonomy): Eukaryota > Metazoa > Chordata > Actinopteri > Osmeriformes > Salangidae > Mallotus > Mallotus villosus. The sequence goes on along the minus strand of CAEFZP010004592.1, from coordinate 735,435 downwards.
TCGAAGATGCAATACCACCTACATCCACCGGGGCCGTTGCTTCAACCCAAGGGGCGAGGGGTGGGGGCTTGGAGCAACTGCACGGCTTCAAATGACGACACAACTATTTCATGATTGGCCAGACTCACACACGACAACGTTGACGCTTGTTTTGTAATTATTCTGACACCTTCAGTTTCGCCAATGCTCAAATCCGAACCAAACAATTTGATATAATAAAACATTTGTTGAAGAAAGGGTTTTGGGCCACCTCTTCTACTAACGGAAAGACTAAGTTTAATTATAAATAAAGTAACGTAAGCAAACAGCGCTTGATCGGCCATGACTGACATCAACGCAGCAAACCACGAGAAGCTGGAATGTCCAACTTCACAGAGCCGTTTTCAACTCCTCCCCGACTGCAAGCGGCTACTCTCGCCGGTCGTTTCATTTCTCACGCCCAAAAAAAAATCTGATTTGGGGCCGAATCGCGTTCGTTCCTTCGGGAGAATTCACGGTGGGCCGCTCTGCCCGCTCATAAATTGGTCCATCAGATCGCCTGCTTTCTCTTTCACACACTGAATAAAACGATCTGTGTTAAATTACTGACTGTGTGACTGACTGATAAGTAAACTAAGTAAACTAAGCTGGGTTTTAATCTAAATAAGCGCATGATCAGACCGTGCATTAAAAAGTGCCGTTTTCAGTTGTCGCCCTCTCTTTCTCAAACACAAGTGCGTGTAAGGTTGTTGCCACGGAGACAACCCTAAACAATCATTTTTTGTTGTGGAGTTAGCAAGATTTAAGATGATGCGAAAATAATCAAATTGATGGGGAAAAGATGCCAGGAGGAACTGAAAAAGGCAGGTCACAAGATCTGTCACTTCATAAATCCTGCAAGGGTGGGAAAAATATGTTTTCTCAAAAGCCCTGAATTTTTCAGGTCCAAATCAAATTTGGGTTACCATTTCCGGAGAATATTACAATAGGCCTATGAGTCCAACGAAATGTTTATATTAGCCTACAGAAAGCTCCAAAAACTATTTTGCACTGAAATTAATGCAAAACATTGCTTGAAGTTCGGATTTCACCTGGCCTCAAAACCTTGTCTAGTTCCTAGGTTCGGGTTAAACCCCGATTTTTCGACGTATGGCTCGGCCCCTGGTAGGGGATTGGCTGGCTTTCGCCATTACACTGCCAGGCTGAAAATGGGTCCCACTCCGGCCCAGATAGTAGGCCTATATAATGTCGATAATATAGAATTGCGCAGCTCCCCCTGTCAATGATGGGGTCGAAAAGTTGGCAGCCCTGATAAGATCATTTACGTTCCTTGCAAACCAGTGTTAATAAAAAGCGTGGAGCGTAAGTTTGGACGTTGTGAAGCAATCGAATAAATAGAATTTCACTGTGGAAGCTGAAGTAGGTTTACAAAGCTATAAGAGCTTAAATACAATGCGAGAGAAGCTAAAAGTCGAACTGTTAAACAGAAGAAGAAGTAGTCTAGCCTAGCTAGCTAGTCGTAACAAGAATATTATAGTTTTAACAGCTGAAATTATAGTTGGGATAGTATAGCTGTTCTGTCCCTGGCAAGCATAAAAAATAGGTTTGGTTAGCGCCATGTAGTGGCCATTATAGAATATCAGCTTTTCCGTTGGTCATTTGCAGCAGCTGTGTGGTTGCCACGGTGATGGTGCAGCTATGATTGCTAACGCGCTGAGGGCAGAGAATAACATAAATTTAGCTAGAATCCAGACCTCAAAAAAGTTAACCTAGACGCAAAACTATACGTCCAATCCAAAAAATAAGGATATTTTCCGAGACCCAAGACTCTGCCGAAACCAGATGTCCTTTATATGTTTGTGCGGTCAGAAATACGACTCTACCGGCAGTTTCTGAATCGTGTTTTTTGGGGGTTTCTCTGACGACTTTCTGACCAGATTTGCATTGGATTCTATGGGGCGACAGTTGGACTATGTCTCGCTTTCGTGGGGCTCTGAACAAATGTGTAAGTCTGTTGGATGCCACAGACAACTACGACCAGCACAAACTTCTGTGTGTAATCTATTGATCCAAAAACGAAGCATGAAGAGCGAAAATTGTGGCAATGCTGGCAATCTAGAAATATTTTTTCAACGACATCCGAAGCTCCCCTCCACTCTAAGCGTTTCAGTCTGCACTCCAGGCTTTTACGTACACACCCATGTAAATCTCAGAAACGGTTTGAAAAACTCATGAAACATAATCAGTGATATTGAAATAAGTTGAATAGATATCAAAAAGCTGAACTATTTAAAATAGTTTAGGGTTTTGTCAACATTTTAAAGTTTAAATGGTGGCTCTAGCTGAAAGATTGAGGAAGAAGAAGGATTTGAAAGTTGAAGAGGTTTTAAGAAGTTTGAGAGAATTTGAAAGAAACCTCCATTGGAAAACCATGTTAAAAATATTATGAATATTGATTTATATTAATTCAAGCATAATAGGTACAAAGTTGAAAAGTCATAGCAACCATGGCCTGAAACTGCTGAATTTTTTGATAGCTGAACGGTTTTAATAGCTGAACATTTGAAGGCGCTGAAACGTGTCAATGAAGAAACAGAAGAAGTTGAACTAAAAAGAGCATTTCCTGCTGAAAATGCGTTGGAATGCTGAAATCTGAAATACATTTTTTAAATGGCTGAAAATACAGAAATTAGAAAAATACCTGCAAGCTGAAATTGATTTTAAAAATGTGTGAGTCGCACAAAAGAGGCGGTGTGGAAACTGAACTGCATCATCTAACAATGCTAAGAACTGAAATACAATGCGGGAGAAGCTGAAAGCTGAACTGTTAAACTATAGAAGTAGTAGAATAGGCTATTAGTTTTAGTGGCTGAAATGATAGTAATACATGTAGCAGATACAGTAGTAGGCCTATCAGTGGCGTAGTAGAACAAAATAGTTCCATTAGCAATAGTAGTAAAAGAGATATTAGCAGCATCTGCAGAAATAGTAGTTGTAGCAGTGACATAAGATATAGCAGCAGGTGCAGTAGTAGTAGTAGTATCACTAGTGGTATCAGTATTTGCGTTGTGGTGCTCTTAGTCTTTTAATGAGACGCATTGACTAAATAGCTCCGTCTTGTGTCTCCACTAATAAGCTAATACCAATCAACTGTGTGAGAGACCGAGTGGCGCGTGTCTGTGTGGTTGCCAAGGTGATGGTGCAGCTATGATTGCTAACGCGCTGAGGGCAGAGGGAACAGAAATTTAGCTCGAATCCACACCTCAAACAAGTTAACCTACACGCAAAACTATACGTCCAATCCAAAAAATGAGGATATTTTCTGAGACCCAAGACTCTGCCGAAACCAGAGATGTCCTTTATATGTAGAAATACGTTGTTGTAAATATTGTTACAACATAATGCATTAGTCTCTATGGGGCTTGAGACAGACTTTGTCTCACTCTCGGGCTCCTCACGCAAAAAGTAAATAACTGGGTTTCCATACCCATATGAGTCCGACCAGCACAAGCACGGCATCGTTTTGATCCAAAATGAAGCTTGAAAAGTTAATATTGTGGCCGTGAGGGCAAAAGTGCCATCTTTTTTTTACAAGTGTTTTCACTCTGCTGTCACTCAACATTCCAATGCCTCACTCTAGCTGTCTACATAGAAACCCATGTATAACTCAGAAACGGTTTAAAAAACTCATGAAACGTAATCAGTGATATTGAAAAAAGTTGAATAGATATCAAAAAGATGAATTTGATAAAAATAGTTGAGGATTTTGTCAACATTTTAAAGTTTAAATGGTGTGTGTAGCTGAAATATTGGCGAATCTGAAAAAGTTGAGGTTTAAGAAGTTTCGAAGAGGGTTCGAAAGAAAACTCAATTGGAAAACCATGTTAAAAATATTATGAATATTGATTTATATTAATTCAAGCATAAAAGGTACAAAGCTGAAAAGTCATAGCACCCATGGCCTGAAACTGCTGATTTTTTTGATAGCTGAACGGTTTTAATAGCTGAAGATTTGAAGGCGCTGAAACGTGCCACGGAAGAAATAGAAGAAGAAGAATATGAAGAAGTTGAATAAAGATTCAAAGAACAATACTGAAGCAGCATTCCAACAATAAAGATTCAAAGAATTAGAAAGCCATCAATAACAATAGGTTCCCTCCTTACGGAGGAATCCTAAATATGTTTGTCTTCCAACTGTTAAAGAAGGTGACCTATGCATTGACAATGCTGCAGATGCGCGCTCCTACATTTCTCAACGGACCCTCCCACAATGCTCCTCAACCCCACCACCTCAGTCTGGAGTGGCCTGCTCAGTAGAAACGGAACGGGAAGTTCCAGCCCATGTTTGGAAATGTTCCCTCGGGTGCACTGTCTTGTTGCCGAGAGAAACCGCTAGATTGTGCTCCAAGGAACTTCAAGCTTTGAAGGAGTCAAAATCGGATCTCTCGGGCGTTAGATTAGTAGCCTATTCTTACTATGGCGCAAGCGAAAATACACGCGAAGATGAATGAAGGGAAAGAAGGAAAATTTAGCAGATCGATGTCAATGGCAGATCGGTCAGGACGGCTTTTAGAAACTTTGGATACACTAGAGATGAGGTAATATATGCGTACACCCCTGTATGTAGATTAGCCTACTTAAGATTTAGTGGTATACGGAGTTAAACGTTTAACATAGTCTGTTGTTTGCAACATGTCTTTTTTATTAGTTTTATTGCTCAATTGCAACAACGAAGTGTAGGCTATAACAGCATGGTTTCAAATGCGCTACGCTGACTGTTCTAAAGATAGACGGCGAAAGTTGCCGCTGCGCCCAATCCTTTTTATGTTGACTAGTTGTGGACCTTTAGCGACCAACATCCAGTAGGCCCTATCCCACACCGATATTAATTTGAACAGCCAAACTGTAATATTTTGTCCTTAAGGCAGATATGTTTTAAAATAAATGAAAATGGGTGTGTGTGTGCGCATTACGGTTCGTGAGTTCAGCCAAAGCATACATGCCATTGTCATCTTATTCCACTAGGTCTACAAGTAATCTAATTATTTTACGATACTCATCAGGGTGGAGTCTTTACGAGAAGCTGCAACGTCTATGGAGCAGGAGAGAGAGTTCTTACTGGAAACTATCCAGTCTCTACAGAACAGTCAAGAAATGCGCACCATATCTGATGGTATTTATCACTGAACTAGCATACGTTTTATGGCTATATGCTCTAAACGTAATATTTCGTTTAAGCCTGATACGTTTAACTCTTTACACACATTTTTTCTGTTAAGGAGAGAGAGAAGAACTGTCTCTAACTGCCAATCGCCTGCTGAACAGGACTCTTACTGTGGAGGTCTCAGTAGGTACCTTAAGAAACTCCCAACAAGAGGACTCGTTAAACAGGGCAACTGCTCTGATCGACGCAATAGTAGCCAAGTTGCTAGATGACATGGATAGTTCCAGAAAGGGTCTTTCGGCCCTGCTCGCAGCGTGCGTCACTGAGGCGCCGGCTGTCCCCATTGATCAGAAATTCCAGACCATCGTGATAAGCTGCGCCTTGGAGGACCAGAAGAAGATCAAGCGGAGGCTCGAGACTCTGCTGAGGAATCTGGACAGCGCCGAGAAGAACATCAAGATCATGGATCACCAGAAAGTGCAGGACAAAACCGCTGCCAATGGCCGCTTTTAAACCAAAATATCACAAGTCCTTATTTAATAGGTTCCCATTATAATCCCTATGCAGAGACGAGACCAAGCCACGTGTAGCACTTATATGGCTTTTTTTCAGCATATTTTCCTAATGTGACTTTTTCAAATACATTTTGTCATATCAGATGCAGTTTGCCTGACAGACCCAATAAGCATACACGTAGTTGCACACCATGAAGGAATTCCACATGCAAATGTGATAAACGTAAATAGGCCTATCGTACACAATAAGTATGTCCTCACAGTAATAAATGACTTTAATAATCTGCACATGCCCTCACATGTAGAGGGACATTTTAATCTTGTTGTTTTCAGAAAGTAAACCAACTCCACGATGAAGTTTGACAAATATATATATATGCAATCAGTTGCTTTTTTAAAAATGTGTTAAACAAATCACAACACTCTAGAAAACAATCAAAGAAGAGTTTTTTAATTTTATGTTATAAATCACCAATTAAACATTTTGTTTCCAATAACGCCCCACGTGTTAGGATCTCTGTGACGCCCCCAGCTGGGCTGGAAAGTACATTTAGGATGGATTGAAAACAAAACAAGCAAATCAAGAGGCCAAGACCAACACTATGCTGTGTCGAAATCAACATGTAGCACTTGTAATATTGTTACGGAATGGGTTTTACAGCAAAGCATTCAACACCCGAGAAACTGCACTGAATCGTAAAATGTTTTTTTTATTCTTCAGTAGACACCGTACGAGGTGTCGTCTGATTGTTAAAGTGCCTTGAATCCGTTTTAGCGGAACAAAGTAACTTAATATGTAACGACATAAACCATCAGGACTGACGTCCTGTTAACGGTAGTGTTTTTTCAACAGGGACCCTGGGGCGAGAGACGAGCGCTGGTGAGCACACATGGACAAGGCATCGTGGTTCTACATTCATTCACTCGCAGAAAAAACGAACTACCATTAGGCATGCATGTACTATACACCACTGATATCCAAACACTAACACAGGCACCAGTATACAGTAGATGATCCTTTAATACAGGGACCCTTGGGTTATTGATAAAGGCCCCTGTTGTTTTTCTAATTACACTGTCGTGATAAATACACAGTTGTAATACCAACCAACTTGGGATGTCATGTCATGGAGACGAGGGGGCTCCGGTTTATCCGTGCAGAGCTAAGAGCAAACCCAGGCAGCAAAACACACGGTAACACCTACAATAGCAAAAAACTAAAACAAAACATGTCCGACACTTCACCCGTAGGCCTACGTGGTAATTTCCCCCAGAACGTGGTAGGCTACTTCATACAAACGTTGCAAAATTGGAGACAGAACACCACTGATATTTCACATCACATGGAGTTTGAAGTGCTTTCCCCACTTTTACAGATTATACATTGTGTTTTTTCCGCATGAAGATCTCCTCAAAGCTCTGAACAGACACTTGAGGCCCTGGACAGACAAGGCACCACAGCGGTGAGACATACGATAAGACCAGGCACCACGCTCACACATTCCAGCACTGGGCAGAGGGCTGCAGGAATTTAAACCCCTCTTTCCTCCTTCACGTTGAGATACCGCTGATATCACGACTGGATTGTTAACAGCCGTGTCTTCGAGGCACGAGCTAACCCACCCAGTCGTGTAGGTTCAGAGACTACGGCAAGGAAGGGAGTGGACAACTCTGACGAGTGTTCGACACAAAGAAAGGAGTCTTTCATGCGAGAGACAAATACATCTTTCCTTTAACATAAAATATATACGTTTAGTACAATTATAATATGTAGTGTTCACAAGTCGTAATTAAAACACTATCTGAATGACATATTATCCACGATTAGCACGAGGGATACCCTCCCTCTACAAAGACCACCGTACCACAATGAAGGCTAAGCAAATGAAAGTTATGACCTAACTAATGCAGCAAGGGACGAACATGTAAACAATATTTTAGTTTCTTTTCAATGCTATCAAATCGACAAAAAATAAAAGTGGGTCCGCTACTATGACATTTACCAGTACGCACCTCTGCATTTACAATATGTGCTAGTTTCAAAGAGAGATTCAGAGTATTACGAGTATTTCACGAAATTGAACTTTCACTGCTGACACGCGCTCCACAAACACTCAACGTTTTATAAGACCTCTTTTTCGAGAGGGTTTTGTGCGAATATCCGGTAATATTTGGTCGTATAAGATCACATTCTATTAAGAAGTTGCCATATTACAAACCAACCACTGCAGTCTCTCTTAAAAATATTGAAATTTGTTACAACAATAAAGTGACATTTATTAACTATTTGGCACAAAAATAACTAATGTTAAAACACGGTTTAGAGTCATATAAAAATACCTTTGAAAGTAAACACCACTTTACCCATCTAATTTTCATATCCATGATCCACAGTCTATGTTGAACCATATTATATTAGCCTGGTCGTTAGAAAAATATGGTGTAAAGAAATGTTACAAAACAAAACAGTATTGCACAGATGAACCGTCAACTCACATGGATAACCTGTAGAAATCACATATGACCATGCATGCATACACAGAAGTGTTGAGTTAATGATTTAGAGTGTAACCTTGATCCTGCAGCGTTTGTGAGGGGGGGGGACGGAAATAATGGCAAAGCCGAACTACATTCCCATGGACTCGGCCCATTCGGCCCATTCTGCTGTAGGGTTGTCATACTGCGGTGCAGCCACTAGGGGGGGGGGCAGGGGGGTTGAAAGGGCAGGACGCGACCACAGACGTGTGACACGGCAGCCGGTCAGAGCAGGCTATGCGGGGTGACATCTCTCTTGTGCAGCCTCTGGTTTCGGGGAAGGCGGACCCATCATCAGAATCAGAATAACCATCCATCCATCGGGTGAGAGAGGAGAGGAACTCGGTCACGGTGGCGCGTGGGCAGTCTGGAGGTGTGGGGCGGCTACAGCAGGCTGCAGCATCACCTCCATCAGCAGGTGGAGCTACAGCAGGCCGCAGCATCACCTCCATCAGCAGGTGGAGCTACAGCAGGCTGCAGCATCACCTCCATCAGCAGGTGGAGCTACAGCAGGCCGCAGCATCACCTCCATCAGCAGGTGGAGCTACAGCAGGCCGCAGCATCACCTCCATCAGCAGGTGGAGCTACAGCAGGCTGCAGCATCACCTCCATCAGCAGGTGGAACTACAGCAGGCTGCAGCTGCCAAACGGGTTCTTGTTCCTCTTGGTCCTCTGCTTGTTGGGCCTCAGGCTTATGACCTCGCGCCCGTTACTGGAGCTCTGGCTGGAGAGGGGGCCGCTCGTGGTGTTGAAGACGCCTGGAGGGGGGGTGGGGGGAGAGGGGCACACAGTCACGTCACACAGCGTCACAGCAGGACCACAGAGAGGCAATCAGGCTGGCAGAGGGAGACGATGGAACTTTACCTATTTTATTGCTGGTCGTGTGAACCACTTCAGGTTCCTCGGCTGTTTGTCGCTTTAGTCTCTGAAGGTATTTATCTGCTAGGTATTTGAAAACTGAATGAGAGAAAGGGTGGAGGTGAGAGAGAAGGGGGTGTGTGAGAGAGAAAGGGTGGAGGTAGGGAGGAGAGAGAAGAAGAGCAGAGACAGAGAGAGACAAGAGAAGGTGAAGAGGGTTAGAAATGACAGCTGAGCAGGGACTATGGAATGTCTGGACCTGAATCTGGATGTGGTCCCTCCCCCGGTGACTCACCCTCAGTAACATTGAGGTCCTCCTTTACAGACGCCCGGTAGAAGCGCAGCTTCAGCCGCTTGGCCAGAGCCTCGGCCTCCTCGCTGCACAGGGAGGAACACGCGTGTGTCAAAACACAGGTATACCCACCCGTGACACGCGTATACAAAGACATGCTCTGGAAAGGGTTCACCAAGGCTTCACCCTGTCGATTCCTGTATTATTTCAGTGTTTGTTTTGGTCACAGCTCTACCTTAAAAATATAAATGTTCCTTCCTTACATTCAGGAAGTGTGTTGACTGGCCCCAAACTTAGAATGTATTTGAAGGGGGAAGGACAAGGGGACAGGACTGGAAGGGGGAAGGACAGGGGCGCAGGACTGGGTGGCAGGACAGAGGGACAGGAGAGGAAGGGGACAGGACTAAAAGGGGGCAGGACAGGGGGACAGGGAGGTGAGTCCTACTTCTTGATGACGGTATCGTCCAGCAGGTCGATCTTGTTCTGCACCAGGACCGTGGGGATGACCCCCACCTCCATCTCCACCTTCTCCCTCCAGCTGCCGATGGCCTGGAACGAGTCCCTGTCTGTGGTGGAGAACACCAGCACACACGCCTGGGCGCCTGGAGACACACACGTCATGATTTAGACAGAAGCACTTCACATCCTCACTTTGTCGACAGTTAAATGGATGGAATGTGTTGGTCAGAGGACCAGGTGTCATGGCCGCCGTCCCAGCACACAGAGAGGGCTCTCTTACCGCGGTAGTAGGCCTTGGTGATGGCGTCAAACTCCTCCTGTCCCGCCGTGTCCCACAGCATCAACCTCACCTCCTCATCGTTCACCCTGGCAGCACACAACACAGGGAGATGAGGTTCCTCACCAAGCTAACCTCCTAGTCACAACACAGGGAGATGAGGTTCCTCAACTAGCTAACGCTATAGTCACAACATCTAATTTTAGGCTTGTTACTGTTGTTTTGAAGTAAGTAATTTCTTAAGGGTTGGACACTGATGATGATTCTTCTCCGGTGACATACTAGTCTTACATCGTTAGACAACTAGAATTGTACATTGTTGACAGTAAGATACTCTGTTGGAAGCTTTGTGACACATACAGAAAGCAGCACATCCACAACACAAGTCTTGAAGACAATGTGAATCTACCCACAGTGAAGCTACCGTGTCATCAGCTAGCCTATGTGTTAACAGACAGCCCACATCTTCCAACTCTGCTCACAGTATCTGTCTCTCCAGGAAGTCCACGCCGATGGTCTTCTTGTAGTCGCGGGTGAAGATGCCTTTGCAGTAGCGCTGGATCATGCTGGACTTGCCCACGGCCCCGTTCCCCACCACCACCACCTTGATGGCCACCTCCATATCCTCCTCCAACATGGCTGCTCCGTGCGCTCGCTCCCTCGCCCCGCTCTCGCACGCCCGCTCGACCCGGGTCACTCGGACAGGACGTTAGCTGGATCACCGGATGCCACCTGGACGGGGCGCAACACGTCAGCATCACAGTCGACAGGTTGGTGAACACATCAGCGATTTTGTCCTGGTGAGATTCTGGCAAATGTGCATTATTACTCTGTACAGCAAAAGAATAACCAGAAGACTCGCAGACTGTATGATATCTAGCAGTACTGATGTTTGGTTACGCCCGTTGTCTTGGTTTTCTGACTCACATCAAACCAACTGACTTGGACTTGAGTTTGTGGTACTTTATCTGATGGACGCTACCTACTACAAATATATATCCCAGAGGGGAAGGATAAATGACCTGTCTGTCCATCCACTTATCCATGTCTCTGTTTGTTCAGCCAGATGCTGTTCGTATGCGAGTGGAGGATGTGTTTGCACCTTGCTGTCCCCTTGGTGTCATAAACCATCCCTGGCCAGGCATGCTTCTCTGGTTTACAGCCTGGTGTAAACATTAGCCAACACGTCTGGACAGCCAGCTTTTTCCCAGACCGACCAGGCTCTCGGCTGAGTAAGCCCGGCAGGTCTGCTACGTCTCAGAGAGATGGCTTCAGTAACCAGAGTCTTACTCAGTGCCTGGTGGGTCAGTCCTGGTAAGCAGAGGTCTGGTCTGGGTTATGGCCTAGCTGACGTGGCAGACATTCATCCTTGACGTCATAAGAATCCAGATGCTTCGTCTAACTTGAGAATAGCTGACAGTTTTAATTAAGGGGCGTTGTAGGCACACCCATCCCCTTTCCCGGCAGAGGGGATTGATGGAGAACATCACTCGCCTAGTCCCATCTACGCACAATTGTTTAGTCTCTATAGCAAAACAACAAGTTGCTTTAATTGTGCGGTGAAATGCATCGAATAACTATTCTGACAAGTACGAACCTTTCATTTGTTGAACGCCGCTAACTACGCACATAGCTGACTAAAGCCATAGAGACAGTGACACAGTGAGTTAGTTGCTTCAACAAAGTGCAGATTGAGTTTCGGCCTGTCTTCAGCTGCATAACTAAAGGGAGAGACGCACAGGGGTAACTGATACGATGCCTACAGGCTAATAAGACAGCTGCAAACATGCACATTTCTGGGTCTGTGCCGTTTGCAAAATAGTAGCTGCGAGATGCGACTTCAGTCCAGGCACATAACGTGCTTCAGATTAGTGTGTGAGATGACCACATTCAACAGGTCCAAACCATTAGTTAGTTAGCACTAACAGCAATATAAAATGTTGGCAAAAATATTACTAAACTCGAAAACACTAGGGATATTAAGTGTTAAGCTACGTTAGCGCATTTATCTGTCTAGACAACGTTAGACAGCTCGAAAGCCATCTCTTACCTGGTACTGCATCAAGTTACATATCTCCCTCTGAAGTCTTCCTCCGAAAAGATGTACGCTGAATAGCAAGCAGCGTTAGCTCTAGCAAAAACAGCAATGTCACCCTTTGTCGGTGGTCGAAGCCAGCTACTCTGCGCTGTCTGAAAACCAAGTGGCTATTATAGTTAACGTTGCATTAAATGCCACGACTGTAGCCAGCACCGTCGTCGGAGTAGACCGATTGCCCGGCCTAGCTACCTTCAGCTGAGCAGAGGTGATACTTCCAAGTGCAGCAGAGACAACGTCCAACTTGAATGACGAGTTGATAAGGAGCATTAACTATAATAGTATTATTGACTATGTATCTAAAAGTAAAAGAATAGCCCCAACGCAACGCAGGGAGGAGCAGTTCCAGCATTGGCAATGGAAGAACATAAATACATGTTTGTGGCCTTTGCGATGTTGCCTAGTAGCCAAAACAGAAAACCCTTCTTTCGGTTGCTACAAACGTAGCGCTAGTTAGCTTCCGGTGGGCGGTAGACTAGCCCCTTTTTAGATACGTTCGTTTAAAATCTATTTCAATTTTAAACCTGCAACTGCAGACCTGGTCAATAACGACCGGCGAGTTGACGCAGATATGGTGTTTTAACTAATCTATGTATATGCGTATTGAAATATATTCGAGAAAAGCACTACTTTTTTTATTCTCAATACTAGCTACTTGTTACAGTTTTGAGTAAAACATTTCCAGCGCACCGGCGGGGGGAGCTGTTATGATAAACACCAGTAGATTTTGGGTTTCTCGTTTAAGTTACAAGTGCATCTCTACCTCACGTACACGGCGTTGAAAGAATGCGCTGCCTACAGACAAAAACGGTCCCATCGACGCCGGCGTACAAAACGAATAAAGTTGTGACGTAGTAGATACCGGTAGTACAACCCGAACATTTACCCGCGCTAGTGTAGACTACTCCATAATAAGTGGCGGGAGGCTTCAGTGCATTGTAAAACTCTTTAACGTTAGTTTTATTCAAATACGGAGGTAAGTTAACGTATATTCATGAACACTGTTTGTTTAGGCTACTTCATTTTACGATGTAGCCCGTCATAACGTGAAATGTGTAACTAACTACATTGAAACCAGCTCTAACGCTAACATTTGACATTTCCTAAAGGAACCATGCAGTTTCTTGGCAGAAGAAAGAAGCTAGAAGCCGGTCCAAGGACCGAGCTTTACGGACACTGTCTACAGCTCTATGGCCAGCCTCCCACTGAAAACATATCCCTTAACGAGTTCGAGACGTTTGCTGTGGACAGGTTGAAAGCGTAAGATCACACAAACTGTTTTTGCATTTATTTGTAAACATAGTTTTACTGTATCAGTGGTCCTTGTAATTCTGTTTACAAATTGGTCTTAAACACTGACATCTACTAAAGGAGTATTGAGACCATGTAGACCTACACATTTAAGAATTTCACAGAACTAGTTTACTGGATAGCTAATTTGTTGTCACTTACGTTTTGCAACAACACAATTGAGTAACGTATCACACTGTGTATTCAAATTGTGTCCATATCTGTTTTAATGTCTAGTGCTGAAGACGGTGGAAAATTTGGGAGTAAGCTATCTAAAGACAAGTGAACAGTACTCCAAGAAACTGGATGCTGAGATCTCAACCCAACAGTTCCCCTACAGGGCGTATGCTGTGAGTATGTGTGGAGTTATACTTTGAAAATTGCCTTTGAAACATCCCTACAAACAAAGCTTTCCACTCTAAAACTCCAACTTTTCTAGGATTGAAATCTAGGAAACTGAAACAATGCACCTCTCCAAACAGTGTGTCCTTATGTGTCAATGCTTGTGAACAATCTTTAAACAGAACGCAACAATCCCAATGATGAGCTTTTATTAGTTTTATTACTGTTTTTTGTATTTGAGAGACGCGCAGATAGATTGCGGCTAGTCTGGGTTGTTATATGTTTTGGAAACTGCAAAGGCAGCTCGAGTCTAAGACAGATTCGAGATACCGCAAAGACTGCTGCTTGTGTGTTTTGATTCCCGCAAAGACTGGGGATCATGTTTGTATTTTGTTGTGGTACATTTCAATTTATTTGTATTACTTTTATCACTTGATATGTTTTTATTGATTTTATGTAACGCACATTGATCTGATATTCTTGTATGAAATGTGCTATATAAATATGTCTTATTATTATGATCATCCGTCTTGAGTATCTGTCTAACCCATCAATTTACAGGGAACATCTCCTTTGTTCAAAACAAAAAGTGTGGATGGTCTTATGACAGCACTGATTTCAACTGTGTTTCAGGAAGACAAGAAGCCCAAAACAGGAGCCAGTGAGTACGAGAAGAGGAGGAAGGATCACATCTCACACTTCATCCTGCGGCTGGCCTACTGTCAAACGTACGTCACACTCTGGTTGCGGATCTCAGTTTTGGTGCAAGTGCTTGTAGATGATGTATGTCCTGGTGTAAGTGCTTGTAGAGGATGTGTGTCCTGGTGTAAGTGCTTGTAGAGGATGTGTGTCCTGGTGTAAGTGCTTGTAGAGGTTGTGTGTCCTGGTGTAAGTGCTTGTAGAGGATGTGTGTCCTGGTGTAAGTGCTTGTAGAGGATGTGTGTCCGGGTGTAAGTGCTTGTAGAGGATGTGTGTCCGGGTGTAAGTGCTTGTAGAGGATGTGTGTCCTGGTGTAAGTGCTTGTAGAGGATGTGTGTCCTGGTGTAAGTGCTTGTAGAGGATGTGTGTCCTGGTGTAAGTGCTTGTAGAGGTTGTGTGTCCTGGTGTAAGTGCTTGTAGAGGATGTGTGTCCTGGTGTAAGTGCTTGTAGAGGATGTGTGTCCTGGTGTAAGTGCTTGTAGAGGATGTGTGTCCTGGTGTAAGTGCTTGTAGAGGATGTGTGTCCTGGTGTAAGTGCTTGTAGAGGATGTGTGTCCTGGTGTAAGTGCTTGTAGAGGTTGTGTGTCCTGGTGTAAGTGCTTGTAGAGGATGTGTGTCCTGGTGTAAGTGCTTGTAGAGGATGTGTGTCCTGGTGTAAGTGCTTGTAGAGGATGTGTGTCCTGGTGTAAGTGCTTGTAGAGGATGTGTGTCCTGGTGTAAGTGCTTGTAGAGGATGCGTGTCCTGGTGTAAGTGCTTGTAGCTTATGTGTGTGTGTGTTCTTGCAGGGAGGATCTCAGACGCTGGTTCATACAGCAGGAGATCGACCTGTTTCGCTACCGCTTCAACAATCTGCCCTCCAAATCCAAAACAGAGTTTCTGCATCAAAATAATCTCCATTACGATACGGTAAGAGCTCGCTTGTTACAGGGGTGATGCATCAGTGGTTTTCAGGGGATAATACAACCATATTTATTAGGGAATATCCTGATAGGAAGTACACATATTTAGGCATGTTTCATGTAGGTACATGTGATGTTTCTTTCAGTTTTATATTTTCGTCAGCAGGTGGCGCTATGAGCTTACAAAACTAGAAAGGCTGCAAAGGCTAACCGAAATAAAAGGCTGTGAAATTGTGTACATTCCATTTTCCATGCTTCTGAATCAAAATGTAAAGAGTAAGCAAGTTAATTTGATTCTAAATATAAAGAGTTAGAAAGTTCATCTGAATCTAAATGTAAAGAGTTAGAAATTTAATCTACAATGCTTCCAACCATCCTTTGTAAATGAAGACATATATTTTCCCCAACCTTTGCAATGAACATAAAAACGGTCAATTTCACAGTTTCCACCTTGTGACAGGCAAGTCAAAAATCTTGATCATATGCAATGGCCCAGGGAAAGCATTTCCCCCAACAGTGTGTGCCAGGCATCCGGTTAAGCCTGCTGTGCCCACAGGTGATCTAGTCTAGTCATAGTCAGGTTGATGGTTGGGAAATAGCCTGCCTGGCTTCTTGTCTTTGGCCTCAGGGTCGTCTCTGCTCTTCCTGTCTCATCCAATGTTTATCTAGGTGTGTGTGTGTGTGTGGTGGGGGTTGATCCCCTATGGGCTTCTCATGTGTAATATGTGTCACCATCGCAGCTGAATCACACAATGCAGCTTAAAGAGGCAGTAATGGGTCCAAATGGCTTCTGTGATTTTTGGGGCTGTGAGATCATTGCAGTTAATACCGTGAGCGGAGGTGCAGGGTTAGAGTCTGCTGAATGTACACAAACAGGTCACGGACGTCCGTGTCTGTCTGGACCCTGGGAACTCCATGGTTACACTTCCTGTTGACGTGTGTAACCGAGCTGTGACTGAAGGCTGTGTCTGGTGTGAGAGAAGGCTGTGTCTGGTGTGAGAGAAGGCTGTGTCTGGTGTGAGGGAAGGCTGTGTCTGGTGTGAGAGAAGGCTGTGTCTGGTGTGAGGGAAGGCTGTGTCTGGTGTGAGGGAAGGCTGTGTCTGGTGTGAGAGAAGGCTGTGTCTGGTGTGAGGGAAGGCTGTGTCTGGTGTGAGGGAAGGCTGTGTCTGGTGTGAGGGAAGGCTGTGTCTGGTGTGAGGGAAGGCTGTGTCTGGTGTGAGGGAAGGCTGTGTCTGGTGTGAGGGAAGGCTGTGTCTGGTGTGAGGAAGGCTGTGTCTGGTGTGAGAAAAAGCTGTGTCTGGTGTGAGAGAAAGCTGTGTCTGACTGTGTGCTTCTGTCTGCAGATCTCCAAGGAGGAGAAGATTAGTCTGAAGGAGAAGCTGGTGAGCTCCAGCTATGCAGTCAGCGGCATCACCGTGGAGGAGCAGGACATCTACAAGGTGAGTACCTGGTGGGGCCTGGTGAGTACCTGGTGGGGCCTGGTGGGACCTGGTGGGACCTGGTAGGGCCTGGTGGGGCCCGTTCTGATCACTTTGGCTGTAGCAGGACCAGTCTTCTGGCTGTAGCAGCAGCTAGAGCCAGGGATCATGCCCCAGTCTGTATGGGCACCTAGTCATGAGGAGCACAGTAGGATTAGCTGACACAGGGGAAGCAACTTGTGGTCAGAGTTTTCACGTTGAACATCACTGAACCTTGGATACCTCTTTTCCACCAAGGCAGTTGGAGGGCCGGTTTGGATTCACTGCCCAATCTCAAACCAGTTCTTTGCATATTGATGGCAAAGGAACCGTCTCCAGACCCCGAACACTGTTTCCAGAGCAGCATCACCTCTGAGCTGGTCTAGAGCTGGTCCACTGACATCAGGGGCTGGGAACGGGGGTATCATGACCAACTAAGAACCACTGAATTTGTGACTGCCGTAAGAAAACGTACGTAGATGCAGTGACTCCACGTGGCTCCCTAGCCCCGGGGAAAGAGACAACCGCTTTGTAGAAGGAAAAAAAACAGGGAAAAAACAACAACTTGGAACCGGCACTAGCAACAGTCCAGAAGCAGAAGCATGTTAGCGCTGGTGGAAAGGCTGTATGTGAGCAGGGAAACTGCCCCTGTGCAGAGTTACACCTGCTTATCTGAAGATGAATGACCCACCAAGCCCCTCCTCTCCAATGAAGCCTGCTAGACGTAGACGGTGCCCCAAAGCAGAATGATTCAGGACGAGGTGTTTGTTATTTACTGATGTGACCTCCCCCGTGTGAAGGTACCGTTCCAGGAGGCGCTGGACCTGGTGCGCAGCAGGAGGGTGTACCTGAAGGCCGGCTACGTCTACATCCCCCACCAGGACATCATCACCATCGTCCTCAACGACTTCAGGACCAGGCTGTCCAAGGCCCTGGCGGTGAGTAGTCGTATGGTGTCCACGCCACCTATGATCCGCTCCAGAGTTCACTCGCCGGCGGCCTCCGACCAGCCTGTCGAGGCGGACCAGAGAGAGGTTGTTCAGCACCAGAGCTGGAATCAGGCGTTCAGAGCCCACTGGTTCATCATTTCCACCCTGCATCTCCTAGACCGCTGTGGGAGGTGGAATGGGTTTCATTCATCCTCATCATCAAAGGCCTTACTGTAATCATCGGAGCTAGATGTGGAGTATATAGGGGTATTGTGATTCTCCTGCTCTGGGATTGATTGCTCAAGGCTTGTCTGTGGGGGGAGTGAGCAATCTACCCAGAGAGCTGAGGGAGATGAGGGTGTGGGAGGGGTGAGTGGTGTGGAGAGGGAGAGAGAGGAGAGGAGAGATGAGATGGATGTGTGTGTGTGTGGGTGTGTGTGTGTGAGAGAGAGAGATGGTGTGTGTGTATGTGAGAGTGAAAGAGATGGTGTGTGTGTGTGTGAGTGAGTGGGAGTGAGTGAGAGAGGGAGAGAGAGAGATGGGATATAACATTTGAGGTTTTTTGTGTCTCCTTCCTCTGTGAGGAATTGGGAGGTGGTGTTTTGTGGATGCCTGTAGCGATGGAGGTGAGTGGGTGCTGGAGGTGGTGTTTTGTGGATGCCAGGTCATGTGGCCCTCTCTCTGTGTGGGAGGGGCTGGTTCCCCTGGTCATGTGGCCCTCTCTGTGTGGGAGGGGCTGGTTCTCCTGGTCATGTGGCCCTCTCTCTGTGTGGGAGGGGCTGGTTCCTCCTGGTCATGTGGCCCTCTCTGTGTGGGAGGGGCTGGTTCCTCCTGGTCATGTGGCCCTCTCTCTGTGTGGGAGAGGCTGGTTCCTCTGGTCATGTGGTCCTCTCTCGTGTGGGAGGGGCTGGTTCTCCTCGTCATGGGTCCTCACTCTGTGGGGAGGGGCTGGTCCTCGGTCATGGGCCCTCTCTGTGTGGGAGGGGCTGGTTCCTCCTGGTCATGTGGTCCTCTCCGTGTGGGAGGGGCTGGTTCCTCCTGTCATGTGGCCTCTCTCCGTGTGGGAGGGGCTGGTTCCTCGTCATGTGGTCCTCACTCTGTGGGGAGGGGCTGGTTCCTCCTGTCATGTGGCCCTCTCTCTGTGTGGGAGGGGCTGGTTCCTCCTGGTCATGTGGTCCTCTCCGTGTGGGAGGGGCTGGTTCCTCCTGGGCATGGCTCCAGTCCCCAGGTTCCCGCTGGAGAGATGCCCTCCCCCCTGTCTCTGTCCATTTCACGGGGACATGCTCAGGGCTGGGCTGGGAGTCACTCGTGGTGGGCAGGTTACTAGACTAGGGAATAGGTGTAGCTAAGGTATAGAGCATATGACTGGAAATCCAAAGGTTTCAGGTCCAAATCCCTCTACATTGTTTTAGCTGACTGTATCTGAGAAAAGCAGACATGATCATTTTCTTACTCTGTGTGTCTTAATTGTCTCCTCAACTCACTATACTTTTATTATCGAGAAATTTGTCAAATAAGCAAAATGCTTTTGTTGTTGCCCTTTTTCAGTGTTCCGCACCCAAAACATTAGCTCATCTCTGTTGCCAGGCAACAGAATCATTGCAATTTTTCGTTATTTCTCCACTCAACTTGTGACTTGAGATTGACAGCCTCTCTCTGTGTGTTTTATTCCTGCTAGCGTGGGTCCTGGGAGGCTGAAGGACGGCATGTTCTAGAGCAGCATGTTCTCCAGCAGCATGTTCTAGAGCAGCATGTTCTAGAGCAGCATGTTCTCCAGCAGCATGTTCTAGAGCAGCATGTTCTAGAGCAGCATGTTCTAGAGCAGCATGTTCTAGAGCAGCATGTTCTAGAGCAGCATGTTCTAGAGCAGCATGTTCTCCAGCAGCATGTTCTAGAGCAGCATGTTCTAGAGCAGCATGTTCTAGAGCAGCATGTTCTCCAGCAGCATGTTCTAGAGCAGCATGTTCTCCAGCAGCATGTTCTCCAGCAGCATGTTCTAGAGCAACATGTTCTCCAGCAGCATGTTCTAGAGCAGCATGTTCTAGAGCAGCATGTTATAGAGCAGCATGTTCTCCAGCAGCATGTTCTCCAGCAGCATGTTCTAGAGCAGCATTTTTTCCAGCAGCATGTTCTAGAGCAGCATGTTCTAGAGCAGCATGTTCTCCAGCAGCATGTTCTCCAGCAGCATGTTCTAGAGCAGCATGTTCTCCAGCAGCATGTTCTCCAGCAGCATGTTCTAGAGCAGCATGTTCTCCAGCAGCATGTTCTAGAGCAGCATGTTCTAGAGCAGCATGTTCTAGAGCAGCATGTTCTAGAGCAGCATGTTCTAGAGCAGCATGTTCTCCAGCAGCATGTTCTAGAGCAGCATGTTCTCCAGCAGCATGTTCTAGAGCAGCATGTTCTAGAGCAGCATGTTCTCCAGCAGCATGTTCTAGAGCAGCATGTTCTCCAGCAGCATGTTCTAGAGCAGCATGTTCTCCAGCAGCATGTTCTCCAGCAGCATGTTCTACAGCAGCATGTTCTACAGCAGCATGTTCTCCAGCAGCATGTTCTACAGCAGCATGTTCTACAGCAGCATGTTCTACAGCAGCATGTTCTAGAGCAGCATGTTCTCCAGCAGCATGTTCTCCAGCAGCATGTTCTAGAGCAGCATGTTCTACAGCAGCATGTTCTCGAGGAGCTCTACTCTGTCTGGTTTCATGATATGGAGGAAGTAGCTCTTCACACAGTACTTTCAGTTTGGAATCAACACGCGCTTTTGAAATGTGTCCGCTGATGTATCTAAATGAGGTTGACCTCGATATGGGAACGTAGTAGATTATGAGAAGGTTCACATGCCGGGAAACATATACAACCACTCTTCATTACTATTACAAGATATGCCAAATGTTGTTGACTCTGTCTCTCAAGGACTGAAGCCTGGAAATCCTGTCAACCATCCCTTCTGATGGGCATAGCTGATGTGCTGGCTGTATTCCGCTAGCCTGATGTTGTCATACTCATAATTCTAGTCAGAATATGAGTCTGATACCGCTCCGTGGGGCTGTGAGTATGGGGCGTGTTTCAACATGGTTTCAACCGAAGCCGGAAAAAATGCCTCTTCACTCAATTCGGTAGACCTACAACCAATCAGAGCAACGTAGTATATTGTCTGTTGAAAACAAATTCAACCGAAGCGCTCTTTGGTGACGTGGTTGATTACGTTACTGTTGATCATCTGTTCATCATTGTATAAAGCCCGCCCTGACAATTTGATTTGTCCGAACAGATGTTGTTCGGACATAGTTTTCCCCCAAACCGAGCGACCCCAGACCCAACTTCCCGACCAAATGTTTTTGTGGGCGGGGCTAAGTTCGGCTGGCACCCAGGCTAGTATTCCGCTGCCTAATGGAAACAAACTCAATCGTTCGCAAATCTTACTTGTGTAGTCTGTAGTGTACCCTAAAAACTATACACTTTCATCTGAGGTGTAGGCTCCCTAAAGTTGTTTTAGCAAATATCATGTGTTCTAAATATGTGTTAAAAGCAATATCCCAGCATCATAAAAAAACAAAACGATATATATATTTTAAATTAATAATATAAAAAGGGGGAGGGGCATTCTGCTCTGCAGGCAGCGTTTATCCAATGTGAATGTAGAACAGTGAATACAGGTGGGCATGAATGTGAGTGCTGCAGAATACTGATTGCGCATGCTAATTGAGGAACACGCCAGTCCACTCGCCCCATGTCACTCCAGCTGCCTGTGTCGTCTCTGCTTGGTGTCCTGGCAGGCCCAGGTGACAGCTGCTCGCTCGTCCCCGTCCCTCACAGGAGCAATCTGAATGATTGTTTAGTAAACCTGTGTGTGTGTGTGCGGCCTCTCTCTCTCGCTCCGGCATTCGCTCTGCATCAAGGCAGCGCTGGTGTGCACGCCGCTGGTAATCCACCGTGCCGGATGACGACCCGCGCCGCCTGCCCGTCCCCGCCCGCATCACGAGCCGGCGTGACCGGGAGCAGATGAGACGTGTCAGTCTCCGTACGCCTGCCCGGCGCAGACCGCCGTGACAGCGGGGGGGCCTCCCTACGGGGAGACGGGAAATCCGGCGTCAGGATAAACATCACGAGCAACGCATGGACATGGGTCTGCTGGTGTCTGCCGGCGTGACAGCTGAGGGCTCCGTGCGAGGAGGAGATGGAGGAACGCGCCGGAGCCGTCTGGTCGGGCACCTCACGGTGTCTGGACCTCCGACCAAGCAGCACCATGGAACATGGGTCACCCCGCGGAGTGGACAAGCCAACGTTTTCCAAAAGAGCAGAGTACCTTTCTATGTGAACGGCTTGCAACTGGGAGCTTTTCTAAGTGTGTCGGGGCCTTGTCGAGGTGGGATAATGACTTAATGGGTTTTGCTTGGTTCCCAAACAACATCTGCTCAGTTTGTGCATCCTAGACAATACGGTTACCGGGGAAACGGCTCCCACATGCAGCACCTGTCCATTTGACACAGCACGCCAACTGGATAGAATTTTCGTGAATATTGAACAATATAGAGGGATAGCCGGGAGGAAATAAGTTGGGATGGCTTTGCAGACGGCCTTTCTGGTACCCGGGCACGCCCGAAGTTGCAGGGATCACAAAAAAATGTATTTTGATTTTAACAAGGTGGAAGGGGGTCGAGAGAATGCAGCTAAAATTCAGTTTGGTATACACATTCCCCTTAACACGGCAGCCACCCTGGGTGCCGAGAGAGAGAGAGAGAGGAGAGGGGGGAGAGAGAGGGAGAGAGGGAGAGAGGGAGAGAGAGAGAGGGAGAGGAGGAGAGAGGGAGACTGATCTCTGGTGAGCAGGTGGATGGACGGTGTGTTAATTCCAGCGCCCTGATCTCAGCTCCACGGTTGTCTTCTGTAAACAGGATAAGGTTTCTTTTGTGTTGTGGACTTCTTCAAAGTCGTCGTCTGGTTGGCAGGGTTGTGTAACAGCTCGCCGTTTTGATTCTGGTTTGTTTGCTGTGCAAGCTGTCCTTGCAACGCTACATTAGATGTCTACTGCTTCACTGAATGTTTGATATCTTCCATAAAACCTTCATGTCCTAAAACCTGTTTGTGTGCGTGGGTAGACACGTTATGGGAGTTTGGAGTTCACGTCTCGTCTTTGGTGTTTGTGGACATCTTTTGTGCTCCTGTCAAACCCAGCGGAGGGTTGGTCACTCGTGTGGGGCTGCCTCTGGGTCAGGGCACGAGCTTAAGTGGTTTTCTCGGGTGCCCAGTGACCCTGCGTGTACAGCGCACAATGAGAAGAATTTCAATGAAGCCAGGCTATGATCCCCGCACGAACAAGTGAATGGGAACATTGGTTTTAAAATGACACTTGTCTGCTTGGTGTGACATGCGGTTGGGTTGCCCCTGCCCTGAGAAGGCTGGAGGACCCCTGGGGTTTATATTGCTTGTTTTTCCACCTCCTGACAAGAAAAGTCTTTGGGTTCGATCGATTCGCTTGCATGCCCGCCATAAGGGGCCAATTAGTGTCTGAAAGCGTGGGTTTGTGGAGTTTCACAGAATGGCTTTGTGAGCCGGGCTGTGTTTGGTGCATGCATGGTTCCATCAGTCTGACCTCCTTGTACTATGATTACAGAAGCAGGAGTCATCACTGACATCAGGGCACCGTTCTCCGTACGTCGCTCATCCCAGATCAAATGACTCATCCAAGATGACATCGTCTTGCTAATCATGATCTGTCTTATTCGGTTCCTCGAACACCCTTTGTTGTTTGTGATTATTATAGCTGGATTGAGTTGTCGGGAATAATTGCGCGTTCATGCGTTGGTCTAAAAGGGGTTATGTATCGATAGTGGAAACCTTGATCAGCAACGCTGCTATTGGCTGCTCACCACGGCCAGAAAGAGCGCCCCGTTTTTTTCTGCAACAGAGCTAAACAGAGCAACAGCTTGCTCGAAGGTTACTCAGAATTTGAAGATTTAATCAGAACGGCAGGGAACACCTGAAAGTCAGCAAAATCTAGGAGAGAGGGCTGGCAAAAAGTCACAGACAAATTAAACGTATAGTAGTGACTACGTTAGATGTTTTATTGCTCATTAGCTAGGGGATGGGGTAAAAACATTTCGATCTTTTAGCGATTCACGAATTATGTACCCAAAAAGTTTTGAGTACAAATTGTGAATTGAGTTTTTTATTGAATCGTGACCCCAAGAATTGATTCTAATGGAATCGTGAGGTACCAAAAGATTCCCACCCCTGTTATTAGCCTACAGTATACTAGGCCTATATGTTTTAGTATATTTTTAAAATTACTTTGTTTATTATCATATATTTGAATGTGGTCCTAACAAATTAATGATGTAAATGACACCCTCACGAGAACCGATATCTCTCAAAAAGCATAGTAGCCTATCGCGCTGTGCTAAAGGATCTGTCTATCACGCATTGCACCATTAATTCGGGTTCATGTTAAACTCTGCTATGACAGCAAGTCCAGAATGAGCATCGAAGACCCAAACAATCCAAGATCATGCCAAATCGTCATGAATCAAATCCAGCAAACTGAGGTGGCCTCTGATGCTGTTAGTCTGGAGGTCCCGTCCCTTCTGCGGGAGCGGTTCAGCCTATGGACAAGGCCAGGATCTGTTTCACATGCACACAAACTAATCCTCTGTTAACCTAAGAAACACGACGTGTGGGTTGCTTTGCATGAACGCGTCTGCATGAAGATTAACTTTTATTGTCTCACTAAGTGGAAAATCTGCCTTGGGCTTTTGCCCATGCTGCATCTCTAAAAGACAAACATTCTGACTCCAGAAGTGAGCAAGTGCACGTGGACTGGAATGCAAGTGTAGCGCTGATCCCCAGCTCTGCTGTGTTGGCTGCCAGTGGGATCTGAAGGGGAGCGCGTGGCGACTGGTTTAGCGTGCCGGCTTCATCAAACCCCCCAGCAGGCTGCCTCAGAGGGCTGGGAGCACGCGCCAGGCAGCCTGGGTACCACCAAGCCCTCTGAGGCAGCCTGGGTACCACCAAGCCCTCTGAGGCAGCCTGGGTACCACCAAGCCCTCTGAGGCAGCCTGGGTACCACCAAGCCCTCTGAGGCAGCCTGGGTACCACCAAGCCCTCGGAGGCAGCCTGGGTACCACCAAGCCCTCTGAGGCAGCCTGGGTACCACCAAGCCCTCTGAGGCAGCCTGGGCACAACCAAGCCCTTCCCGGCGCACCGAGGGCTTTTGTTTATCGGGTTTTTGCGAAGCCCTCTTCATCACATGAAGGTTGTGGAGGACTCCTGTGTGTTTGTGTTTGCCTCAGTGCCGCTCTGAGCAAACGCTTTCGCTCATCTGACACAAGGTTGATGCAGATTTTCTCCTGTGATCAAAGTGCGGGGGAAGAATTTCTCATGCCTTCGCTTTCTCCGGTTCTTTTATTCATCTCGTCTTGTTTGTGTGCGCGTGTGTGTGTGTGTGTGTGTGTGTCTGGAGTGTTTGTCGGTTTTCAGCTACAAGATGGAAAAAAAAGTGTCAGTTTTTAGCTAGAAATTGGAACAGCGGGGGGTGGGGTGGGGGGTGTAAATTGAATCTGTAAATGACTTCTGAAGGTTGAGTGTGTGTGTGTGTGTGTGCGCGTGCGTGTGTGCGCGAGATGCTAAGCTGTGGTTCTTGGGGCGGGACTGATGTTGGTTGTCCAGTAACAGGATCCTGGTAAGCCATTTCCCCCTGTCTTCCACCCCCCTCTATCCTCCTCCACCGCTCCCTCCATCTCTCGATCCTCCTCCTCTCCATTTCTCTATCCTCCATCTCTCTATCCTCCTCCTCTCCATCTCTCGATCCTCCTCCTCTCCATTTCTCTATCCTCCTCCTCTCTATCCTCCTCCTCTCCATCTCTCTATCCTCCTCCTCTCTATCCTCCTCCTCTCCACTGCTCCCTCTGTCTCTCTATCCTCCTCCTCTCCACCGCTCCCTCCATCTCTCTATCCTCCTCCTCTCTATCCTCATCCTCTCCACCGCTCCCTCCATCTCTCTATCCTCCTCCACTCCATCTCTCTATCCTCCTCCTCTCCATCTCTATCCTCCTCCACTCCATCTCTCTATCCTCCTTCTCTCCATCTCTCTATCCTCCTCCTCTCCATCTCTCCCTCAGAACTCCGTCTCCATCTTCGCTCCGCCTCCCGTCCTCGTGCAGGCGTCTGCTTTGCACCGGCCTGCTCGTAATGATTTCATTTCCTGATTTATCCGTCCCGGTCGTCTCTGACGAGGTGACCTTGAGCAGCCGCTCGCCCGGAGGAGCTGTTAGTTTAACGGGCTTCCTGCGGAGACGAGAGAGGCCCGGAGATAAACTATCACCACGGCCCCCAGGCCGTTATCTCGTCGTCCTGACAGCCTGCGCCGCGTCTGGGTCTGGACGCTCTCCGCCCCGCTCTGGAACGAGGGGGGGGGGCAGGGGGGCGTAGTCCTGACAGAGGAGAGCGTAATAATGTGAGTGAGGGCTTGAATCTCTGAGAAATGTACACGAGCTACAGGATATCTTGGTGTTTGGTACGGCCCCCTTTTGTGGCTTTAATGACAGCTGACGACATGTGACATGGCAGCGTGATGACGTTCCACAGAGCTTGTTGTGACGTGGCAGCGTGATGACGTTCCACAGAGCTTGTTGTGACGTGGCAGCGTGTCGACGTTCCACAGAGCTTGTTGTGACGTGGCAGAACGCTTGGTTTTCTCGGTCTCCAGTTCCCCCGTTAAATGCTCTCACCGTGGGCTCAGGCTTGTGGACCGGACTGCGTGTTCAGGAGCTACGGCGTCGCCGTTTGACGCTTTCTCACCCGAGAAAGCAAACGAAAGGATGAATCTAGTTCTGAAAGTCTGAAACTGCCCGTGTTCCTCGCGCTACGAGCAGGATTCTCTGGCACGTCGTTTAAAAGATTCCATTAGGCTATCCCGACACTTCCACTGAGGAGTCCACAACAATTTAATTGAATGTCAGCATCGGTCAGGGGAAAAAAAGGATCTGGTGCCTTCGTTTAAACTGCTAACAGTCCAGTTTGACCCGTCAGCCCAGACTGCCGTGCGGGCGTGTTGTCGGCGCGGCCCCATGCGGAGAGCAGACGCCCAGAGACACTGGCCCTGTGCTGATGATTAATGAGAGGATCTACAGGCACGGCTTGGCTGTTGTCTCCTGTCATGAAGGTGACATCTGGGGACAACAAGCCCCTGATTGAAGGGCTGTGTGGCTCGCTTCCAAGTCTGCTACAGCTGTGGAGTGTGTGGCTTTTAGTATGCACTGCTTAGTGTGCACTGCCTGAGTGTGCACTACTTAGTGTGCACTACCTAGTGTGCACTGCCTAGTGTGTACTGCCTAGTGTGCACTGCCTAGTGTGCACTGCCTAGTGTGCACTGCCTAGTGTGTGCACTGCCTAGTGTGCACTACCTAGTGTGCACTACCTAGTGTGCACTGCCTAGTGTGCACTGCCTAGTGTGCACTGCCTAGTGTGTGCACTACCTAGTGTGTGCACTACCTAGTGTGCGCTCTACCTAGTGTGCACTGCCTAGTGTGCACTGCCTAGTGTGCACTGCTTAGTTTGCACTGCCTAGTGTGCTCTGCCTGGTGTGTACTGCTTAGTGTGCACTACCTAGTGTACTGCTTAGTGTGCACTGCTTAGTGTACCCAGGAGAGCGCTGCTCGCTGCTGCCCAGCACCGCCTCCCAGCACTGCCTCCGCTGTGGGGGAACCATGCCTGACTTATCCCCAGCCCAGCCTGCTAATAACCCGGCCCCTTTCACTAAGTCAGCGGCGCTAAGCAAGGCACCGCTAGGCCTAGCACCGTCATTACCGCAGACCAGGCAGGTTGTGGCCTCCAGTGGGTGCTACATGGGCTCACGCCGGCCTATTATCGGGCTGGGGAGACACCCGAGGGCCCAGTTTGTTGGGTCCTTGTTAGGAGGAGTTATGGTGTGTACCTGCGGAGCAGCTGTCAGCCCCCAGTCCTCCTCTGAGCTCCGGTGCCCAGCGATGGATGTCCAGTCCTGCCTGCCTGCCGCTCCCGGCCCCGGCCCCGCTGCGAGCGGCGTGCAGGCTGGAGGATATGACCTCCTTGAGGAGCAGCTGGAGCCAACTCAGGAGCTCATTTGTCTGCTTCTGCTCGTCTGGCAGATCGCACCGGGGTAGGGAGCGCTCCTCGGCTCCATCTCAACATTCATCATGTCCACCGCAGCCTTCCCCTCCTCTTCCTCCTCGTTCACCTTTTCCCCCTCCCTCCTCATTCCCCTCTTCTTTCCTCCTTCTACGCCTCTTCTTGCCCGTCTCTCTCCCTTTGTTATCCGGTCTCTCTCTCCTCCCCCTCCTGGCTGTGCCCAGTGTACAGAGCACGGCACACGTACGCTACTTCAGAGGAGCGTGATCCTGCTGCAGCTCCTGATCCTGCCGAACTTCCGGAAAGCTCTGCCCTTCAGGGCTGGAGGAGGAGCTGTCTGCCCATCGTGCTGGAGGAAGAGCTGTCTGCCCATCGTGCTGGAGGAAGAGCTGTCTGCCCTTCAGGGCTGGAGGAGGAGCTGTCTGCCCTTCAGGGCTGGAGGAGGAGCTGTCTGCCCATCGTGCTGGAGGAAGAGCTGTCTGCCCATCGTGCTGGAGGAAGAGCTGTCTGCCCTTCGGGGCTGGAGGAGGAGCTGTCTGCCCATCGTGCTGGAGGAAGAGCTGTCTGCCCATCGTGCTGGAGGAAGAGCTGTCTGCCCTTCAGGGCTGGAGGAGGAGCTGTCTGCCCATCGTGCTGGAGGAAGAGCTGTCTGTCCATAGTGCTGGAGGAAGAGCTGTCTGCCCATCGTGCTGGAGGAAGAGCTGTCTGCCCATCGTGCTGGAGGAAGAGCTGTCTGCCCTTCACGGGGCTGGAGGAAGAGCTGTCTGCCCATCGTGCTGGAGGAAGAGCTGTCTGCCCTTCGGGGCTGGAGGAAGAGCTGTCTGCCCATCGTGCTGGAGGAAGAGCTGTCTGCCCATCGTGCTGGAGGAAGAGCTGTCTGCCCTTCACGGGGCTGGAGGAAGAGCTGTCTGCCCATCGTGCTGGAGGAAGAGCTGTCTGCCCTTCGGGGCTGGAGGAAGAGCTGTCTGCCCATCGTGCTGGAGGAAGAGCTGTCTGCCCATCGTGCTGGAGGAAGAGCTGTCTGCCCTTCACAGGGCTGGAGAAAGAGCTGTCTGCCCTTCACAGGGCTGGAGGAAGAGCTGTCTGCCCTTCGGGGCTGGAGGAAGAGCTGTCTGCCCATCGTGCTGTAGGAAGAGCTGTCTGCCCTACGGTGCTGGAGGAAGAGCTGTCTGCCCTTCGGGGCTGGAGGAGACCTGTCTGCCCTGGAGCGTTAGATGAGGGAGATAGGGGTGTGTTAGTGTGTGTTTGGTCACACCTGAACACCATACTGCTCACCGTACTGCTGCTGCTCCCGTGGGTCACATGCACAGGTCCGTCACATGACGTCCAGGCTGTCTGAGGCCGGCATGTGTGTGTGTGTGGCGCGCCCTGTGTGTGTGTGTATGTGTGTGGTGCACCCTGGCTTGTGTGTGTGGTGCGCCCTGGCTTGTGTGTGTGGTGCGCCCTGGCTCGTCTGTATTCCTGGACAGTACACAGGAGCCGTGTGGGTGGAGAGTGATGTTGACTCGCTCTTCCGGAGGAGCGTACTGTAGAATCTGCTGCTCTTTGAAACACTGACCTACACACACACACACACACCTACCTCCCCCTCACCTGAACAAGGGCTCCCGGGCCAAACGCTACACAAATACATATTTCACAATTCTAATGACTTTTCACCTGGCCTCAGGACCTGGGGAGGCTGGTTAAATATGAACATCTCGTCCTCCATGCTGCTGGGAAGCACTCAGAGAAGGGCAGGGGAGAGAGACGGGAGAGAGAGACGGGAGAGAGAGACGGGAGAGGAATGAAGAGAAGGGAAAGGAGACATGGATGGAGAGAGGAGAGAAGGGAGAGGGAGAGGGGGATGGATAGAACAGAGGATGGAAAGAGATGGAGGGAGAGAGGAGAGGATGGAGAGTCTCAGTCTCAGAGAGAGACTTTCCACTCCCGGGGCCTCATTTAATAAAGTATATATCTATATCTATCCATCTTTATACAACTGTTCAAATTCATGTGAAAACGTTGCGTTTTCGAAAACACTGAAACATCACACTCCGGTATTCCGTAATAAACCATCATTTACTGGAACTTAAGTGCATGTGCGTGAGCGTGCCTTCCAAGTAACGCCCATAATTCCTTGGTCACTGACACGCCCCACATTAATATTAATAGGGGTTAGCAACACTTTCAGGTGTGGTAATTGCACTGATTGTTATTGACAATGACAGGGCCGTATCACATTGACAGTTATGTGCAACGGACATGTGAAAACACATGACACTCGCATCTCTGCATTTGTATCTGCCTGACAGGCAACAGCATCAGTTTTAACCTGATTTGTCCTCATGTTCACCTAATTATTTATGATAATACTATTCATAACATGCAAGAAGTGTTGATGATTATAGATCCAATCAAATATTATTACAGATAAAAAAACTGTACAGATATTTGATGGGTTATTTTGCATAAACGGATATCTGGGCAGCACGGTGGCGCAGTGGTTAGCACTGTCGCCTCACAGCAAGAAGGTCCCTGGTTCGAACCCCGGTCGCTCCAGATCCTTTCTGTGTGGAGTTTACATGTTCTCCCCGTGCCTGCGTGGGTTTACTCCGGGTTCTCCGGTTTCCCCCACCATCATAAAGACATGCATCATGTATAAATGTGATTGAATGCTGGTTGAATGAATGTTGGTGGTGGTCGGAGGGGCCGTATGGCGCTGATTGGCAGCCTCGCTTCCGTCAGTCTGCCCCAGGGCAGCTGTGGCTACAGTTGTAGCTTACCACCACCGGTGTGTCTGTGTCTGTGTCTGAATGAACACTGGACTCTGTAAGCGACTTTGAGTGACCCACAATAAAGCGCTATATAAAACCTATCAATTATTATTATTATTATTATCTCTCACGGAACTCCTCATATGTAACCCGTGTGAGGTTATATTTTGAGTTATTTTTCACAATTTCCTCTACTTGAAGGCTTGTGTTGACTGTCATCCTCCTGCCATCGGTCGCAGTTTCCCATTTCTCAAAGAGTTGTGCCTGTGTCAGTGTGTAGAGGACAGTTTGTGCCTGTGTCACGGTGTGTAGAGGACAGTTTGTGCCTGTGTCACGGTGTGTAGAGGACAGTTTGTGCCTGTGTCACGGTGTGTGTAGAGGACAGTTTGTGCCTGTGTCACGGTGTGTGTAGAGGACAGTTTGTGCTACTGTGTCACGGTTTGTAGAGGACAGTTTGTGCCTGTGTCACGGTGTGTGTAGAGGACAGTTTGTGCCTGTGTCACGGTGTGTAGAGGACAGTTTGTGCCTACTGTGTCACGGTGTGTATAGAGGACAGTTTGTGCCTGTGTCACGGTGTGTGTAGAGGACAGTTTGTGCCTGTGTCACGGTGTGTAGAGGACAGTTTGTGCCTGTGTCACGGTGGTGTAGAGGACAGTTTGTGCCTGTGTCACGGTGTGTATAGAGGACAGTTTGTGCCTACTGTGTCACGGTGTGTGTAGAGGACAGTTTGTGCCTGTGTCACGGTGTGTGTAGAGGACAGTTTGTGCCTGTGTCACGGTGTGTAGAGGACAGTTTGTGCCTACTGTGTCACGGTGTGTGTAGAGGACAGTTTGTGCCTGTGTCACGGTGTGTAGAGGACAGTTTGTGCCTGTGTCACGGTGTGTATAGAGGACAGTTTGTGCCTGTGTCACGGTGTGTGTAGAGGACAGTTTGTGCCTGTGTCACGGTGTGTGTAGAGGACAGTTTGTGCCTGTGTCACGGTGTGTGTAGAGGACAGTTTGTGCCTGTGTCACGGTGTGTGTAGAGGACAGTTTGTGCCTACTGTGTCACGGTGCGTATGAGCTGGCGCACGCATTCATTAGTCCCGCCCAGGCTCCAGGCCCGTGGTGAGAGAGCCTGTGTTTGGCATCCTCATTACTCTCTTTCTCTCTTACAAATGGCTTATTGAACTTTCAACACCGTCTCATTCTTTACTTCACATGAATCCCCTGCCTGTGGGTACGTGGCCATGGCCATGCATAGCTAGGGTGTCTTGAGAGACTGTAGGCCTAGGCACACTTAGAAACACTTACTGCCTTGAGAGACTGTAGGCATAGGCACACTTAGAAACACTTACTGCCTTGAGAGACTGTAGGCATAGGCACACTTAGAAACACTTACTGCCTTGAGAGACTGTAGGCATAGGCACACTTAGAAACACTTACTGCCTTGAGAGACTGTAGGCATAGGCACACTTAGAAACACTTACTGCCTTGAGAGACTGTAGGCCTAGGCACACTTAGAAACACTTACTGCCTTGAGAGGCTGTAGGCATAGGCACACTTAGAAACACTCACTGCCTTGAGAGACTGTAGGCATAGGCACACTTAGAAACACTTACAGTACTGCTTTGCATCCAGTTTTCTGACGGTGTGGTTCTCAATTTGATTCTTCAGCGAATGTGCAAACAGGACCCAGGAGGCGTGAGATGAATGTTTATAACAACATCCCGGGACTAAATGGAATTGTACATGCAGTGTGTGTTTGGGGGTCTGGTTAGGATATATTAGCCCAGTAGGCACGGTTATGGTGCCATAATTCACCACTAATATCTGCTCATCTGACACATCAGGGAGTGGAAACGGATAATGTCCTTTCGTCTTCTTTCTCTATGTTTTCCTCCTCTCCTCTCCTGTTTTGGTCTCCCCTCCCTGCTCTCTTCAGTCCCTTCACCTCTCCCCTCCCTGCTCTCTTCAGTCCCTTCACCTCTCTCCAGACCTGCTCTCTTCAGTCCCTTCACCTCTCTCCAGACCTGCTCTCTTCAGTCCCTTCACCTCTCTCCCCTCCCTGCTCTCTTCAGTCCCTTCACCTCTCCCCTCCCTGCTCTCTTCAGTCCCTTCACCTCTCCCCTCCCTGCTCTCTTCAGTCCCTTCACCTCTCTCCAGACCTGCTCTCTTCAGTCCCTTCACCTCTCCCCTCCCTGCTCTCTTCAGTCCCTTCACCTCTCCCCTCCCTGCTCTCTTCAGTCCCTTCACCTCTCTCCAGACCTGCTCTCTTCAGTCCCTTCACCTCTCCCCTCCCTGCTCTCTTCAGTCCCTTCACCTCTCTCCAGACCTGCTCTCTTCAGTCCCTTCACCTCTCCCCTCCCTGCTCTCTTCAGTCCCTTCACCTCTCCCCTCCCTGCTCTCTTCAGTCCCTTCACCTCTCTCTCCAGACCTGCTCTCTTCAGTCCCTTCACCTCTCTCCAGACCTGCTCTCTTCAGTCCCTTCACCTCTCTCTCCAGACCTGCCAACAGGTGCAAACATCAGACGGCCATTATGAGAAGTGTTGAAAGGACTTGACCTTCTCTTTGTGTCAAATGACTCCTTTCTGCATGATTTCCTCTGTTCTCTGGTGGCGGCAGTTAGCATTTTCTCCCAGGCTGTGTGTGTGTGTGTGTGTGTTTGGTCATGTGCAGTGTGTGTTTGGTCATGTGCAGTGTGTGTTTGGTCACGTGCAGTGTGTGTTTGGTCGTGTGCAGTGTGTGTTTGGTCACGTGCAGTGTGTGTTTGGTCACGTGCAGTGTGTGTTTGGTCATGTGCAGTGTGTGTTTGGTCATGTGCAGTGTGTGTTTGGTCACGTGCAGTGTGTGTTTGGTCGTGTGCAGTGTGTGTTTGGTCGTGTGCAGGCTGTGTTTGGTCGTGTGCAGTGTGTGTTTGGTCATGTGCAGTGTGTGTTTGGTCGTGTGCAGTGTGTGTTTGGTCATGTGCAGTGTGTGTTTGGTCGTGTTCAGTGTGTGTTTGGTCGTGTTCAGTGTGTGTTTGGTCGTGTGCAGTGTGTGTTTGGTCGTGTGTGTGTTTGGTCATGTGCAGTGTGTGTTTGGTCGTGTGCAGTGTGTGTTTGGTCACGTGCAGTGTGTGTTTGGTCACGTGCAGTGTGTGTTTGGTCATGTGCAGTGTGTGTTTGGTCACGTGCAGTGTGTGTTTGGTCATGTGCAGTGTGTGTTTGGTCACGTGCAGTGTGTGTTTGGTCACGTGCAGTGTGTGTGTGTGTAAGTGTGTTTGGTTGTGGTGGTGTGTGTCTGTGTTGTGTGCAAGGGTGCAATGTTTAAATCAAACGAGTGTGTGTATGTAGGGCTGTGAGTGAGTGTGTGTGTGTGTGTGTGTGTGTATGTAGAGCTTTGATAGAGATTGCACAGATACATGACCTGTAGTGCAGCAGAGAGGGAAATGGCATGTCATTATAGAAGTGCCAATCTCTCAAGATTATTTAATTTAAGGTTCTTGTGGTCCTTATAGACTTGTGCCATCTTATGGTGGTGCTTATAGACTTGTGCTGATATGTTATTGAACTTGAACCTCCTCAACCCAAATGTGCAGTTCTTGGCATGTCATGTCGCCACGGAGATATCAGTACTGAACACGCTAAAAGAGAACATGATAGAAAATGATACCGTGCAACACATGCCCACACAATGGTCTCCAGACGCCTGTCAACTGCGCGTTCATGAAATGAGAATCTTCAACATATCTCTCTGCTTAATCCTGTTTCGTGGCGTGACGTTTAATTAGTCTATGGAAAGTAATTGATTTAGTGGGATTTCCCCAGTCTAATGTGGCAATGTAGTGAGATGATTCCGCCTAGCTTCTGTCTCTGCCTGACACGCCATCAACAACAGACTTTTGCCCTCCTCGCTAAAGCAACTCACACTGCAGATGCGAATATTAACATGATGAATCTATCCCGTAAAATCTTTTTTAACTGGAAGTAGATTGGCCTAATTGTAGGGAAAATTCTGATGTGGTTTTTCTGTGCTCGTCACCTGGTCCTCAGCCGCTCTCCTCCGCCCGCTCTCGTGTCCACACAGCCGCTCTCCTCCGCCCGCTCTCGTGTCCACACAGCCGCCCTCCTCCGCCCGCTCTCGTGTCCACACAGCCGCTCTCCTCCGCCCGCTCTCGTGTCCACACAGCCGCTCTCCTCCGCCCGCTCTCGTGTCCACACAGCCGCTCTCCTCCCCCTGCTCTCGTGTCCACACATCACTTCTCCTGGTTCTCTCACTCTCAGGATTTGCATAAAGTGACATTTTGCTGTAATGCTAATAAGACAGTCGGTGTTTTCAATCAATCAGCTGATGTAAGGCGCAGGCGTTTGGTGCCCATGTGGGGAAGCGGAGGTGAGATAAAAGGGATGGTAATGCTGAGGCATCAGGCTGGTAAGAGAGTAAGTGGCTACCAGGACCACAGGCTAGCTCAGCTCATTCAGCCTACTCAGCTGTTTCTCCAAATGGACGTCTCTGAGCTGGGCTTGTAAACGGCTGCTGGATGAAATGTCATGTTTTTGACTCCGTGTATCCAACGGCGTTGATCCTTCCATTTCCATTTCCTCTCGCCAGTTTTCACTTCTTATTTGAAACGGCCTAATTCCTGGACCCTGCAAGTCGAATCTTCCATCACCTGCTTGGTTCTGTCTGTATGTCAGGGATCTCGTCCGGCTGTCTTCCTCTCCCTACTTCCCAGCATTGTGATGCTCTAGGCAGGCAAGGGGTGTATTAAATATATATATATTTTTGTTAAATTAAATATATATGTATTAGCTATGTTGGATGCTGTCGTCCTCTCCTACTCTTTCTTCAATGCCTAACGAATCTGTCTCTTGACCCTGTATTTATGCTTGAGCAGCACTGGTTGAAGCCTGAAAATATTGTAAAATGTTTTGCATTATGCAGGTAGCAACGCTAGTGCTAAATAACTATTTAGCTGGTTAGCTCCTTGACGCCGGGTAAGTGGGGCTAGTGAGACAGCTCACCAAAAGAACGATGGGGAACCACTTGTCTAGCAGATTAAGACATGTTCGTAGGTACCTAACTAGCGAAAAGTAGCCTCAACTTTCCTAGATTTAGCTACGATACTAGAGCTAATGCTGAAGCAGTGTTTCCCACACATAGACTAATTTCTGGCGGTGCGCACAGCACACGACATCAGTTTTGTTTTTTTTTACGCTATCTAAAACACGCAGCGTATTCGTTCAGCATTTCCTTTCAATGCTCTCCCTACGTCTCTGTCATTCAAAGAGTA
Organism: Mallotus villosus; assembly: GCA_903064625.1. NCBI lineage: Eukaryota > Metazoa > Chordata > Actinopteri > Osmeriformes > Salangidae > Mallotus > Mallotus villosus. Next base: position 699,534 of record CAEFZP010004592.1, on the reverse strand, counting down.
GGAGAGGACGACAGCATCCAACATAGCTAATACATATATATTTAATAATATGCCGCAAATTGCTTTCGAATATGTGGGAAACACTGCAATCTGTCAATCAATACAGGCCAATCAATACTGTATTCTATGTGTGCATATAAGATGTTGTATATGTGAAAGTAGGCTCTGTATTCTATATTCTGTGTGAATATAAGATGTGTTGTTGTGTCAAGTGGGCAACACTATCAGTAACAAGGTTTCATCAAAGATAAGTGTCCCTTGCTCTCCACTAAACTAGTTATGAGCTGCAACCTAGTTTCCAGATCACAGGGCGGCCCGTCTGTCCACTTACATGAGCGTGAAACATTCATGACTTGACGTAGAGGAACCTCCTCTCGTGCACTTTACACACGAGCGTGCCGAGAAACGGCTTCCGTCTGTGGATGCCTCTCGCAACAGGGAGTGTTTACTTGTCCGAGTCCATCTCGTCTCCAGCCTCTCTGGATGCCGCAGCCGTCCTCGTATCGTAGTTGGGCAGATACCCTCTGGTGCTTCCAGATAGTTAATCTTGTCAAGTCAATTTTTGCTATTGCTGATTGCTTATCGAGACGCTGATGGCTCAGTCAACAAGGGGGGAGTGTGCTTTCCCCGGCCCTCCCGCTCGCATGCTAATCCCACCGCAGACACAGCCTGCCATCACAGGACGGGGAAGAGCAATTGTCACGCTCGCTACATTTCACGGCTGTGAGCGTCCGGGAAGATTGTGTGGGAATGGATATTCAATAGGTTATCTCTGAGATCTAGATCAATGTGCCGCAGAGTAGAAATGGTGAAATGGAAGCAGGTAGTCAGACGGACGTGGCCCAGGTGATTGGCTGAGGAGCAGGTGGACTCCAGCCGATTGGCTGAGGAGCGGGTGGACTCCAGATGATTGGCTGAGGAGCGGGTGGACTCCAGGTGATTGGCTGAGGAGCGGGTGGACTCCAGGTGATTGGCTGAGGAGCGGGTGGACTCCAGCTGGTCGGGATGCCTTGCGATCCCTCATTCGAGTTCCACGGGAAGGAACTCCACAGAAGGTGTTCGGTTTGATTCCCACCAGACCTCCATGTTGTCCTCCAGACTCCATCCCTGGGTGTGTAGATACGGGGTGATGGCGGGTCGACGGCGTCGCTGTCGCACTCGGACAAGCCATACTGTACGGAGAAAGAAGTGTCAAGATGCAGGATTATTCCAGGTCAGTGCAGAGAGATGAGTTGGTCATGGCTCCTTCCTGCTGCCCAAACAAGCAGGAGATGGGATGACCTGAAGAAGAAAAGAACCTGACCCCCTGCTGTGTGTGTGTGTGTGTGTGTGTGTGTACAACTAAGCGCAGAAGACATTTGACTGCTTCGTTATGTGTTGTACCCCAACACCACATTCAAAGACCCGAACCGATGGAGACTCAAACCGCAGCACCGCGTTGCATCATCAGAACGTGTTTGGGGGGTGGTTGGGTGTAGACACGGAGGTTAGCTCAGCATTCGCCTGCAGTTCAAATCCCTTTCTTCCATCCTAATGATATACTGTACATGCACAGACTACTCATGTTACGGCAGCCTTTCTGTTGCCTTGCTATCACTGGGATTTCCATTATATTCGATTTAACTGCAATGTTTATTTATATCTGTTTATGATTTCACAGTTGCAGGATAAGGATAGACAGACGCTGACAGTGGATTAAACAGCTGGCGCTGCACGGACTAGAACAGAACATAAATGTCTGTATAAATATCTCCTTGTTTATGAATACCTCCGGATCTCCTAGGCGCTCTCCCATGCAGGAGCCTGTGGGGTTTGTGATTGGACCAAATGAGCAGCCTGTGGGTTTGTGATTGGACCAAATGAGGGACGATTGTTGATCTCCAGGGCTTGATTTTCCCTTTAAAACAAACCAGGCTTTTGGATTTTCTTTTAAAGCCATCTTATTTGTCAAATGGCCAAAACAGCCGTACCATTACCAATGCCCAAACACAGTGTTTTGTGATGTGTGCTGTGTGAAGCACAGTAGACCAACAAAAAGACTGTGCTGTAACAGGTATAATATCTGTGTACTGGAATCATTGTGCATCGGTAGACTTGGGGTTGAGGTGGTCATTTAATGTCCGCTTCTTTGGAGGCTTTTCACAAACTGCAATCTGTCACATAAAACATGGCAGCTACCACCCGTCACATAGTTGTGTTAATAACAACATTTGTTATTAACATGCATCCAGTCATTTTCACAAGGTTTGGGGTTTCCTCTACCAGGCAGGGAGAAGGCCTGTGGCCTGCGCTTCTTCTAAACACAAACACAGTCTGGGTATTAAAGCCTTGCTTCAGTTAAAGACCCGTGATTCCATCATCTTCCTCATCTTCAGAGTCTCCCTCCCACTAGCCTCTAAGGACAGGCTGCTATTCCCCTCGCCGGCCTGCAGGGGGAGCTGTTCCGTCACTGTGCAGCCCATTAGCCGCTCACCAAGGCATACCCTTATTTATGCCTCTGTTGTTCTCCAGCCTGTTCTGGTTACGTTAGACAGCTTGAGACGGATTAGACCCAAACACCAGAGTTGTGGATGAATATTTGAACACCTTCTTAGACCGAGAAGGGAGAAAGGATGGAAGAATGTGTATGTTTGTCTGCTCCCTCTGACCAGCACCATACGTTTCTCCTCAACAGCACATGCCATTAAAAAGTCTTACTTAAAGGTGGGCTGTTGTTCACACGTTAGCCAAAGACGTTCCGTGGATGCAGTTGATCCTGGGAGATCCATGCTTTGTATTAGAACAGTGGGGTGCGTGCTTGTGTGTGCAGTTGCAATCAGAAATATTCAAACCCCTGTGTTTCCCCTACCATTATATTGGGGGGGGCGCCCCCCCCCTGGAAGGTCAAGTTCGTTTTGTAAACAAAAAAACAAAAAAATGTTTTTTTTTAATATTATTCTTAAAAAAATTGTTTTCTTATATAGTACCAGATCACCCAAAAATTCATTTAAGGTTACCTTTCCTATAAAACAGGTCTATAGCTTGCTCTTTTATTAAGCAAACTAAATGGCCTTATGTTATTTATCTTATTTACACAACGGCATGTCATTCTCCCCCCCGCCGCCCGCCGCCGCCACCTCGCCCCCCCCCTGCTGTAAACCTAGGGGAAACACTGATAGTCATGTCACAATTATTCAACCCCTATATAATTTTGTTGTTTTTAAAGCTGTCTGTCTGAGATTATTCCATCACACCTGAAGGGCCTTGGGTATAAGAAGATGTCATATTCCAGGAGACCCCATCGGGAGCATTATGAGGAAGTTTCAAAACTTCTGGAACAGCTGCAGACCTGCCTGGCCATGGAAGAAAACCCAACATTTCAATTTCGACTCCAATATGCCAGAAGGACTTTGGATAAGACTACAGCGTTTTGGGAGACTGTTCTGTGGACTGATGAAACCAAACTGGAACTGTTTGGACATATGGACCAGCGGTTTGTCCGGCGTGTGAAAAGGCCAGGCTTATGACAAGGAGAATCCCACCCCCACGGTCAAGCATGGAGGCGGGTCATTGATGACGTGGGGCTGTTTTTCTGTGACAGGAACTGGCAATCTTGATCGTGTGCCTGGCTTCATGGATTCCCTGAAATACCAGAGCTGCGTTTCCCAGATTCGTTAAGATGCTCTTAACGCTAAGAGCTTCTTAGGAGCATTCTAAGAGTGCTCTAGAAACGCTCTTAGAACGCTCCTAAGAAGCTCTTGGAACGCTCCTAAGAAGCTCTTAGCGTTAAGAGCTTCTTAACGAATCTGGGAAACGCGGCCCAGGCCAGTTTAAAGAGGAACGTGATGCCTTCGATTGACAAATGAAACCTTGTTGATCATTGGACTTTCCAGCCAGACGATGATCCCGAGCACCCCTCCAAGTCGACCAAAGCTCGGCTGACAAAAAGATCCTGGAACGTCCCGGAGTGGCCTTCTCACTCACCAGATATAATCCCATCGAACATCTTTGGTGGGGATTAAAGAAGGCGGTTGCAGCACGGAAGCCACCAAACGTCACTGAGCTAGAGGCTTTGGCACGTGAAGGATGGGCAAAGATTCCGATCGAGAGGTGTAAGAAACGTTGTAGGACTTACCGAAAATGTTTGTTCTACGTTATAAAAGCTAAAGGATGCCCCACAAAGCACTGAAGCCGGTGGTTGAATAATATTGCACATGCACGTGTTAAAATAGATACATTTTTCATTTGAACTTCATAATTAAGTCAACTTTTCTTGTCAAAATCACTTAAATAATGTAAATATTTGTTGTTTAATGAGGTTTCATTTCCAAGGTAATTTGTCATTATCTTTCATCCACATCACTAAAATGTCTTTTGATGTGAGGGGTTGAACGTTTCTGATTGCAACCGTAAGTGTGAATTTTTAGCTTGGTGCTTGAGCTCTGCTCAACAAAGGAACTGTCTAATTATTATTATTAAGGTAAGATTCCCTTTTCAAGATTTCACCCCACACACACGCACCCACCCCAGCCTGGATATTGATTGGTTCTTTACCTCAACATGAAAGCCTTTGTGTGGCTCCTGTTCTGCTCTGAGGCGGCATTCAAACACAACTGATCCATTATGTTGAATAGACATCTGATGGCAGCTTGTCATTGGTCAATGGAGTGGACTGAGTTTCCATTCAAACATGATTGGCTTCAGCTGTGGCAGAGAAGGGGCTCTCTCACGCTGGCTTTCATCACAGTGTTGAGCCAGCGGCCATGTTCATCTGGACTGCCGCAGGAACGCACTGTGTGGCTGCTTTCTCCAGCTTCAGATGGAATTTCTCTGGACAAGGAAGTTTGGTTCAGTTCAGTGCCTGTCCAGTTTGGCCCTGGTCCAGTTTGAGCCTGTCCAGTTTGGCCCTGGTCCAGTTTGAGACAGTTCAGTTTGGCCCTGGTCCAGTTTGAGACTGTTAAGTCAAAACAGACCCGTCCTTCAATAACGGCACGAAACATTTTGTCCGATAAGCAATATGAAGATGGTTTCATCCCTATCCTCACGTTAAGCTACCAATAGATCCTAGCCCTGCTGTCTCTCCATTGATATATCTGGAGATGTGTGTGTGTGTGTGTGTGTGTGTGTGTGTGTATCTGAGGTGTGTGTGTTTATATATCTGAAAATGTGTGTATTTTTGAAGATGTGTTTACTGAAGATGTGCGTGTGCCATCTGGAGGTGTGTGTGTAATATACACTCAATATATCACCTCTGTAGTGTATATTACATATCTGGAGATGTACTAGTAGTACTTGTGAAGTGGTGGGGGAACCTTCGAGATGGGATCAGGAGCCAAGCCCCTATCCACTCAGCATCCAATAAACCGTGTGTATAGCAGCCGGGCGTCCAATCAGCATCAATAGGACGTATGCACAGAGGGTGGATATCCAATCACCATCCAATACAACGCCTGCATAGTGTCTGGAGCAGGAAGTGATTGCCATGGTAATGAAGTAGCAGGAAGAGGGTCGTCCACCTGTCTGAGGTCATACGTGGTTGCTTGGCGATGTGTCCACGTCCTTCACCACGGGGCGGGAGGGAGGGAGACGGGGGGGAAGGAGGGGGGGTGGGAGGGAGTTGAGACGGGGGGGGGCGGGAGGGAGGGAGACGGGGGGGGAAGGAGGGGGGTGGGAGGGAGGGATACGGGTGGTGGCGGGAGGGAGAGACGGGGGGTGGGCGGGCTCGCTCGCTCGTCTCCACTCCAGGAAGTCACTCCTATTTCCTGGCAATTATCCGGATCACCAGCTAGCAGGATAGAGAAATGTTCCATCCCTATCGCTCCACCACGAAGGAGGCGCCATTGTGATGGCTGTGTTATTATAATGGCCATTCACTGTGGAGGGGAAGGGAGTGGTGGGGGGGTGGGAGGGGACGAAAGGGACATCACAGAGAGAGTGCTTCATTAAAAAGCGTGAAATTGAAAGCTGTTTCTCCCATCTGACCGGCAGATTCCCCCGCCCGCTCAGAGCCAGGGCAGCCAGGAATAGACCCAGGGCTCCCTCCCCCCTCCCCCCCTCCCCCCTCCCTCCCCAGCCTCCTGCAACCGTCTGCTTGGCCACACTGGGGTCATCCATCCACAATACGTCCGTCAATCTGCACTACTAGTTGAAGGGACTGGCTGAAGATTGAAATGAGGAACTGAATTCCGATGAGATGAACATGTAGAACTAGGAATTAAGAAGTGTCGGAAATGACGGCGGTTTACACTTGTTTCTGAGACGACTCAAAGCAAAGCGACCCATAAATACATCCTGTTTTTGCAGAGAGAAGCATTTGGCCGTGGTTCAGTTTCTTTATGAGGCACTTGGGGACAGTCAGCCTTAGCCAAGGCTTTTTACTGATTTCTTCAATCATTGTAGTGGTGTTTGCTGATGTCGTGTATTGTGCTGCATCTTGACTTGTTTTGTGTTTCTTATTTGTTCCCCTCGCTCTGTTCTCTCTCTCTCCCTCCACCTCGCTCCGCTTCTCTTTCTCTCCTCCACCTCCTTTCTCTTCCTCTCCTCCCTCCTCCCCTCTTCTCTTACTCCTCCCCTCTCCTCTCCTCCTCCCCTATTCTCTTCCTCTGCTCCTTCTCCTCTCCTCTTCTCTTCCTCTCCTCCTCTTCTCTTCCTCTCCTCCTCCCCTCTACTCCTCTTCTCCTCCTCTACTCCTCCTCCCCTCTTCTCCTCCTCTCCTCCTCACCTCTTCTCTTCCTCTGCTTCTGCTCCTTCTCCTCCTCTCCTCTTCCTCTCCTCCTGCCACTACAGCTGACAGCTCGGTCCCTTCCGGTGGTCCAGTCAGATGAACGTCTCCAGCCTCTACTCAGCCACCTCAGGTAACAGACCTCCTCATCCTCCATCTCCTCCTGACTCCTCCATCTCCTCCTGTGTCCTCCATCTCTTCCTGACCCCACCATCTCCTCCTGACTCCTCCATCTCCTCCTGACTCCCATCTCCTCCTGACTCCACCATCTCCTCCTGACCCCACCATCTCCTCCTGACTCCACCATCTCCTCCTGACCCCACCATCTCCTCCTGACCCCACCATCTCCTCCTGACTCCTCCATCTCCTCCTGACTCCCATCTCCTCCTGACTCCACCATCTCCTCCTGACCCCACCATCTCCTCCTGACCCCACCATCTCCTCCTGACTCCTCCATCTCCTCCTGACTCCTCCATCTCCTCCTGACTCTACCATCTCCTCCTGACTCCCATCTCCTCCTGACTCCTCCATCTCCTCCTGACTCCTCCATCTCCTCCTGACTCCTCCATCTCCTCCTGACTCCACCATCTCCTCCTGACCCCACCATCTCCTCCTGACCCCACCATCTCCTCCTGACTCCCATCTCCTCCTGACTCCACCATCTCCTCCTGACCCCACCATCTCCTCCTGACCCCACCATCTCCTCCTGACTCCTCCATCTCCTCCTGACTCCACCATCTCCTCCTGACCCCACCATCTCCTCCTGACCCCACCATCTCCTCCTGACTCCACCATCTCCTCCTGACTCCACCATCTCCTCCTGACTCCACCATCTCCTCCTGACTCCCATCTCCTCCTGACTCCACCATCTCCTCCTGACTCCACCATCTCCTCCTGACTCCACCATCTCCTCCTGACTCCACCATCTCCTCCTGACTCCACCATCTCCTCCTGACTCCACCATCTCCTCCTGACTCCACCATCTCCTCCTGACTCCACCATCTCCTCCTGACTCCTCTATCTCCTCCTGACTCCTCTATCTCCTCCTGACTCCTCCATCTCCTCCTGACTCCACCATCTCCTCCTGATTACTCCTCCATCTCACCCAGGGCAGTAACAGTCAAGTCATTATACTTCAAGACTAAGAGTGACCTGGCTGTAGTAAACAGCAACAGCAAGCCTGACACTCGCAAGCCTCTGGTGGATTTAACCTCGGACATGATCTAAAATAAGCCCCACGACAAACCTATCCTAGGATGGGTCATTTGTTGGAGACAGGTGTTTTAGTAGGAGACTGGTTTACCGTGATCCGACATGTCTCCCAGAAGCCCCTGGGTCTCTGGTTGCCCAGCAGCACCAGCAGGTCCTCTGGGGGCCGGTGTCCTCTCCCCTCGAAGGCTGATAATGGAGCCACACGGCAGAACTAATGTGCCACTGCTTTTCTCTTTAGTGGCGTGACCAGGAAGTGTTCACCCCTGTTCCCAGGATACTGCTGGGTGGTAACACATTAGACCCTCTCCCCTACACACACACACACACACATTAGACCCTCTCCCCTACACACACACACACACACAACACACACACACACACACACACACACACACATACATTAGACCCTCTCCCCTACACACACACACACACACACACACACACACACACATTAGACCCTCTCCTCTACACACACACACACACACACACACACACACACATTCAGGGATGCATGCACACACACACACGGTGCTCTGGACATTATTATCCTCTCCCTCTTTAGCACACCGCTCACACACATCCTCTTGCTCCGTCTGAAGCCACCTCGGTGCTCTCTCAGTGGCCGAGCTGGTTTGTCACAGGGTCAGAGTCTGTGCTGTGGGGAAATGACTCAGCCCAGGCACACACAGACGCGCACACACACACACACACACACACACAAACACACACACCTACACTAGGATGAATAGATCCCTGGCTCTTGCAGGTGTGAGTCCAGCAGGACACACCATGGAGCTCTGCTGGATCTGGAAACTCCTGCTCTCTTTATTTACCCCCCATCCACCATGCCACCACATCCATCCCAACCACACACCCACATCCATCCCAACCACACAGCTGTTCTAAATCCCACACACATCCAGTCCCCCCCACACACACACACATCCAGCCCCCACACCCACATCCAGCCCTCCTTACATCCATCCACCACCACATCCTCCCCACCCCCAGCCAGCCCTCAGTGTGTGGGGGCCAGCCACTCCACAGCCTAGTGAACAAGGGGGACAGGCCCCCAGGGACCCCCAGGTCTGTCACATGAATACCACTTGAATTGGACATGTGACCAATAACATACATTATCACACAGGGGTGGGAATAGAGAGAGAGAGAGAGGGTAGGAGGGAGAGAAGGGGGGCAAACAAGGGTTAGAGAGTAGCCGGAAAGAGAGGGAGGGTTAAGGAGCGAGGGGGTGTGTGGGGAACAGGGCGAGCTGCTCTGGGCCCTTTGCAAGCGCGTGATCTGGACCTGCCAGATAAGAGAGAGAGGGGAGAGGCAGACTCCTGGCCCTGGAAGACAGCAGGGTCCTGCAGCTGAGCAGGCTGATGAAAGGAGAGGGCCGGGAACAGGAGGGCGGGGCGGGGCATGGGGGGCGGGGCACGGGGGCTCTCCATCACAGCTTAAGCAGCCTGCGTAAGCCCGGGCTTGAGTGTTCACTGGTGTGTGTGTGTGTGTGTGTGTGAACGCACACCCGTGCACTTAACATCAGGCAGCTCATCCTCCTGTCGTGTGTGGTACTGTGGTAGATAGAGAGAGAGAGAGAGAGAGAGAGGTAGAGGCCGCCACAGAGGGAGGGAGAGAGGGAGAGAGAGAGAGAGAGAGGTAGAGGCCGCCACATAGGAGTAGAGAGAGAGAGAGAGAGATCTTTCCTCTCGCCCCCCTGCCAACTCCCCTTCTGGATCCCCCTGCATCACCGACACCACATCAGTTTTCAAAGACAGCTTTGAGAGTGCCAGTGATCCCTTTCTACATCTCTTCTTTGGATGCGGAGGCATCCGGGGGTTTGAGGTCAGAGTCAGGCGTGTATTAGAGCAGGATTTACAGGCTGTATGTTATACATGATTTATCATCTTTTTTCCAGCTTGGTGAGGTTTTATGTTTTATATCTATGGTGTCTTCATTCAGGAGGGTACTTAATTGAATGACTCTCATGGAATAAACACACAATAACCAGTTGTGTGTGACGTGTGTGTGTACCATATATGGTGAAATTCATCATGTCTTGATGTTTTTATATTACACAGTACAGGAGTGTCTTCAGTTGACGCAGCGTGTAGGTTTTGTTCAACGGATCTAATGACAGGAGTGTGTGTGTCTGTCTTAGTGTTGTATTGATCAGTTCTTCATTGGCAAGGCCCATTCAAGTTACTTCAAAGCAAGTCAGGGTCTGGCCCTAATGTCAAACACTGGGATATCCGTCAAACTGATATTGATCAATGTAATTGATCTGGAAGTTTGAACCTTTTATCTCAGGGGTAAGACAAGGAGACGGGACCTAAAGTTGTTCAGATCGTTTCTGCTGTGACGTGTTGCCGTGCGACGTGTTGCCGTGTGACGCGTTGCCGTGTGACGCGTTGACGTGTTGAGAGAGAGGCCGAGAGACCTAAAGCTCGTTCTCTTCCTCTTTGGGATGACACTGTTCCTCTCATCCTGTAGTTCTCTTCCTCTGGGATGACACTCTTCCTCCTCTCCTGTAGTTCTCTTCCTGTTTAGGATGACACTGTTCCTCTCCTGTAGTTCTCTTCCTCTGGGATGACACTGTTCCTCCTCTCATCCTGTAGTCATGCCTACGTGGGCCAAGACTACAGCATCCAGAAGAATATCGGGAAGATCTCCCTGGAGCAGATAGACCCGGTCAGTACACACACACACTGACACCTACACGCACACACACACACTGACACCTACACACACACACTGACACCTACACACACACACTGACACCTACACACACACACTGACACACACTGACTTACTGACACACACGCACACACTTACAGACACACACAGACACACTGACACACACATTGACTCTCCCTAGCCCATATTCATGTGAAAACTCCTCACCCATATCCTCCTTACCCATGGCTCTCTCCTGCCTCCCCCATGCCTCTCTCCTGCCTCCCCCATGCCTCTCTCCTGCCTCCCCCATGCCTCTCTCCTGCCTCCCCCATGCCTCTCTCCTGCCTCCCCCATGCCTCTATCCTGCCTCACCCCATGCCTCTCTCCTGCCTCCCCCATGCCTCTCTCCTGCCTCACCCATGACTCTCTCCTGCCTCCCCCATGTCCCCCATGCCTCTCTCCTGCCTCCCCCATGACTCCCCATGCCTCTCTCCTGCCTCCCCCATGCCTCTCTCCTGCCTCCCCCATGCCTCTCTCCTGCCTCACCCATGCCTCTCCCTGCCTCCCCCATGCCTCTCTCCTGCCTCACCCATGCCTCTCTCCTGCCTCCCCCATGCCTCTCCTGCCTCCCCCATGCCCCCCATGCCTCTCTCCTGCCTCACCCATGCCTCTCCTGCCTCCCCCAGCTGTCCTCCAGGTCCTTCCCCCTGTGCATGCGGCAGCTCCACCGCGCCCTGAGGGAGAGCCACCACCTCCGGCACGGCGGGCGCATGCAGTACGGCCTGTTCCTGAAGGGCATCGGCCTCACCCTGGAGCAGGCCCTGCAGTTCTGGAGGTCGGAGTTCACCAAGGGCAAGGTGGACACAGACAAGGTAAACATGACCTTCCTTTGAGTTCAACATGAGTGAACGTGGAGACTAGGCACGGGCCGGTTACCGGTTTCAAGGTATACCGAGGTTTGGAAAAAGTCGCAGTTATCAGTCACTGATATGAGCGTGTTTTATTTTTTTAGTCCGTCAAAGACGGAAAGTGCTGGAATCCCTCAGGTTTAACTCAGCGGAGAAAGTAACCCGTTAAATAAAAGAGCAGATTAGCCTACTACAGGTCTCTGAAATCTCACGCATTGGCTGTTCACACATTTCAACCATTTCTCACGCTCAGAAGCGCAGATTACTGCACAGTTGATAGTTGTCTCGAGTTACATAGAGTTAAAAACCAGACAATAAGAAACACGGTATGGTATTTTTGTGTTCAACAAAAATATTTTAGAACTGTAATCGCAGTACTGTGATACCGTGGTCGTTTTTGTCAAGGTTATCACACCGTCAAAATCTGATACCGGCCCATGCCTGTTGGAGACCTTAGAAAGAATGTCAGCCAAATGTATTTGAATCATGGCAGAGTATGTTGTGTTATACTACTAGTGTATGCTGTGGGGGTAAAACATGGTGGTTGGTTAGTGTCTCTATCCTTCACTCTCTATCCTCTCTCTCTCTATCCTCTCTCTCTATCCTCTCTTTATCCCTCACTGTCTCTATCCTCTCTCTCTATCCCCCTCTCTCTCTATCCCTCACTCTCTAGATCCCTCTCTACTATCCCTCACTCTCTATCCCTCCCTCTCTATCCCTATCTCTTTATCCCTCTCTCTCTCGCTTTCTCTCTCTCTATCCCTCTATCTCTTTCCCTCTCTCTATTCTCTCTCTTTCCCCTCACTCTCTCCCTCTCTCTCTATCCTCTCTCTATATCCTCTCTCTCAATCTCCCCTCCCTCTATCCCTCTCTCCATCCCTCTCACTCTCCATCCCCCTCACTCTAGTGTGTGTGTGTGTATGTGTCAGAGAGTGTGTAATGGTAGCTAGCTGTGGTTAATGAGTTAGAGTACCGGGTGATGTCATGGTTGGTATGCGGGGCTGTAGACGGAGTTCAGGTAGGTGGTCGTAGCCTTGGGGAATGGGATAATCCTCCAGGGATTATCCTGTCTCTCAGACTGTCTGGAGGACAGGTGTGTCATCTACAGGTTTGAATAAATATATTTGTTGTTTGTCTTTGGCCTTGTCATTTTCAGGTCCACAGGATGTGTCACTAGCCAAAACACACACCTGCTCGTTTTAAGAGCTACATCATTTTGGTTAATTTGAAATGTCCTCAGTGGGTTAATCCCTGTGAAAATAGATATCTTTGTCTTTGTGTTTTTACTGTATTTATTTTCCAGAGTCGATCTGTCATGCAGGTGAGGGGAGTGAAGCAGCAGCTGAATAATGCATGTGGTTAGACAGGCCTGACAGCAGGGTGGGGAGGGAGCAGAGTTAGAGTTACTATACTAACGGTACTAATTCATACTTGGGGGCTGTAAGAATTTAGGATAAAAAAATCAAATTAAAAAAAGATCGGTACTCGGGATCGGCTGATACTGCTTCTAGCAATCGGTGATCGGCCCACAAAATCCTGATCGGAGCACCCTTAGTTGAAGTCCACGTCCTCCCTTCATGTTACTCTAAATACAGAGCTGGTGTTCGCACCGTCAGAGAAAATGTGTCGTTCTCTCAGTAGGAAGGCTTATGGAGGGTTCTGGACAAAGCGCTTGACCTTCGATTCGAGCGTTTAGCTCAGCTAGTGGCTGGAATAACGATCCAAATCAGTATAATTTGCCTGAACGGCCGTCTAGTGAGGACCTGCTGCAGGACTTGGTGTCCCTGCAGTCTCTTAACGTAGGATGAAGGCCAGCGAGAGAGGGGGGGGGAGGGGGAGGGGGAGGAGAAGAGACAAATGGGAGGGAGAGAGATAAGTAGGGAGGAAGAGAGAGGCAGAGAAGAGAGAGAGAGAGAGAGAGAGAGAGAGAGAGAGAGAAGCAGCTTACTCGACAGACATGGACCGACTGGACTGAACGACCTCTTGTGTTCCGTCTCCAGCATCCTCTGGAGTCCCTCGTCATTTTGACACACCACGCCGCGTAATGACAAACATCTGACGTCCTTTTGAAAGGTGCCACTCTGCAACAGTCAGCCACATCCTCTCCCATTCATGCAGTGTTCCCGGCGATCTCGGCAACCAAATATCTTTTTGATTCCCCCCTTCTCCGCCCCCCCCCCGAACAGTCCGTCTGTTTACCCAGCAACCCGCTCTCCTCATCCCAGTCCTCTTCTCTCTCACTCCCTCCTTCTCTCACAGCCTCCATCCCTCCCTTCTTCACTACCTCCCCCCCCATCTCGCCATCCCTTCCTTTCCTCCCTCTCTCTTTTCATCCTTTCCTCCCTTACTTCCTCCATCCCTTCATGCTCCTCTTGCCGCTTCCATCCTCTCTGGTGGTCCCTCTCCCGGCTGGCCGGCTCCCCTCTGCCCTCCTCTCAGGTGCTGCCTGGAGGGGTGGAGGAGGGGGGGTGGAGGAGGGTGGGAAGGGGTGTCACGGCTCTCTCCCCTTGATGTATGTGGTGTGTCAACGTTGATTCTCGGCGGGCGAGCTTCACCAGCCGCCTCATCACCCTGCTCCTCACACCGTGGAGAGAGGGAGGAGATAGGAGGAGATAGGAGGAGAAGATAGGAGGAGGAGATGGGAGGAGGAGAGCAGCCTGTGGTGTTCTAACACAGCCCTGGGGAAGGAGAGGGGGAGGGACAATCGGATGGCGGTGTAGTAAAGAGGCGGGGAGATGGAGAGGGAGAGGAGATGAGGTGTGGTGGAGGGGGCTGGTGGGAGAGAGAGAGGGAGAGGAGATGTGTGGTGTGTTGAGGGGAGGAAAGGAGGGGGGGGAGAGAGAGGGAGAGGAGATGAGTGAAGGGGAGGAAAGGAGGGGGGGAGGAGATGACAGGAGAAAGGGGATGTGGTGCCGAGGCGCAAAATGTTAAATACTAGAGAGGGAAAATAGATAGAATTAATATATTCTCTACATTTCTCTTCTCCCTCTCTCTCCCCCTCTTTCTCACTATCCCTCTTTCCGTCATGTCTTTCCCTCTCTCTTCCTCTACCCCTCTCTCTCTACCCCTCTTTATCACTCCCACTCTCCTCCATCTTTTTCCCTCTCTCCCTCTCTCTTTCTCCCCCTCTTTCTCACTTTCCCCCATCTCTTTCCCTCTATCGCTTCTCTCTCTCTCCCCTCCGCTGAAGGGTTCAGTATTTTGGCAGTCTCTGCCTCAGGAACATTCTCTCTCTGCTCAGTTTGGATGTTAAGTCAAGGTTAATTATTTGTCAACCAACTCGACACACACAGAGCCACTCAGTTAGCCACTCATATGAACAGCCTGTGGCCTGCGTATTTTCTGTTGGAGGACCGTCTTTAATGTGCCCAGACGTGTTGGCGTGGGATGAATGCTTGTCAGGCCCTGAAGGCCTCGCCCTCACAGGCCTCAGGCACAGCACATCCCTCCAGGATGCCCCAGGCCTCCAGGATGCTCCAGGCCTCCAGTATGCCCCAGGCCTCCAGGATGCACCAGGCCTCCAGGATGCACCAGGCCTCCAGGATGCACCAGGCCTCCAGGATGCACCAGGCCTCCAGGATGCACCAGGCCTCCAGGATGCTCCAGTCCTCCAGGATGCTCCCGTCCTCCAGAATGCACCAGGCCTCCAGGATGCTCCAGGCCTCCAGGATGCACCAGGCCTCCAGGATGCCCCAGGCCTCCAGGTTGCCCCAGGCCTCCAGGATGCCCCAGGCCTCCAGGATGCACCAGTCCTCCAGGATGCACCAGGCCTCCAGGATGCACCAGGCCTCCAGGATGCTCCAGGCCTCCAGGTTGCCCCAGGCCTCCAGGTTGCCCCAGGCCTCCAGGATGCCCCAGGCCTCCAGGATGCACCAGTCCTCCAGGATGCACCAGGCCTCCAGGATGCACCAGGCCTCCAGGATGCCATGCTCTGTACCCAGAGTCTCCGCCAGCTGTGTGTTAGCCTTTACTGAGCGTTAGATGCTGCCTGAGGGAACAGGTGGTGGATTTGCAGGCTGTTTGACTTATAGGCTGTTTGGTTTTGCAGGCTGCCCGATGGTAGATGAGCTGCTCGGTGGCCCGGGGTGCTAACAGACGCTGACTGTGTTTAACACCATGTGTTTAATCTCATTATGGGATGTTAGCTTTAGTTATGTTATTTATTTAGTCATGAACTCACTTGGTTGTGCGAGGAGGACATTTCCACGGCCCTCTTCACGAGCATGATTATCTGGGAGAGAGTCCGAGTCTGATCCAGAGAGAATCCTCATCCCTCTTGTTGGCTGTTAGTTGTTGTTCTGTTTGCGCCCCAGTTCTTCTGAGCAGGTGCTCTCCGTTTGTTCAGCAGCTGCATGTTGGAACATCTTTTACGGCTGAGAGTTTAATGAGGCCTTAAAACACAAACATATGGATCTCTGGAAGAGAGATGTTAACCACACACACACACACACACAGATATCTGGAGGAGAGATTTTAACCACACACACACACACACACAGATATCTGGAGGAGAGATGTTAACCACACACACACACAGATATCTGGAGGAGAGATGTTAACCACACACACACACAGATATCTGGAGGAGAGATGGTAACCACACACACACACTGACCTCTGTAAGAGAGATGTTAACCTCGCACATACACAAACACACTCAATCAGACAGTCCCTAAAACACACTTGAGTGAACAGGCAAGCAGATACACACACTCAGAGACACAGGTGCATACACAGGTGCTCTCCAAAACACTCTGGCTACCACACACATACTGGTAGACACACACACACACACACTGGTAGACACACACACACACACGTAAAAACCAGAACTTCAAATCAACATAGAAACACGGTAGACTTTCAGTAGATTAGCAATAGATTTTCCTTGATTATGGCGTTCCTCTTTGGCGAGAAGGAAGCTGGGTCCCTTCTGGAAAGATCTAAGTAATCAGTGGTTACCGCAGAGCCAGAAAGGACTCCCTTTCTAATCAGTGTTTATAATTGTTTTGAAGCTCGCCAGTTAAGTCTGATGGAGCCTGCATGGCTCGTTAAGAGGAGCAGACAACAGTCAGCTCATCCATCCAAACAGCCACCTCGTTAAGAAAAACGGACAATTACTCTAATTGGTAACTCGAAGGAGCGCCACTGAAACCAAGATGAATGCAATTATTTATTCAAATGTGAAGAACAGAAGTCTGTTGAAACGGGAATCCAAGGACCTCCTCCTTTCATTCTCTCGTCCTGATCCTCTCTGCTGTCGTAATGACAAACACGTCTTGATGAGGGAGCTGGAACCCTTGTTCCTGAGACGTTTCATCACGTCATGGCTCTCGTTGTCTTCATCATTAGTGCTCCAGGCCTCAGATGGGGACAGAGGGGGACATGGGATGTGGAGAGTCAGTTTATACTGCAGACAGACTGTAACTAGACTGAGGTGGACAGACTGTAACTAGACTGAGGTGGACAGACTGTAACTAGACTGAGGTAGACAGACTGTAACTAGACTGAGGTAGACAGACTGTAACTAGACTGAGGTGGACAGACTGTAACTAGACTGAGGTGGACAGACTGTAACTAGACTGACGTAGACAGACTGTAACTAGACTGAGGTGGACAGACTGTAACTAGACTGAGGTAGACAGACTGTAACTAGACTGAGGTAGACAGACTGTAACTAGACTGACGTAGACTAGACAGACTAACTAGACTGAGGTGGACAGACTGTAACTAGACTGAGGTGGACAGACTGTAACTAGACTGAGGTAGACAGACTAACTAGACTGAGGTGGACAGACTGTAACTAGACTGAGTTAGACAGACTGTAACTAGACTGAGGTAGACAGACTGTAACTAGACTGAGGTAGACAGACTGTAACTAGACTGAGGTAGACAGACTGTAACTAGACTGAGGTAGACAGACTGTAACTAGACTGAGGTAGACAGACTGTAACTAGACTGAGTTAGACAGACTGTAACTAGACTGAGGTAGACAGACTGTAACTAGACTGAAGTAGACAGACTAACTAGACTGAGGTAGACAGACTACTGCTAACCCAGGCAGGACAGCCCTTACAGACGGAGCGTCATCAGGATCGAAGCTCCGGGTGCTGCAGATACTGGATGTGTTGAGAGGTGTGTGGGTGAGAGTTTGAGGGAGGGCGGAAGTCCGAGTTTGAAGGAGGGAGGGAGATAGAGTGTGAAGGATGACCACTGAGACAGAGACAGTAGAGGATAGACGAGCTTGGCCCTTAAAACGTCTGCTCCGTGTGTGTGTGTGTGTGTGTGCGTGTGTGTGTGCGCTACAGATCTGTCAGCCTCGAGGTCTTAACAGCAGCACTAGCCTCGTCCTGGTGTTCTCCTAGCAGTAGAGGTTCCTCACAAGCTGGAACCAGAACGTGGGAGAAGCGGTCCTTTGTTCCTGAGAGAACCTAGACGGCTCAGATCTGGAGTGCGAGAGCCGGGTGTCTCATTTACACATAGAGTGAGCGACGAAAATGTGATTCTATAATCGTCAGAGCCTGGTAGCTGTGAAGCAGTGTTGTGAGAAGGAATTTGGCTCGGCGAGATATGGAAATCTGTCGGAGGCCCTGGGAGTCTGTCAGAGGCCATGGGAGGCCGTTTATCTGTCGTTTATGCAGCGTTTCCTGGTTCCTTAGTAATCTATAATAACCCTGATAAGTAGAGAAGGAAACCGGGGATATGCAGCGATACCTCCCTCTGTCTATATGCAGTATATCCTGTGTGTCCCTCTCTGTCGACGTGTGTCTAATCTCCACAACAGTAAATCCGAGAAGTTGGGAGTTATTGGCTATCATTGCTAGCGTTCTATCATTGATGGGGTGCTTAAGAGAGCTCTCGGGTGATTCTACACCAGCCTGGCTTCTTGTAACCTGCAGCCAGCGATCCCTGTTGAGCCAAAGCCCAGGCGGTCTGGCTGCGGTCTCCCCCACACCCTCCGCGACGCCCGGGCCTTTCTCTCCTTCAGCTCAGAGAGACTTGTCCCTCCTGCCTTAAGGTGGAGTGTGGTCGGAGCTTGTGTGGTCGGAGGCGTGTGGGTGAGGCGCGGGGGGAGCCCTGCCTCGCCAGCCAGACGCCAGCCAGACGCCAGCCAGCAGAACACATGGTCTGGGTGTTCTACCCGTGTCTGGGTGTTCTACACTCTCATCCCTGCTCCCGTCTCGTTCTCTCCCAAGCATCTCAGCACCCACTGCTGTGTGCCTGCTCCTGCTACCTCTCTTTCTCTCACGCTCTTTCTCTCACTCTCTCTCTCTCACTCACACTCACACACAGACATTCAGGACACACACACACATATGCATTCAGTACACACACAGGCATTCAGTACATACACACAGACAGATATACAGTGAACAGACATATACATACACAAATATGTGGAATATATATCAGATCAGATCATCAGTGTTCATGGAAGGGTGTTGCTCTGAGGTCGTTTCTCCCAGCAGGCTGTGGGTTTAAGTGCTAGTAATACTGGTGTTTTTGTGGTTTGACACCTACTCACACCAACAAATGCATGCAGTGTTTCTCTCTCTCTCACACACACACACACACACACACACACAGACACACACACACATACATGAACCCCCCACACACCCACTACACAGACGCACTGTCACACACATCACACTCAAACCCACCCTCACGCACCCAACACAAACGCACAATCTTACGGGCACACAAACCCACACCCATAACACAAAATAAACACATAGACTCATTGTCACAAAAACACCCACTCACCAGTAATTCCCTTGCTTGTGTCCTGAGTGTGTGTGAAGGCAGGCTGGCTGGCCTCCAGGCCTCCAGGCTGCCAGGCCTCCCTCCTCTCAGACTGCAGAGGGACTGGCCTCCTCTCAGCCTTCCCTGTCCCCCCTCCCTGGGAAGATTACCTGAGCTAGCAGGAGCTTGGCTGGCTGGCTGACTACCTGGCTGGCTGACTACCTGGCTGACTACCTAACTGGCTGGCTGACTACCTGGCTGACTACCTGGCTGGCTGATTACCTGGCTGGCTGACTACCTGACTGGCTGGCTGGCTGACTACCTGGCTGGCTGAATACCTGGCTGTCTGGCTGACTACCTGGCTGGCTGACTACCTGGCTGGCTGACTACCTGGCTGGCTGATTACCTGGCTGGCTGACTACCTGACTGGCTGGCTGGCTTGACTACCTGACTGGCTGGCTGACTACCTGGCTGGCTGACTACCTGACTGGCTGGCTGACTACCTGACCTGCTGGCTGGCTGATTACCTGGCTGGCTGACTACCTGACTGGCTGGCTGGCTGACTACCTAACTGGCTGGCTGATTACCTGACTGGCTGGCTGATTACCTGGCTGTCTGACTACCTGACTGGCTGGCTGATTACCTGGCTGGCTGACTACCTGACTGGCTGGCTGATTAGCTGTCTCACTACCAGGCTGACTACCTGGCTCGACTGACTGACGGTTGCCTGTTTTAGCACCTATCTGGTCATGGAGGCGTGCTCTTCAAGCTCCACAGTAGTGCACGAAGGAAGGGCGGTTTCTTCTTTACTTCTTGTCTTTCATTAGTCCCCTAGTGTGTGCGTGTGTGTGCGGGCGTGCGTGTGCTCATTCGTTCATTAGTCTTTTACGATACATTCTCAAGTTCCAGAGTTATCATTCTCACTCATGAATATGCATCAGCTGCAGTTAAATTCAGTACGACACTTTCCAACAATAAATGTCCTATTACCCCTGGATTGTTCCTGGGGTCATTTGGATGCAGTAGGCTGAGATCTTTAAACTGGAAATGGCTCCTAAATCCTTAGAACCACCATGTAATGAATCTGGGATTGGTGAGTGGGTTTAATGCTTCTGCGTCGCTAGTGTGGGAAGCTTGTCACCTTGTCAAGTTCAGAGGTTTTATTGCCGTTTTAATGGATTATGATGAGCGCCATAGTGATGGATGTCGTTCCCCCCCTTCCCCCATATGCACTGTTGATTTGACCAGCTCTGGGGTGAACATGCCCCCTACATGCACTGCTGCACAAGCTCTGGGGTGAAGCGTTTGTATTTCCCCTCTCAACGTAGTGGGTACGATTGCCAAACGGACTTATCCGCCAAGATTGAATGCACCATCGAACACAAACACTGGAATGGTTTCTTAAGCACAGGTCGTATATTACAAAGACAAGACGGGAGAGAGAGAGAGAGAGAGAGAGAGAGAGAGAGGAAAGAGAGGGAAAGAGAGAGAGGGAGAGAGGGAGGAGGAGGGAGAACAAAGGGTCAGATCCACTGCATGCCCCTGGCCTCCCTGAGGGGAACGAAGGATCCTAGTTTACTATGGAGGAGAGGAGGGGAGATGTGGAGGTTAGGAGGGGAGGAGAGGGGGGAGGTGAGGAGAAGAGGGGAGGTTAGGAGGTGAGGAGAGAGTGGAGGTTAGGAGGTGATGAGAAGTAGGGAGGTGAGGAGAAGAGGGTGGTTAGGAGGTGAGGAGAGTGGAGGGTTAGGAGGTGAGGAGAAGGGGGGGTGGTTAGGAGGTGAGGAGAGAGTGGAGTTTAGGAGGTGAGGAGAAGAGAGGTGGTTAGGAGGTGAGGAGAAGGGGGGGTGGTTAGGAGGTGAGGAGAAGAGAGGTGGTTAGGAGGTGAGGAGAGTGGAGGTTAGGAGGTGAGGAGAGTGGAGGTTAGGAGGTGAGGAGAAGGGGGGGAGGTGAGGAGCTGAGGAGAGTGGAGGTTAGGAGGTGAGGAGAAGGGGGGTGGTTAGGAGGTGAGGAAAAAGAGAGGTGGTTAGGAGGTGAGGAGAAGAGAGGTGGTTAGTAGGTGAGGAGAAGAGGGGAGGTTAGGAGGGAGGAGAAGAGAGGTGGTTAGGAGGTGAGGAGAAGAGAGGTGGTTAGGAGGAGAGGAGAGAGAGGGAGGAGGGGGAGTGAGGAGAAAACGTAGCAGAGAAAAGGGTAAGAGAAGAGAATGGGTAAGGGGTGAGAGGTGGAAATGGTAGGTAGAGGTGAAGGAATGGTTTGGAGAGGGGGATGTGGAGAGGTGAAGGGGGCGAGGAGAGGAGAGAAGAGGGGGGTGAGAGGCGTAAATGGGGTTCAGGTAGGTAGAGGTGAAGGAGAGGCAGAGAGTTAGGAGTAGCCCTGTTCCCCATAATCCCGTTCCAGCTGTGTGGAGTGTGGTGACACCTCTACAGGAGGTTCTCTCTAATAGCTCCATCTTTCACCCCGGAAAACACCCTGCCAACACCAGCATGATGTACGACAACATGTCTGCTTCACCCCAACACCCCAACACCCCCGTCCCCCATCCTCGTTTTCCTCCTCCACTCTGTCACTACTACCCTAGATAACATACCTCCTTGTCTTCCCCCCCCCCTCTCTCTCTCTTTCCATTTATCTCCATCTTCTCTCTCCCTCTCTCTCTCCAGTTTGACAAAGCCTATGCCTACAGCATCCGCCACATGTTTGGGAAGGAAGGCAAGAGGACCGACTACACTCCCTACAGCTGCATGAAGGTGATTCTGTCGAACGCTCCCAGCCAAGGCGACCACCACGGTGAGGATAAACCAATGACAGGTGGCCTTTTTTGCCGTCATATTTAGTCTCAGCCAATGACAAACGTACTTAGCCGTAGCCAATGAGAAGTGGCGCCGCTTTGTTGTGACCGTGCCCATCCGTTGAAGGGAGTGCAGCTTGGCGGACGTGCCAGCAGGCTGTGTTTGTGGGAGCTGATATCCCAGTGAACCCAACCGTGACCAACACAAGCCCCGGTCTGATGGGGTCACGGGGTCAACCTCGGAAGCCTTCACAGAAGGGACACCTGCTGTGAACGTTCCGCGTGTCATTAGTTCAGCTGGAGCGTTCATCCAGGGCAGGCAATGTACACATACTGCATGTAGAAGGTTCAGTAAGAGAGTGATCAGACGGGCCTAGTTCTACCAGTACGAAAGGTCAAGGAGCCGTCTGTGGTCAGCTGTCGTGTTCGTCCGTTCACCCTCAGAGCACGGCCGTCCAGAGCCCCGGCTCACAGGAGCTCATGACAACGTCATCAAACTCGTTGAGATTTCCCTCGAAGGGAAACCTTTTTCAAGCAAAGCCATTTTGGTCGGTTTAAATCCTGGCGGAACTCTAATGAACTCCTAACCATGTTAAATGTCACCACTAATGGTTTAATACAGATCTAAAATAATTTGCTGAAATTGAATTAGTTCTAATTTATTTTTGGGGGGTTATGTGGTTATTTCTCTCTATGTTTAGTGTGTTTGTGTGTAGTTCTACAGTGTGTGTGTATATGCCAGTTTGTGTGTGGTACTTCAGTGTGTGTGCGTGTGGTACTTCAGTGTGTGTGTGTGGTACTTCAGTGTGTGTGTGTGGTACTTCAGTGTGTGTGTGTGATACTTCAGTGTGTAAATGTGTTTGTGTGTACCAGCGTGTGTGTGTACCAGTGTTGTCCCTCCTCCTCTAACAGGGTTTCCTCCCTGGTTCTGCAGGGTGTGTGTGTGTGTACCAGTGTTGTCCCTCCTCCTCTAACAGGGTTTCTTCCCTGGTTCTGCAGGGTGTGTGTGTGTGTATCAGTGTTGTCCCTCCTCCTCTAACAGGGTTTCCTCTCTGGTTCTGCAGGGTGTGTGTGTGTGTACCAGTGTTGTCCCTCCTCCTCTAACAGGGTTTCCTCTCTGGTTCTGCAGGGTGTGTGTGTGTGTATCAGTGTTGTCCCTCCTCCTCTAACAGGGTTTCCTCTCTGGTTCTGCAGGGTGTCCATTCCGTCACAGTGACCCTGAGCTTCTGAAGCAGAAATTGCTGTCCTATAAGGTCCCTCCTTCTGGAGTCAACCAGGTGATGCCCTGCACACACACTCACACACACACACACACACCACCACCACACCAGCGCACACACTCACACACTCACACACCACTCATACACACACGTAGTAATGTTCTGTATGAACACTGTTGAACACATCCTTTTTTCAGTAGTAATGTGCTGAGCGCAGCAGAATGTAGTGTGAGGTTGGTGGAGTTGAAAATAAGGCAGGAGCAGGGAAGTTAATTGATATTTTCTCCAAACTGAGAGTTTTGTAAAGCAAAGCAGTTTTGGTCTGTTAAAAATATTGCCTGAACTCTAATTGACTTATAACCATGTAAAATGTAACCGCTAATGGTTTTGTACAGTTCTAAAGAGTTTGCTGAAATCGAATTAGTTTTTTTTATATTATTATTTTTCTCTAATAGGAGTCATTTACCTCACAGATGTTTAGAGTTGTGTGCTGGTGGTTGCAGCTGCTGTAGCTGGGTTAGAGAAATACAGTACAGGATGGTAGCTGGGTTAGAGAGAGATACAGTACAGGATGGTAGCTGGGTTACAGAGAGATACAGTAAAGGATGGTAGCTGGGTTAGAGAGAGACACAGTACAGGATGGTAGCTGGGTTAGAGAGAGATACAGTAAAGGATGGTAGCTGGGTTAGAGAGAGATACAGTACAGGATGGTAGCTGGGTTAGAGAGAGATACAGTACAGGATGGTAGCTGGGTTAGAGAGAGATACAGTACAGGATGGTAGCTGGGTTAGAGAGAGATACAGTACAGGATGGTAGCTGGGTTAGAGAGAATACAGTACAGGATGGTAGCTGGGTTAGAGAGAGATACAGTAAAGGATGGTAGCTGGGTTAGAGAGAGACACAGTACAGGATGGTAGCTGGGTTAGAGAGAGACACAGTACAGGATGGTAGCTGGGTTAGAGAGAGATACAGTAAAGGATGGTAGCTGGGTTAGAGAGAGATACAGTACAGGATGGTAGCTGGGTTAGAGAGAGATACAGTAAAGGATGGTAGTTGAGTTAGAGAGAGATACAGTACAGGATGGTAGCTGGGTTAGAGAGAGATACAGTAAAGGATGGTAGCTGGGTTAGAGAGAGATACAGTACAGGATGGTAGCTGGGTTAGAGAGAGATACAGTACAGGATGGTAGCTGGGTTAGAGAGAGATACAGTACAGGATGGTAGCTGGGTTAGAGAGAGATACAGTAAAGGATGGTAGCTGGGTTAGAGAGAGACACAGTACAGGATGGTAGCTGGGTTAGAGAGAGATACAGTAAAGGATGGTAGCTGGGTTAGAGAGAGATACAGTACAGGATGGTAGCTGGGTTAGAGAGAGATACAGTAAAGGATGGTAGCTGGGTTAGAGAGAGATACAGTACAGGATGGTAGCTGGGTTAGAGAGAGATACAGTAAAGGATGGTAGTTGAGTTAGAGAGAGATACAGTACAGGATGGTAGCTGGGTTAGAGAGAGATACAGTAAAGGATGGTAGTTGAGTTAGAGAGAGACACAGTAAAGGATGGTAGCTGGGTTAGAGAGAGAGATACAGTAAAGGATGGTAGCTGGGTTATGTGATACTGCTGCAGGTCTGCAGCCTTGGTACAGTGACATAGCTGGGTTATATGGTACTGCTGCAGGCCTGCATCCTTGGTACAGTGACACACGATCCAAGCCTGGTGAGTTCACTGCTCTCCGTACCCTAGCAACACTGTCTTTAAACCAAATCTGCTCCATATTATAAGACGCTCCCTTTTTAAAGCACTTCCAATGTGTTCTCTCACCACATTAAAGAGGGTTCAATGGTGCAGGTAATTAAATGAAGTTGTAAGGTCTGGCTGTTATGTTCTTCTAGAGTTATGGACTTTAATGCCTTCATTAAATTCACGGTTCTGGTTTTAATAGGGCCGTAAAGCTCACTGTTCAGTGTCTTATTGGGAACGAATACAGTACACACACGCGCACGCACACACATGCACATACAGGCTCCAGGTATGTGAGACTACAGTGTGATGTACATGTGGAGAGATCTGACGGTATTTAATTCCAGCTGAGAAATCTGTTTACAAGCTAGACTATCTGGTTTTCTAGTGACAACAGCCCATGTTTACACAGCACGCACTCGCACACACACAGCACACACACACACAAACACACACAGAGATGGTCCTCTTAATAGGAGTCTACCTGTACCATAGTAGTTTACTGAATACAATTCATGGTTATGTTTGCAAGACTATCTCATGTACTCCACTACTGATTCGAGGAACTGATATTCTGTAACTGTTTGTTCTGTAGAGATCTCATCTTTTTCCTTTTCCTCACAGCTCCTAAAAAAAACCACCACCACTAAATAAATAACAACCTCCAAGCTTTCATTTCCTGCTGTGAATTGACCAATTGAAAAGTCTCTCCTTCAGAGGTGTCAGGCGTGCATGTGGCACGTCGTAGCCACGCGTGTGCCGCCTGAAAACACTCCTCTCTAAATGGATCTCTTTTCCATCAAACTGTCACCAGGAGCCTCAAGTACAGGCTTGCTGTCTACGTGGGTCGTGTTTACGTTACCACCCCAGCAGGAAATCATCAATTCAGCTTCCAAGACCTTCTACGTTACACGCGAGCGTGTGCGTGCGTGCGTAGGGAATCTGTTTTAAATATTGATTGGATGGTGAAGCCAGTTGCCCGCCACTAAGGACGCAGAAGAACTGGAGTGCTAATTTAGTAGAACAGTTTGGCCCACAGGGACCTCCTCATCAAGTGAGATGAATCACCTGACCCATGAGGAACCTAGCGACTCACATAGACACCCGGGGGAGGGGAGGAGAGGAGGCAGGGAAAAGAGGAGGCAGGGAGGAGAAGAGGCAGGGAGGAGAAGAGGCAGGGAGGAGAAGAGGCGGGGAGGAGAGGAGGCAGGGGAGGAGGGGAGGCAGGGAGGAGGAGGAGGGAGGAAGAGGAGGGAGGAGAGAGGCAGGGAGGAGAAGAGGCAGGGAGGAGAGGGAGGCAGGGAGGAGGGGAGGAGAGGAGGCAGGGAGGAGGGGAGGAGGGAGGCAGGGAGGAGAAGAGGCAGGGAGGGGAGGAGGGGAGGAGGGGAGGAGGGGAGGAGGGGAGGCAGGGAGGAGAAGAGGCAGGGAGGAGGGGAGGAGGGGAGGCAGGGAGGAGAGGAGGCAGGGAGGAGGGGAGGCAGGGGGAGGGAGGAGAAGAGGCAG
The DNA here is from genome assembly GCA_903064625.1 of Mallotus villosus. Classification (NCBI taxonomy): domain Eukaryota; kingdom Metazoa; phylum Chordata; class Actinopteri; order Osmeriformes; family Salangidae; genus Mallotus; species Mallotus villosus. The sequence goes on along the minus strand of CAEFZP010004592.1, from coordinate 673,044 downwards.
GGAGGAGGGGAGAGGATTGAAGGGAGAAGGAGGGAAGATGACTTACTTCAGTGTCTTTGACAGGATGGTAAGTGGGATATTTTGTTGAGAGGGAGAGCGATGGAGAAAGGGGGGAGGGAGAGAGAGGGAGAGAATAGGAGGATGAATGCCCAGAGCTGGAGAGTGCCAGACAGACACAAGCCTAAAGAGAGAAGCCGTCAGTGATGTGACCTGGAGGTCGTCTGCCCTGCCCTCTCACCACGGTTCTGCCCCTGCCACCTCTGACCTCAGTGGTCACGACCAACACGTCACCCCTCTGCTCCCCACTCTGGCCTCCATGGCAACCACCTCGCACCAGGGGGCAGAGGCTCAGACAGACCGACAGGACAGCACAATATATATTCATAAGATGCTATGGGCTCCAATTTGCCTCCTTTGCCTTTTTTATTTCTCTCCTCAGTGGTGTGTGCTGCACCAGAGAGAGTGAGACTGTGTTTGGTCTCCTTAGTGGTGTGTGCTGCACCAGAGAGAGTGAGACTGTGTTTGGTCTCCTCAGTGGTGTGTGCTGCACCAGAGAGAGTGAGACTGTGTTTGGTCTCCTCAGTGGTGTGTGCTGCACCAGGGAGAGTGAGACTGTGTTTGGTTTCCTCAGTGGTGTGTGCTGCACCAGAGAGAGTCAGACTGTGTTTGGTCTCCTCAGTGGTGTGTGCTGCACCAGAGAGAGTGAGACTGTGTTTGGTCTCCTCAGTGGTGTGTGCTGCACCAGAGAGAGTGAGACTGTGTTTGGTCTCCTCAGTGGTGTGTGCTGCACCAGAGAGAGTGAGACTGTGTTTGGTCTCCTTAGTGGTGTGTGCTGCACCAGAGAGAGTGAGGCCTGTGTTTGGTCTCCTCAGTGGTGTGTGCTGCACCAGAGAGAGTCAGACTGTGTTTGGTCTCCTCAGTGGTGTGTGCTGCACCAGGGAGAGTGAGACTGTGTTTGGTCTCCTCAGTGGTGTGTGCTGCACCAGGGAGAGTGAGACTGTGTTTGGTCTCCTCAGTGGTGTGTGCTGCACCAGAGAGAGTCAGACTGTGTTTGGTCTCCTCAGTGGTGTGTGCTGCACCAGAGAGAGTGAGACTGTGTTTGGTTTCCTCAGTGGTGTGTGCTGCACCAGAGAGAGTGAGGCCGGTGCTGTTTTAATGGCCGGCTCTGATGAAGCTCCGTAATTAGCCGCAGCAGCACACTGGGGCGTCTGAGCACAAAGGCTCCATCCATCACGGGGAAATGATTCTCCGGCGGTATTGGTCAATGTCACATTGCGTCTGTGAGCAACAACGTTCATGTTTCATTTACATGAACGCTCTTTAACCCGTTTACTCTTCCATCCCTCTCTCTCTCCCCCATCTTTCACTCTCTCCATCTGTTTCTCTTCCTCTCTCTCTCCCCTCTCTCTCTCTCTCTCTCTCTCTCTCTCCTGCAGATCCTGGAGCTGGTGAAGGGGATGCACTTTCAGCTCGCCTGCCAGAAGTATTTTGAGCTGACACACAATGTAAGGACGCTGCTTATTTGGAAGAGGAAGTTCTGGGCAGCTGGGGCGGGTTCGCTTGTTTCGCATCTGGGGGCAGCCCTGCAGCTAAGACGACAAGGCTCCAGAGGGCGCCAGCAGGGTTACCACATCCATCATTGGCTGTCAAAGATGCTTACTTCATATTGGTTTATGATGACATCCTAGATTAATGTAGACTCCTGTGAATGCTTAATTTATTGGATTTAACGTCTTTGAAATGAGACCTCTTGATCTGCCGTTTCAAACACGTTTAAGGTTTTTAATGTTGAATGACTATTTAGAGAACAAGAAGTGGGGGACATACCAGTGAAGCTCTACAAGCAGGTCTTTAGTACCTGATGTCCTTGTAGAGTAGCACTGTTTAGCCTGTCAGTCAGTCAGATTGCCTTGACGTAGGTCCCAGGGTTTCAGAATCGGTGTGTTTTTCCCTCTGTTAACCATAGAAGCAAATGCTGTCGGCCGTGGGGAACATGCTAATAATTTGGGGTGAGTGTGTGTTCACAGCCTGTGTGGTTGTGTGTTGCTGCAAAGTTGATTGTATTGAAATGATCCGGCTTGTTAGCTGAGACTGCAGGGAGAGTGTTGCTGCTCCTGTTCCTCTCCCCTGTGAGAGCAGTAATCCAGAGAGAGATGTCACTCAGGATTAGGTCTCTGAGAGGTCTCTCCATCCCATCTTCCATCCCCTCCTCCCATCACAGTCACACATCGCTCGCCATCCCACTCCACGCAATCCCAGTCCCTCCAGCCATCTTCCCTCCATCCCCTCCATACCTCCACTCCATCCCCATCCTCACTCCATTCCATGTTTCCCTCCTTCCTCCATCCCCCTCTTTCCCCATCTTCCCTCCTCCTCCCTCCTCTCCTACCCCTTCCATCCTCCCCTCCTCCCTCCCCTCCTGTTCTCTTCCCCCACCCCCTCCTCCTGTAGATGGTTAGGATCTGTGCAGAGTGATCACTCCTCTGGGGTGTGGAGGAAGTGATCACTCCTCTGAGGAGTAACTAGAATTCTCAATGTGTTTAATAAGCAGCCCCGAGCCAGGGAGAGGATATAATCCCTTGAACACCTCAGATACGCTTGACAGAAGCAGCTTCCCCGTGTCACCCATGACAGGCTTCTGATCAGTCCGTTCGTCACGATCCCAGACGTCGGATACGCGTGTTTACGACAGCCCCAGTTCGTGACTCTCCCGTGTCCCCGTCCGGGATGTGTTCGCGAGGGGTCAATCCACTTTTTCAAACGACTAAATCGATTTATCTCCCGAGTCAGTTTGAGCCAGTCCTCCTCTCTCTCGGACCGCTAGCACTGTTTGTGTTCTTCATTCTTCGACAGCCTTAATTGGGTAGGATAATGGTTTATTAAGTACTCAACTATTGCCCTACCCTGCCCAGATTGGTCTCCCCTGCAGAAGTTGCCCATATATCAACCAGAGATCATAAAAGGGCCCCCAGCCAGTCATTCATAATTGAAACGAATCTCTGTGGTAATTAAAGAGCTTCAGTGGGTGGAGTATTACTCAGTGGTAGAGCGTTTGATTGCAGATCTAAAGCGCCCAGGTTCAAACCCCCCGGACGTGTCTTTGGGGAGCGACCGCTAAATCAACACAATATTATATTCCAACATTTTAATCATACAGGGCATTTCTATGGCTATTAAACACTGTAGTGTAGACAGTCATGAGGAACGACGACTTAAACTGTGTTTAATGTTCCATTGGCTAAACGGGATTGCGGTCGGCTTCCAAGGGCATCGGGCTGGGGGGTGGGCTCTAAGCAGGGGAGAGAGGGGGTGCAGGTGCTCTAAGGGGGGGTGGGCGGAGGGGTCTAAGGGTGGAGAGGGAGTGGAGGAGGGGTGGGGGGAAGGGCTCTAAGGGTGGAAGAGGGTTGGGGGGGTGGGCGGAGGGCTCTAAGGGTGGAGGAGGGGGGGGGGATGGGCTCTAAGGGTGGAGGAGGGTTGGGGGGTGGGCGGAGGGCTCTAAGGGTGGAGGAGGGTGGGAGGAGGGCTCTAAGGGTGGAGGAGATGGGCTCTAAGGGTGGAGGAGGGTTGGGGGGTGGGCGGAGGGCTCTAAGGGTGGAGGAGGGGTGGAGGAGGGGGTGGGGGGAGGGCTCTAAGGGTGGAGGGAGAGAGAATGCCTCACTACCGCCCTGCTTTCCTGTCATGGGGAGGAGGGTAATTCCCCCGAAATAAATAAGATGGCAGCGCTGATAAACGGCTCATTCTAGCAGCCTCTGAGAGATGAGGAATCTCGCCCGCATCTCTCCATGCCCACATGAAATCCACATTCATGAAATTCATGAGTCATATTTCAGTCTTGACTGCTTGTATGGGCTGGCGTGTGACATTAATAAGCATATTAAAGCATCCTGGTGCGTCTGGGCCAGTGGAACCATCCTCCCTGCTCATGGGATGAGTCCGTCCTCCTTCTCCTCTCCCCTGGAACTCTGACAGGCACCTGCTTCCAATACGTCTGTCAAATACTTGGGGCGCGCTTGATTTAACTTACTCAATTTGATTGAAACTAAGGAAACCTTCCCAAAATGACAGATGTTAATTGAACCATCAAAACATTAAACTACTTCGATGTGTTTGGTGTAATTAGATTAACGTTAGCCTCTAAATTTAGACATTAGATAGAAGGCTGTCTCCAGATTATTTGAGGCAGATATAAAGCTGCCTCTAAATTATACCTGAGGCAGCGAGACGACTACCTCCACATTATACCTGAGGCAGAGAGGAGGCTGCCTCCACATTATACCTGAGGCAGCGAGACGACTACCTCCACATTATACCTGAGGCAGAGAGAAGGCTGCCTCCACATGCTACCTGAGGCAGAGAGGAGGCTGCCTCCACATGCTACCTGAGGCAGAGAGGAGGCTGCCTCCAGACACCAGCTGGCTGCTGGAGCACAGTGATGGGGGCTGCTCCTTCCTCCTTGACAGCATCTAATAAAGATCAGAATGGAATACTTCCGTGATGAAATATTTACACAAGGGCAATAAATCAAACAATAGCAACCGTAATGAAATGGCATCCTGAGGAGGATGGGATGGGGTGTTACACTGCTGCCCGAATCACCCAGGATTGATTTGTTTCAGGGTTTTTTCTTTGTCTTTGGTTAGACTGGGGGTCGCTTCATTTTTGCATGCTTTTGCAAGCCCACTAGAAGCCCACGGGGGCTGTTCATCTGAGAAGTTCTAATGTCAGCAGATGAGTCCACACTTGACTCTGAGTGTGTCTGCAGGTAGCACAGACAGGCGGGACACGCTCCACACGTAACACGCCACCGTGCACCTGCAGTGGTACAACACAGGAGGCAGGAGGTTCAGATCAGATGTTCTTTAGTGTGGTGTGGTGTGCCTTGTGAGAAGCAGTGTCACAGAGGGCTTCACATACACCCGCTCAACTGATACCTAACGCTAACCTTTAAAGACGACAACGGAAAAATACTTCTGAGAGAAGACGCGTTAGAAACCTTGTGAGGAGCAGTCCACTGAGGGAGCCCCCCCCCTCCAGAGACGCTTGGTGACAGAGAGGTGCAGAACACAGGCTGAACACAGTCATGCAGGAAGAGTAAAGATGGGGAGGGGGGGGGGTGTTCAAACACAGATGTCCAGAGATGTCCAAGTCAGTGGAGCATCCTCAGCACTCTGCGCTGGCTCCCGTCATGAGTCACAGGCTCATTATTATTCCATCAGTTCAAAATGGCGTTGTTTCCTGTTACGCTCAGCTGTAAGAGGTTCGCTGTCCCTGCTCACTTAGCTCTCCCAGGTCCTCAGAGCTAACCGCCAGCCTCTCGTTTCAGATCGAAGACTCCGGCTTCTCACTCAACCACCCCAACGAGTACTTCCTGGAGAGCCAGAAGCTGCTGGGGGGGGGCAGGGAGGTGAAGAAAGAGCTGGAGCCCCCGAAGGGCCCCAGTGCCCCCCGCACCACCGCCGGGGCCCCCCAGGCCCCTGCAGAGAACACCGAGGATCTGGAGAGCTTCTTCATAGACGGCTGATGGCACTGCTGTTGAGACGACACATTCACTCTGTCTACGGAGGAGTCTCCTATACAGATATATGGACATACAGTACATGCTGTATATGAGCTATACCTTTTCTTTCTTGTCTTTTTGTCATTCATACAAATTCCCCCGAAGCATTTCGTAGTTGTTTTTAGTTGTTTTTCCCACCAGCAGTAAAGGGACTGTCTATTTTGGGTGAGTGTGCAGTTTCCAAGGCTCTCACTGTGTGGTGCAGTAGAGAAGCCAAACTCAGACCTGACTGAGCATCGCACACAGATGCATGTCTGATTTCATGCTCTGTTCCTGCATCTCCATTAGCCTCTGCCGGTGTGGATGCCTGCTGGAACTGATTATGGAACATTTCCTTCTGTTGTGTTCTGCTTTGATCTGCATGGCACTGGGGTTGATCAATTCACCACTCGCACTCCTCCACCTTCTTCTCCACCTGCTCTTGTAATGCCTCCTATCTATCTTATTCTCTCTTCCTCCTTGTCCTTCTCATCCCCTACTGCTCCTCATACTTATTTTTCTCCTCCTCCTACTCCTATTCTTTCTTACCCCTCCTTCCCTCCCTCCTTCTCGCCCTCCTCTCTCTCTCCCTCCTCCTCCCTCCTTCTCGCCCTCCTCCCTCTCTTCCTCCTCCTCCCTCCTTCCCTCCAGGTGTAAACAGAGATGGCTTATCCGCCTCGGTTTTCCCTTCTGATGACTTGCCTGCTCCGTAGTCACATGACCGTCACATTACCCAGCAGCCCCTGCAGAGGTGTCGTTGTTTGCGTTTAGGGAGGGAAGGCAGGAGAGCAAACACAGACGCATCTCTGATGAACGGCAGCTCGGCTGCGTTGGAAGAATCCTGATGCGTTGACCAAAGCTCACCTGGCATGATGGTTTGGACCTGCAGCCAACAATGCCCTCAGTCTGAACTCTAGCATATTGTCTCATATGTTGTATAATGTTTAAGATGTCATCCTTGTGTTGGTTGTTAAGATCCAGGGAGTTTCTGTGTTGCATAACTGTAAAATTAAAGTTTTCAAAATAAAGTGATACTTTTGTATTTTGTGGTGTTTAATGTGCTCACACCTTCAACATGTGTGGAGGCAGTGGGTTAGGTTAACAGCAGTTTGACCGTTACTGAATGAAATGGTATCATGGATGTAATTGTAGACATTTTGGGGACTATACAATAAGCAATATTATATACATCGGTATATTGTATACTGTGTATGTATATTTACATGCAAAGTATAGAAACAGTATACCGTTTCATTTAAACGTCAAGTCATAAAGTTAAAATGTTTTTTCTCAGGGTCAAATTAATTGAGAACACGTACTGCTTTAGAAAGGAAAATGACTTGGTCTGACCTTAAACGATGTTAAAGTAGACACTGATATAAAGGTATAGTCCAAACAAATGAAGGATTAGGCGTAGTGATTTATCGCAAAGCAGAACTCTGGATTGGATAACTTTGTAAAGAAAGGCCTATTAAAAGGCAGCCTTCATCATTGTCTCCTCACTACAAAGAACGTCTGTTTCTCCTGTCCTCTGCATGTGTAGACCTGCATGTCCACCTCTCCCCCTCCCTCCCAGCCCCCTCCTGGCTTCACTGATGGCTTTCGTGCTCTCTTCTGACAGTGCCATGAACAAGCTCTCCCAGCTAAATATAGACCCAATTAGACCCGCACAGGGCTCGGGCTTGCCATGCCGCATGTAAATGTCTCCCCTGGCTGAACAGAGAAGTAATGGTGCCATTACCGGACACATTGAGTGAAGGCCGTGGTGAATACATGCTATTTTGTCCAAATTATTGTAACTTTCCCTACGTTGTGCCCCATACAACAGGACTCACAATTGTCATATAATTCTTGACCTTTATAGCCGTCCACCAGAGAAACAGCACGGTATTTTCAGCGCGAAACAAAGGTTACATTTAGATTTGTTTATGCCCTAAAGATTGTGTCTTAACAAAACATGGATTGTTGTCCTTAATTGTTTCCCCCTTTACCTGTAGCTTTGCTGACATTTAGATCACATCTTTTTAGATTTCATATTTACAAGTTTAGCCCAAAAAGTTGTATTTTTTATTGCAGTAACACACTGCATTGCACCGTAATAAAAACAATGTCATGTAAAGTGTAACAGTAGTGCAATTATATTTCTTATGCTACTGCTTGTTTTACAACAATTTTTGTGTAGCCTAGGTAGGCCTACTATCGTCTATAGTTCATCCTGCCTCATTCTAACGGGCCGTTAATGCTTATTGCTTGCTAGAAGCGTCTGCCTCGACCGCCACGTTGCTGGAATTAAATTAGCTTTTGGAATCCGAGAGTGCTGCCCGACAGAGAGAGGATTTACGCAACATAATAAGGCGACTGGATATTAACTGTGCTCTGTCAGGCTGCTGTCAACACAAGACCTTGATGTTAAATTTGCGCATGAGCTTGCCCGCGTGTGACAACGCCGTCGCTGTGTTCTGCTGAAGTAGGTCTCCACCGGAGCGGCGCTTACTTCCACACACGGATTTAAACTCATTAGTCATAACCGAACCCTCGCTGCTCTCACCACGCTGCTCTGAGCAGTGACCTCACGTATTGGCTGGGCTGGTTCCTTCTCTAATGATGTAGGAATGATTTGATTTAGCAGGTTTTGGTGTGCGGCCGAACATGTCCCTCTAGCCGAGCATGCCTCACACCAGAGCTATTATCCTATGTATCTCAGATGGTCTCGAGCTGGCTGCTCGTCCAGACACTGAAGAACTGCATCCACAAGCCATGTGAGCGGGGTAGCCTAACTTGTCGCATGCTAAACCAGCTACATCCATATTAGAATTTTACAAGATTGGAGTCATTTCGATATGCTTTTTCTGGTATTCAATGTATTTGCTTAAGAGTACAGCTGCACAGATGGTATATTCTAGTATATCTATGCACTATGTCTATAAAGAAGGCTTTGAGGTGAATTCGCATTTTGACTTTAAAACACCTTCACACTCATCAAGCTTGACTTCTGTGCTTTACTTCTGTAGCTCCTTCTTAAAGCTTCAACACTGCGTCAATCTTCCTTGGAGCTCAATAGTCTGTCTTGGGCCCTTAGAATCGTCCTAACTTTTTCCCCCTATACGGCGCCCCTGGTGTTGGGTGTTGGCGTGTGACTGAAAGTTATTTAAATGTAGCCTATTATGTTATGTTAAGTTATGGTTTGTAAAAAGCCTCAGAATGGGACATGCGTGAATATAATAATAATATAATAGTGTTTTGTTTGTAGCCTAGTCATTTAGCGGACATCTTCATCCTGTTCAAGGGAAATATGACTCTTTGAGCTCTTCATCTGATGTCAAATACTGCATGAGCTAAACCCACTACAAAATAGACCATCATACTGTAGTTGTAGTGTAGCTGGTGCAATAACTGTTCTGGAACGAACTATGTTTATCTGAACTGCCTCATGTTGAGATTGAATCTGGTTTTGTCGTGAAACAACTCCGACTTTCAGCTCAGTCCACCTGCCTCAGTTATTGTGATGGGCCGTCCCTGGGGGATTGCTTTATAGACAACAGGTGCGAATCCTCCTACTCCAAACGTGATGAAAAAACACTAGAAAACACAAATAAACCCATTTTGCAGTTGATCTGCTTCTATGCAGGAATCATTTCCTCCTTAGCGCGCTCCACTTCAAGCCCCTGCGCTAGAGAAGCTCTGAGTTTTACACACCAAAGGAGGTTGGGATTAAGTCCTGATTGTGATGACTGAGGTGGAAGATTAAAGACAGTTATCATTTATAATGTACTGGTTCCAGGTCAGGTAAGATAGAGACCTTTACAGTTCCAAACAGCGTGTCACAAAGAGCTATACAGGTCTCTGGATCCTGAGAGGGATTTGGAATGGTTTTACAGAGGAGTATGAATCACGCCCACTTTAGAACATCCTTTAACTGGGCATCTTGTAGACATTTCTAGTGTTTCATCTCTAAAATGGCAGTTCTACAGAAGACCAGCAGATGTAGAAGACACAGTTTTAACCTCAAAGAAGAGCAGGGCTGGGAAATTATCTCTCTTTTAACATGGCTTTGAACCACACACACACACACACACACACACACCCACACAAACGCACCAGAAGCTTACTAATTAGCAGGGGCTTCTGGTGCACAAGGTTCCCTGCTGGGAATCACATCCCCATCACTCCACCACCTCTTTGCATATCCTCGTTCAACCCTTCCCACCTACTCCGACCCGCCGTGGCAGTCCCTGTGGCAGCCAAAGCAAGTTGGACCTGGAGCGTTGCTCTCAGGGATGTGTGGAGGTGGGGAGGAGAGAGACAGATGAGGGAGGAGAGAGGGTTGGACCTGGAGCGTTGCTCTGAGAGATGTGTGGAGGTGGGGAGGAGACAGACAGATGAGGAGGGAGGAGAGAGGGTTGGACCTGGAGCGTTGCTCTGAGAGATGTGTGGAGGTGGGGAACCTGGAGCTGAAGGAGGAAGAAGAAGAGAAGAAAGAAAGAGGTGGAAGAAGAAGAGATGGAGTTTTAGGAGGATTAGAGATAGGAGAGGAGCTGGGTAACGAAGATAGAGAGGAGGAGGAGAAGGGTAGAGATGGTAGGAGGAGAAGGGGGAGGGGTTAGAGATGAGTAGGGGAGGAGGCAGAGGGTTACGTGACGGAGAGGGAGCTAGAGGGTAGAGATGAGGCGGCGGAGTCGAGAGGTCAGATGGGAGAGGAGACGGAGGCGTATAGATGAGGAGGTCGGGAGGAGAGTAGAGTGAGGAGGGGAGAGATGAGGAGGACATGGGACGTTTGTTTCTACTTTCCGAGAACTTGTGCCCTCTACAGGTCAAAAGGCCATTAAATAGGAGAGTGACCTGTTGGAGGTGCGGCTGACTGGGAGCACACAGCTTTTGACCTTGCTATCTGATTGTTTGGCAGGATTACTGGTCGAGGATAGGCCTCACTGTTCTTGTGTATTCTAGGACTTTACTTATTCATTTATTTATTTGCAAACCAAAGTTGTAACGTCCGTGAGCAATAAACCAACCACTTGGAACCGTACTTGGACCTCTTTGGATCTCCCTTATTTCACTCAACAAGCGTCTAAGACCCCCCAGTCAACGCCAACAAACGTGACAACCAAAGGAACACTTACAGGATAAATGGTCACTATAGGAGGAGAGAGGGTAGGGATGAGGAGGGAGGAGAGAGATGAGGAGAAGAGATGAGAGAGGGTAGAGATGAGGAGGGAGGAGAGAGATGAGGAGGACAAGGGAGGAGAGAGGGTAGAGATGAGGAGGGAAGGGAGGAGAGAGGGTAGAGATGAGGAGGCAGGAGAGAGATGAGGAGGAGAAGGGAGGAGAGAGGGTAGAGATGAGGAGGGAGAGAGGCGACGAGAGGGACGGATGAGGAGGGTAGACGTGGGTAGCTGAGGAGGAGAAGGGAGGAGAGAGACAGAGATGAGGAGGGAGGAGCGAGGTGTAGCGATGAGCGGGAGGAGAAGGGAGGAGAGACACAGAGATGAGGAGGGAGTTTGCAGGCATTAGATCATGTGGCCTCTGAGGGGACAGTGACCAGCAGTGACAGGGGCAGGGCCCTGCGAGCTGGTGAGGTGATGGAGAGACTGACAGGACGACAGACGCTGCCAGCCAGACACTCTCCTGCAGCCCCGTGCTCTGCAGCCCCGTGCTCTGCAGCCCTGTGGTCTGCAGCCCTGGGTCTGCAGCCACAGTGAGGGACTGCTGCTGAAGTTGTGTTTCTGACACGCTTTAATGAATCACAGTAATAGCATGATAGGAAGGACATCTACGAGGCAATACATGAGGCATTGCTTGTCACTTTGGATAAAGGCGTCTACTAAATGAATAAAATGTCAAATGTGATGTAAATCTCAGTTCATAACACTGGACTATTACATTGAATATTCCCTTACATGCTCTTAGGAACAGTGTTGGTATGGCACTGTCCTTCCCTTTACAGTTCATGAAGGGAAGTGTATCTATGGCATATACATACAAACTGTAGGCTATATACAGTATCAGAGCCTGGTTGATTCAGGATTTTGGGGGCCAATACTGGGGAAGAAAAATTAAACTAATTCTTGTGTCATCTTATATTCTAGCTTTAGCATAAACACAGTTTTTGCAATGATCCCTCAAAAGTGTTTATCACACACGTGACAGACTAACGGAGGCAGGATATTTTACAGTTTAACAATCAAAGCTCTTATCCATGAGTCATGGACATCAGTGCTCGGAACAGATCTTTTTTTTCTGTTTCTTTATATCTTTTTTATATATATAATGCCATGCATTAAACATGAAGTGATTTTTTTTTCCCGTGGTCAAGTGCCAAACCAGAACCCTAAGGTGGTCTTTCTTTGTCTCCAGTCTCTAAACGCTGTAAAGGGTTTACAGAATCCATGTTATTCACATGAAGCATCTGCTTGATGCAGATTTCATACCAGCAGTGTGTGATGTGATGTGAAGTCCCAGAGTGCGTCTGGCGTTCCGAGGTGTCCGTAGCTCTCCACAAGACGTGTTTAATTATACGGCTATTTCCTGCTCCGCCATCCTCCTCTCCCTGCCACGCACTTGACTGGATCAGAGTCTCCAAGCTTCTGAAGGGCCATTAAGAGGCAATGTAAAATGAGTCCCTGGTCACGGACGGGACTGTGTGAGAGGCGAGGGGCCACACACACACACACTCATCCAGACCACACACACACACTCATCCAGACCACTCACACACTCTCATCCAGACCACACACACACACTCATCCAGACCATACACACACACTCATCCATTCAAGCCGTGTTGCACAAACATCAGATCATTGCGAGAAAGAGAGCAGTGGCAGTACTCCCAACCACTCCAAATAATCATGCAATGAAAAAACTTTTGTTGTGCATAGAGATGGACAAATCACCCCGGTGGAAGGTGATCACTACCCCCAGTGTTCTGTCCGCAGAGCACAGAGTCATGTGTAGGTGGTGTCTGTGTCATAAATAATGTTGGATGTGTTGTAGCGGCAACATCCCTTGGGTCTCCCCTCCCTCCCGCCCCCCTCAGCCCCCCTCAGCCCCCCCTCAGCCTCACTGGCCCCCATTCATGGTGCAGGAGGGTGATTATACCGCTGCAATCTCTCTGCCTGTAAACAGAACACATGTCCTCTGCTTCTCTCTGGGGGGGGGCGGGAGGGACACAGGGGCGACTGCTTCCCACGTGGGGGGCGTTGGGGGAGCACATTTTCTCTGCAGATAAGTTGTGTGTAATCAACACACTCCATCCTCCCCGATATTCCAAGCCTGTTGGAGATCATTAGCTGAAGTTCTTCTCTGTAAGACCCCACATCTTATCTCTGACACACAAGGGCAACCTGGTCCCACACTGCTAACATCACTCATCCCATACTAGCATGCTTATTAAACACTAACCCAACCGTCCTTGAGGAAAGAATTACAGAACTAAAGAACAATAGGAAAGCAATAAATAAAGACTGTATTGATCCTGACTGGTCGGCAGACTTTATGGACTTATACAGGCCTATCACATCTCTTATTGTTTTTACAGTATAAAGGCAGCATTTAATGTTTATCTCTGCCAGGAATATTTGTGTGTGTGTGTACAAATTAGAATGTGTTTAGTTTCCCACGATCAGTTCAAGAACCGGGCATCCTGCAAACTTCATATTCTGAATATGTCCTTTTTAGAACCCAACGGAGTGCAGATTGACATTGTTTGGATAAGCAGTTTGACAATAATGAGAAATAAAGAAAAAGGAAATCTCTTCCAGTCTCTTCACGTCCCAGCCCCTTCACTCTGATTGGTCTTCATGTCTGCAACGAGTTTCTTACTAATATCTTGAGAACCAAGCAGTTCATATTTTGCAATTGAACTAATGCGATTAACAAAGGTATGAAATGAAAATAAGCGTAGTAAGGAAAATAGGGAAATCTGAGCGAATTTGCTTTTACAACCGATATTCAGCTGCTTTCAAAGAGGCTGGCTAGCAAACAGAACGACAATATAAAGTGGACACTTTCAGTATAGATCAGTGAATTTGGTTACATAAATGTATGTGTTTACTGATGTCACAACTGCCAGCACATTGCAAATGTACAAGCGCTGTATGGTGAATTAGGCCTACAATTATGACAACTGGCTCAACCATTGTGCATGTTATAACTTCTGTTATGAACTAAATGTTTAGATGTTTGTGGTGGTAAGAACATTTAACAAAGAACCAATATAGTACATTTTGATCAACATAACATAAGCAATTTGTTAAGTAGGAAACAGCGGACAAATAAAGGCTACATAATCATTTGCATGAATGTTGGCCACCACAGCATTAGCAATTTGACTAGAATAGATGTGGAGGTTGAACAAACACTTCAGAGATGAAAGAGAATTTCAATTGTGATCCGAGAAATACAGGAACCAAAACCACTGAGAAGAACTGTCATCACCTGGGGCCAGTTGCATAAACGTAGTTTCAGACTATAGCCTTAGTCAGTCTTAAATTGTCAGGTTAGACTAGTCTAATTAGGTCTGTCTGTTGCATAAAGAGTAAAACTGACTTAAAGGCAGGGTAGGCAATCTAGTTGAGAAGCACTTTTTGTCATATTTGCCAAAAGTAACTTCACGTCTTGATAGCTAAAATAGCTAGCTTCGCAAAACTTGCATACCCTGCCTTTAATTTGAGATAGAAACGTTAGCCACCTCTCCCCCTGGCTAAGCCTTGCGGTAAGGGCTTAGTTGCTATGCCAACGGCCTGTTAGTACGTCAATATCTTTGCATAATTTATTACAAAAGGAATAAAGTTTGTTTATTTCAGCTGCAGAACATTTTAACTGGGGTCTGCTTTTCTGCTAAAATGTCATTTTATTAAACGAGTGAGTAGATGACAACATAACTCACTTTATTGATGCTAGCGCCAGCCATCAGCATTGGAGTTGTTGATACATGGAAGTAGCGTTGGGGATAAATTAAGAATACACTATTTGCTAATAAGACAACTTTTTCAATAGTGTATTCCTCCAACGGTTATCATCAGGTTTAAATGTATCAATCTTTGCCGCTAAGTGTCTTTATGTAACAGGTAAATTGAAGTGTCTATGGCAAGTCAGACCTAAATTGACATTGAACAGTGTAACTATTTTTATGTAACTAGCTCCAGCTACATCACATGCACTGCAATATCTGTTTATAATTGCTGAAATCTGTGTGTGACACCAACATCATCACTGTGCCCTATCTAGGAATCTGTGTGTGCCACCAATTTGATCAGGGCACTATGCACTATCTATAGGGAGTGAAATGTGGACAAGGGTGCTAAAGACAACTGAACATGAAGACTTTCAGTTTACTAATGAAGTGGAACACCATGTCAACAACACATAATGTTTCCTCTGAATGTTATCCAAAGCTCTCCTTGCTGGGGAGCAGCAGTCTGTAATAAATCATGCTGGCCATGCCTGCCTTGGGCTGTTCCCTCAGGATCAGCTGGCCAGCGTCCATGTGGAGACATCGGCCAAGCCAGATACTCAGCTGCCCCAATTTATTTGCCGCACAGCCTTCTCTTGAGAAATTGTTGTTTCACCAGCCAACCAACACCAAAGTCTGCACAGGAAAAGGGGCCCTCTTTTTTAGGATTTTTTTGTTTCGAATTTTGAAGACAAGATGAACAGGCAACCTTTTTTTGTTTGTTCTCATAAGTACTATACTGTTTTCTTCTCTGGCCGCCCACAAAGAACCCAACGGAGCAGGTGTTCAGCGGATTCAGGCGGGAACATTGTTATTTTATCTCACGGCACATCTGTACTTCTGATTCACTCAGAGTGCAGCACGCAGAGGGGCAGAAATGATGTTACTTCTTCTCCTCCTCCTCCTCTCCCCCACATCCCTCTCCTCCTCCTCTCTCTCCCCCACAGCCCTCTCCTTCTCCTCCTCTCTCTCCCCCACATCCCTCTCCTTCTCCTTCTCCTCCTCTCTCCCCCACATCCCCTCTCCTCCTCCTCCTCTCTCTCCCCCCGCTCTCTCCTTCTCCTCCTCCCTCTCCCCCACAGCCCTCTCCTTCCTCCTCCTCTCTCTCTCCCCCACAGCCCTCTCCTTCTCCTCCTCCTCTCCCCCCACCCCCTCCCTCTCCTTCCTCCTCTCTCTCTCCCCCCACACCCTCTCCTTCCTCCTCCTCCTCTCTCTCCCCCACACCTCCCCTCTCCTTCCTGCTCCTCCTCTCTCTCCCCCCCTCCCTCTCCTTCCTCCTCCTCTCTCCCCGCCCCGCCCTCTCCTTCCTTCTTCTCCTCTCTCTCTCTCCCTCTCCTTCCTCCTCCTCCTCTCTCTCCCCCCACCTCCCTCTCCTTCCTCCTCCTCCTCTCTCTCCCCCACATCCCTCTCCTTCTTCTCCTCTCTCTCCCCCCCCATCCCTCTCCTTCCTCCTCCTCCTCTCTCTCGCCCACATCCCTCTCCTTCCTCCTCCTCCTCCTCTCTCAGCCCTCTCCTTCTCACCTCTCTCTCTCCCCCACCAGCCCTCTCCTTCCTCCTCCTCTCTCTCCCCCCACAGCCCTCTCCTTCCTTCTCCTCCTCTCTCTCTCCCCCACAGCCCTCTTCTTCCTCCTCCTCTCTCTCTCCCCCCACAGCCCTCTCCTTCCTCCTCCTCTTCTCTCTCTCTCCCCCCACAGCCCTCTCCTCTCCTCTCCTCCTCTCTCTCCCCCACAGCCCTCTCCTTCCTCCTCCTCCTCTCTCTCCCCCACAGCCCTCTCCTTCTCCTCCTCTCTCTCCCCCACCGCCCTCTCCTTTCTCCTCCCCCTCTCTCTCCCCCCACATGCCCCTCCTCCTTCTCCTCCTCTCTCTCTCCCCCACCCGCCCTCTCCTTCTCCTCTCTCTCTCTCTCTCAGCCCTCTCATTCTCCTCCTCTCTCTCATCCCTCTCCTTCCTCCCCCTCCTCTTCCTCTGACTGTGTGTAATGACTGGCCTTTGACCACACACCTGTTCTGCGCGGGAGACTTCGCAGCAGGCTGGCACCCCAGGAAGTGGGGCACGTGGCGGAAAACATATTTCTGTGGAGTGGTGGGAGCTGGAGTCTGGAGAACTCCAGGGAGCTTAGACCTCTTACCGGCCCTGGAATGCAAATGATTCTGCGAGGTCGAGAGGAACTTATTAACGAAGTGGCAAGTCTACTGGATAACAGAGACACCGGAGGACAGAAGGGTTTTTTATAATTTCACCTTCTAGAACACGTATCATGCAGAAAGGACAGGCAATTCAACAAAAATGAGTTTACACTTATGATCAACAACAACTTTGTGAATTGGAATACGAGGGATGATAAATCATTAAGAAAGCATGAATATTATAAATAATTTTTCTTAATATTTATTAATGATAACTTAGTGTGCTATTCATGAAACATGCTTATTCAAACCTGTAATGATACAAACATAAAATAAACAGGGTTATATCCCCTGAAGCCACTCATTGATATTTTCACGATATCATAAGTATAATTGTAGGGTCAATCTGATCATTCCCTTACGGTGAAAGTACATCACTGGTAGGCCTGCATTGTTTATTTCCTAGTTTGCTTCTCTGTGAAAGAAAGCAGTAATTATCCCAAAACAGAGGCGCTGGGTCTTGTGTCTGATGTTTTGGAAATGCTCCTGTAGTCCAGAACACGAGATTGGTGATAGTTCAGACATGTGGAGTCTTGCTGTCAGGAAACCTGGCCATGTTGTTCTCCTCTGTGGTGAGAACGTGGGTCATCTGATAGTCGCTGAGGGTCACCTGACAGTAGCTGAGGGTCACCTGACAGTAGCTGAGCTGAGGGGTCACCTGACAGTATCTGAGGGTCCCCTGACAGTATCAACATCAGAACATCATGAGAACCTCAGGCATGTTGGTCCCTCCTTTCCCCTCTCTCTCTCCTCTCTCTCCTCTCTCCTCTCTCTCTCTCTCTCGTCTCTCTCTCTCTCTCATTCTCTCTCTCTCTCTCTCTCTCTCTTCTCTCTCATCTCTCTCTGCTCTACTCTCCTTCTCTCCTCTCTCTCGCGCTCTCTCCCTCTCTCCTCTCTCATCCTCTCTCCATCTCTTCTCTCGTCTCTCTCTACTCTCTCTCTCTCTTCTCTCTCCTCTCTTCTCCTCTCCTCTTCTCTTCTCTCCTCCTCTCTCATCCTCTCTCTCTCCTCTCTCTCATCCTCTCCTCTCTCTCTCCTCTCTGTGCTACTGAGTAATGAAAGAGAATCAGTGTGTGTGTGTTTTCCACACAACATTGCTGATAGTGTTGCTGTATGGGGAAACTTAATGAGCAATTGAAATTCTATTAAAATCCAGAACTTGGGTAAAGATGCAGTTATATGTCATACAATGGAAAGCTAAGAGAAGATTATTCAGGCGTTCAGAGGGCTGCAGGAGAAATGAGAGTTGACAGCCTGACCGCCCTGATGTAGCTCTGGTACCCACAGCACTGATAATTTCATTTCCTTCATGGTAATCAAAAGTTTCCAGTAGGTATAATTTAGTCTGGGGCTTGCTGAATGTCAACACAACTCCTGGTAGAAAAGGACGAATGCTCATGCCATTCAACGTTCAGCTGAGAGCTGGTATCATGTCATCAAAACGTATGTTTTTGTGGGGGTGTGACAGGAAGCTTGGCCAGGCATCTGATATAGAAATAGTGGACGGTACAGCAAGTATATGGTTGGAAGTGATCCTACACCGCATCGGTACAATATACCGTATGAAATAAAACCGCGGTTTATAACCTGATTTTAAATTGTTCTTGTGGTGGTGCGGTTTATATTTCGAAGTGGCTTATAGAATGTTTTTATAACACAACAGTAGACACTCTTTTAATGAATGCTATTTAAATATTAGTTAATTCCCGGGCAATAGAAAACATACATTACGCACTTACTTTAGTTTTCGTGTGTTACACATACTCGTGCATTGTTTGGTATCATTGTTCCGGGTATCAAGTGTGGCATATATTCAAGTGCGATTTATACTCAAATTTACAAACACAAAGCTCCTTTTCTGGTGAAAATGCGTCTTCTTTTCTGACAAATACGGTAGTCATGGATTTCAGTAAACATTGTCTATGCACAGCATTCTCACGGAGGTATGTGATGCTAGTGAAGTGTGCTCTGTCTTACAGTCAGTGTAGGCTTGTGTTTCACCAGTGTAGGCTTGTGTTTCACCAGGGCAGACTTGTGTTTCACCAGGGTAAACCTGTGTTTCACCAGGGCAGACCTGTGTTTCACCAGGGCAAACTTGTGTTTCACCAGGGTAGGCTTGTGTTTCACCAGGCCAGTCTTGTGTTTCACCAGGGTAGGCTTGTGTTTCACCAGGGCAGGCTTGTGTTTCACCAGGGTAGGCTTGTGTTTCACCAGGGCAGGTTTGTGTTTCACCAGGGCAGACTTGTGTTTCACCAGGGCAGACTTGTGTTTCACCAGGGTAGGCTTGTTTTTCACCAGGGCAGACTTGTGTTTCACCAGGGTAGGCTTGTGTTTTACCAGGGCAGACCTGTGTTTCACCAGGGCAGACTTGTGTTTCACCAGGGCAGACTTGTGTTTCACAAGGGCAGGCTTGTGTTTCACCAGGGCAGTCTTGTGTTTCACCAGGACAGACTTGTGTTTCACCAGGGTAGGCTTGTGTTTCACCAGGGCAGGCTTGTGTTTCACCAGGGTAGGCTTGTGTTTCACCAGGGCAGGCTTGTGTTTCACCAGGGCAGACTTGTGTTTCACCAGGGTAGGCTTGTTTTTCACCAGGGCAGACTTGTGTTTCACCAGGGTAGGCTTGTGTTTTACCAGGGCAGACCTGTGTTTCACCAGGGCAGACTTGTGTTTCACCAGGGCAGACTTGTGTTTCACAAGGGCAGGCTTGTGTTTCACCAGGGCAGACTTGTGTTTCACCAGGACAGACTTGTGTTTCACCAGGGCAGACTTGTGTTTCACCAGGGTAGGCCTGTGTTTCACCAGGGTAGACCTGTGTTTCACCAGGGCAGACTTGTGTTTCACCAGGGCAGGCTTGTGTTTCACCAGGGTACGCTTGTGTTTCACCAGTGCAGGCTTGCGTTTCACCAGGGCAGACTTGTGTTTCACTAGGGCAGGCTTGTGTTTCACCAGGGTAGGCTTGTGTTTCACCAGGGTAGACCTGTGTTTCACCAGGGTAGACCTGTGTTTCACCAGGGCAGACTTGTGTTTCACCAGGGCAGGCTTGTGTTTCACCAGGGTAGGCTTGTGTTTCACCAGGGCAGGCTTGTGTTTCACCAGGGTAGGCTTGTGTTTCACCAGGGCAGGCTTGTGTTTCACCAGGGCAGACTTGTGTTTCACCAGGGTAGGCTTGTTTTTCACCAGGGCAGACTTGTGTTTCACCAGGGTAGGCTTGTGTTTTACCAGGGCAGACCTGTGTTTCACCAGGGCAGACTTGTGTTTCACCAGGGCAGACTTGTGTTTCACAAGGGCAGGCTTGTGTTTCACCAGGGCAGACTTGTGTTTCACCAGGACAGACTTGTGTTTCACCAGGGCAGACTTGTGTTTCACCAGGGTAGGCCTGTGTTTCACCAGGGTAGACCTGTGTTTCACCAGGGCAGACTTGTGTTTCACCAGGGCAGGCTTGTGTTTCACCAGGGTACGCTTGTGTTTCACCAGTGCAGGCTTGTGTTTCACCAGGGCAGGGCTGTGTTTCACCGGGGTAGACCTGTGTTTCACCAGGGCAGGCTTGTGTTTCACCAGGCAGGCTTGTGTTTCAACAGGGCAGGGCTGTGTTTCACCAGGGTAGACCTCTGTTTCACCAGGGTAGACCTGTGTTTCACTAGGGAAGTCTTGTGTTTCACCAGGGTAGGCTTGTGTTTCACCAGGGCAGGCTTGTGTTTCACCAGGGCAGGCTTGTGTTTCACCAGGGTAGACATTCTAAAGACTACAATTAGTAGTACCCCCTCCCTTCTCTCACACCCCTGGGAACACCTTCCTCAGCTCTGGATCCCAGCTGGCTGCAAGGACTAATTACCCTCCTCACTCACTTGTTAAAACTGCCCTCTCCTTCCCTGAATGGTGTTGGGAATGTGTGGATCGTTTCCTGCAATAGTCGTGTGTGCGTTCAGAGATAAAACCCCTCACATGGCTTCTCTGCAGCTGTCAGACCTTTTGTTCCAGTGAGCCGTTTCCCTTTCAGCCTGCTGGCCCTTCTCCCCTGGGGTATAGAAAAGCACCTGTTCTGCTTCAGTCTTGGAGTGTTCCTGTAGAGCCCTCCTCTGCTAGGCTGTGTTGTTCCTGTAGGGCCATCCTCTGCTAGGCTGTGTTGTTCCTGTAGGGCCATCCTCTGCTAGGCTGTGTTGTTCCTGTAGAGCCATCCTCTGCTATGCTGTGTTGTTCCTGTAGAGCCATCCTCTGCTACGCTGTGTTGTTCCTGTAGAGCCATCCTCTGCTAGGCTGTGTTGTTCCTGTAGGGCCATCCTCTGCTATGCTGTGTTGTTCCTGTAGAGCCATCCTCTGCTAGGCTGTGTTGTTCCTGTAGAGCCATCCTCTGCTACGCTGTGTTGTTCCTGTAGAGCCATCCTCTGCTACGCTGTGTTGTTCCTGTAGAGCCATCCTCTGCTAGGCTGTGTTGTTCCTGTAGGGCCATCCTCTGCTAGGCTGTGTTGTTCCTGTAGAGCCATCCTCTGCTACGCTGTGTTGTTCCTGTAGAGCCATCCTCTGCTAGGCTGTGTTGTTCCTGTAGGGCCATCCTCTGCTATGCTGTGTTGTTCCTGTAGAGCCATCCTCTGCTACGCTGTGTTGTTCCTGTAGAGCCATCCTCTGCTACGCTGTGTTGTTCCTGTAGAGCCATCCTCTGCTATGCTGTGTTGTTCCTGTAGAGCCATCCTCTGCTATGCTGTGTTGTTCCTGTAGAGCCATCCTCTGCTATGCTATGTTTTTCCTGTAGAGCAATCCTCTGCTAGGCTGTGTTGTTCCTGTAGGGCCATCCTCTGCTATGCTGTGTTGTTCCTGTAGAGCCATCCTCTGCTATGCTGTGTTTTTCCTGTAGAGCCATCCTCTGCTAGGCTGTGTTGTTCCTGTAGGGCCATCCTCTGCTATGCTGTGTTGTTCCTGTACAGCCATCCTCTGCTAGGCTGTGTTGTTCCTGTAGAGCCATCCTCTGCTATGCTGTGTTGTTCCTGTAGAGCCATCCTCTGCTACGCTGTGTTGTTCCTGTAGAGCCATCCTCTGCTATGCTGTGTTGCCCCTGTAGAGCCATCCTCTGCTACGCTTGGCTGTGTTGTTTCTGTAGAGCCATTCTCTGCTATGCTGTGTTTTTCCTGTAGAGCCATCCTCTGCTAGGCTGTGTTGTTCCTGTAGGGCCATCCTCTGCTATGCTGTGTTGTTCCTGTAGAGCCATCCTCTGCTAGGCTGTGTTGTTCCTGTAGGGCCATCCTCTGCTATGCTGTGTTGCCCCTGTAGAGCCATCCTCTGCTACGCTTGGCTGTGTTGTTTCTGTAGAGCCATCCTCTGCTACGCTGTGTTGTTCCTGTACAGCCATCCTCTGCTATGCTGTGTTGTTCCTGTAGAGCCATCCTCTGCTAGGCTGTGTTGTTCCTGTAGAGCCATCCTCTGCTACGCTGTGTTGTTCCTGTACAGCCATCCTCTGCTACGCTGTTTTTGTTCCTGTACAGCCATCCTCTGCTACGCTGTGTTGTTCCTGTACAGCCATCCTCTGCTATGCTTGGCTGTGTTGTTTCTGTAGAGCCATCCTCTGCTAGGCTGTGTTGTTCCTGTAGAGCCATCCTCTGCTATGCTGTGTTGCCCCTGTAGAGCCATCCTCTGCTACGCTTGGCTGTGTTGTTTCTGTAGAGCCATTCTCTGCTACGCTGTGTTGTTCCTGTAGAGCCATCCTCTGCTACGCTGTGTTGTTCCTGTAGGGCCATCCTCTGCTACGCTGTGTTGTTCCTGTAGAGCCATCCTCTGCTAGGCTGTGTTGTTCCTGTAGAGCCATCCTCTGCTAGGCTGTGTTGTTCCTGTAGAGCCATCCTCTGCTATGCTGTGTTGTTCCTGTAGAGCCATCCTCTGCTACGCTGTGTTGTTCCTGTAGAGCCATCCTCTGCTACGCTGTGTTGTTCCTGTACAGCCATCCTCTGCTACGCTGTGTTGTTCCTGTAGGGCCATCCTCTGCTATGCTGTGTTGTTCCTGTAGAGCCATCCTCTGCTACGCTGTGTTGTTCCTGTACAGCCATCCTCTGCTACGCTGTGTTGTTCCTGTAGGGCCATCCTCTGCTAGGCTGTGTTGCCCCTGTAGGGCCATCCTCTGCTACGCTGTGTTGTTCCTGTACAGCCATCCTCTGCTACGCTGTGTTGTTCCTGTAGAGCCATCATCTGCTATGCTGTGTTGTTCCTGTAGAGCCATCCTCTGCTACGCTTGGCTGTGTTGTTCCTGTAGAGCCATCCTCTGCTACGCTGTGTTGTTCCTGTAGAGCCATCCTCTGCTATGCTGTGTTGTTCCTGTAGAGCCATCCTCTGCTACGCTGTGTTGTTCCTGTAGAGCCATCCTCTGCTATGCTGTGTTGTTCCTGTAGAGCCCTCCTCTGCTATGCTGTGTTGTTCCTGTAGAGCCCTCCTCTGCTATGCTGTGTTGTTCCTGTAGAGCCATCCTCTGCTAGGCTGTGTTGTTCCTGTAGAGCCATCCTCTGCTATGCTGTGTTGTTCCTGTAGAGCCATCCTCTGCTAGGCTGTGTTGTTCCTGTAGAGCCATCCTCTGCTACGCTGTGTTGTTCCTGTAGAGCCATCCTCTGCTAGGCTGTGTTGTTCCTGTAGGGCCATCCTCTGCTATGCTGTGTTGTTCCTGTAGAGCCATCCTCTGCTATGCTGTGTTGTTCCTGTAGAGCCATCCTCTGCTATGCTGTGTTGTTCCTGTACAGCCATCCTCTGCTATGCTGTGTTGTTCCTGTACAGCCATCCTCTGCTATGCTGTGTTGTTCCTGTACAGCCATCCTCTGCTACGCTTGGCTGTGTTGTTCCTGTAGAGCCATCCTCTGCTAGGCTGTGTTGTTCCTGTAGAGCCATCCTCTGCTATGCTGTGTTGTTCCTGTAGAGCCATCCTCTGCTACGCTGTGTTGTTCCTGTAGAACCATCCTCTGCTATGCTGTGTTGTTCCTGTACAGCCATCCTCTGCTACGCTGTGTTGTTCCTGTACAGCCATCCTCTGCTATGCTGTGTTGTTCCTGTACAGCCATCCTCTGCTATGCTGTGTTGTTCCTGTACAGCCATCCTCTGCTACGCTTGGCTGTGTTGTTCCTGTAGAGCCATCCTCTGCTATGCTGTGTTGTTCCTGTAGAGCCATCCTCTGCTATGCTGTGTTGTTCCTGTAGAGCCATCCTCTGCTAGGCTGTGTTGTTCCTGTAGGGCCATCCTCTGCTATGCTGTGTTGTTCCTGTAGAGCCATCCTCTGCTAGGCTGTGTTGTTCCTGTAGAGCCATCCTCTGCTAGGCTGTGTTGTTCCTGTAGAGCCATCCTCTGCTAGGCTGTGTTGTTCCTGTAGAGCCATCCTCTGCTAGGCTGTGTTGTTCCTGTAGAGCCATCCTCTGCTAGGCTGTGTTGTTCCTGTAGAGCCATCCTCTGCTAGGCTGTGTTGTTCCTGTAGAGCCATCCTCTGCTAGGCTGTGTTGTTCCTGTAGAGCCATCATCTGCTACGCTTGGCTGTGTTGCTCTCTCCACTGGTGCCCCTGATAGGCCCTCTCTTCTCCCCTGCCTGGCGTACTGCCCCGCCCTCTCTTCTCCCCTGCCTGGCGTACTGCTCCCAAACTTGGATCCCACTTCTGACACCTCCTGTAAGACAGGTCCTAGGTCTGCAGGAGGAAATGAGGGATATGTTAGTAACAAGACAAGCCCCTGTGACACCCCCCCCCTCCCCTCTTCACAAACACAAAATGAACTATTCTTACAGAGCCCAGGGGGAAAATTTACGAAGGCGTGTATTCATGAAAATGGGTGCGGAAGCGTTTTTCTACACAGAGTTTCAGATTTATACAAAAACACATGGCGTAAGAATCTGCGTACCTTCTGCGCACCCACTTTAGAACCCGTGCGTACGCCATGTTTTGAGACGTGATCCGGCGGCACAGAGTGACCGTAAGGCAGAGGGAAAGTGCATGCCAAAGAAATGACAGATCTACTTGATCTACAATGTGTGGATTTGGTCCACAAATGAATTATGCCAATATATTTGTCACATACTATCATTGCTCTAGCGCTTTTAGAGGAAGTCGCCATGGGAGATTAAGATGAGCTGGAGTTCGATCAAATTTATTGGCCCACAATGATGACAATCCAATTGATAAATCGTTATAGATATCTGAAAGCCATTCTTTTGGATCTCTGTACTGAGTGAGCTGAGCCCTGTGTTGGAATGGCCAACAAAAGTCAAGCAAAAGTCAAGCAAATCTACTGTAAAAGTTCTCTGCAACTGGGACTTTTCAGCGGGAGCTGGCAGACAGGTCGTGGATAAACCAGTCCACCCTCGTGTGATGCCCGAGGTGTTGGATGACATGATCCGCCTGTGTCGAAGGTACATTAGATTCCCTTACATTGCGGTTGAACAGGCAAACATTAAAGGTTGTGAAGGCAAGTTGTGCGAAGCTAGCTATTTTAGCTTCCATTCCAAATGATTCAAACCATAATAGTCCACCCCCGCCCCTCAAAGCCACTCCCACAAAACTATAGTAATGTGCATTGAGTTCAGGGGCAGAGTGCGTGCAGATAGGTAGGTAGACAGACAGGTAGCCCGTCCAATCAATAGTCAGGTGTATCTGGTGTGAATCGGTAAAACTCAGGTATGTAATGGGCCACCCGTGTCAGTGAATAGCTAGCTTTTCTTTGGAGTAGTTGGTAGTGCTTGCGCATGGAAGTCGAGAGGTGGCAGGTTCGACTCCTGGTGGGAGCAAATATTGGCCAGTATGCCTCTGACGGAGCTTGCAAGACCACGTCCATTACATACCTGTGACACAGGGTACGGCTTAATGAACTGCTAGCCTAACTGCTAGCCTAACTGCTAGCCTAACTGCTAGCCTAACTGCTAACCTAACAGCTAGCCTACCTGCTAACCTTACAGCTAGCCTAACTGCTAGCCTAACTGCTAACCTAACTGTTAGCCTAACTGCTAGCCTAAGCCACCAAACAAGATGCTCCTTCTATTTCGCTAATTAAGATCTCCATTTCACATTCAGTATCGTTATTCTTTTTCACCGTTTTATTATGAAGGACTGAGATTCTTTGTGTCTATTCCAATAAGCCTATGTAATGCTAGTTTTCCATGACACAAGTCTGTGTTCTAGAAAGAGTGGTCTGGAGTCGCAGAGGTCCGATAATATCAGTTTTAATGCAGCAGTTGGAAATCAAGTACAGAGCTCTGGGGTTGTCTACGTTTCCCTAACCGCAACAATGTTAGGGCTTGGTTCACGAAGTCCAACTGGCTATCTGTCCCTGCCCCAGGATATATTATAGGCTACAATGCCGTCATACAAAATGATCAAAAGAAGGTTGAGCTTTCTCATGCGGGAGTTGTTCTTGCTGGCGCGCCCCACGCTCCGGTGCCATCCCAGCCCGGCTTCAAGGTTGCTCCTTGCTCCTGAAATGAAGAGATTATGGCACACAGTACAGCCTGTTCCCCACTCCCTAAATGAGACTATGTTTAAGCCTAAGCGAACTTCTAAGTTAAAACATAAAACATTACTTTAATAAGCACAATGTATTCTTTAAGACATGCATCCTTTATAAAGTTGTACGAACATTGTTCCTGTTGCCATATCAACCGGTGCACAGTGCCCCGTGATGCATTGGGTGGTTAAGATACCACACATACTGATAACTTGAACTAGCCTATAGATAATGATAGCCCTTGATATAATTGGTGCTACACAGATGTCTGGAATTATAGAAAATGCTGTGCCCGTGATACAGCTGGTGATGACAGACCATATATTGTGCTGTAATGTATTGTACATTCTTTAATCCCTCTTTTGATCTCTGAAAACACCAGAGATCAATCAACATAGCCCGGGCCAACCACAGCCTCCTCGTCCTGGTCAGCCATCCCCAGCAACGGCATTTGGAACCCTGCCTTCGAGTTCTCCACAGCCGAGACAATGATTGCACAGGGACCTGATACATGGGATACAGCAACACCCACACAGAGCAAACATGCACAACATACCAAATATGGAGAGGAAGACAATTCATGTTGATATTGATATAACACACTCTTAAGTAAAATAGCGGAAACCTTCTTAGTCCAGTACAATTCTAGTGTGGTCAAGCAGTATCACTCTTGACCTAGTCGTAACCCTCTTTTCCGGACTCTCACATTCGTAGCAATAATAAACAGTTCACTGGCCCTGCTCCACCAACTCCTGCAATGTACGACTGGGTTCTGAGATCATCCACCCAATTCATGTTAGTTGTTGCACAGATTTTGGTCCACCTGCTTTCCAGATTCCAATTCATGAGCTCAACCTTTCCCTGTGACTGGGGGTGATACATGAACGCGTGCACCAACCCCAGACTCTGTTCAATTGGAGATGTTTGTTTTTTAAGCATTACACATTTGATGTACTGAGTTAGTGAGTGGTATAGCAGCGTTGATTAGCAGCATTGTTATCATTCTTTCACAAATCCCTCCTTTCACTACGTGGTGTCAACATTAAAAACTGGATATTTTAAAGTTTCATAATTACAAGTTAAGAGGAATCTATGAAGACGCCTACGGTAATGCACAAACAGGCAAGTATCACATACACGATTTTACACAAACACGCATTCACGTTATCATATCATAGGAATATCAACAAGGAATTGAGATAATCTCCATTGCACCCACACAATGATATCCACACAAATATTTCATGCTGTTCATTGACGGTGACTGTGCTGTCAATTAAAATAAATACAGGATACTGTTTTCAGGTCAGGATAGGAGGGAGAGAGAGACAGAGGCTGGGTACTGTGTTCAGTTCATGCTGGGTACTGTGTTCAGGTCAGGATAGGAGGGAGAGAGAGACAGAGTCAGGGTACTGTGTTCGGTTCATGATAGGAGGGAGAGAGAGACAGAGTCTGGGTACTGTGTTCAGTTCATGATAGGAGGGAGAGAGAGACAGAGTCAGGGTACTGTGTTCAGGTCAGGATAGGAGGGAGAGAGACAGAGTCTGGGTACTGTGTTCAGTTCATGATAGGAGGGAGAGAGACAGAGGCTGGGTACTGTGTTCAGGTCATGATAGGAGGGAGAGAGACAGAGGCTGGGTACTGTGTTCAGGTCATGATAGGAGGGAGAGAGAGACAGAGGCTGGGTACTGTGTTCAGTTCATGCTGGGTACTGTGTTCAGGTCAGGATAGGAGGGAGAGAGAGACAGAGTCAGGGTACTGTGTTCGGTTCATGATAGGAGGGAGAGAGAGACAGAGTCTGGGTACTGTGTTCAGTTCATGATAGGAGGGAGAGAGAGACAGAGTCAGGGTACTGTGTTCAGGTCAGGATAGGAGGGAGAGAGACAGAGTCTGGGTACTGTGTTCAGGTCAGGCTGGGTACTGTGTTCAGGTCAGGATAGGAGGGAGAGAGACAGAGGCTGGGTACTGTGTTCAGTTCATGATAGGAGGGAGAGAGACAGAGGCTGGGTACTGTGTTCAGGTCATGATAGGAGGGAGAGAGATACAGAGGCTGGGTACTGTGTTCGGTTCATGATAGGAGGGAGAGAGAGACAGAGTCTGGGTACTGTGTTCAGTTCATGATAGGAGGGAGAGAGAGACAGAGTCAGGGTACTGTGTTCAGGTCAGGATAGGAGGGAGAGAGACAGAGTCTGGGTACTGTGTTCAGGTCAGGCTGGGTACTGTGTTCAGGTCAGGATAGGAGGGAGAGAGACAGAGGCTGGGTACTGTGTTCAGTTCATGATAGGAGGGAGAGAGACAGAGGCTGGGTACTGTGTTCAGGTCATGATAGGAGGGAGAGAGATACAGAGGCTGGGTACTGTGTTCAGTTCATGATAGGAGGGAGAGAGAGACAGAGGCTAGGTACTGTGTTCAGGTCATGATAGGAGGGAGAGAGATACAGAGGCTGGGTACTGTGTTCAGGTCATGATAGGAGGGAGAGAGATACAGAGGCTGGGTACTGTGTTCAGGTCATGATAGGAGGGAGAGAGACAGAGGCTGGGTACTGTGTTCAGTTCATGATAGGAGGGAGAGAGATACAGAGGCTGGGTACTGTGTTCAGGTCATGATAGGAGGGAGAGAGATACAGAGGCTGGGTACTGTGTTCAGGTCATGATAGGAGGGAGAGAGACAGAGGCTGGGTACTGTGTTCAGTTCATGATAGGAGGGAGAGAGATACAGAGGCTGGGTACTGTGTTCAGGTCAGGATAGGAGGGAGAGAGATACAGAGGCTGGGTACTGTGTTCAGTTCATGATAGGAGGGAGAGAGATACAGAGGCTGGGTACTGTGTTCAGGTCAGGATAGGAGGGAGAGAGATACAGAGGCTGGGTACTGTGTTCAGTTCATGATAGGAGGGAGAGAGATACAGAGGCTGGGTACTGTGTTCAGGTCATGATAGGAGGGAGAGAGACAGAGGCTGGGTACTGTGTTCAGGTCAGGATAGGAGGGAGAGAGATACAGAGGCTGGGTACTGTGTTCAGGTCAGGCTGGGTACTGTGTTCAGGTCAGGCTGGGTACTGTGTTCAGGTCATGATAGGAGGGAGAGAGATACAGAGGCTGGGTACTGTGTTCAGGTCAGGCTGGGTACTGTGTTCAGGTCAGGCTGGGTACTGTGTTCAGGTCAGGCTGGGTACTGTGTTCAGGTCAGGATAGGAGGGAGAGAGACAGAGGCTGGGTACTGTGTTCAGGTCAGGCTGGGTACTGTGTTCAGGTCAGGATAGGAGGGAGAGAGAGACAGTTAGAGAGAGAAAGAGATAGAGACAGGGAGAGAAAAATTCAGGGTAGTACTGTGTTCCAGTGAGGGTAAGACTGTGTTGTCAGGGTGAGGGTACCAAAGTGATAGTGTCAGCAGGTGAGGTGCAGCCGGGGGTCTCTACCCTTTCTCTTGCCCTCCTCTCCTTTCCTTCTCCATTCCTTCTCCCTACTTGCTTCCCTCCCTCTCTACATTCTAGTGTTATTAGGTAGCTTGATTGGAAAGGTAAATTATATACTGTCATCAACTCCAGTAATATCTTTATCCAGTGCGTGGGTAGGCACAGGGAACATGTCTATAATTGTTCATGAAAGGGACTGTATACCGAAGGAGGAATAATATCTAATATGCAGACAGATTTTAATCATCTCATCTCACCTAACATCCCGTTGCTGAGCTGGCGTCGATGCCTCTGCACAAGGTTAATTATCTGTGCCCTCCATTTGATGTTTGAAAGTATAGATCTCAGTTTGGAATCACATGGAATCCAAGTAGCAGGTGGCATTAGAATAACATGTCTGGATCAGTACACAGCATGTGTGTGTGAAGACAGTGCACTACAACCTCCATGCAGGTTTCTGTCATTGATAACGTTGTTCTCTTGATAAGAAGACATTTTACTAGTGGTGCTCAGGATTCTGCTGGCCATACAAATATAGAAATATTATAACAAAGCTGTGGGCATGTGCGTCACTGGATCTTGGACTTCCTGACCAGCAGACCTCTGTCTGTTAGGGTTTGTAGGCACTGCTATTCCACCCTGACCCTCAGCACAAGAAGCTCCCAGACGGTGGTTCATGCCCCCCCCTCTGCTCCCTCGAGCCCACAGCTGCCTGCAGATTCACTACTCAAACTCATTAACAAAAGTTCCCTCACGACACCACAATTGTAGGCCGAATCGCGACAAGGAGATTCCACACCTCACAGCATGGTATCCCGGCCCAACAATCTGCAGCCGCTCCCTTGTGAGGAAGGCCCAACTACCCTGTATGTCCTGAAGAGGAAGTTGTGCCCACCTCTCACCGAAATACTCTCTAACTTCTCCTGCTGCAGCGTAGAGAGCGTCCTGATTGGCTACACCTCAGTGTGGTACGGTACCTGCTCACCAGCAGACCAGTAAAAGACCTTCATCTCAAATGCTGGCATCAGTGAAGATCCCTCTCACCCCCCAGCCACGGCCTGTTCTCTTCTCTGCCCCCTGGGAGGAACTACGGGAGCCTGTGAGGCGACAATACCAGGCTCAGAAACAGCTTCTCCCCTCAGGCTGTCACCCACCCAACACTACTCCCTCAGACACACACGCCGCCCCCTCCTCCAAGATTACCCTCCCTTGAACCCTACACACACACACACACACACCTTGAGCTTGAGAAAAGACCTTCATTCAGATGCAACACACGTGTTAGCTAACCCTTTGTTGGTACATCCCCTCTGTAGAACCAGGTACGCAGCTGCTCTTCCCGGGCAGGTCAAGTGTCAGGTGACAAACCTTCCCCCGAGAGTGGATGTAAAACAGTCAACTGTATTAAACATAACTGATGAGGGACAGCCTCAGGGATGAGACGGTATCTGCTTGACCTCTATGTGCCCTTGATGCAACGCGGCTCCCCACTGCACTGCTCAACATGGGATGAGTTAGAACAACGGAAGCACCCAAACAAAACATTGAACACATGGGCACGATGAGAGCTGTCCCAGCAGACAGGACGCCCACAGGGGTCTGGTGTGCAGTGAAGTGAATGTGAATGTGCAGTGAATGTGCAGTGTAGTGAATGTGAATGTGCAGTGAATGTGCAGTGTCGTGAATGTTAATGTATTGTGCACTTCTGAAGTGTTTCAACCATAATCTCTGCCGCCACACAGTTAGTTTTGATTGTGAGCCTACTGGTGAAGCTCAGTTGCAGTGACAAAATGATGTAAGTTTGCTGTTGTCCATTGCTTATTTCTTTGTGTTAAAAGATGTCTGCTACACACACCTTACGAAACGACAATACTCCATACTTTAGGTTAAGTTGGCAGGCAGCCCCCCTTGTATGAAACATGCTCTTGCGCGCCTGTTGCAGGCCTGTAGCTGTGGACGTACAAAGTTCTTCCTAAAGACCTTTTAAAGTGAGACTGAAACGTAGAGAAGGAACCAGAGGTTGGGATGGACCCTCCATAGCTGCAGGCATTAGCATTAATCAATTGGTGTGAAATGTGGAGAATCATGCAGATAAATAGCCATTATCATCTTAATGGTGTGTGGCTTCATATTGATTGTAAGAGCATTGTTTATGCGGACGCAAGCATTTCGTTCAGTTCACCTTAAAACCTGCCAACGTCAATCCTCACTAAACCTCACGCATCTTCCTCAAGACACAGGGCCCTATCTTGCACCCAGCGCAATTGACTTTGTCAGTGACGCAAGTATCATTCCTAGCTTGCACTAGGCGCAAAGCGGATTTTTCCCTCCACGGGCGCACGTCGAAATGACCTTGCGCTCCGGGGGGCGGTTCAGCGAAAAAGGAGGCGTGTTCCGGCGCAAACGTTCTTGGTGCTATCTTGCGGGTTCCGAAAAACCATTCCGCCACTGACCAGGAAAAAGGTGGTTTAAAGACAATGGCGCATTATTCAGATGCTATTTTAACGGCGCAAGCTTGGTCCGTGCGCACTGCGAAGCCAGGGTATTCTTCCTGCGAAACTACGTATATTGTTTTGATTTATTGTATGGCTAGCTGTGTTACATTTCGTTCATATCAATAATTAATAAGATGTTCATGAGAAATCTCTATGTATGTGAACTTGAATTGTAACAACTGTGGCAATTTACTCCTACGCCTGTTTAACCGAAGCTAATTTGGGTAGGTTTCTTCTCCCATGCACATCAGAATCAGAATTCAGTTTTCAATTTACTGTGGCAGGAAGGAAGGTGCAAAAAATAAACATATACCCTACGGGTCTCACATTAAGTAAACAAAAGTACAACAGTTAAACTAATTCTAAGAACTAAGCAATTACATTTTTTTAAATATATGTCAAAATAGGCTACATTTGAATGAGCAGCATGAGTGGGCAACTTAGTGCAATGAAACTGCTCTGCCTTTCCCATACAATCACTTCTCTATCGTTTACGGTCCTGACGAGAACGTCGGTCTCCTGTGAACCGCTGGCGTGCGCCGCGCAAATCCGCCGTTATAATAGCAATCCGCCATGGAACAAGCGCTGCTCTTAAAGGGAATGTGAGATGACGCTCTGATTGGCTTATTGCACGTTACGCCCAAACCACACCCATTAGTAATGTAGCTACCTCCTTTAGATATGCGCCTGGCGAAAAGTCATTTATCCCGCTGCTAAAATAGCAACCGCACCGGAGTCCCGCCCACTTGCGTTTTGCGCTTTGCGCTTTGCTACTTGCGTTTCAGATCGTCAAAATAGGGCCCACAAAGTCAATTGAATTCCAGTTGGATGAGCTGGCGGGTAGAACTCCCTGTTATCTGCAGGGAAAGAAGATGCATTTAGCATTTCTTAAAATAGAATTAGCCCAGGCAACACGAGGTGCTGTTAGCCCAGGCAACACGAGGTGCTGTTAGCCCTGCTGGCCCTGGAATTGGCCGCTGGCTTCCTGGGGGCTGTGTAAAATCGTCATTATGCTGTAGGGATCTGCTTCATTAACCTGGAAGCCACGAGAGCTGCTACATCTTTCAATCATTCCTCCAGTCAATTCAATTTCAATTTCAATTTCAATGCTCTCTCTCTCTCTCTCTCTCTCTCTCTCTCTCTCTCTCTCTCTGTCTCTCTCTGTCTCTCTCTTTCTCTCCCCCCCCTCTCTCTCTCTCTCTTTCTCTCTCTCTGTCTCCCTTTCTCTCTCTGTCTCTCTCTGTCTTTTTATATCTCTCTCTGTTCTCTCTCTGTCTCTCTCTGTTCTCTCTCTCTCTCTTCCTCTCACCAAGGGGGAAACGAATGTGCCAGTTGAAGATGCCTTTTCTATTTATTGACTCTGCATTATTGCTTATGAACCACAGAAGAGGTTCTCTCTCTCAGAAGTGGAGTCCTTGATCAGCCAATTGGACAGAGACTGAAAATCACACCTTTAGGCAATGAAATTAATCAATTGTCGTAACCAGGATTGATGAGCTTTCTAGGGTCGATTTGCACAATTTGAAAGCGTCTTTCCAAATGGTGAACACAAACATTGCATATCTAGCCCTTAACGGTGCGAAGGGTGCCAATGAAAGAGCTACTGTTTATGATCTGATCAAGATGAAGGATTTACATTTTATTACTAGCGATGCACAGCAATGCAGCCATTTGTGTAAACAGTGGGAGAGGACTAGTGTTGTCACGGTACCAACATTTCAGCAGTCGGTACCAATTCCAACGTATGAAGACGTATTAGATAGTACCAAATTGCTGTAAAAGTATCAAGTCAATGAAGTGTATCGCCAAGCACAAGTTCAAGACAAAATCAACGTATTTATTATAGATCTATAAGGTGCCGGTGTCTGATACCCTGGAGTTGAGCATCTCAGAAGACTGGACAATGAATACAGAAATGAAGGGAAGTTAAATAGTATCACAATATGGGGAGTTTTACTCTCGAGAGAAACATCAGGGGGTAATAATCAACATAGCCTTTGCAAGCACAGAAAGAGGACGCTGCATGCTAGATAGCTTTTGTTTAGGTCTTTAGATACAGGGCTCCTAGAAATTGCCTTGACGCTCCTCCTATTTGCCTCGTTCAAAGTTGCTTGGCATTATACACTTTGGTAACATTGTGACCTCTGACCTACACTAGTGTCAAAGGCCTTTCCTAGTCACAAAGATGTGAGGCCTGCTGCACCGTGGAAGCCCATGAACTATGAGATGTGAGGCTGCTGCACCCAGTGGAGGCCCATGAACTATGAGATGTGAGGCTGCTGCACCCAGTGGAGGCCCATGAACTATGAGATTTGAGGCTGCTGCACCCAGTGGAGGCCCATGAACTATGAGATGTGAGGCTGCTGCAACTAGTGGAGGCCCATGAACTATGAGATGTGAGGCGGAATGTACATGGTGACACTTGACAATACACTTGGGCTCATGCCAGAGATGTCTGGGGCTAACCCTAACCCTAACCCAGGACGGCCAGATGTTCTCAGGTGGGCCAGCCTCATCTCTCGGAGTGAGGGCCCCGCCTGGACCCCCCACCGCTCCAGGGCTGAGGCTGGGGCTGAGACAGCCGTGAACAGACACCCGTGTAAGGCCCAGCTTGGGTTGCAAGCGATGGTGGGACCAGCCTGGAGAGCACTGTATGAACCACTGTTGACACAGTGGGTGGAGGGTTTACAGTGGCGGGTGTTGCATGGGATTGTGGCAGTAACGTTTTTATTTGTGTATCTGTCATTACTCCACAAACTGATGGAACTTCTTTTGTGAGTCCACAGAAACGATTTTTCATCGTTTCATGGAATTTGACAGGCTTGTCCATGTAAGACCATCTCTCTCTTTCGCTTCCTCTCTCACTCTATTGCTCCAACCCCCCCTTCCCCCCCCCCTTCTTCCCCCCCCCCTTCCCCCTCCCCTGAGCCTCACCTGCAGCTGGGCTGTCACTTCCTATTACATGTCAACGGTGGAAACGACCTCTGATTGTTTTATGTGCTGCGCAGACTACATCAATATTCCAGCTAACGCCTTTACTCTTCTGCAAGAATAGATGGCTTTGACAACGAGCGAAGCACCAAAATTGTTGCCCGCTTGGAAAAGCTCTCGCAAGCGCTGCATATTGGACTGGAGTGGAGAAGGAGACGGCGACCTTGATTTCTGTCAGAAACGGTCGTGCTGAAAAGGAGTTTGGAGCGCGTGCTTCTCACCCCGCGGAGGACGACCACACTCCCGGCCGGCCCATCAACGGGGACGAAACGTTAGTTACCAAGGGCACCCAGAAGGAATTTCCAGCCTGAATATTCACGGCGCATGTCCATTAGAACCACTAACGGGCATGTAATTAATTTTAATTGGAATATTAAGTGACAATAACAGTCCTCAGAATAGAGTGGGGGGGTTTTCTGGCTGTGGGGCGTGCCACTGTGTGTTCCGTATTCTCACCCTCTCGTGACACATGTAAGGACTCGTTATCTTGTCAGTGATGCTGATTCTCTGCCAACAGAGTTGAGACTGGGTGAGGACGCGACAAAGTTAGAGCTCAGCATTTGTGGACCAACTCCGGAAAACTAATCTCTGTCCTCTCCTCCTGCTCCCAGTGAAGTGGCTCGTGTCACGCACTTTGAAAACAAGACGGCATCAGTGTGACACATCAAAGGGGAAAGAGGAGGGAGACCACAAGCCTCTGGCTAATAGAGAGAGTGGAGAGAGTTGAGAGACTCCATGGAGGATGTTCATCAGATACAATGGCTCTGACAATCAACCTGCTGGGAACCCACAACTCCTGCCCTGTTGTGTGTACGTGTGTGTGAGTGTCTGCTTGTATGTGTGTGTACACGTGCGTGTGTGAGTGTGTACCTTGTGCTTGTGTGTCTGCGTCTGCTCGTGTGTGTACCTTGTGCTTGTGTGTGTGTACATGTGTCTGCTTGTGTGTGTACGTTGAGCTTGTGTGTGTGTGTGTGTGTGTACATGTGCATGTGTGTGTGTGCGTGCAGCCCCAGCGCAGAGCCCACTACATCTCCCTGACCGCCCGTGTGATACTGACAGATTAAAACCATACTTCCTCCACCAGGTTTCACACGGTCTCTGCTTCAAATGAGCACCTCCTGAAAGGATGAATGACTTTGGAAAAATCCATATCTTCAGACAATGGGCTTCACCGTCCACCTGCGGAGATGGGAGCAGTCTAGTCTTCATTTCCCGAGAGAGAGAGAGAGAGAGAGAGAGATAGAGGGGTGGATGGGGAGTCGAGCCTGCATTGTGAACGACAGTCATCTTTTGCGTTGTCCTGTGTGCGCGTGTGAGAGAGCGAGCACGGGTACCCGCGTCTTTAACGCCACGTCCGTTTGACAGGGTTAGCTCGCGAACGCTAGTGGTGGTTAGCTCTGTGTCCTGCCCGTGTCTGCCCAGCGCTGCCCTGGAGCCCAGGGATGGAGGTGTGTGTGGGCGGCAGGCCGCTCTTTCAGCTGAAAGGTAACCAGGGAGATGGTTTAGAAGGCTGCTCCTGCAGGTTGGCAGACAGCCCCTGTTCAGATCCTCCTGATTAGATGAGCCTGAGCCAGC
Source organism: Mallotus villosus (assembly GCA_903064625.1). Lineage (NCBI taxonomy): Eukaryota > Metazoa > Chordata > Actinopteri > Osmeriformes > Salangidae > Mallotus > Mallotus villosus. Next base: position 636,450 of record CAEFZP010004592.1, on the reverse strand, counting down.
TCCCTGTTGTGACGCTGGTATTTCTTCACTTCAGTCTGGGGCTGAACACATGCTTTACCACAGGATGGTTGGGTGTCCTAGGGATTGATGGGCAGAAAGAAAGGAGGGTGGAGAGTGAGAGGAGACGAAGCAGAGAAGGTGTGTGTGTGAACAGACTGAACCCTCACCTCTCTCTCAGGGAATCGTGGGTAATGATCACCTCACGACCGGCAGCTCTGCTGCTCCTCAGGGATCCAGACTTTGCTGCTTCTGACAGCCTTCGTCTCTCCTGTTCTCTCTCCCCATCTCCCTTTCTGTCTATCTCTCTCTCCCCCTCCCTGCCCCTCTCTCCCCCTCTCTCCTGGCTGAGTCCTGATCAGTAGCTCAGCTCTGCCAGCCTCGGCCTCGTCTGAGGCTTGATGTCTCAGCAGCAGTGCCAGGCTGCCCACAGCAGCCCACATTGGATCTGAACCTTTACAAATGAATAGTAAACAAGCGGTCGCTATCAGAATACCAAGTGGAGACGACTGTCGATCTCCTCTGAGAAGCTGCCCGTTCTCCCGGCCAGTCTGACTTTAGGTGGGGGGAAGAGGGATGGGAACACAGATGGATGTCTGGAAAGAACACAACCAAAAACTCACAGACTCTCAGCTTACTCGGAATGGGATCTCTTTGTTTTGACAAGCAGCATGTTTACTAAAGACTTCTGTCCCTTTCACAGTTGCAAACATAATTATTTAAATGTTGGACTGGTTTCCCGGGGAAACATAAATCTCACTGCTGTTCTTTCCCCCCACTCTGTGGGTATAAAATAGTCTCAACAAAATCTCAAAGAGTTGGTCTCAAAGACACCTAAATATTTATTGGTGAACGTATTAATACATCTTCAAGAAGAGCTCAAATTCACTCACTGCAAGCAATTGTCTTTTTGACATTGGGGGAACGACAAATTCAGAAGGATCAATTCATCCCTGCGTAATTGAACAAGTGCGTACAGTCCTACCAACTAATCGAGCCTGCCCTCTTTTGTCGAATTGGATAATTATTTTTCCAAAGTGGATTTCACAGAAGCAGCGCTCTGAAAGAAGCACAGTGGCTGTTGGTCTCCGAGAGAGAGAGAGAGAGAGAGAGAGAGAGAGAGAGAGAGAGAGAGAGAGAGAGAGAGAGAGAGTGGGGGGGGCAGTTAATGGGCAGTTAAAACAAACTGCCAGATATCCACCAGATGCATCACAACAACCATTTTGGAACTTACTTACTCATATCAGGATACTCTGGTGATGGGGAAAGTGATGCTGCTGGCAGTGAGTAGTGTTCAGGATACACTGGTGATGGGGAAAGTGATGCTGCTGGCAGTGAGTAGTGTTCAGGATACACTGGTGATGGGGAAAGTGATGCTGCTGGCAGTGAGTAGTGTTCAGGATACACTGGTGATGGGGAAAGTGATGCTGCTGGCAGTGGTGGGGGTGTGATGTAGCATCGGGGCCCTTTTGAGTTTTAATGTCTGTGATCCCCTCCTCCTACCCTCCGTATGTTTTAAAGCGTTGAAATGAAACCAGTTTCTGAACTCCATCCCATCAGAAGGTGTGCCTGCGGGCCTGTGTGTTCACCTTCTCACCCCGGCCCACCAGGAGGAGTGGAGCTGTGCGCATGTAGGAGCCCTCCTCACCCCACCAGGAGGAGTGGAGCTGTGCGCATGTAGAAGCCCTCCTCACCCCACCAGGAGGAGTGGAGCTCTGTGCATGTAGGAGCCCTCCTCACCCCAGTCTGGAGGAGTGGAGCTGTGTGCATGTAGAAGCCCTCCTCACCCCAGTCTGGAGGAGTGGAGCTGTGTGCATGTAGAAGCCCTCCTCACCCCACCAGGAGGAGTGGAGCTGTGCGCATGTAGTAGCCCTCCTCACCCCACCAGGAGGAGTGGAGCTGTGTGCATGTAGAAGCCCTCCTCACCCCACCAGGAGGAGTGGAGCTGTGTGCATGTAGAAGCCCTCCTCACCCCACCAGGAGGAGTGGAGCTGTGCGCATGTAGAAGCCCTCTTCACCCCACCAGGAGGAGTGGAGCTGTGCGCATGTATAAGCCCTCCTCACCCCACCAGGAGGAGTGGAGCTGTGCGCATGTAGAAGCCCTCCTCACCCCAGTCAGGAGGTGAAGGAGTGCTGCAGCCACAAGCAGCTCTCAAAACATTCAAACCACCTGTCAGCCCTGTCGCCTTCCAGCTCTTCTCACGTCGAGTCGGTGTCATTATAAACCCATGCCAGTATTGGGGTCCATGCGTATTAGCATTTTGATACCATTCAGCCGCTATGACAGGAAAATTATGGCTGGAGCTCAACGAAAAAGTCTAATTCGAAAAATGTCAGTGTCTGTCTGTCGTCGCTAGCTTCCTCCACAGAGCTGGTATGCTCACTCATGAGTGGACGTGCCTTTGTTTCCACCAAGGAGGGAGTCTGGCACCCGCTGCTTCAGGGCCACATTGATAAGGTGAGGTCAACATAAGCTCATAATCAACTTCAACAGCTCATAGCCGGAGCCTCGCAGGAGCTTCAGCGCTGAAGCCCTGAGGAGGAAGCCGTGATGCAGCCCTGCCTGTGTGAGGGGATGTGATGCAGCCCTGCTTGTGTGAGGGGATGTGATGCAGCCCTGCTTGTGTGAGGGGATGTGATGCAGCCCTGCTTGTGTGAGGGGATGTGATGCAGCCCTGCCTGTGTGAGGGGATGTGATGCAGCCCTGCCTGTGTGAGGGGATGTGATGCAGCCCTGCCTGTGTGAGGGGATGTGATGCAGCCCTGCCTGTATGAGGGGATGTGATGCAGCCCTGCCTGTATGAGGGGATGTGATGCAGCCCTGCCTGTATGAGGGGATGTGATGCAGCCCTGCTTGTATGAGGGGATGTGATGCAGTCCTGCCTGTGTGAGGGGATGTGATGCAGCCCTGCCTGTGTGAGGGGATGTGATGCAGTCCTGCCTGTATGAGGGGATGTGATGCAGCCCTGCCTGTATGAGGGGATGTGATGCAGTCCTGCCTGTGTGAGGGGATGTGATGCAGCCCTGCCTGTATGAGGGGATGTGATGCAGAGTAGGGGGAGGGGGAGGGAGTAAATGTGTGACCTTGATTATGAGACGGTTTAGAATCAATAGCTGGCAAGAAATGCATCTTGGTGAAGGTTTATTCATTGTTGCCGCTTGGCAACATCATGGAATTCCTTTGTAATTTGGATCCCATCCAGACACAGGCTCTTCTTCGTCTGTGACAGCCCTGGAGGAAAGGCGCTCTGTCTGCATGTCTCTCTCTCTCTCTCTCTCTCTCCTCTCCTCTCTCTCCTCTCTCTCTCTCTCTCTACCTCTCTTTGTCTCTCTCTCTCTTTGTTTCTCTCTCTCTCTTTCTCTCTTTCTCTGTCTTTCTCTCTGTTTTCTCTCTGTTTCTCTCTCTGTTTCTCTCCTCTCTCTCTCTCCTCTCTCTCTCTCTCTCTCTCTCTCTCTCTCTCTTGCTGAAGCTGCAAGTGAACACCAAGGCCTGGCTTAGTGAAAAAAAGAGTGTATATAAAGAGAGGGAGAGAGAAAGTGTTCACAGAGGGTAAATAGAGAGGAGAGAGGGTAAATAGAAAGGGAGAGAGGGTAAATAGAGAGGGAGAGAGGAAAATAGAGACAGAGAGAGGGACGGTAATAGAGAGGGAGAGAGGGTAAATAACGAAGGAGAGAGGGGGTAAATCGAGAGGAAGCGAGGGAAATCAGAGGGCGAGGGTCCCTCGCGCGGGCGAGCGGGCAAACTCGCGCGGGATCGGGTCACATCGCGACGGGAGCGAGGCACATCAGAGCGGGAGAGGGTACATCGCACGGGCGCGCGGGTAAATCGCGACAGCGATAGGGCCGGTCACATCGCGGTGAGCGGGTCCCTCCCGCGGGAGCAGCTGGAGGGTCACTCGCGCGGCCGCGGACCCCTCAGACGGGAGCGGGTACCCTCGCGCGGCGCGGGCCCACTCGCGCGGGCGCGGGTCCCATCGCGCGGGCGCGTGGTCCCTCGCGGTGCGCGGGACACTCGCGCAGGTCGCGGGTACCCTCGAGAGGGAGCGACGGAGGGTAACATCGACAGGGAGAGCCACAGCTTTTATCTGACATGGATGCTGTCATGGCTACCGTGCGTCCATGCTGGGTGAGACAGTGCTGTGAGACTGTTCTGTGAACCTGTTCATCTGCTGAAGGCCTGTTCTTTACTCACAGCCGTCTAAACAACAGACGCACAGGGCTGTGTGTCTGGGCTGTGTGTCTGTCTGTTCCCCTTCCCCATCCATCTAAACTGAGGAACGATGATTTAAACCGTGGTTTTGATGTCTGGATAACCAGAGTGAGGCGATGTGTTCTCGGGCTGCGTTGGGGCCGAGCGGGGCAGCGATGCGTGGGATGACAGCGGCTCATGTCTGAGTAGATCCATAACGACCTGTCGCTCAAAACAACCCCGTGGAGCTCCTTCTACGGCCTCCTTCTTTAGAATAGAGACAGAGAGACAGAGAGAGAGAGAGAGAGAGGGGGAGAGAGAGAGGGGGGGAGATGGAGAGAGAGAACACACAGAGAGAGAGGGGGTCGAGAGAAAGAGACGCAGAGAGAGAGATAGAGAGAGAGAGATAGAGTGAGATGAGATAGTAAACACACAGAGAGAGATGGGTCGAGAGAAAGAGACACAGATATAGAGATAGAGAGAGAGAGAAGTAGAGAGAGATGTGTATATTAACAGCTAGAACACACACCGAGATAGAGGATGGAATAGAGTATAGACACACATAGAGATATAGTTTTGGGGGTAGATATTATAGACACAGTTATAGTTTTGTTGGTGAGCTGGCTAGACTAGTTCATAGTAGAGATATGGGGTGTGCTATATAGAGACAACAGATATGAGAGAGTGTGTAGATATATTAACTGTTGTGGACGCTCATATCTAGTGTTTCTATCTCTACTCTCTCTCTAGCTCTCTCTCTCTCTATCTCTGTCTTTGGACACACCCACACAGATCAACTATAGAGAGACGCGATATACAGAGAAGTGAGCCGTACTGCTCGAAATGTTAAGCCATTATATGTGTATGCTCTGTTGGTTCAGTGCAGTACACCTGCTGTGTTTTTACGGTTGACCTAGGAGACAGGTCATGTAGATGAGACGGCTTTCTGTGTGTGGGCATGTGAGGCAGGGCATGTGAGGCAGGGCATGTGGTGCAGGGCATGTGAGGCAGCCCATGTGAGGCAGGGCATGTGAGGCAGGCCATGTGGGTGCAGGGCATGTGAGGCAGCCCATGTGAGGCAGGGCATGTGAGGCAGGGCATGTGAGGCAGGGCATGTGAGGCAGCTCATGTGAGGCAGCTCATGTGGGTGCAGGGCATGTGAGGCAGGGCATGTGAGGCAGGGCATGTGAGGAAGCTCCTGCCTCGGTCCCTGCTGACCAGTCTTACTCAGACACACCGCTGCTAGTTAGCCCTGATATTTGTCGATCCTTGAGTCCCCCACAGGATATGATGTCAGGTGAAGGAGTATTCAATAAGAGAAAAGACGTGTGTAACAGCACAGCATTGAATACCACAAAGTGACGAAGAAGGCCATTTCTACTTTTTAATCACAGCATATGTTTTTTAAGGCCGACATGGCTGGTAGAAAGTCGATTACGCAGTCTGGGAGAAATCAGAAAACGTATCGACAGAAATGGCCCGGAACACCAGACTGACTGAGAGAATTAACCATAAAGACAATGTTGTTGTGGGCTATACAAACCCCTGTCTACAAGATGAATCTGCTGTGTTCCTATTCCGTTAGAGGAGCATGACTCCAGGCTGTGTATGTGTGTTTTAATGCTTCATTATTTACAAACCTTCTGGTGTTTGAGTGGTATTAGCATGCAGCTACGTGGAGTGTAGAGTCTCCCTGTGAGCGGTGAAGACAGAGCCAGCGTTGAAGACGGAGGCGGCCATCTTGGTGAGGCTCAGCTGTTTACTTCAAACTGGTTTATTCGTATATTAGTAAAGACGAGGCTCCACACCAAAGCGTAGCAGCAAATAAAGAAATAGCTCAAAAAAGATACAAATAAGCGAAATAAGATGCAAATAAGTGGCAAAATATGAAGGAATCTAAGTCTAGAGTGAAAGTAAATTGTGAGGTTTAGGGTGACGTGGAGAGGAGAAATAGCCCGTGGGTGGACATGACATGGATGGGACCAGGCCAGAGGTCACCAGGAGGTCACCAGGAGGTCACCAGGAGGTCACCAGGAGGCTGGCATGTTCATGCTCTGGACACATCCACTCTGCTGGGGCTCCACTACGTGGAATAGTCTAAATGAATGTTTAATCGATATCAACCTGACGTGGCTGTGTTGTGCAGCCTGATGGACCACACCAACCTGGCGTGGCTGTGTTGTGTAGCCTGATGGACCACACCAACCTGACGTGGCTGTGTTGTGCAGGTCAGTGAAGTTCTGTCTGCTAATGGATTGGAGATGCGTGAGATGGACCCACAGTGCTCATGTGGAGTGAACCGAACATGACTCACCTCAGAGCTGTGAGGAGGAGAACAGGGGGGTGGAGGTGCGGTTAATGGAACCTTTCTCTCTACTACAAGTGTACGCTCTCACACACATCACCTGGGCTGGTCTTACTCTTGTCTATTGTAGACACACACACACTCACATCTAGACGCCCAGGTCTTGATTCAAGCCCAACCGTATATTTTGTATTTGTCAACAGAAAATGTACTAACATATGCCAAGGTAACTGGAAATGATTTGATAGACATCCTTTGTTTTGTGGGGCATGTTCTTCAGCTGTGTGTGATAACAAGCTGCCTCTCTGGTATATCGGACAAGAGCGTTTGTTTAAAGCAAGTTGTTTGTTCAGGCAGGTACCTGGCTAGTGTCTCAGACAAGAGGAAGTGCTGTGTGTTTCAACTGTCGTCTCTGGGCTGTTCTGCTCCGCTGAACAGCTATCTCTCCCTCCCTGTTTCTCTCAAACCACGCTCGATACATACCCTCCCACTCCCTCCCAATCCCGTTCTCATCGCTCCCTCCCTACCCCTCCCTCCCTTTGCTCCCTCCCTCCCTTTCTCCCTCCCTCCCTTCCTTTCTCTCCCCCTCTCTCCCTCCCTCTATTTCACTCTCTTTCTCTGTCTCCCTTCCTCTCTCTTTTCCAGTCTCTCTCTCTCTCTGCCCCTCTCTGTCTCCCTTTCTCTCTGCCCCTCTCTCGGCCCCCCCCCTCTCTCTCTTTCTCTCTGCCCGCTCTCTGACCCACTTTCTTCCTCCTTTTGTATTTCCAATATTCATACACCATTTTATGGCGGGAGAGATAAACGGCACTTAATCTTTGAACAGCATTTCTATAGAAGACATGAATCTCAGTGTGCGGTGTAATGATGAACGTCACAACAGAAGATGCCCTATGCTTGCTGGTTGGACGGGGATTGAATTTCTCTTTTCAAACTGCCCGTGCAATGGATGAATGGCATCTGTGATGTGAGCTGAGAGCCTGTGTTTTTCTTTGTTACACAAACTGAATGTAATAGATTTTTTCTGATATTATGCCATTACTACTAAATTATTAGTATTACACCTAAACTACTCATCAATGTTGCCTGATGCAGTGGCTTAGTGGATTCATGAAGCAAAACTGAAAAGCTGCTGTGGAAGGCAACATTACACGGAGATGTAAATGTGGTTGTGATGGTAGCAGGCACGTATTTGACGGTGATTGTATTGGGTATACTTAAATATGTTTGAACGTGATCATCACCAGACTGTAACATCACTAGACTGTGACATCACCAGACTATACCATCACCAGACTGTAGCATCACTAGACTGTAGCATCACTAGACTGTGACATCACCAGACTGTACCATCACCAGACTGTAACATCAATAGACTGTAACATCACTAGACTGTAACATCACTAGACTTTAGCATCACTAGACTGTAGCATCACTAGACTGTAGCATCACTAGACTGTAACATCACCAGACTGTAGCATCACTAGACTGTAGCATCACTAGACTGTAACATCACTAGACTGTAACATCACTAGACTTTAGCATCACTAGACTGTAGCATCACTAGACTGTACATCACTAGACTCTAACATCACTAGACTGTAGCATCACTAGACTGTAGCATCACAGACTGTAGCATCACTAGACTGTAACATCACTAGACTTTAGCATCACTAGACTGTAGCATCACTAGACTGTAACATCACTAGACTGTAACATCACTAGACTGTAGCATCACTAGACTGTAACATCACTAGACTGTAACATCACTAGACTGTAGCATCACTAGACTGTAGCATCACCAGACTGTAATATAACCAGACCAGACGGCAGCGTATGTTCCTCTCGTGTGTTAATCACGGCCCACCATATGCAGAGCAGCAGACATGCTCATTCATCACCTCAAGTGCCCCCTCCGAGGAGGAGGGGGCTTCCTCCGAGCCCGGACGACATCGTTTGTCCCGTCGCCGCTGACAACCCCAGTCCGGTAAAGTAGCGCCGACATCTGGCCTTCAGTGCTAGGAGCGGGGCAAGGCTTGGCTAATGAACCAACACGTCCTGGTTGGCAGAGGCACCCGAGCGATCTATCAGCCAGTCAGCAAGACACCTGAGGTGAGCTCTATTTGTTAATGACAGCCAGCGTTTGGATGACAACAGCTCTCGGGGCGTGAGGGATCTGTTGTCGGAGTGGCCTGTCCTTCTCATGAATTATCCGGACGAGGTGCTGTTCAGGGTTCACGGCAGGACAAAACACTTTGTCCTTCGCCCAGCAAACACAGATGAATGGCTCTTAGATGAAAGGAAGCATACTGAGGCGTTTTTCGGTTGGAAAAACACTTTTAATAGTACAATCAAACAAGACACAAGGAAAATGCATTTAACGTTGAAAAAGACACAAGTAGTAGTACAAACACAAAGAAAAGTGTGAAAACTAAATAGCAACTTTGTGAATTTCATTTCCAAGGTCACCCCTCACCCTGACGTGAGAGGAAGGTCGTGTGTGTCCGTACAGAGGGCTGACGTGAGAGGAAGGTCTTCCTTCCTGTTGAAGCTCATCTGCAGCCATGATCTCTACCTGGGATCAGAAGAAAGGGATATAACAGCACTTGTTAGCCAAATGAATACACAAGACCATCACACCTTAATGTCGTAATCTAAGTACATGAGACCTTTCACACAATGTGCGAGCTTGTGCAATCTTTTATTACATCTTTTTGATTGTGTTATTATTATAACAGTTGTATCATTATAAACCCTGGAACATTGGAAAAACTAACTATAAACAGCAGAAAAAACTCTGATACACACAGAGCCTGCCTGACATGACTCGAAATCAACTCGGGTGGAAGGCAGCCGACGTTCTTGTCCTCTGTGTCCCTCCAAGAACGTCTCCTGAAGCGTTAGCCATGTAGCCGGTAGGCCTCATTTACCACACCACAGTCCACGGTCCAGCCCCTCGGCCGCCAGGCAGCCCCCAGTACCTGCTCCCTCTCTGGCTCTCCTTCCAACCCCAGGCTAGTCTCTGTCAATAGGACTCCTACATCAAGGAGGCAGCAAGACTGACTGGAGGGCCTATGCTGTTTCTCTCTCTCCATGTCTCTGTCTTAGTTTATCCTTTCATCTCATCTCTTTAACCCCTCTTGGGCTCAGCACTAGGCTGTGGAGGTGATGAAACACACCCTGCATCTGACTGACTGGGGGAGGCTGCCAGGTGAAGGTTCAACCAGGGACAGAACACAGAACACCAGAACATCTACACCAGAACACCAGAACATCTACACCAGAACATCTACGCCAGAACATCTACACCAGAACACCTACACCCGAACACCTACACCAGAACACCTACACCAGAACACCTACACCCAAACACCTACACCAGAACATCTACACCAGAACACCTACACCAGAACATCTACACCAGAACATCTACACCAGAACATCTACACCAGAACATCTACACCAGAACATCTACACCAGAACATCTACACCAGAACATCTACACAAGAACATCTACACCAGAACATCTACACCAGAACACCTACACCAGAACATCTACACCAGAACACCTACACCAGAACACTACACCAGAACACTACACCAGAACATCTACACCAGAACATCTACACCAGAACACCTACACCAGAACATCTACACCAGAACACAGAACACCAGAACATCTACACCAGAACACCTACAGCAGAACACCAGAACATCTTCACCAGAACACCTACACCAGAACACCTATACCAGAGGCAGAAGGTTTACACTGGTAGCTTCGTCACAGAGGCCACACACAATCCTCAACCTGTCAGAAGTCACATCCTGTCAAATACTTCATCAGTCACATGACAAGAGCAGGAGCCTCATTACAGACACGTCCTGCGGCTTTAATCCTATCTCAGTTTAGGATGACAATCAGGGGTTTAGGTATTACAGAGACATGGTTCCTAATTGCATTTAGAAAAAAATCCTATTTTACCTTAGGATAGGAATTGAGCTATTACAGAACCATCCTAATTTAGTAATTTCCCAAGTTAGGAGTCCTACATTAGAACGGCATAGACCCTGTCCGAAATTCTAAATAACTGTCTGTATGGAAATGATGAGGAACATGAACACAGAAATAGAATGATTGGAAGCTTACTCAAACCAGAAACAACGTAATTATCCTATCTAGTGAAATACATTTGTATTAAGTTAATTTTATATCAACTTACACATGATACAAAATATATACAAATCAGGAATAAATCCATGTATTAATTATTCACTACAATACGATGTCTACAACAAAATATTCTCATTGTTCATCTTTTTATTCTACATTTCACATAGATCTGAATAGTCCCACCCTCTAACCTCCTGTCTTTGTGTCTATGTGCCTCATTTACATTTCTCTGTGCTGTCTGTGTGTCTCACTGTGTCTCATACAGCCTGACGGTCATCTTGTGCATGACAGATACAGGCATGACAAGACGACTGCCGATAGAAATATCCAATTTACATTTTACATTTTCCAATGTGTCCAAACTTTTGACTGGTACTGTACACACACACACACAAACACACACACACACACACACACACACATACTGTATTTGGGATTTCGCAAGTCAAGATAGGATAGAAAACATCGAGTGTTTAGGAATTGCTTCTGCAATATGGACGATAGGATTTTTCCTACCTCTGAAACTTAAGTTAAGTTAGGACAAGCAGTTAGGATATTTTTCTGTCTCGAATAAGGGAAGACGACACCCTGTTCGACAGTGCGGTAACCAGTGTTGGGAAAGTTTACTTTCAATATGAACTAGTTCAGTTCATAGTTCACCCATTTTAAAATGAACTAGTTCAGTTAATAGTTCATAATTCAAAATTGTGAACTAAGTTCACAGCTCCAAAAAATGTCTTTTTTTCTATATGTTGCGAGCTATAATTTTTCGGAATTATTTCCACAGCCCATATAGAACCACAGACAGCATTTATTTTGATTAGTTTAATGCTGGAACTACGTGTTAGATTTCATCTTCATATCCAATTTGTAATCTTTATCCAACCAGGATTTACATTCGCATTGAAGGGATAGCCTTCAGCCATTTGTTCTATATGTCTGCAATACCGCTCTCAGCCTCTACGCAACTTCGGCGCTCTCACGCTTGCCAGGCATAGACAGTATAAGAAAGCACATGCAGCGATTGACAGTTTGTGCAACCCTGGTCTCTAGAAAATCTCTAGAAATCTGGCACGTTATTGAACGAAATTAAAGACAACAGAATGAACGCGTTCACAGTATCGTTCATCAGGCAGTATTTAGTACGTTCAGTTCACGTTCACCAAAATTATGAACGAGTTCATGAACTTTCGTTCAATGAACGCGTTCAGGCACAACACTGGCGGTAACTGCTGCTGTCTGACAAAAATGTCACAGCTGCCTAGCAACAAAGATTCAACATGTAGCTGCATAGTTGCGTACCTGGAGAGATGCTGCTCTCAGCTGAGACAGGTGCTGTGTGGGGCTGTCCCTCTAGAACACACCACCCCCCTGACCGCAACACAAACATGGCCGTCATGCTGGTGTGCATACTTCACACATGCAGTCAGGCTTCTGAGGAGCTCTGTTCATTAAGTCAGCCGCCTGAGTAACTGGACTCCTCTAAATAATATGTCAGTGCTGCTTGACTGCCATGGCATTGACTGCTGACTCTGAAACCAGTTCTATTCCTCTCTCCCCTCCTTTCTTCCTGTCTCCCTGTCCTGCCCCAGCCTGCCCCATTAACCCCCCCCCCTCCCTGTCCTGCCCCAGCCTGCCCCAGTCACCCCCCTCCCCTCTCTGCCCCAGCCTCTCTCTCTCTCTCTGTCTCTCTCTCTGATACACATAGCGTGGTGGTCTCTCTCTCTGTCTCTCTCTCTCTCTCTGTCACTCTCTATCTGGCAGACACACAGTGTGCTGGTCTCTTTCTCTGATAGACACATTGTGCTGGTCTCTCTCTCTCTCTCTCTCTCTGATAGAGACCAGCTCTGTGTGTCTCTCCATCTCTGAAAGACACACAAGGCTCTGCGATACCAGCTAATGCTCTGGTGTACAGTCTAATGCTGTTCTTTAACACCTACAAAAGCACAATAATTATTGATCTCGCTCACGCACTTCATCCGGATGTAGGTGCGACCGGCTCCACCATGTGGGTGGAATAATTGCATAATTGTAAAAGTAGCTGGTGTCTATAACCAATCAGTTGTCCAAAGGTACAAATTGCGGGATTATGTGAGGTATGAAAGGTTTGAGTAACCTTGTATGCACTCCCTTGTATGCACCAGTGTCTACATCTATGTAGCTTACTGTATGTCATATATTTACCATATATTTATTTTATTTAAAACTTCTGTTATAGTTATTATATGCAAAACCACCGCTAATTATGTATAAAGTCTTCAACTGATTAGCTCTTATGTAATTGATCGGCTTGAAAAAAGAACACACTTCAAATCAAATGAATACTGTCATGTCTCCACTGCGGCCTCTGTCTCTGAGTTGAGTGAGCACATCTCGGACGTTCACCCAGCCTCCTCGTCCTGTGGACCCACAGTCTCCTCGTCCTGTGGACCCACAGTCTCCTCGTCCTGTGGACCCACAGTCTCCTCTTCCTGTGGACCCACAGTCTCCTCGTCCTGTGGACCCACAGTCTCCTTCGTCTCAGCCCCAGGGACAGAACCACGCTGTCGTTTTAATATTGTCATATTTGTATTTTATATTAAGAAATGGTTTTTTAACTGGCCTACTACATGCTTTTCTGGAAATGGCATTCATGGGCATTCCTACTTGGGCATTCCTACTCTTACATGGGCATCTCACTCTTCCGCCAAGTAGGAAACAGTATTTTTGCCAAATGGTTTCTATCTGTCTGTACTGATGTGCAATATTCTGGTTGATTGTCACTGCATCCTTTTTCTCCCGCACTCCTGTGTAATATCATGGCATATATGAAAAACTGGATTTTGTATGACTGTATTGTGGTGCTCTCCGAATGGAAAGGCATGTTCATGCAGCCACATTTCTATTCCAGCTCAGGGAGACTGACAGCATGGCATGGATGAGTATTCTCTCAGATGGGAACAGTGTACAGAATGGCATGATGAGCCAGGTCTCTTATGAATAATCACTGTTAAGAATTAGACACCCCTCTTCCTCCAGACACCACTCTTCCTCCAGACACCACTCTTCCTCCAGACACCACTCTTCCTCCAGACACCCCTCTTCCTCCAGACACCACTCTTCCTCCAGACACCACTCTTCCTCCAGACACCCCTCTTCCTCCAGACACCACTCTTCCTCCAGACACCACTCTTCCTCCAGACACCACTCTTCCCTCCAGACACCCCTCTCCTCCAGACACCACTCTTCCTCCAGACACCCCTCTCCTCCAGACACCACTCTTCCTCCAGACACCCCTCTTCCTCCAGACACCACTCTTCCTCCAGACACCCACTCTTCCTCCAGACACCCCCTCCAGACACCACTCTTCCTCCAGACACCCCACTCCTCCAGACACCACTCTTCCTCCAGACACCACTCTTCCTCCAGACACCACTCTTCCTCCAGACACCACTCTTCCTCCAGACACCACTCTTCCTCCAGACACCCCTCTTCCTCCAGACACCCCTCTTCCTCCAGACACCACTCTTCCTCCAGACACCCCTCTTCCTCCAGAAACCCCTCTTCCTCCAGACACCACTCTTCCTCCAGACACCACTCTTCCTCCAGACACCACTCTTCCTCCAGACACCACTCTTCCTCCAAACACCCCTCTTCCTCCAAACACCCCTCTTCCTCCAAACACCACTCTTCCTCCAGACACCCCTCTCCCTCCAGACACCACTCTCCCTCCAGACACCACTCTCCCTCCAGACACCACTCTCCCTCCAGACACCCCTCTCCCTCCAGACACCACTCTTCCTCCAGACACCACTCTCCCTCCAGACACCACTCTCCCTCCAGATACCACTCTCCCTCCAGACGCCCCTCTTCCTCCAGACACCCCTCTCCCTCCAGACACCACTCTCCCTCCCTCCAGACACCACTCTTCCTCCAGACACAACCATGACTTGAGACACCAACTTCATGGCAACATTTGCTGAATCTACGCAGACGCATCTTATGTGGCATGAAACATGTGAAAAGCCTGCTGGTCTCTCCCTGATAGTCACAAAGCGGGAGAAAAATAATCCAGCAAACACAAGACAGCCATCTTGGATTCCCTCATGTCGTCTTTGGCTGGTGCAGAGTGTTTCATTCATCTGAGTGAAGCTACGAGTGTGCCAGTGACGCTCCGCTAACAGATGGTGTCCTTGCATCACAGTCTTCTGTTGTCACCCACAGTCGCCTTGGATTAGCGAACTCCTCAATCATGCCGCACACTTCTCCTGCATCTTCCCATTTTCAACTGGGGAAAAATCTATAATCTTTTATCTTAACACAGCATGAAACAAGTCAAAAGGCAATAAAGAACTGTGATTAATAGCAGTCTGGGTCCGTTCGAAGCCTAAGTGTATTCCATATGTAAACGTCTCTGCTTCCATATGCGTGAGGGATGGTTCCTCCCGGTAAACATCTGTCTCGTGAGGCACAGAAACAGCCATGTTTACAACGCCTCTTCCAGACTCCTACCCTCCTCCCTCTGCGGCCGCAACACTGACTAATGCTTCTCTCTCTCAGAAAACCCAGGCTCCGGTAATGACTCACTGCCAATTTGGATGTGAGAAGAGATGTTTACAATGGCACAAATGCCACACACACACATGCACTCACTCACTCAAAACGTACTCCGACACTGAAAGCAGGCTCTAGGATTGGAGCCGTGGGCTCATGAGCCGCGGGCTCGTGTGAAGCTGCCGACATGGACGTTAGGAGAATGGATCTAAGACGGCAGTTGGCAGAGACTGCATGAACAGTAACGGCAGTAGGTCCTACCCGGCAACACACACTCACATCCACACACACACTCACATCCACACACACACACTCACATCCACACACACTCATATCCACACACGCATCCACACGCACACACAGACACACTCACACCAACATAGACAAACACAGACCCTTCCCCACACAAACATACACCAATGCCAGTGGAGTGAGCGAGTAAACAGGGGTCTCTGTGGCGCTCGGAGGACGCAGGGGAGAGAAGGGGCTTGTGGAGTGCCAAGTGGTTCCCACAGAGAAGATGCCTCTCCCAGTGAAGGACGACCAGGACAGATGCTCCAAGCTGCTGTTGTCACACAACTAGCTCTGCACTGTAGCTACTGTTCCATTGCTGCCATGAGGTCTTAGGCGTTATCGGGTGAAAGGTGAAACTTGCATGGAACTGGAACGACAACAGATTTTCTCCGAAAAAAAACTAAACAAAAAAGTGAACTGTAATTTCCTAGCAGGTGTTGCATGCTGCTGGAGTGCAGCTCTTTACCTGGTTTGTTTTCTCTGGTGGGGCCTGCAGGGGCGGGGCCTGCAGGGGGGCGGGGCCTCCGGGGGGGGGCCGGGGGGCGGGGCTGCAGGGGGCGGGGCCTGGGGGCGGGGCTGCAGGGGCGGGGCAGGGGCGGGGCCTCCGGGGGGCGTGGCCTGCAGGGTGTGGGTAAACCCTTGCTGTGTGGCCCTCAGAGACAGCTGCGGGTCTGAAACAGAGGACAGAGCAGAGACATGGTATAGTAGTATAGAACACAACACAGTGCAAGCTGTTCACAGCTTCAACGTGGTCTACTAACTCCTGTGATCCTAATGGAATGGTAAATGTATCTGTCTGTACATCTTTGTTCTAATATCTGTCTTTATTATTCTTCAAATGGAAATAGATTGATATTGTCAATCAATCCATTAATCAATCAATCAATGGTACAGAAACATCTAAAAATAGTGACACTTGCGAGAGACTGCAGACGTGTTGGATGTTGGACTTATTTAGTCGACTTTGCTGCACTGGACTGTGCACTACTGTAATGACTGAGATGTTATCATGTTATCACAGTGGTTAAGATAGTATTGTTCACTGTGCCGGTATAGCTGAGATGTTATCACTGTGGTTAAGATAGTATTGTTCACTGTGCCGGTATAGCTGAGATGTTATCACTGTGGTTAAGATAGTATTGTTCACTGTGCCGGTATAGCTGAGATGTTATCACTGTGGTTAAGATAGTATTGTTCACTGTGCCAGTAGCTGAGATGTTATCACTGTGGTTAAGATAGTAATGTTCACTGTGCCAGTAGCTGAGATGTGGTTACTTTGTGATGTGGCCAGTAAACACAGCCTGTTCCTTGACTCTGACCACTGAAACACCGTTAGGACTGTGCACTTCCACTGAAACACCGTTAGGACTGTGCACTTCCACTGATGACAACACCGTTTGTACATTGCTATGGATAAAAGCGTCTCCCAAATGAACCAAAAAGTGATGTAATCTCAGGAAATGAACTAGGTTGGTTATAAATGCTGATCTCACCTGTGAAGCCCTCTGTGACATTGCTTGTGAAAAGGGCTATGCAAACAAAAAGAGATTTGTGGGGTTTGAAGCTGTGGAGAAGTTCTGTCTATTGGCTGAGAGTGCGAGATGAGAATTCAGAATAGAAACTATGATAGGGTATCCAGGCTTAGTTCCTACTGTGCCTGCAGGTCCTGGCTGAATAGAGCAATCATGAATAGAGGTGCTGGCCTGCATTGATCACAGTGACTGTTTGATCACCCTAAACTGGTCTGGGGCTGAGACCACCTGTGCTCATGGTTAGGTTGCCTTGGGAAACCACGCTGTGCTCATGGTTAGGTTGCCTTGGGAAATGTTCTTTTTTCCACACATCTCATTAACAGCAGGCAGTGGATTCATGAGTGTTTTAACCGCACAACACGAGACAACCTGCAGCTCCTTCAGCTAACTCGATGTGATGCTATCATGCCATGGTGGCAGAATCATCCGCAATTCAATTACAGGCTGGCTCCTGGAGCTTCTGTGCTGCTAAAGGAAATGGTTTTATGCACCAGTGATGTGTGGAAGTATTGTGTAAACACATTATCTTTCACTTTGAATCAGGAGTACGACTACCTGTGTGTATTTCAAGGACTCGGGCATGAAACTGTCCTTTTTAAATGCAGCCCGCAAGACAAGCAGGTCTCCAGCACTGTGTGTAGCCTACACACTGCAGATGGAATCAATGCTTGTGTATTTTGGATGAATTGTTCAGATTATTGGAGCTTTTGGGGGTAATGAGTAATAAAACCTAAAATAATGTTGTTGTGTGGTTAGGAGGTTGCTAACCCTGCTTGTGTCAGCCTTGCACGTGTGACGTGCCACTATAGAGAGGTTCAAGACAAGATATACAAGTTATCGTTGAAACTTAACAGGAAGACGATGTTTCAAAGTAGGCTATCAAATCCATTGGAGGAGAAAGCCAACTGAAGAATATTTGGTCCAAGACTTTTCTGAGTGAGTGACTTGGCAGCACCTCGAGGTTGGTTCTAAGCTGGTAGTTATCGCCTGTTCAGCGCTGATTAGATTCCACTGACAGCTGCAATTACCTGACCCGGAGCCTTGCTAACGAACAAACCTTTCTGCTCGCTAATCCAAATATATCACTCTTTAGCCTTCAATCATCTCGCATTGCCGAACAGAAGACATTTACAGTAAAAGTGTCCTTACTAAACCACTTTCGATATGCTCGCTATACACACATGCACACGCACACGCGCGCAAGCACGCACACACGATTTCTTGACGGCTATCTCTTGATGTTGATTACATCTTTCTTATTACTTACAGACGCGAATTTCAATTAAAAACTGAAATGATGAAGCACGATAATGGCAGGGAATTTACTATGGTTGCTGGCTCTGAAATAAATGTTCTTATATATTATTCATCTCATTCTGATTTGGACTGATATGAGAGCATTTAAACTAACCTGATTATTTTATAGGTGACTTCCCCAAGGCAACACATTCCTTCCGCGTCAAATGTCTGCTATGGCTCTGTTTAATCACGTGAAGTTTCGATCATTCAGAATCGTTCCTACCTGGATAGCCTACGGGGCAGTCACCGGGAGCCTGGCGGTGGCTGCATGTTTAACGATCGGTTACTCTACGTGTCATTGGCTCACAGGTAGCAAAAATCGTTTTGATTCTCTCATTGCGCTGAAGGGCCACAGGTCAATGAATGTAGGCTACGTGAGACATTTTTTACAAGCACGAACGCAAAATCCACTACACAAATGCCTCGTGGTATACATTAAGTCTACTGCAATCTAATTTCAAAGTCTCGTACGAGACTATAAATATACATATTTATATCCGCTAAGGCTTTGCTTGTAACGTCAGAAATCCATTACCTGAGCTTCGCCTACGCTAGCAGAGCAGTGTAAGGTAGCCATAAAGACAGCGCTCCCGTGGCCTAGATTCATGCGTCTGGAATGTTCTGTGTAGGCTCCAGTATGACCCCAGGTCTGTTATAATAACATTCTATAGCAGGTGGGGAGGCTGACTGTAGGCTAAAATAACTTCCGTCAATCTGCAACCTGCAGGCTGCACAGCGGCATGGCAGCTGGGGTTGGGCTTATGTTTGGAGATCATGGAAGAAAAAATAAATAACAATATTCAAGTTTTCAGTGCCCCTCTCCTTATCTTTTCTCCAAGGCGACAGGGGGATTTGAATCTGGGGCCTTTCTGATCCGCCGTCAGTCAAGCCATGTGAGCGGCACACCCTCACCCCAACCCACTCTAGCCAACCCCTAGAAACTAATATGCGACAACTAGGCCTACAGTAGTTATGATTAACAAGGCGTGGATGTTAATTGCATCACTCCTCACCTTTTTATCACGTGGATAAACCATTTTTCTAAATCCCTCCGGCTCCGTGGCTGTATTTGCTTGTGATGCAGCCTCGAGCAGAGATGACAGGTGTAGGCTACACCACGCACTGATGTTCATGCAGCTGTTCTCAAGTAGCCATATAGCTAAGCTCAATTTTGATCAGCATATCCCTTAGTAAATTATTAGTCATAATAATATATGATAAATAATGAATGGTTGATATAATTATACATTCACTGTTATCTGTGAGCACGGTTCACATCCGTCATCTTAAATAGCCTATATGCCTCGCTCATTCACCGGAAGAAGATGGGTATTTTTAATTGGAATGTTAATTACCTAAATGTCTGGAGCGTAGCTAGTGAAGGGGGATAGAGTCTGTTACACTCTGCGTTCCCTGTCCTCACCCGTGTTTGTAATTAACGTGCTCGTTCTATCCACAAGGACCATTGTTATCTGTACTCTTTCCCTTGGAGCACAATCCACGCGCACGCTTCTGTAGTAAGTATTACAGGCCACGATCATAACAGGCTTGCTTGTTAGTGAGCCAAGGCCAGACGCTGTGATATACTGTACTACACACAGACGGGACCACTGTTTACTGTTCCTTACAGCCGTTCATCTGGGGAGTCGAAATAATGTGAGCAAAACAAAAGGAGTAGCTTGTTTGTGTTGGTGGTGGGGGGAATGGAGGGGGAGGGGCAGGGGGAGGACGTCCTTGTGAGTTAACAGTTAAAAGGTTCTGTCTGCCCTCGGCAGAGATCCGAGATGTTGTGCTGTTTTCTCCTTCCAACGTCTTAGAACTGTTGCATATCTGACCTTGTTTTTCCTTCCCCATGAATAATACTTGCGCTTCATAAGAGAGAGAGAGAGAGAGAGAGAGAGAGAGTGTGCACGTGCACATGTTCCCTTTCATTATTTAGGGACCTATCCATCTAAATTAAAGTGGAATGGAAGCGTTTAAGGCGCAGGTCTCCTGTTGAAGCACTGTTGACACAAGCCCGCTGCTGTAGCCTGACAATGGCACGAGCTGCGATCGTCACGAACAAAAACAAATCTGTTAAAGATGGACGCCTTCTTGTTCATGTCCGTTGTTGTTAATGTAACATCTTGTGTACCACTAATGGGATGTGAATGTGCCGATTTAGAGAACCCGCTTAACCCTTTTGGTTAAGGGAACTCGGAGCCAGAGCTGAAGGCTCTGTTCTGCGTGCGGTGTTCGAACACTCTCCATTCTAACCCTCAAGGTGTGAGGAGGACTCTCACTTGAAAGGTGAACTGCCCTCTGCACTTCCAAGAACACGCTTGTCGTAATAAGCAGCTGTTCACAGAGCAGTATTCTAAAGTGTCCAAACCCTTTCTCACAATGTTGTGTATGGGTATTGTTGCCCAAAAGTTCAATATCCCTGGTAGAATAAATCCTTTTAGAAACGAGAGCACCTACACCAGTTTCATCCATCTGAAGGTGGTTTCCTGTTTTGTCGATGTGTTTAATCACACAGAGTGTTGTCTCTCAAGGCCAGGAGGAGACGGAAAGATGATGCTCTCCAAACAACAATACAGTTGAACACTGAATCTTGTTCAACAGATTATTCATGCAAGGACTGGATGTCTAATGACAGCATCTTATATTACAAACTTCCCATGTATAAACTGTTATTACACGGCTGTTCTTAATGCTGTAGAATGCTGTAGAAATAAGCCCTCCGCTCCGCGTCGAGGTGCTGTTCGTCCTGTTGGCCGGGGCTTATTTTCCCGATAATGACCGGCGTTCTATACATGATTCCTTACGTAAATATGCTCAATGGTAACTTTGATGTTGATGAGCACACAACAAAATCAAATGTCTATTAGTCTGTTGGTTCCAACATGTATTTCAGTAAAACAAATATTAAATAACTGTATTTTTGATTAAAGGTGTCAATCTATTGTAATTAAATATATTGTAGTGGTTTGGCTTGTTTTGTAATGTAACTAATTGTTGTATTGTAATGGAATGCAGTGTAGTATATTTTACCGTTTTTCTCAGTCGCTTTGATACATTTTTTGAATCATTCTTTACATTTGCAAAATAGTATGTGAATTTTTCGAAACAATTTGTACAAACTGCAACACAACGGATCACTTTCAAAGACCCATTCAGAATCAGAATCAGAATCAGAATCAGCTCAACATCATTAGTTCATCTCTCCCAAAATAATCACAAACATTCCATGTCAGATATTTATGGAATCTACATGAACTAGGTGTGACAGATTTTGATAATTGAATGGATCATTTTGCATGTGATGGCTCACTCGATGAAAGACAGTTGTGAAGAGGATGACAATTTCACTGAGAATCAACTCATCCGTTTGGATCAGCAAGCAATGTGCATTTAGTTCTTGTGCACAATCATAGACGATACTCTTTTGCACAGGTGTGCCAAAACACACAACTGCAGTGCTCCTCAGGCAGAACTGTAGCTGCAGCGCTGCAGGGGCGAAACTGTAGTCGCAGCGCTGCAGGGGCATTTACAATTATAACAACTGGCTCAACCATTTTGCATGTAATGACTTATGTACTGAACTACAGCCCAGATGTTTTGGGGTGTAAGACTGTTCAACATAATAATCATTTTATAGAATAATACATTTTGATCAACATGACGTAAGCAATTGATCATGTAAGAAACAGCAAACAATTAAACATATTCATTTGCATGAACGTACTGGAGCTTTACCAATTTGATCAAAAGAAGGAAACATTGGTTTGATAGTGTGCACAAGTGACTAGATGATGCGGAGGTTGAATCGTTTGGAGAATTTCAATTGTGATCTGAAAAATGTACCCAAGCGACTGTAAATACTGAAAAGTCATGGCATTCGATTGTGTATCTTACTGTACGGTTCATTACATCAATGACATGGTAAATATAGAGAGAATAGAAAGTGTCAACTCACCTCTCACCTGACAGGTTCACGATAGCGTTAAGTCATACCTGTGAGGAAAACATAACATGATCACAGTTAGACGGCTCTCCTTCGGAGGTGAATATGATGTATGTGTGTATATATATGTATATATCATGTTAAAGAACTGAAGCAGTACAAGTATATGACTCCTTGATGGAAGCATGCGATGTGACAGTATGGACAGTACACAGCAGTGTCATGCCTACAGTTTGTTACTGTCAAAAAAGTAAACCAGGTCAAGATGGGGGTCGAGCTGAGGGGGTCAGGTGACAGCTTCAATACAAGGGTTCAGCTTTGGTGTTTCTGGTTATATAGGTACAGGTTTAGCTGGTGAGACATTTAAGAATATTATGTTTTAGTGTATTGTATTATCTGTTGTGTTATTCCTTCGTTTTTCATAAAAATTAGTCATTTTTTATGTTTCTAGTTAACAGGAATTAGCGGTTTTATGTTGTCTGGGGGTCTTATTCAGGGGTTAGGGACGGGCCGGTTTACTTTTTTAAGTGTAAGTAACTTTATAACTTCCTATGACTTGGCAAACGCAGAATTAGAGTTATTATTGAGGTTACCTGCTTAATGTTTAGTCATCCTTTGAGTCCCGCGATCTATTCTCTCAAACAGAGTCAGCCTTCAGGTGGACTAGTCATAGAAAGAGAATTCAGTTTGCTAAAAGGCTTTCAGGGCTGGTATTTTAATGCACTGGAAATTGCAGTACAAAATGCTTTCTAGGGTTGAATAACAAGGAAGAAAAAGCGTGAATGCAGAGACACTGACAGCTTGCAGATGTGAGGTGTTGACGACTGAAAGCCTTTTCTAGTCACTCAGTCATGACACTCTGGAAAGGTGTGAATATCTGTCATATTCACATAAGGTACAGTAAGCAGTGTAGAGCCAGGTGTAGTAGCCAGGTGAGAGGTCTAAGGCATTTAGACAAAACTGAAGGTAGAATACTGGGACTTCTCTTACCTCTGTACTCCCATGTCATTCTCAGATACAGGCTAGTACAAACAGCTCGATCAGAATTTGTCTTTAATGAGGTAAAACTTAAAGAATATGTTAAGAAATCAACGTATTTATCTAAACAGTTTCTTCTCATTAACAAACGATACATTTAATATAGCTATCCAAGACTCATGAAACAATTTAGTGTTTACTTTGAAATTATTTAACCAATTTTTCTTTAGTTGGGTTAATGCATGATATCTACTAATGCACAAAAAGACTGACCAAGACAAACTCGCAAATTCACTTTTGAAGGGCGTCCTCTATCAGCTCTTTATGCAGGACCTGAAACCAGCCAGGAATTATAGGATAGAAACATATGATTCAGATGGTTCTTACTTTTTTGACCAAAAACGTTTCGGCCTCAATTAACAAATTATGGCAATATTGGCAAAATAATTTAACCAATTTATGGCCACCTATTTAGAGAAGCTTACACACCGTGCTTTAAGCGTTTTTATTATATGGTTTTTATGTACAAATACAGATTAAACACAGAACAAAGCACTTGTAGTAAACTACATACTGCACATCTCTTGAGATTTCCCTCAACCCCAACATCAAAATGTGTATTTGTTTTACAAGATCAATATGTAACATCATAACAAATATAAAAAAAAGAATGTATAAAGTCTGTCAGCTTCATACAGCGCTTGCATCCCAGTATCAACATGATGTCATCACATTGCACTAAGGGGGGGCACGTCCCACCGCATCTAGGTCTGCAGCAGACTCCTGCTCTCATGTACGGGGGGACATACAACTGTCGACAACCAGGAGCAGCACTCCAATGCATGGGTGCAACGTCAAATCAAAATAGTCTCTCTCTTTTTTTTCAGTTTCTTTTCTTGTTGTTCTAGAAAAAGAGTCCCAAGTTATCAAAAAACCAAAGACAAAACTGCCACCGCTTGAATGGTTAGGGGTTATGTGCTTTGTGTGTGGTTCCTTGGGTGGAGAGATTCGGAGGAAGGGGCAGATTGGAGAGGGGAAGGAGGTACGCTACAACGTTGGGGGAGGAGAGGGGGGGGGACGGACGATCGTAAGGTTGGTTGTCTTATGTTGGCGTTCACAGGTGTGAGGCACCTTCAATATCTACCATAGGGATGTTCTCTGTAGGTTGCCCGGGCCAGGCGAGTCGCCGGAGCTTTCAGAGTAGGCCGGGAGGTCATCCACTCCTCCTCTGGAAGGGGTCAGAAAACAACACATCATTAACAACCACCACACCTGCAGAAGAAGTCCCTTTGTGAGGAACTGATGTTGTCAGCAGAAGAGTCCAACGGTTTATAGGGTGATTAGGTGTTTTTTTGAAGCAGCTTTAAGTCACACCGACACAGCAGGTAGACACATGTTCAGCCAGTGTCTTCAAAACAATAATGAGGCATTTTTCTCATCGCTAAACACCTAAACATGAGCTATATCGATACTAAGAGCATTGCTGATTCTAACACAACTCTCACACAACCCTCTCCTGACGGTCAGGTTACGATGGTTGTGTTTTGGTGGTGTCAGCTTTACACTGGGAAGCTTGTGTGTCAAGGGGGGTGTTCTCAGGTCTGTGTTCTCTGGTCTGTGTTCTCTGGTCTGTGTTCTCAGGTCTGTGTTCTCTGGTCTGTGTTCTCTGGTCTGTGTTCTCAGGTATGTGTTCTCAGGTCTGTGTTCTCAGGTCTGTGTTCTCAGGTCTGTGTTCTCAGGTCTGTGTTCTCAGGTCTGTGTTCTCCGGTCTGTGTTCTCCGGTCTGTGTTCTCAGGTCTGTGTTCTCAGGTCTGTGTTCTCTGGTCTGTGTTGTCGTCTCCGGCTACACCAGGGAGCTGCTGCCGGACACGTTCCACACTTCCTGGATGACACGGTCTCTGTGTCCTGCACCGCCGGGCCCAGTCAGGGACCGCTCACACTGTTTTTTTCAAAGATTCAGATTACATCCAAAGCAGAGACCTCGTCGTCTGCAGCCAGCGCTGCCGGCTCAATGTCGCTAAGTGTTTATGGGGCAGAAAATCAAATCACTGGCCCCTTTGGTTTGTGTCCCCTAACCGCCCCACCCTCTCGTGAACGATTCACGGTGCCGAAAAGGAATGAGTGCTGGGAGGCGGCGCTGGGAGTGGTGGCTTCGGAACAGGACAGCAGGCACACAGCCAGCCTCCCAGCCTGTCACACAGCCTGAGCCCACAACAGGCTCCTGCTACAGAAGGCAGTACGCTGGCTGGCTGGCACACCTTCCCTCCTCC
This sequence comes from Mallotus villosus, assembly GCA_903064625.1. Classification (NCBI taxonomy): domain Eukaryota; kingdom Metazoa; phylum Chordata; class Actinopteri; order Osmeriformes; family Salangidae; genus Mallotus; species Mallotus villosus. Next base: position 610,940 of record CAEFZP010004592.1, on the reverse strand, counting down.
ACAGACTCTGCGGGATCCTCTGGCACACAGCTGCACATCCAGCCCCACTCAGACCCAGGCCCGGGGCTGAGGCCTGCCAGCCACTGTTGCTGCTGTGTGGGCACCATGCTTTGAAGCCCCTAGACTGAGTCTGTGTGGGCCGGCTGGATCCAGAACCACAGGGTCTCTCCCAGCTTGCTGGCAACTGAGTGTGGGTTGTGTTGATAGTGGAGAGGCCAGAATTGTGTGGTGGGGATGGGGATAGAGGTAAGGGGGGGTCGGGGTAGTGGGAGAGGCCAGGATTGTGTGTTGGGGATGGGGGTAGAGGTAAGGGGTGGATGGGGGTGGAGGTAAGGGAGGTGAGCCCAGAGGCAGTTTTGCCCAGCTGGCAGCTATGCTGTGGTGGTCTAGAGAGAGGTACAGTAGGACCCGTGGTGGTCTAGGGAGAGGTACAGTAGGACCCATGGTGGTCATGGGAGAGGTACAGTAGGACCCATGGTGGTCATGGGAGAGGTAAAGTAGCACCCATGGTGGTCATGGGAGAGGTAAAGTAGGACCCATGGATGACAGAGTGTCCCGGGAGCTTCACCAACTGAGTCTGGGGTGAGCTCACATGAATACTGGAACCTCCCTGAATACTGATGCAGCACACTAGATTGTCGTTGTGTGGCTTTGCTCCATTGATCAACATCAGCCTCCAAACCTGTGTTATTGTGGTGCAGGGGTGGGGCAGGGGAGGTGCAGGGGTGGTGCAGGGGTGGGGCTTGCAGATAAGGAGTGATAAAGGTAACACTCACCATAGCTGTTGTATGTTTCATCATTGCTTCCATGGCCATATTCATAATACTCTGAAATGCTGTGAAAAACAAAAACTTTTTTTAACGATTGAACGTCCAATTCCCCTTTTGACTGAATGACTGAATGGCTGTCCTTCGTCATGGATTTCAATTTAATCAAGAGGACCTGTTTGGAATACTTAATCTCATAAAACACACAAAGTACATTACACAAATCCCTTTTAAATCATGCAGCACATTATTTGGGTTGAGATAAGTGAGTTAGAGAGCTCAGCTGTAGTTGGGTTTGATGGCTCTATTGTCATGGGAACACACACAAGAGGCTCACCATAATATCAGCAATGCTGTAGAGATGATGAATGGGATAATTATGTTTAGTCAAATATTTACAAGGGTATCAGGTCTAGGCTAGAACAATACCCTGATCAAACAACATCTGCTCCTAACCACAGAACAGAAGAGAAGAGAAAAGGGGAGAAGGAAAAGGAAGAGAAGGAAAAGAAAAGAAGGGATGAGAAAGGGGAAAAAAGGAGAGTAACGGAACACCAAAGGAGAGGATGGTGAACGAGTGTGTCGACTATTCATTAATTCATTGTTATTGGTTTTCATTCATGTGTGCCCTCAGAAGGAGCCCTCAGAAGGAGCCTCAGAAGGAGCCTCAGAAGGAGCCTCAGAAGGAGCCTCAGAAGGAGCCTCAGAAGAAGAAGTCCTCAGAAGGACACTCAGAAGGAGCCTCAGAAGGAGCCTCAGAAGAAGAAGTCCTCAGAAGGAGCCTCAGAAGGAGCCTCAGAAGGACACTCAGAAGGACACTCAGAAGGAGCCTCAGAAGGACACTCAGAAGGAGCCTCAGAAGGAGCCTCAGAAGGAGCCTCAGAAGGAGCCTCAGAAGAAGAAGTCCTCAGAAGGAGCCTCAGAAGGAGCCTCAGAAGGAGCCTCAGAAGGAGCCTCAGAAGGAGCCCTCAGAAGGAGCCTCAGAAGGAGCCTCAGAAGGAGCCTCAGAAGGAGCCTCAGAAGGAGCCTCAGAAGGAGCCTCAGAAGGAGCCCTCAGAAGGAGCCTCAGAAGGAGCCTCAGAAGGAGTCCTCAGAAGGAGCCTCAGAAGGAGTCCTCAGAAGGAGCCTCAGAAGGAGCCTCAGAAGGAGCCTCAGAAGGAGCCTCAGAAGGAGCCTCAGAAGGAGTCCTCAGAAGGAGCCTCAGAAGGAGCCTCAGAAGGAGCCTCAGAAGGAGCCTCAGAAGGAGCCTCAGAAGGAGCCTCAGAAGGAGCCTCAGAAGAAGCCCTCAGAAGGAGCCCTCTCTCCAGTGCCCCCAGAAGGTGCCCTCTCTCCACAGCCTCCCACCTCTTGGACTGGCTGCTGTAGTTCTCTTCGTAGGTGTCGTAACTCTGGTCATCATATTCCCCGTCGTAGCCGTCATCGTAGGCCTGCGGAGAGGACAACACGCTGACGTTAGTGACAGTGTCACTGGGGAAATTCAGTGGGTCTGACTTGCTTTAAATGTCACTTTTGGCTCGTGCCAAAGTAGCATCTACATGAAACTTGGAATGAAATTCCAAACCATTCAAAACGACTTCAGACAAACAGGCGATAACCCGCAGCATAACCCCATGTCTAATTGAAATACCCCCCCCCCACACACACACACACACATCGACCTTTCAATCTAAACCTGCAGCCTTTAACACAACAGTGTTTATCTAGGCACCCGAGCATTGCCCCGTAGCTACTCCATGTCTGCTGGGACACTAATTGCTGAAGGACGGAACATTAAAAAATCAATGCTTAATTCCACGGCCAGAGGATCCCGTCTACACACACACACCCCCTGAGGGGAACAGGCGACACAGCTGAATCAAGGCCCGCAAACACTATCGATCTGGCTTGTACGGGACGCTTGTCCTATGAGCTGTGTGTATTGGATGCTTCCTTGACCTCTTGACCTTGATGTTGCCGCAGCATACAGGATGCTGTCATTGATTGCCGACTGGAGTTATAATTAACATCAGGAACAAAGTAACTCTATTTAAACCCTGCAGACACCAGTACACTACACGGTGGTATAGTAATTACTATTTGTAAAATGTCTTGGGCAATGAGGAGCAAGAATTGTTCCTTGAGAGAATGTATTTAGAAGTAGAATCCCTGAAAACTGCAGTTGAATCCCTCTGAAATGTTTTGCAAACAGTATACAGCGCGTGCCAACACATCATATGAAAACTTGTGCTATGTCATGCAGCGATCCTTGCAATTTCCATTGAAATAACAGATAACAAAGCAGTTGGCATCCACCATTATTGATTCCATATTTAATAGAAATCAGACTTTGTTTTTGCTTTTGTTTTTCCAACATTTTAAATGGTATTGACAAAAATGATGGGACTCAACCTAATAATTAGTTGCACAATCTTTAGAGGCAACTACTGTAATCAAATGTTTTCTGTAGCGCTCTGTGAGACTCCTGCACTTGTTAGCAGGAAGTCTGGCTCATGCTTCCTGAGCAAACAGCTGCAGCTGGCTCAGGTTTAATGAGGGCCTCCTCCAAACTGCAGCTTTCAGCTCCTTCCATGGATGTTGGTTAGGGTTTAGATCAGCTGGACTCATGGACGTTGGGTAGGGGTCAGATCAGGACTCATGGACGTTGGGTAGGGTTCAGATCAGGACTCATGGACGTTGGGTAGGGTTCAGATCAGGACTCATGGACGTTGGGTAGGGTTCAGATCAGGACTCATGGATGTTGGTAGGGTTCAGATCAGGACTCATGAACGTTGGTAGGGTTCAGATCAGGACTCATGGACGTTGGTAGGGTTCAGATCAGGACTCATGAACGTTGGGTAGGGTTTCAGATCAGGGACTCATGGACGTTGGTAGGGTTCAGATCAGGACTCATGAACGTTGGTAGGGTTCAGATCAGGACTCATGGACATTGGTAGGGTTCAGATCAGGACTCATGAACGTTGGGTAGGGTTCAGATCAGGACTCATGGACGTTGGTAGGGTCCAGATCAGGACTCATGAACGTTGGGTAGGGTTCAGATCAGGACTCATGAACGTTGGTAGGGTTCAGGTCGGGACTCATGGACGTTGGTAGGGTTCAGATCAGGACTCATGGACGTGGTAGGGTTCAGATCAGGACTCATTAGCCGTGTGCTTTGGGTCCGAATCCTGTTGGAGGATCTGTGACCTGCGACTGAGACACAGCTGTCTGACACAGGGAGGATTCATCTGTGAACAGAACTGCTATGACTTGCCAAAAAGCTCCAGTTTGGACTCATCTGTCGAAAGGATATTCTCCCAGAAGGATTCTGTCTTTCCAGCATTTTAGCAAATTCCAGTCTGGCTTTTTAATGTTTGTCTTTCAGAAGTGGAGACCTCCTGGTCTTCTTCCATGGAGACCACTCTCGCTCAAAAAGCGATTGATGGTGCGATCACAAACTGACGTACCTTCCCCTCTGAGTTCAGCTTGTATCTCTTTGCCAGTTATCCCTGGTTCATTTCCTACCATTCACACTATCCTTCAGTTCAATCTGAGGTCGATGTTCTTCCTGTGGCCGCGCTCCGGGAGGCTGGCTACAGTTCCATGGACACTGTTGTCACAGGAACATGAAGATGTTGGAGATGGTCCTGTGGCCTTTACCTTCACCATGCTGGTCTATTATTATCTTTATGATCTCCTCAGTTATCTGTCTCTCCTTAACATTCTCTGGTCCATGTTCAGTGTGGCGCACACAATGATCACATAGTGATTACATTCTTGCATATAAATCGAAATCACTATAATCCAACTCTTTATGATTTTTTCTAAAGGATACTAACTTGTGTCTAGGCCGTTGTAGAATATCTTTGCAGAATGAGAATGCTTCATCTCTTTTCACAGCTTCTTTGCTTTATTCTATGACAAACCAAAGACATGCAAGTATACATCATGCAATAGGTTTTAATGGCATAGATTTTCAGGAGGAATTAAGCATGTTTTCAAACAGATGAAAGGCTACCAGCAAATGTGACCACATCTGTATAAGAAGTGCTGGCTGTTTGTAGGTAATAAATGGACTCTACGCTACAACAGAGCAGTCCTCCCAGTTCTGCACCGGAAGACGTTTGACACTAATCTCAGACTAGAGCAGCCATCTTTATTTCTGGCTCCATCTCCTGTGCCACAGCTTCCCTGGGTGAAGGCTCTCTCTAATCGGCAGATCTGACTGAGTTATAGCGTTTTGGTGGTGTTCAAAGTGTTGCTTTCTGTCAGTCATCATCATAATCTTCCCCTGGTCTAATCCTGGTTCTCTCATGGGGTTCCTGTCATCTCAGATCTAAGCCTCAGATCTTACTAGAAAACCATTCAATCAGTTGAATTAACTGATTTTCCAGAGACACAGTTTTTCCTCATGCAAAAGAGTTGGTTGGTGTTCATGTGAGATGAATTGTTAGCGTGTGCGGAGCGGGGATGTGTGACATCATCTGTCATCATCTCATCACCAGAATATTAAACTCACTTTTGCTTTCATTAATTATACCATCAAAGAAAGAGTTATTGTACACATGTTCAAAAACCTACTAGATAATCTGAACACTAACCTAAAAATGTATTCACGTTAGTTCCATGTGGCGTAGTGCAGACGTTTGTTTTGATGGGAAAGTGTTAGGCGCTTAAAGACATAGGCGCTTAAATGTTCTTTCTGTGGATGCAGTCTCCTGAAACACAACAGAACTTGAATGTGTTATCTCTGGCCACTTGTAATGAAAGTACAATAACTTTGTTCATCGTGTTTCCCAGGCTCCAGGCTCCAGACTCCCTCTCATAAAAATCATAAAATATAATATGCTGCCGGGAAAAAAATAGATAAAAAAAACATACCGATCAGAATATTTATTTTATTTTGTTGGCTATTGCAGATTAAAATTCTGCTAGGGGCACTCGTGTGGATTTATACGTATGAACATGGATTTGACTAAATTAAAGTTAAGGATTATGTCAGGGATTACGTTGTTCAGGGGATCTAATGTCACTTTCTTTCTCTCGCGGTGTTCTCCCCATAGCAGGAAGGGTCAGAAGCCCTCCTATCTGTCTAATTGGCCGTTTTGTTAACCTTCCCGTCTGGCTAAACGCCTCAATTCGCCTCAGAGCTGATGAATGAAGCCGCCAGATAGGGCCTGAGAGGATCGTGTCAGTGTGCAGTCGTTTGGATGAGTGCATACTGTATGACTGGTTCCTTTCAATGCTATTATCACGTCGAAACGCAGAGGGAAATTAGCCCCCTGCAGTTCTTGCTCAACTGTACTCCCATTAATTTAGGGAAACATCTAGAGTGCTTCAGCACAGTTTTATAACGCTTTTTTATGGTTGTTATGGCTTTGAGAGAGAGTGGGCGATAAATAAAACGGCACCAGGCAAGTTCGCCTCGCCTTGTCCCCTGCCCCCTGCACCACCTCCTCCTCACCCCTGCCCCCCACCACCTCCTCCTCACCCCAACACCATATAAGGGCTCTTGGGGGTCTGGGCAGTAGAGCAGGGATGGTGTCCTGCTCTGTATCTGCAGACTGACCACCGTGTCAATACCTCTTATCATTACAGAGGATACAAATGTGTTCACAGCAACCTCACATCTCAGCTCCCTGACCTTTCACACACCCTCACCAACCATAGAGGCCACAGAGGCTGGAGGAAGCTGGGGAGGGCTAAAGAAGGCTGGGGGGGCTGGGGGAGGCTGGGTGGGCCTAGGGAAGGTTGGGGTGGCTAGGGGAGGCTGGGGGAGGCTGGCGGACACCAAGGAGGCTGGTGGAGGTTGGAGGAGGCCATAGAGGCTAGTAAATGGAGGCTATAGAGGCCATGAAGGCTGGTGGAGGTTGGGCAAGTCCCGGGGGAGGCTGGTGGAGTGTCCGCTTAATGAAGCCTGATACTTATATATTGCCACTCGTTTAGAAAACCAATTAACAGCAGTGCTATTGAACAAGCCGGGGAGGGAATAAATCAAGTGTTAACTCTCGAGGGCTGTGGAGTCTTGTGGGGTCGGTGTAATTACGACCAGGCTGAGCCGCTATGCCCTCGGTGCTGACGCTCATTATCAACTGACAGCAGGAACGTCCTGCGACAGTGACTGATCTTCCTCCGACTTGAGAACACCTGAGACGCAGACAGACTCTGATCAGGAACCTCTTTGTCTTAGCTGCATGCCTCAGGCCCCGGGAGGAAAGCACCACGCTTTGGGCCCTCTCGAACGCCTCTCCTGCCACAGCCACACACAGGAAGACTGCTCTCCTGGCTCATGTCGCTGTGCCAGGTGGGCAGTTTAGTGTAGGTGGAGTGTTTCAGGAGGGCAGTTCAGTGTAGGTGGAGTGTTTCAGGAGGGCAGTTCAGTGTAGGTGGAGTGTTTCATGAGGGCAGTTCAGTATAGATGGAGTGTTTCAGGAGGGCAGTTTAGTGTAGACGGAGTGTTTCAGGAGGGCAGTTTAGTGTAGACGGAGTGTTTCAGGAGGGCAGTTTAGTCTAGACGGAGTGTTTCAGGAGGGCAGTTTAGTGTAGACAGAGTGTTTCAGGAGAGCAGTTTAGTGTAGACAGAGTGTTTCAGGAGGGCAGTTTAGTGTAGACGGAGTGTTTCAGGAGGGCAGTTTAGTGTAGACGGAGTGTTTCAGGAGGGCAGTTTAGTGTAGACGGAGTGTTTCAGGAGGGCAGTTTAGTGTAGACGGAGTGTTTCAGGAGGGCAGTTTAGTCTAGACGGAGTGTTTCAGGAGGGCAGTTTAGTGTAGACAGAGTGTTTCAGGAGGGCAGTTTAGTGTAGACAGAGTGTTTCAGGAGGGCAGTTTAGTGTAGACGGAGTGTTTCAGGAGGGCAGTTTAGTGTAGGTGGAGTGTGCAAATGTCTGAGGAGGACTACGTTTCCAACATGTTCACAGGAGTTTTCATTTGGAGTTGTTTTTCAGAGGATAGAATAAAACAATATCGTCCGTCCTGTATGGATATTGTGTAAATGGAGAGAGACTGGTCTACAGACTGTATACGAGAGAGTTTAGTCTATAGACTGTCTATGAGAGAGACTGGTCTCCCCTAGACTGCTGTACTTCAGTCTAAAACCAGAAATATTCAAAACAACAACAATGCAACTCCAATGAAACACTTGTACAGCGATAAAATATTTCCTCATTCATTCAGTTCTAATGGAGAAAGACAAGCAGATTCAGAAGAAAGTTCTACTGTAACGGTGCCTGGGGTTCCCAGCACAGAAACTAAATACAGAAACGTCCCAGTGCCTGTCTCCACGACGTAACTCGTATGTACACACGCCATGTAAACAGCGGATTCTCCACGTCCCCAGAGAGTTCCCCTCTCAACACAGGCAGGGGCGTTTGAGTGCGCAAACCCAACTGGGTTCCCATCACAACCGTCTCACAGTCAATTCAGAATAGTCCCGCTTTTCTTTCTTTCTTATAATTTTTTCATGTGAGCTACTTTTCCTTTCTTTTGAAACTTGGAAACACTTTGAACACGGGCCGTCGGAGATCCGTGGAATTACAGCAGAGTCGAGGGGGTTAGGGCGTTCTGTCTGCTTCTATTAGACAATCTAGTCGAGGTGTGTGTCATACATCTGTTTTATTAAACAGGGGAGTTCTGCTTGGAGAGTTCCATTTCCATAATTAGTTCACCTCACAAATGTGAACTCAGCAGTGTAACCAAGCCTATTGTTAAAAAGCAATTACAGCCGATGCGCATGCCATCCTTAAAGGGACACCAGGAACAGCTCTCTTCCTTCCTCACACTGTTTCCTAGAATGCTAGATTTGTTACAGAGACTGCAGCCGAGAGCTGCACAGCAGCGTACAGCCGCGCTACTGGAGTAGCTAAACAACGGGACATCGAGACAGGAGGCATCAGGTTTGTGGAAGACGCCAGCTGAACTATGACTCTTTGCACATATCTTGGATATCGAGGAAACATATCAAGTGTAGAGCGTGGAAGAAGATGTTCTATTTTGACGGTGACCTTGTGCTGTATCTACTGCTCAAGGGGAAATCTATTTTTCTCTAGAAAGTCCGCCCAGGCTCTTGTGTTTAATCACATTATATCCTCCGCTGGCCTGCCTCAGAGGGGCTGCTCAGGTTTAACACTGGGGAATTCGATACACGTTCTTTGTCATTCTCCTGCTGGAGAGGTTTGTGTGATTTGTGGTCGCCCGTCAAGGCTGGGATCTCAGCCACGGTTCCTTTGTGAGAGATTTAGCTTCCAGCCACACGTACAGTACACCACAATGCACATCCATTCTGTTTATATATACAGGAAATGACATCGTACTCAGGCACCTAACAACATGATATGGAAACAAGGGCAATTTATTACTGCTTTGTATCGTTTTATTTTGAGGAATAACAGTGAGCATTAAATCAGAATGGAAACCATCACATTTCCAATTCTGAGGTGGCGTGGTTTGAGCTGGCTGCTTGGTACTGTACAATGAAAAAAACATTCGTTTTATACAATGAAACCCCTTAGCACAATCCTGCTTAGATTTACTTCATCCACAGCCGAGCCCCGATTAACTGGATTTCAACAAGTTGATTCCCTTAAACAAAAGAAAGGAATAAAACCCTTCAACACAATATTTATTCACGCTCTGCCACACTGTAAGCTCGCTCAACACTGAGACAATGAAGGCTACAGAGACCCATTCAAATGTAGATCAGAGGCCCTTCCAGACTTTTCCGCTGAGTTCTGCTATAGAAGCATGTCTCTTACTGTCAATTACTGTCAATATCTCTCTATTGGTCGTAATAAATCAGGAGGACTTTTTCTCTTTCTCTCTTAATTGTTCTCTCCTCCTCCCTCTTTCTATTTCTCTTTACTCAGCCCTCCTTACCTCCCCTGTATCCATCTACTGTATCTTATCTCCCTCCCTTTCTCTTTCTTTCTTTTCTTCTCGGTCTCTCCCTTTCTCTTGCTATGCACTGCAGCTGTTAATCAATAGTATCCTCTAACATGTGCAATTATGGTCATTGTCACAGTATCAGTAGAGTGCATGAGACTGACAGCTAGACAGAGTCTATTAATCATCACACGTCTCTGGAGACACCCCACCTCAACACGGCTACAGCGGAGGCCTGCGCGACGCGCGTGTCCTGCATATTCAGCTCTGGGGCCCATTTCTTAGGAGACAAATCCAGAGGAAAACAGAAACAGAACAGCACTCGGCACGGCTGATTTACCCAGCGCCGTCTCCTGGGACTCTAACCAGGAATCCTGGGAGCGGAAGGAGGAGGGAGGGAGGGAGGGAGGGAGGGAGGGAGGGAGGATGTGAGGGAGGGTAGAGATGAGAGCGGTGTAGTCTATTGCTCTGCTAGTCTCTGCTCGCCTCTTCTCCGTCTCTCTCCTCATTTCCCTCTCGCCTTCTCTCGTCTCCTTTCTCTCGCTTCTCCCGCTCTCTTTTCGCTTGCTCTCTCCTCCGTTCTTCTGCTCCCCCTCGTTTGCTCTTGCTCGCTCCTTCTCTGCTCCCTCGCCTTTTGCTCTTCTCTCTCCTTTCTCCTGCTCCCATCGCGTTGGCTCTTGCTCTGTCTATCGCTGTCGGGATGAGTACTGCTGCCTCCCAGGCGAGGCGGTGGTGAAAGAACACCCTGACCCACAACATGGAGAGGTCTGCTTCAGCTCGGAGAGGAACACTCTCAAAAGAAAATTGAGTGCCGGAGTAGAGGATGTAGCAAGGTGAGATTCACAGGGAGAAAAAATAGCAGCAAAGAGATATGTTGAGGACAAACTCTTCATTCCATAATCCCCTGGTGTCTGCCTCCTGTCTCCCACCTCTCCTCCCGCCCTCTCCCACAATTACTGGGAGAGAAATGCCCAGCTTTCTGACTCTCTCTTTCCAGAAACACACGTCAGAACTCAATTCGGCTCAGTAATGAGACTGTGCCTTTCCCCATGCAGACAAGCCAATCTGCAGCTGCCAGCACACACGGGAGCTCTGGCACAGCGAGAAAGAGATCTCGGAGGAAATGGTGTTGCTTTTTTCCATCACGACTGGACAAAACTCCAGTTGATATTGCCCTTTTTAGCTTGTTCTGTTTGACCTTGAAAGCTGACGGGACTGAAGTGTTTATACACTATTCTGTGAGTGCTGAACATCAGTTCAGTCAAGACAATCACGTATTAGATTTGAGCATTTATTGTTACATGACATGGACATGTAGATTTAACTTTGGCGGAGTGGATGATCTAAGGGAAGTACTCCCTGCCTCCTCGATGCAACACATACATACATGACATATGAGGCAGGGAGCAATAGAATATAATCCCCTAGATGGATAGAACATAGACAGCACGGGGGAGAAGGGGATGGTGGAGGGTGGCAGCATCAGTGATCATAAACGACCGGGGTGAGTGTGTGCGTATCCGCGCGTCTTTTAAAGCCGCCTTATCGGACGCGCCCAATGAATATGCGCTGCTAATATGGGTGTAGTGGGCGGTGCAAGAAAGATGGAGTAAGACGCCTTACGTCCCTTGATGATGCGTGCTGCCCGATTGCCCTGCCTGAACTAGCTGCGCTTATGCTGTCTGTGTCATCTTTCATTAACCTTTTATATATATTTTATTCCTCTTTTATATATTATTGTGAAGCTACGTTTCTTCCTTTAGGTTTTATATAATTGAATAAAGTATTTATAGAGTTTTAGAATCTGCTCAGGCCAGTCCAAATGGAGCCTTGTGTTCCAGGTCATGGTAAAGGAGTCCAGGAGCCCTTCCCTTTCTTCAACTACGCTCTTGTTCCCCCCACCTCTAAACAGCAAACTGACCCATGTTTCTGTGTGGTTGTTTGGTACAGCTGTGGATGAAACAACACGGAGACTACATAGACTGGCAGAAATGACACGCCAAGCAGCTGAACATCCTGGTGACAGTACTTCATTAAAAAAACGTTTACATACAGAAAATGCCTAGAACAATCTTGAGTGCTAGGAGCTTATCGGATCAATGGGTCCAGTCGAACCCAATCAGTTTCTGTGGTCGCGACAAAACTACAACCAATCAACCAATCAACACGACCCTACCAGCATGGAGGACACCACACAACCCTACCAGCATGGAGGACACCACATAACCCTACCAGCATGGAGGACACCACACAACCCTACCAGCATGGAGGACACCACACAACCTACCAGCATGGAGGACACCACACAACCTACCAGCATGGAGGACACCACATAACCCTACCAGTATGGAGGACACCACACAACCTACCAGCATGGAGGACACCACACAACCCTACCAGCATGGAGGACACCACACGACCCTACCAGCATGGAGGACACCACACAACCTACCAGCATGGAGGACACCACACGACCCTACCAGCATGGAGGACACCACACAACCTACCAGCATGGAGGACACCACACAACCCTACCAGCATGGAGGACACCACACAACCTACCAGCATGGAGGACACCACACAACTCTACCAGCATGGAGGACACCACACAACTCTACCAGCATGGAGGACACCACATAACCCTACCAGCATGGAGGACACCACACGACCCTACCAGCATGGAGGACACCACACAACCCTACCAGCATGGAGGACACCACACAACCCTACCAGCATGGAGGACATCACACAACCCTACCAGCATGGAGGACACCACACAACCTACCAGCATGGAGGACACCACACAACCCTACCAGCATGGAGGACACCACACAACCCTACCAGCATGGAGGACACCACACAACCTACCAGCATGGAGGACACCACACAACCTACCAGCATGGAGGACACCACACAACTCTACCAGCATGGAGGACACCACACAACTCTACCAGCATGGAGGACACCACATAACCCTACCAGCATGGAGGACACCACACGACCCTACCAGCATGGAGGACACCACACAACCTACCAGCATGGAGGACACCACACAACCCTACCAGCATGGAGGACACCACACAACCCTACCAGCATGGAGGACACCACACAACCCTACCAGCATGGAGGACACCACACAACCTACCAGCATGGAGGACACCACACAACCCTACCAGCATGGAGGACACCACACAACCCTACCAGCATGGAGGACACCACACGACCCTACCAGCATGGAGGACACCACACGACCCTACCAGCATGGAGGACACCACACGACCCTACCAGCATGGAGGACACCACACGACCTACCAGCATGGAGGACACCACATAACCCTACCAGCATGGAGGACACCACACAACCCTACCAGCATGGAGGACACCACACAACCCTACCAGCATGGAGGAGACCACACAAAGGCTGCCCTCATCTCAGGCCCCAGCATGAAGAAGAAGATCCGAACCTCTTGACCTGCAGCCAACTGCTCTAGCTCTGAGCTGCAGCATCGACACAGGAAGCAGCACGGCACCAAGAGGGAGCCGGAAAGATCCAGGTGACGGTGTTAAGACTCACATAGTCTTCGTGTGCGAGGGGCAGCAGCGAGGGCCGGTAGCCAGGGTTCCCCGGGGTGGCGCGGGCCCGGGGGGCTGGGACCCCCCTGGAGAGGGAGGCTGAGGGGAGGGCGCTCCGCGTGACTCCGCTCCCTCGGGGCACCACCGCCCCTCGCCCGGGGGAGGGGGAGGGGCCGCACCGCCACGCCCTCTGGGGAAACAGGAAAAACAGGAGTGAGGTTCATTGAAATATTATTTTTTTTCTCTTAAATTGCGACAGTTTGAATATCAAATTCATATCCAGGTGTTAGCCGACATGTACAGTATATTCTGTATAACATAACTTTTACAGTTATTTGTTTTTGTTTAAAAACAAAATCCCCTCAAAATACTTTTCACAAAACCACACACGCACAGTACACTCTCCCCTCCCTCTACCTCTCCCCCTCCCTCTACCTCCCCATCTCACTCTCCCCCTCCCTTTTCCTCTCATCTGTGGTCTTTTTAAAGAGCTTACATTCTAACTGATGAGTCAACATTAGCAGTGAGGTGATTGGCCAGATGGCATGGTTATTGTCTAATGGCTCCATGGGTGCACTTGATTTCAATCACCTGGTGCCATTCTAACACCAATGGAACCAAACCAAAGATGGTAACTAGGAGGTAAGGGGGCAGGAATAGCTCAGTATGTGGTTGTCTATCAATAAAACACAGGTTCAACCCCCCCCTCTGCACGTCCGGTTGGATGAAAGGGCCTGCTAACTGACAACATTACACTGAATCAAACTTCTGTTCTGTTTGATTTCAGCCTGGCTGACTCTCCTGGGCGGGGGAACCTGCTGTTTAGTAGAGCAGCCCCCTGGCTGCTACAGCCTCAGATCAGGCAGGGCAGGGAGGATGGGTCCTGGAGGGAACAGCAGTAAGGAGCAAGGCAGGGAGGGGGGGATCCTGGAGGGAACAGCAGTAAGGAGCAGGGCAGGGAGGGGGGGGGGTCCTGGAGGGAACAGCAGTAAGGAGCAGGGCAGGGAGGGGGGATCCTGGAGGGAACAGCAGTAAGGAGCAGGGCAGGGAGGATGGGTCCTGGAGGGAACAGCAGTAAGGAGCAGGGCAGGGAGGGGGGGGGTCCTGGAGGGAACAGCAGTAAGGAGCAGGGCAGGGAGGGGGGGATCCTGGAGGGAACAGCAGTAAGGAGCAGAGCAGGGAGGGGGGGGGGTCCTGGAGGGAACAGCAGTAAGGAGCAGGGCAGGGAGGGAGGTTCCTGGAGGGAACAGCAGTTAGGAGCAGGGCAGGGAGGGGCTGTCCTGGAGGGAACAGCAGTTAGGGGCAGGGCAGGGAGGGGGGGTCCTGGAGGGAACAGCAGTAAGGAGCAAGGCAGGGAGGGGGGATCCTGGAGGGAACAGCAGTAAGGAGCAAGGCAGGGAGGGGGGGGTCCTGGAGGGAACAGCAGTAAGGAGCAGGGCAGGGAGGCTGCTTCACTCAGAGGTTTTAGTACCCAGGGCGGGGCACCCAAGCAGAGCAGGAGTTCCTGTGGGGAGGTCCGGGGGTATAAAACTGTCTATAACCGGAATGCATCCAGACGGTTTCACACTGGCAAGATGAAGGAGAAAGCAGACAGATCCACAGGCCGATCTGCCAGGTCTTTCACTAGAGCTGGCGTTCCTTTCTGAACAGCAGAAAGACTCACAGTTACAGCCACATCACTCGGGCATATTTGTCATGGAGATTTACAGTAATCACTTATCAGAGCTGCATAAGGAGTAAGAAAGCAGGCAGGACTGGTGGTGGGGGGTTGGGGTTGGGGGTGATGGGTGGATGGTGGGGTGTGGGGGGAATTGGCAGTGACCCATCCTGGAGCTAAATTTAGCTTCTGTAATATCTCCGAGCCAAGCTGTCAGCAAACACACACCCACACACACATCAAAGCAACACAGACACACACACACACATGCCCACATACAAGCAATACAGACACATGCACACACACACGCATGCAAACACACTGTGTCAGTCTGAAGACTTGGCTAGAATGCAGGGGACAACATGTGACATAACTCAGGTCTGCAATAAGATTACAAATGAATAATAGACATCTGACATGAATAAGTTAGTGTGTGTGTGTGTGTGTGTGTGTGTGTGTGTGTGTGTGTGTGTGTGTGTGTGTGTGTGTGCGTGCGTGCGCTTCAAACCAAAGGTTTATGAAACAGCCATGAGAGGCTCGGAAGCACGTAGGTAAATCAGACCGGGGGCTTACACACGTATATTTGCAGACACAAGTCTCCTCAAAGGATAGCCCGTTCATACTGTAGAGGCCTTTTCCTTGATAGGTGTTACGCCATCAGGAAACACCTTCTACCACACAAGTTTACTCTTTAAGCTTTACAAAGAATAAATAAATAATAAAAAAGATTACTTAGGTTACTTAGGCTTTTTGACAATTGGGGAATACATGCTTTTTAATTCTGTTTGTAAAAAAAAACTGTGAAAGTAACAAATAATAAATAACAAAACTTTGTGAAAGTATTGTGACAGTAATACACTGCAAACAGCTATGTAACTAAAATAACTTCAATCTCAAAGCAAATGATTCCAAATAAACAGAACATCCTTGGAACTGTGTTAAAGTTAATCAGTTACGAGGAGATGAGTTGCAGTTACAAGCCAGTGTTTTAACAGGGTTTCAAAGCGTACCTGAGGGTTGCCGTGGTAGCCATCCTCAGGCCCCTCCCCCGTACGGTCCGCACTCTGCTGGTGTCATCTGACCCGTTCAGGTAGGACAGTTCTCTCAGCTGCTCCTGCCGGATCTGGTCGTTGTAGTCCTGCGAGACAAACATGAAACACCACACATATAACACCACAAACGATGACACGTCTGGTTGTTGTAGGCCTGCGAGCCAAACACGAAACACCACACATGAAACACCACACATGAAACACCACACACGAAACACCACACATGAAACACCACACATGAAACACCACAAATGAAACACCACAAACAATGACACGTCTGGTCGTTGTAGGCCTGCGAGACAAACACGAAACACCACACATGAAACACCACACACAAAACACCACACACGAAACACCACACATGAAACACCACACATGAAACACCACACATGAAACACCACACATGATGACACGTCTGGTTGTCGTAGGCCTGCGAGACAAACACGAAACACCAGACATGAAACACCACACATGAAACACCACACATGATGACACGTCTGGTTGTCGTAGGCCTGCGAGACAAACACGAAACACCAGACATGAAACACCACACATGAAACACCACACATGAAACACCACACATGAAACACCACAAACGATGACACGTCTGGTCGTTGTAATGCTGCAGTGGGAAAAGTGACAACGACTAATTGAAGAGACACCGGTGTTTCTCTAACAAGGTTACAGTTACTGCTTAACATCTTTACACGCCCTTAGGAGCTGAAACACCCCCGATGCTTCAACACCGGCACTAGGGATGAATCCACTCAGACAGAAGTGGAAGCAAAGTGCCGTGTCTCGCCTCCGCAGACAGAACGACACTAAACACCACAGATATGGGTATATACTGTAAGCATACAGTGTATTCATAAGGATTGAGATGTTGCTGAAAACTTGCTGAGAGTCCAGGCAGGAAGTGTGGGAGGAAACACAACAGTACAAACTCACTTCCTATCACCTAGGAGATCCATCTTCCGCATGGCAATAGGTGCTGGCTGCAGAAGCAGACTCACATTCAGCCCACCGCAAGCTTTCTGGAAGTGTGTGTGTGTTATGTAAACAGTACAGGGCTGGCAAAGGGTTCCCACCAGCCTGAATAGTTTAGCGAAGGGAAAGTTGGTGGTCTGAAGTTTGAAGTAAAAAACTCAAACTCAAGCACCAACTGTCAAACTAGGTTGACTAGATGAGAACACAGAGGAGCACTGGAGTTCAGCAGTTACATCAACAACTACCATGACCAGCAGGTCCATTTTCATTACAGAATCCAGACTAGTTCTTCTGTTCTTACAGGAGTATCTATGCATAATATGGGACTAAACAAGGATCCGCAGTATGTGGTTCTGCTTTCCGAGTCGCACTGTAAACCACACCTGCTACCTGCAGTGTTCATCCATACACAACAGGAACGTTCCAGAACAACAAGACGGTATCACAGCAGCAGACTCTTTCACTGTCGCGCCAGAGATATGGCTGTACTGCATGTTTGGGAAACATTTCTCTGTCTCCCCCAGTCATTGAACATGACAAGGATTGGAATGAACGCAGATAACAGAGCGGACACGGCTTGTTTCATTATCCTGTCAGCGCCTCACACCGATAAACAGGACCCCGATCCTACAGACACTTATCCTCTTCCTGTTTGTAGTGAGACTGAGATGAAAGACGATATAACTGACAGAGGAGACAGACAGAGAGAGAACAGACAGACAGAGAGAGGAGGCAGAGAGAGGAGACAGACATAGAGAGAACAGACATAGCCAGGCAAAGAGAGGAGACAGACAGAGAGAGGAGACAGACAGAGAGAGGAGACAGACAGAGAGAGGACAGACAGAGAGAAGACAGACAGAGAGAAGACAGACAGAGAGACAGACAGGGAGACAGACAGACAGAGAGAGGAGACAGACGGAGAGAGGAGACAGACAGAGAGAGGAGACAGACAGAGAGAGGACACGGATAGAGAGGGGAGACAGACAGAGAGAGGAGACAGAGAGAGAGAGGAGACAGACAGAGAGAGAAGACAGACAGAGAGAGGAGACAGACAAAGAGAGGAGACAGATAGTTAGAGTCATGAGCACTAGCACAGTGAACAACATGTCATTCTCTAGTCCAGACTGATCTCCCTCCTACTAGCACAGTAAAGAACACGTCATTCTCTAGCCCAGACTGATCTCTCTCCTACTAGCACAGTAAAGAACACGTCATTCTCTAGTCCAGACTGATCTCTCTCCTACTAGCACAGTAAAGAACACGTCATTCTCTAGTCCAGACTGATCTCTCTCCTACTAGCACACTAAAGAACACGTCATTCTCAAGTCCAGACTGATCTCTCTCCTAGCACAGTAAAGAACACGTCATTCTCTAGCCCAGACTGATCTCTCTCCTACTAGCACAGTAAAGAACACGTCATTCTCTAGCCCAGACTGATCTCTCTCCTACTAGCACAGTAAAGAACACGTCATTGTCTAGTCCAGACTGATCTCTCTCCTACTAGCACAGTAAAGAACAAAGTGAAGCATTTGAATGAGTCATGAGAGCCAGCCGATTCTCCTGCCAGGGCGTCCCCACCTGCGGTCTCACGTGGAGTTATACATATTTACTGCCTCAACTTAGTGATGCAATACAGTATGCACATTAATTACTGATATCTGCTCTAGGCATGCACGATGCTTGCAAAGCATGGCAGGTTGTTTCACACTGCAGTTGTTAATTGCGGAATACATTTGAGTTCTAGTTAACAGGGGGTCTGGGGGACGTGGCAGGTCTGGGGAGAACACGTCTTCATAGCCTTGTCACATTTTTTAAGTTTCTATGCTACAGTGAACTTCAGATTACGTTATACGCCTCTGCTTGGTTATTATGGCTTCCCAGAATTCAATCTGCCAGTCAGTCGGTTTGTTTAACCAGTTTCTTAACTCCTTTAACTGTCAATTCCACCTGGGAGACTGGACAGGCCTGGGAGGGGAGAGTCAAGTAGCACCAGGTCCTCTACATTTACATATACCGATCTCAATCACCCTGCAGGAATTAGAGATGATGGAATGGGTTTAGAAGAACTTACTGGAACTAGAAATTTCTTTATCTCCTCCAAGGCATGGCTCATGCGAGAATAGGCCTCTCCAGGAGGAGCGAAGACTTCCATTAAAACGTGCAGATCGTTGCTCAAATGGGCATACTTGGCTTCTCCGCTTTTCCTTAATTCTTCTTCCTGTTAGAAGCGGAGAGAGAAAAACACAGACAAATCAGGCCATCTTTCTCTCACACACTCACACACATGGGGGGATCTTTCACACACACAAACACACACACACACACACACATGGGGGGGATCTTTCACACACACACACACACACACACACACACACACCACACACACACACACACACACACACACACACACACACACACACACACACACGGATTCTTTCTCTCACACACTCAGAGAGCTAGTTCCATGTGAGACAGACATGAATGTGATTGTTTTTTGTTTGTGTGTCTGTACTGACAGTCTTACTGTACATCTTCCTCTACAGTATTTTAAAGTATGTACTAATTCTCTGCTATGATTAACAATTTGACATGCCCCTGTTTTTACAAAGTGAAAGGGCAAGAAGCACATCTAGCCTACTCTTTCATCATCATTAAGAAGTTCTGGATCTATGATGATTTACCACTTGTGCCTTGCCTGCCACCTGCCTGTGCTGGGCTGACCTGTGACCTGTGAATGAGCATTGAGTATGAGAAAAGAGCATTAAAATAGAAGATATTATGATTATGATTGTTATAAACGATTATTCTTATTATTGTTATCGCTATTGAGGAAAGATCAGAGAGACAGAGCCATCCATGTGTGAGCCTCAGTCAGATCCAGACTTAAGGAGACTGTTGTGCACCAGTATCATCATATCACAATGGTTGGCAAAGTGAAATTAGTACATCTTTTTGTTTATATTGTTTGTAAGCTTCTTAGATCGTAACTGACTGACTGACTGACACAGCATGGCGTTAGTGGTTGTAAAACGTATAATATTTGAACAGGACTGAAATGAGCATTGCAGATACGCGGCACCTCCAAGTGAGTAGGCATGTTCCAAACGTTTCAGCAGCACAGTGGGATTGTTTGCTAGACCGTTGATGTACAATGTTAGCTGTCAAACCTTTCACAACTATGCTAATGCTAATTCTCAGTTCTGACGAGTCCACTCTGGACTAGTGCTTTCTGATTTCTGGTAAATTTACCTCAAGAAACATTCAATCTATTACGAAATCCCAACCTGATCTGGTCTGAAACACAGATCATCTTTAACAAAGCTCCCGGATTGGCTTGTCCCACTTCAGGCACATCTAGAAGAGCTTCTTGATTGGCTAATTTCATTGTAAACATCCAATCATCTCCCAGAGAGCTCTCTTATTGGCTCAGCCCACTCAGAAGCACCAGTGACCTTCCAGAGAGTTCTGTGATTGCTGAAGGTCGTCCTCTGAATTGTCTGAACAGTTCTTCAAAAAGCCGGTAATTACGAGCGCCTCAGTTCCCTTCTCGTGTTGATTAGCTGGGGCTCTCTGGCATGCCGAGAGAGGGAGTCAAGAGGCTTCGGTGTGGGTGGGTTCTTACAGAGGCTTGATCAATGACAACCTCCATTTCTCTGTCACATCTTCACAAGCCAATCAAATACCTCTTGATTTCCAGACTCATGACCTAAGACGCCTTGTTAGACATCTGGATTGGGATGATGAGGGACTTTTACAATCACAACAAATCCTACAACTCCTCTGGAGACATGCTCCTGGGCACAGACTATTCTATGATTTGGTTTAATAATAGCCTGGCATTGTGCACATTTCTTTAAAAGAGTTGTTCAGAGACACCATCAAAGATGTTCCAATTTGTGACTCATATGTCAAAAGACTTCCTGTGAATGAAATGTGAACAATGTTCCTTTTGACATGACTTGAACTGTTGAAGATGACAGACCATTTAAAAACGATTTTCTACCTCTTGTGCTTCCTGAAAGAAAGAGAGAACCATAGCCTTGATAGCTTGGATGACATTTATTCCTTTCCTTTTACACCGTTCGGTTTGCAACACACTATGGGTTGTTCTAAAAGCCGGGGCTGCGTATTGAGATGTTTGTGAAGAACAGAATACATGAAACAAAAGTGGTTACAACCAATACCATGTCCTAAAGGTGACAGAATAACAATGTTTTCTGTTTCTGTGGATACATTTCGGGAGGATGTAACTTTGAAGGGAATGACCGTCGCCAGCAAACGAAAGTAACAAAGTACTTCTTCTGTTCCGAAAAATGCAAGTGCATATTTAGATGTGTAGCACTACAATGGAGTACTCCCCTAATTAGACGCACCTGTACACGGTGTAGGTCAAGCTCAGCTCCACTGTCTGCAGTCAGCCACGCTGTTTCACATCTATAGTGTGCAGTCAGCCACGACAGACATGCACAAACCTCCACACACACAGTACGGACACCTCCAGTAGTAGTCTGAACCAAGTTACAACACAGAGGGGAAATGTTGAGAATGTTGATGCCAGGCTACTGCAGCTGTCAACATGGCAGCATTTGTTTTCGTTCGTGTCAGTTCATGTCACCTGAGGCGCGTTTGCGTAGATTCCGCAAAAAGTGCCGCGAAGTGGGCGTCAAAATGTTAGGGTGTGTTGGGAGGACTTGTCTAGATGAAGAGGAGCACATTAGAGAAGTACTGCTCCCCCTACAAACATCACTACAAATCAACTATTGTATTTTCTTTCCAAAACCACAATTTGAAATTCAGGCCACCAGACAGTCAACCAAGAACATGTATTTATAGAGCTCTATGTATTTATAGAGCTATCTGCCATATCAATCGCAAAGGCTCCCATTGCATAAATGTCCAGCTTGTTTGCAGAAGAGGCTAACTGTCATGTCTACTGTGTTACCCTGGCTTAGTACAGGACTAACCAGGGTGAGGCTGTGGATGGCCTGGGTCATCATGCTACAGGGTATAGTCCCCCTCTGAGACAGCATGCAGTAACTAACCAGGGTGAGGCTGTGGATGGCCTGGGTCATCATGCTACAGGGTATAGTCCCCCTCTGAGACAGCATGCAGTAACTAACCAGGGTGAGGCTGTGGATGGCCTGGGTCATCATGCTACAAACATGCAGGCATGCACTCTAAGATGGCAAACTTCCTCCTCAGCCTTGTGAATTTAAGCCTTAGATCTCTGCATAGTTAGCCTACTCACATTTTTTCACACACAACCCGGCATTGAGAACTGTTTGACAACTGATTGGTTAGAGGCACTAGCCA
The DNA here is from genome assembly GCA_903064625.1 of Mallotus villosus. Lineage (NCBI taxonomy): Eukaryota > Metazoa > Chordata > Actinopteri > Osmeriformes > Salangidae > Mallotus > Mallotus villosus. The sequence continues at coordinate 588,739 of CAEFZP010004592.1, read as the reverse complement.
CTGAAAGGCTGGGTGACACCCTACCCCATCCTCATTTGCAAAAATCTGGAGTTGCTGGAGCCTCTGCTTGATGGGTCTCACACCTCATTGTGTAACTTACTGTCACATTGCTAATCATATGTTGATAAGTAAGGGTCAAGATGTGGTCTGATTGGTTGTTCTTGTGTATAAAGGGAATTATGAAGCATTGTTCTGTGGATTCTTCATCTCCTGAGACCTTCTCCTTCCTCACCTCTTGCTTTCTCTCTGAATTACAATAATCATGGTAGAGTAGGTAACATTGTAAACCTTCAATTTGTAACATGTTTGCCTTGTAATGTATTTCATGCATTTGCAATGCTGGTAAATGTATATTTTAATTGACCTTACTCTTGACCATTCTTGCTCTGATTTAACCCATAGAGTCAAACAACTGTAATGATATTGATACTGGCATTATTTGGTTAACGTTAAGACACTGTTCAGTTTCTCCTCTTCCTTAAAACCATAGAGGAATAGCTTTGGTTGTTTGGCTAATATTAAACCCCATACACCCCTTACTCAATTGTGCAATTATTCCACACACATGGTGGAGCCGGTCGTACCGACTTCCAGATTAATTGTGTGAGAAAGATACCATATTCTAGTTACGAGCGTCACACCAGCGCCTTCGTGCTCCAGCCTTATCTAGTACAACGGAGCCACTGCGGTTCCCTGCTCGCATCCAAAGTCTCTCTTTGTCTCAAGTTATGCTTTACAACGTTGCTTGCCCTAGTTTCTCCTGTTGAAACCACTCAAGTGCCACATGACACAGGCTCCCTCCCAGAGGAGTCGGAGCTGGCTTTATATTTGTTATTTGTACAGAAGTTTGTATTTTCATGTATTTAGGACATCCTAGAACGTCGTCTCCATTCAGTCACTTGAGTTTTAATGTTGTGTCCTGCTACAGGAGGAGGTGACCCCCACACACAAGAGAGCTCATATTTAAAGCTCTGCGAAAGAGTGTCTGGGAGAAACGTTTGAAAACGGTTCCCCAAGACCTCAAGCATAAATTATGCATCCTGTTTGGAGTGAAAAATTGCTTTCATTGCAGAAATTTCCTCAAAACCAAACAAGACAGTATACAGTCCTGTTCCTTGAAGTCATAATGCACAAAGCATAAATAGCTGTTTTGTAAGGCAGCCTTAAGGTTGAGATACTGGGGAACAGAATGGGATGAAACAATGCTCTCTCTCCCTGACTCCCTGTGGAACAGGATGCTGCTTGCCTCCTGTTATCAGAAGAGAGAGAGAGAGACAAAGAGAGAGAGAGAGAGAGAGAGAGAGAGAGATAGAGAGAGAGAGACGAGAGATAGTAGAGAGAGCAGACTATGAGAGAGAGATAGATCTAAGATAGCATCTCACCCGCCTCTACTCTCAGCTCTCTCGATCGCATGCTCGCTCTCTCTCGCTCGCTCTCTCTCTCTCTCTCGCGCGCGCTCTCGCTCTCTCCGCCCTCGCTCTCGTCTCTCTCGCTCTCTCGCTCTCGTCTCTCGCTCTCTCTCTCGCTCTCTCTCTCTGCTCTCTCTCTCTCTCTCCCCTCTCTCTCGCTCTCGCTCTCTCTCTCTCTCGCCTCTCTCTCTCTCCCTCTCTCCCCATAGATCAAGGCTAGGAGACATTGACCCAATTTCACACTGATGGGTACCATGGCACTCCCCTCAGAGAAACCACAGGAGCCAGAGACCAGCGTTACGTAGCATCAGTGGCAGGTTGTGCTAGAACAACATTGGCTTCATCCAATTAATTAATGAAAATGACAAACTCTTAAGAAGTTGTTAGATCAGTAATGAGTTCTGTCTGTAAACAATTCATTTTTGGATATTCACTTTTGGTTACTTGTGAACCAATTCAGCTGCTATGAGTCGCACCTACAGTAGTAATTGATTTACTGTGAGGTATAATGTATGCAAAAACATCCAACAGCTTCCTCCATGATTAAATAAGATATCACATACAATTGTCTAGGACACATGGCAGAGACAGCTAGACAGCTGAAGGGGAATTTTTTCACGTCTAAACTGAAGAACCCTGACTCTTTTCCATGTTCTCCCCACCATCGGGATGTCTTACAGACCTGATCCTGTGGGCGACCATGACTGGTCAGCGTCACATTCACACCTCCTCTCCAGGCTGGTCCGTCTGCGGCTCGTTTGTCAGAATAATAACCAAAAAGTATTCTGTGGTCAATGCTATCTATAGCAGGGGGAATTCGAACCAGCAACCTCTCTATCTTCAGGTGCTCTACCACTGAGCTGCGCTGATCGGTGTTCACACAGAGCTGAGGCTTACAGCTGTCGTCACAGCCGTGTCACAGCCGTGTCACAGTCACAACTACAACAGTACTGTTGTATCCTTAGGAGCTCCAGGATTCACCCGGACCACCAGCGCCATGCAGCCCAGCCGCGGTGCTCTCTCCCTGGGCCTGGCTGATCCTGTGTCTTGCCTCTGAAAAGCTTGCTGCCAGGGGACCTCCAGACAGGAGAATGGATGGCCTGGACCCAGTCTGCACTCGATGCAGGTCTCTCTTACAGGCTACCTGGGACGCTTTCTGTAGCACAGGCCTGTCACAGCCAACATGGCCACAGGGCAGGCAACCTACCAACACACTGTACAAGCCATGGGCCCAGACTTTCAGCTGTTCTGTTCAGCAGGAGCGTGTTATGGGTTTGGATGGATGTAAGGAAGACTCTTTACTCATTCCAAATCCTTGCTTGGGGCTTGAATGTACAGGAGAGCAAGACTGAAACAAGGTGCGATGCACCACCAGACAGTCTCCAGGTCAGTGGCTGGTCAATAGAGGGCGCTAGGGACGCCGCCCTCCCTGGTAAAAAGTGTTTTAGATTTTCACACAGCCCTCCCTTGTAAAAAGTGTTTTAGATTTTTGTTATTCATGTAATATATTTTCTAAACAATAACTACTAATAATAGTAACAATAACTAAAATCTGTTTTGGGATCAATTTATTACATGCTCGACATCTGGGGCGCTAGAAAAATCGCCCATCGAAACGCCTACCACCTGCTGGTGATAGTTGAATTGCTGACCGTTGCTAACAAAATATACCACAGCAACACATATTTAGCCAATCAGAGTCCTCTAAAATGATGCCTAATGGGCGCTGAAATAATCGCCCCCAAGCAAAGTCTACAGTGAATTTGTGCAACAGGAAGACCTACTTTACGTTATTGAAAATTATGACTCAGACACTGGTCTTCAGCCGTTATCAAATTATGTTATATATCTTCTCCAAAATCCTTTCGAGAGGAGAACTTTAGTGTATAAAATAAAACTAAAAGACCTTGGCCCAGATCAACCTGACATGAAAATGTAAAATGAATACAATCAAGCTAGCCATGATAGGCAGAGACAAGCTACCGGCTGGACGAAGGTCACTGGATTGGGGTGAGAAAACACAACGAAGAAGTGGATAGGAACAGGCACGTTCTATCAAAGATAATTGATTGTGTTAAATTAATCTATAGATCCTTAAGATTTAGTCTTACAGTAATAGTTGTGTGTTTCCTAATAATACCATGGAAAGTGGCTCAAGTGGCCAGATTCAAGTGCCCAGGTTTTCAATATTTATGAACTGAGTGTAATGATGTTTATTGTCCACAAATGTGTACATTTGCCTATAGCTGTGTGCATTAAATAATTACTATTTCACACAGAACTCATGCAGTTTGTGTTCAATTGTATTGGGATGGTTACTGAATTGACTGAATATTTCACAGCCCCACCTAGAATAATTTTCACCAGCCGCCACTGCTCCAGGTCATTCTGGTTGCGTATCCAACCCTTTCAAGAACTTTCAAGGTCCGCTAAACACCATTCAAGAACGCTCTTTTCCCAGTGCCTCCACACATACCTGACAGCATACTAACCATTGTTTGTGAATAGTCAAGTTTCGACAGCCACTCGCAGTGCCTCTAACGGGCAAATGTTCAGTTTAAGGCTAAGCAAAGAAATTCTATCTTCTGAGGTTTTCCTACAAGGAAGACAACATTCCTATATTGCAGTGAACAGATCATATTACAGTAGGCCTATGCTGTTTCCACCCCAGGCTGAAAAATCATCCATGGCATCAGGAAATGTTTAGCCTGACTGAATAGATGTTACATTTATTGAGTTATTGCTGTGTCAATTTTTGAAAGTGAAAACGTTTTCTGTTCAATAGTTATGATAATGTGCCTGGAGTGTGCCGTTGAAACTCAGACTTTTCTCTCGGTTCGGTTAAGTATTAAGCTAACAAAAAGGGGACAAAAGGATCAACGAAAACACACACAAGTGCACATTACCTTGTCTTTGTCTCTCATGGAGCCCTTCCCTAGGATCGACATCTTGGCTCCTGTGTCCTCCTGCAACCTCTTCATCGAGTTCCCTCTCGGCCCGAGGAGCTTCCCAACAAAATTAAACTGGGAAGGAAGGAAGAGAAGAATGCTTTACCAACACACTTCCACCCTGACCTCGCTCCGTGAACCCCCCCGTTAGAGAAGGTAGAAATCACAACATATCGAAGAAAACATAATGAGAGTTAGAAAGATTAGTGTTTGATAAGAATGATCGATGTCCAACAAACAACCCCTTTTCGATAGCTCCTAGCGCTAATGGCGGGGGAAGGCGGGAGGTGGGAAACCTTGGGGTGGAAGCCGTGTGTAGCAGATCAATACGACCGAGCCCCGTGTGCTGTACATTAAGAAGGTGAATGTGGGAGCAATCCTGCAGGCTCCTCTCTCATCATCCCAGCCCATCCTGCTCCGGGCCAGCCATGAGTCTTATTGTTGCTCAGGGTCATCAATGATGCTAGGAGAGAGGAAGCACAATGCCTGCACACGAGCCAATAACGTTCCCCCGGAACATTCCAGAGGTCAGACCCGGGATAAAGCCAGAAATAATGAGTTTCTGCCCCCCAATGTGAAATCTAGTAATACCATCCAGAAGATGGACTGTGAGCGGCAGGGCCTGGGGTGCAGGCCTGGTCACTCCTCCCTCACCATGGCCCTGCTGGGGGCTCATAAAGCGCTCCTTCACAGGCAGAGGGCCCGCCTGCACTGCAATCTTCATTACAGGGGCCGGGGTGATGACCATCATCTACTCTGACCCTGGGCTCAGTGATCACAGTCCACTGACTGAAGGACTGCAAGGCCGGTAGTATCATCCTTGAGGGGGGAAGGATACAAGATTACCAAACACAGCAAGCCAACACGCACAGTCGGGGTACTGCAAATGATCTGAAGTAATTGATAATTCCACGAGCAGCCAAATAGAATCGGCAGGAAAGGTCATCCGCTGTTGAAATTCCTGGACCGTGGCACTAATGTTTTTGAAATTAATTACCTGACCTTCAAATGTTTCGTTTGGTGCTGCCTGATAATGGGCCACCTCCAGAGTGAAGCAGTTGGTCAACTGCAGTTGCCCGACCACCATCCAAATACTGATAACCTTGTTACCATGAAGCCTTTGCTTGCTGCCAGCCCAGCTCAGCAGCTAGCTCCCGGCTGAGCAGCTAGCTCCCAGCACAGCAGCTTGCACCCAACACAGCAGCTAGCTCCCAACACAGCAGCTAGCTCCCAGCTCAACAGGTAGCTCCCAGCACAGCAGCTAGCTCCCAGCTCAGCAGCTAGCTCCCAACACAGCAGCTAGCTCCCAGCTCAACAGGTAGCTCCCAGCTCAGCAGCTAGCTCCCAGCACAGCAGCTAGCTCCCAGCACAGCAGCTAGCTCCTAGCACACCTGGAGACTCTGACATGGTGAACAAACACTCCATCATCACAGCTCTCAGGGTGCATGCAGAGGTGTTCAATAGCAACAAGACGTCACCACCTTTCTGTTTTGTCTTTCTTTCTTTGTATTTCCCTCCCTCCCTCCCCTCCCTCCCTCACTCCCTCCCTCCCGCCTTGCCTGTCCTCCAGTCCCTCTGACAGGAGTCTCCTCCAGCTGGCTGGGAGCCCTGGAGCAGATGGTCCAGCCTGCTACGGTGCGAGGGCGCTTGCCGTGAGGCTGCAGGAGAGTGGCCTGTTTTCATTAAGCTAATGAATGTCTGGAGCCTTTCTGCAGCTCTGCGGTGGGCAATTTGGGCTTTAGAAGGGGGCATGGTTCAGTGTTAAATGAGGTTTGAAATGATGCAAGTCGCCCCCCACAGCCCTGGCAGTCACACGCCTGCGGATATTACAGCGAGGGTGTTGCTAATGCAGCAATTAAGCACTGGGGCATTTTTGACGATTGAAAATAGTTCATCTTTTGCAACAACGAAGGATTTGCCGGGGGAGGGTATTTTTGGGGAGCCCATGATGAAGACTATGATGAAGACTATGATGAGTTCTGCCGCAGAGAGCTGTGACCAATGTGCTTCTGTGAGAGTCCTGGACTGGAGTAAGAGGTGGACATTTCTGACTGAAAACAAAACATTGATCAAATTCAACAATCAAACCGAACAATTTCTCTGCACCAGTCACTCCAGACCGCACGCGTCCACCAGTGCAGCGAGAGAGGCGAGCGAGCGAGTGAGAGGGCAGAGGCCGGCCTGTCTGGTCCTGTCCTGGTCACGCTTCTGAGAAAGCTCAGCTGTGAGGACGCAGGAGAAAATGACTTTTCACACATAAGCCCCGTGACTGAGTCCTGGAGCAGGACCTGACAGGCTTTCTCAACTAGATTGCATTGATTCCTCTAAATGTTTTCACAGCGACCCCGCTGCTTCACTCTCTCCTCCGGCCTCCCGGCCCCGATAGGACGGGGGGAAGAAGAGGGGGAGGGAATGGGGGAGGGGCTTCTTTAGAGTATAATCAAGCTGATTCTTCAACAAATCCATTCCTACCCTTTTACACAGGTGGTGAAGTGAGACATCGTCCCTGGGGCTGTAAGCCTCCTAATCCTCTCGTGTCCCAGGGAGACTGAAGCACGGGGCGAGAGAGAGACGTGTTCCAGAGAGAGAGATGTGTTCCAGAGAGAGATGTGTTCCAGAGAGAGATGTGTTCCAGAGAGAGAGATTAGTTCCAGAGAGAGATATGTGTTCCAGAGAGAGAGAGATGTGTTCCAGAGAGAGAGATGTGTTCCAGAGTGAGATGTGTTCCAGAGAGATGTTTCCAGAGAGAGATGTGTTCCAGAGAGAGATGTGTTCCAGAGAGAGATGTGTTCCAGAGAGAGATGTGTTCCAGAGAGAGAGATGTGTTCCAGAGAGAGAGATGTGTTCCAGAGAGAGAGATGTGTTCCAGAGAGAGAGATGTGTTCCAGAGAGAGATGTGTTCCAGAGAGAGAGATGTGTTCCAGGGAGAGAGATGTGTTCCAGGGAGAGAGATGTGTTCCAGAGAGAGAGATGTGTTCCAGAGAGAGAGATGTGTTCCAGAGAGAGAAATGTGTTCCAGAGAGAGAAATGTGTTCCAGAGAGAGATGTGTTCCAGAAAAAGAGATGTGTTCCAGAGAGAGAGAGATGTGTTCCAGAGAGAGATGTGTACCAGAGAGAGAGAGATGTGTTCCAGAGAGAGAGAGAGAGATGTGTTCCAGAGAGAGAGAGATGTGTTCCAGGGAGAAAGATGTGTTTCCAGAGAGAGAGACGTTTCCCAAAAAGAAACAGAGATATGAGAGAGACACAGAGAGAGAACATCTTTATAATCCTCAAGAAAAAGAACTACATTCTAACCATAACCAAACATCCATAATAAAACAATTTGAAAACCTTGAATCAACAGTACAAATCAAAATTAATTGGACTACCCCATTACAGAACTAAATAACAGAAAAAATGCCCTTGAAACAGATAAAGCATATGGACCAGACAGTATACAAACTGAAATGCTCAAACACAGCAGCCTAAAGCTAATAGAAGCTATTCTAAAGCTATTCAATCTGGTAATGAGTGGGGGAGACCTCCCCGAAATTTGGAACCAAGGCATTGTTACACTAATATTTTAACATGGAGACAGGCTTAATACCGATAATTATAGAGGCATCTGTATAAGTATCAACTTCATTAATGCCAGAATACTGACCTTTCTCAATGAACATAAAACCTTAAGCAAAAGACAAATTGGATTCTTACCTAAATACAGAACAACTGACCACATTTATACCCTTGACGCCTTAATCAAAGGACTCCAAACGAAAAAAGGAAAAGTATTTCCCTGTTTCATAGACTTTAAGAAAGACTTTAATTCACAAAGAAATTAAATAATGTGTAAGAATTGAAACAGAAGAACAGCATTCTTCAGCCAAGGCAGAAGAGTTAAACAAGGTTGCAGTATGAGCCCAACTTTAACATATATACATGAGTTAGCCACTGTGCTTGAAGGGTCTGTACGCCCAGGACTACCCTGAGAAGGCAGAGAAATCAAGTTCCTAATTAATGCCGATATCAGGAACAGAGATTAAAACACATCTTAGACACATATTGTAAGGAATGAGCACTGTCAGTGAACGTGGAAAAAATAATGTAATGATTTTTCAGAAAAAATCTAAATCCCAAGCGAGTCTGTACCAATCACCATAGGAGGAGAGACTCTGAACACACCTGATCTTACCCTTGCTTGGGTCTGGATATAAGCTCCTGAGGGCGATTTGACAAAGCTGTTAAAACGCTAGCAGACAGCGCGAAGAGCATTCTAAGCAATTAATACATCTTAATGTAAATATAAACTTTCTCTCAGAATTTTGACAATAATATTTGACTCTAAAACCATTCCTGCTCTATGGCAGTGACATCTGGGATCCCTTTACCCTGCCCATAGCATGTGGGACAAAAGTCCAACTGAAATGCCCCAAACCTGGCAAGTAGAACAGAAATCAGAAGAGTCCCTCTCTCAGAGCCATTAAGTTTAGGATTCACTTGGAACAAAGTGACCCTGAATGCCTCCATAACAAGGCCTTTTAAACAAACAGATAAACACAGAGATTGACCCTGTAGAACAATTAGTAATAAAACATAATATTCATACGGGTGATATATATTCATTAACAAAGCTCAACAAAACTCAAACAAAAAAGGGGGATGGAGGGAGGGAGGGAGGGAAGGGGGGGAGAGAGAGGGAAGCGTGTTAGCAGAAAGAGAAGCTGTCAGTCTGAGAGAGAGACGTGCACAGCACACACAAGCCGGGCAGAGGCAGCACTGGGTGTGTCCCAGACAGAGATCCCTGAACCCTGGGGAGCAGGCAGGGAAAACCACCTCCATACTCCTCCCCTCAATCATACTGTGCGTGCTCTTTCTTTCTTTCTTTTCTCTTCCCATCCTTACCTTCTAGTAGGCTGAGGAGGTAGGGGGAGGAGGCTAGGGGAGGCTAGGGGAGGCTGGGGAGGCTGGAGGGAGGAGGCTGGGGAGGCTGGGGAAGCTGGAGGGGTTGAAGGGAGGAGGCTGGGTTGGCTGGGGAGGCTGGGGGAGGAGGCTGGGGAGACTGGAGGGGTTAAAGGGAGGCTGGGGAGGCGGAGGAGGCTGGGGTGCCTGATAAGGCTGGGACAGGCTGGGGGAGGCTGAGGAGGCTGGGGGAGGCTGAGGAGGCTGGGGGAGGCTGGAGGGGTTGAAGGGAGGAGGCTGGGGAGGCTTGGGAGGTTGGGGGGATGATGCTAGGGGTGGATGGTGAGGCTGGGGGAGGCTGGGGAGGTTGAGGGAGGCTGGGGAGGCTGGAGCGGTTGAAGGGAGGAGGCTGGGGAGGTTGGGATGAGGCTGAGGGTGGCTGGGGAGGGTGGGGAGGCTGGGGGAGGCTGGGGAGGCTGGGGGAGTCTGGGGAGGCTGAGGGTGGCTGGGGAGGCTGGGGGGGGTTGAGGGTAGTGTGGTGTGTTTGGGTGTGTATGTGTGTGGTTCCAGTGTAGACATATTCAACTGCATTTCAACAATGTCCTTGAGATCCAAACATATGAAGGTTACAAGTCCTGCAATTTGAATAAAAGTGAGGGATAAAACGTCTTGTTCAGTGTGCACCATAGTGGCCTCTCCCTGCCTCATAGCTGCCCTGCTAACAGCAGCTAGGTGCCCAGCCCTGCTTCATCTCTGGAGGGATTAGCATATCTCGGCTTGACTGAAACACACTGGACTGGACTGCTGTCCGTTCACTACAGGGCTCTCAGCAGCTGGCCTGTTCTCACCAGGAGATGATCTGCTTTTTACAGAAAAGAACAGTGTGGTACAAATGCATATTTCTACACGAGACATGAAGCCATGTTGTGGATCATGTTCTGCTCCATTCCAGGTCCATCTACTGTTGTTTTGGTCTTGGTTTCTATTTCTATATACAAATCATAAAAGCCCGGGAGACACAGTTTAGCAACTGAGACCCAAAGGAAGCCTGTGACAGATTAAGATAACGACAGAGACAGCTTGAAACGTGATTCCACAAAGTTAAACACTGAAACACTGTTGCTAGGGGGAATAGGAGGAGGGAGAGGAAGGAGAGGAAGAGGAGTAACAGAAAAAGAAAGAGAACACACACACTCCCCACACAAGAACCCATACAAGAACACACACCCCTCCCATACAAGAACACACACCCCATACAAGCCTGTTGTCTGTCCAAGGCCTGCTCCACAGTAGCACAACATAGGATTGTGTCCCAGAAGATAAAGGATGAACTGAATATGAATGAGTAAAAAAACATTCCTCAACAGCTATACTATGCACCTCACAGGAGATATGAATATCTTCACTTTCTTCTTATATGACACTTATTTGTGGCAAACCCTAACAACCAAAGGGAATACGTGTCTTCTGAATGGAATGAATCATTCATTGTGGGTTGTGAGCGAGTGTGGTTGAAGCTCTGCTGGGGGAAGTGTCTATAAGCTGTCTCTGAGTGACGACCCTCAGCAGCAGAACAGCTTGACATCAGCATCAATAATGTAAGCGGAACAATATCTAAGCCAGAAAGAGAGTTTAAAATACTATAATTGTTATCTGCCCTCAGAAAGGTGTCAGAAGAGGGACAAGAGGACGAACTGAAGGAACGAACCCTCTCACCCTTTAAATCGCAGACTGCAGACGTCGCAATCAAGACACGGATTCAAGTCGCTGGGGCTGATTGCCCTCAAGTGGACAGAGGCTGACGCTAACCTCGAGTCGTTGAAAGACAAGCGCTTAAATCAGGATGACACGCCATTTGGCATGTCAAAGAACGTCTGAGGTACTTTTTCCAAACTCGTCAGGAACATTTGTGATTGCGTCGGTCGCACACAAACCTTCCGAGAGCACAAAGTCGATGGAGAGTCATCCAGTCGCGACAGAGAAACGGAAGACATTTAAGAGAGCCCACTTACAGCGTCTCCGTCACAATTCAATTCATGCCACTCGGAGGAGGAAAGAGGAAAAGGTTTTTATTTATCTGTACTGCCGCACACGGTAATCTTGTGTAAAACAAAGTCCCAAACAAAACTAAGATACAGTCGTACAGCTACTTAATGTTATTTCCCGGTATCGTGTTGAAGGATTCTGTTGAAGGCTCTTATCGATGTAAAACACCTTTCCTCCCAGTGGGCTCTCTGGTGCTTCGCTGCTTCCACTCTGAGGACATTGGATTTCTTTGGCCAGAGACAACAATAGGATTAGTATGTGCAGAGCTGCAAAGGTAAAGGTCACAATAACAAAACCGTGATAAGGCAGGGTTCGTAACACTGGGAGAGCACCTGCTATTGTGTGTGTGTGTCTATGTGTGTGTCTTTGTGTGTATGTGTGTGAGTGTGTGTGTCTGTCCGTGTTTATATGAGTGTGTGTGACGGTGTGCGTGTGTGTTTAGGTGTGTCTATGTGTGTGTGATGTGGTGTGTGTGTGTGTATGTGTGAGTGTGTGTGTCTGTCCGTGTGTGTGTTTATATGAGTGTGTGTGTTTATGTGTGTGTGTGTGTGTGTATGTGTGAGTGTGTGTGTCTGTCCGTGTGTGTTTTTATATGAGTGTGTGTGTGTTTATATGAGTGTGTGTGTTTATGTGTTTGCTCTGCTGGAGCCGAAAGGACAGGGTGCTTTGCAAACACCTTGAAGGCACCTAAAAGCTAACTCTGGAAGGGATTCAAGGTTAGATAGCTGGAGAGGTGTTTATCAGAGGCCACAGTAAATGCCAGTTACAGATAATAATGTCACATCCTGTTGTATTGGCCAGTACTAGGAGTGCGTGCGTGTGTGTGTGCATGCTTCTCTGCATGACCAAAGAAAAAGATTACAAATTATTTGAGGAAAAAAAGGCTGTTAAACGAATGCTGAACACATAAAAATCTATTTCATGCCTGGGGCTTATTTGATGTGAATCAATTACATTTCATTAAGACAGCACGGGGTAATATAAACAAAATCAAGTCAAGCAACCAAATAAACAGGATAATCATTTAAATTAGGTCTAGGGATGGGGCACTATCCGATTATCCTGGTCTAGGTACAGGTCTGCCTGCATCTGTGTTAAATAATCTATAGTCGGTGGGCAAAAACACAAGTTATTGATTACAAAATTGCAAAATATTTGGCCATGTCGCAAGATTGGCACCATGGTTAGGGGACGTGATGTTTCAGAGGGATGTTTTTGAGATTGTCACGGTTTCTTCCAGCGAGTCTTAAAGGCTGAAAGCCTCCATCTGTGTGAGTAGTAAAACCGGGGGAGGGGAGGTGGAATCTGGGGGGCAGGACTCAACGGGGGAGAAAAACACAAATAAAGTGAACTTCCAGATGGGATTGACTGCCTCTCAGGGACTCTGCAACAAAAGACATGTCAGTCTGATGCAGAGGCTGAGGAGAAAGTTAGCAGCGAGAGCACTGCATCAGCAGACAGATCAAATTAGCCCTCTAAACCTGAGTTGCTTGTAAAATGGGGAGACATGTTTTCCTTTTGATTCCATTTCCTTTCCCCAAACTGTTATGATGTGGGTACGTGTCGCGAACGTTCAATTATATCCTTCACCGAGAAAGGAAAAGAACTTGAAGAGCAGATTTTCTTGTTTTGAACCTGCGTTGTGATTGTGAATGGACTGGGGGAGAGAAATAACGAAAACACAACCATAATCAGGGGGTTGGGCTTCCAGTGGGCCACTGCCTGAAATATTCACAATCTAACTCTCTCGATCAAGTCATGGTATGGAGCTACTTTATGAACAGCGTAGGAAGGTTCTGCAGCACAGCGCAGGCTTGGTCCGATTATAGCTGACAGGGCAACTCCTCAACAGGATGGTTCTGGACTGTCTTCGTGTTTTTAATGATCAGTCCCTTTGGAACCTTGACAGAGCCTGCTTACTTAGCAGAGAGCCAGCACTATTAGACACTGGCTTTCTTTCTGCTTAGTCATAACAATCCCCCCATTCCTGCTGTGTTGTTAGAAAGAACAGTAAATATGTTTATCTGGTGGAACATTACTGACGCCTCACCTGCAACACACAAGGGCCCAGAAGGGGAACTCTTTGAGGGTTGCCTGTGGCTGCAGTGGGTTTGAGGGTTGATGTAAACTGTCTAGGGAGGGCTGGAGATACTCAGTCTGGTAAAGACAACAGTATTTGTGCTGTATTGAGCTGTTGCGTTGCATAGAAACAAGAAAGCAGACTTCTGTGCTATGTCGATGCTGGTACTACACAAGCATCAACAAGATATGACATGGATCAAGCCCAAACACAGCGGACCAGACCAGACCAGAGAGAGAACCTGACCAGACCAGACCAGAAAGGGAACCTGACCAGACCAGACCAGAGAGAGAACCTGACCAGACCAGACCAGAGAGAGAACCTGACCAGACCAGACCAGAGAGAGAACCTGACCAGACCAGAGAGAGAACCTGACCAGACCAGACCAGAGAGAGAACCTGACCAGACCAGACCAGAGAGGGAACCAGACCAGATCAGCCAGACCAAACCAGACAAGCCCAACCTAGCCAAGCTTAGTTTAGCCCAGACCAGACCAGACTAGTACAGACCTGCCCAACATAGGCAAGACCAGACTAGACCAGCACAGACCAGACCTAAAGTGATCAGACCAGACCAGACCAAAACTGACCACACCAGTCCAGTACAGACCAGACCACTCTGAGGATATGCTGCCCATCAGTAAGATGTCAGATCTCCTTCCAGTTGGCCTCCTGGAACTCTTCCCCCTGAGGTGCACACACACTCTCAGGCATCCGAAGGCTCAGATCAAAGCACACTTCTATCTCTGGACAGAGATGACAGCATGTCATAAACCACTTGGTTTGGAGTCCTGAGGTAATTACAGCAACACACACTCTTAAGGCTGATCAGTACCCCTCCCCTTCCCGCCCTCACTCCTCCTGAGTCTCTCGCTCTCTCTCTCTCTCTCTCTCTCTCTCTCTCTCTCACACACACACACACACATACAGTCCACAGACTGTGTGTGTATAGATGCTGTGTATTTTTATGTGCGCGTTGCCAGGGAAACACACATTGAAGACATGTTGATGTCGTTGCGACCTCCATATGTCCTAGCACTCTGTCTGGAGCAGCAGCAGCCTGATGAGGACTACCAGCAGCCTGATGAGGGCTACCAGCAGCCTGGGACCTGATGAGGACTACCAGCAGCCTGATGAGGACTACCAGCAGCCTGATGAGGACTACCAGCAGCCTGATGAGGACTACCAGCAGCCTGATGAGGACTACCAGCAGCCTGATGAGGACTACCAGCAGCCTGATGAGGACTACCAGCAGCCTGATGAGGACTACCAGCAGACCTGATGAGGACTACCAGCAGACCTGATGAGGACTACCAGCAGCCTGATGAGGACTACCAGCAGCCTGGGATCTGATGAGGACTACCAGCAGACCTGATGAGGACTACCAGCAGCCTGATGAGGACTACCAGCAGCCTGATGAGGACTACCAGCAGACCTGATGAGGACTACCAGCAGCCTGATGAGGACTACCAGCAGCCTGATGAGGACTACCAGCAGACCTGATGAGGACTACCAGCAGACCTGATGAGGACTACCAGCAGCCTGATGAGGACTACCAGCAGCCTGATGAGGACTACCAGCAGCCTGGGACCTGATGAGGACTACCAGCAGACCCGATGAGGACTACCAGCAGCCTGATGAGGACTACCAGCAGACCTGATGAGGACTACCAGCAGACCTGATGAGGGCTACCAGCAGCCTGATGAGGACTACCAGCAGCCTGTGGGGATCTGATGAGGACTACCAGCAGACCTGATGAGGACTACCAGCAGACCTGATGAGGACTACCAGCAGCCTGATGAGGACTACCAGCAGCCTGATGAGGACTACCAGCAGCCTGATGGACAGCAAACCTGATGAGGACTACCAGCAGACCCTGATGAGGACTACCAGCAGACCTGATGAGGACTACCAGCAGCCTGATGAGGACTACCAGCAGACCTGATGAGGACTACCAGCAGACCTGATGAGGACTACCAGCAGCCTGATGAGGACTACCAGCAGACTGGGATCTGATGAGGACTACCAGCAGACCTGATGAGGACTACCAGCAGCCTGATGAGGACTACCAGCAGCCTGATGAGGACTACCAGCAGACCTGATGAGGACTACCAGCAGCCTGATGAGGACTACCAGCAGCCTGATGAGGACTACCAGCAGCCTGGGACCTGATGAGGACTACCAGCAGCCTGATGAGGACTACCAGCAGCCTGATGAGGACTACCAGCAGCCTGGGACCTGATGAGGACTACCAGCAGCCTGATGAGGACTACCAGCAGACCTGATGAGGACTACCAGCAGACCTGATGAGGGCTACCAGCAGACCTGATGAGGACTACCAGCAGACCTGATGAGGACTACCAGCAGACCTGATGAGGGCTACCAGCAGCCTGATGAGGACTACCAGCAGACCTGATGAGGACTACCAGCAGACCTGACGAGGACTACCAGCAGACCTGATGAGGACTACCATCAGACCTGATGAGGACTACCAGCAGCCTGATGAGGACTACCAGCAGACCTGATGAGGACTACCAGCAGCCTGATGAGGACTACCAGCAGCCTGATGAGGACTACCAGCAGACCTGATGACGACTACCAGCAGACCTGATGAGCACTATGATGAGGACTGAGATGAGGACTATAGGGGAGTACTGGGTACTGACTGAGTAATAATAATAATTATGCCTTTTATTATAATATTTTTTTCTTGCACTACTAGACTGAATAAACGGCAACCACCATGCCAACAAACTGAAAAGATAAAACACAAAATTACTAACATACAGCAGAAACCACACATGACAACTAAAATTAAAAAATATTCGAAGTCAACCTTAAACAAGGTAGTGGCATTTATAATAGTAGAAGGGAGAGTGTTCCATAGCTTAGGGCCTCTGGAAGAGAACGCTCTTTCCCCCATAGATTACAGAAAGGCTGCTCAAGTGCAAATAAATTGGCAGAGCAAATAGAACAGGAGAGAGTGTAGGGTGCAACAAGATTGCAAATATACTCTCGTGCAATGCCATGAACTGCTTATGGTGGAGGAGTAGTTTGGAGCAGTTAAGGAACCTCTCTTTTCGACAGCACAGTCATGGGGCTGTACCTTGAAGCGGGTGTTTATTGCCTGACTTCAGCTTCTCTCTCTGATGTGTCCAGGTCCTAGTCATGCAGCAAGAACCCTCCGGATGCTTTTCATGAAAAGAGGTTCTTGAAAGTCTGCTGACACTCTCTTTGACTGTCTGCTTTGTATAATGAGTACTGAATACCAGCTAGCAGAGCCTCGTGAGAGATATTCAATCACCTTTTACTGGATGGCTTCGTAGCAGTGCAACTACAGACCAATAACAGTAGTAACAAAAACATAAGAATATAAACAATAGACTAATGCTCTAGTGGCTACACCCATTGCAGTTGCCTGTGTTCCTTTTCTACCTGGTTATATATTAGATTTAAGTTTGAACTTTACGTGAAATAAACAGCTTATTTCTTTTTAGCATGAAATTATGGAATCCACGATGAATCGTGAACTGAGAGCCTTTATACAACAGTGCTGATGGTTAAAAGTCCATTTACTTGAAAGTGGCCCAGGTATTTTTCCATGTGCTCCCCCAAAGACCTAACCTGGAACAGGCTGAGAGAGGTGCTCCCCCACAGACCCAACCTGGAACAGGCTGGGAGAGGTGCTCCCCTAAAGACCTAACCTGGAACAGGCTGAGAGAGGTGCTCCCCCAGAGACCTAACCTGGAACAGGCTGAGAGAGGTGCTCCCCCACAGAGCTAACCTGGAACAGGCTGAGAGAGGTGCTCCCCCTAGAGACCTAACCTGGAACAGGCTGAGAGAGGTGAGAGAGGTGCTCCCCCACAGAGCTAACCTGGAACAGGCTGAGAGAGGTGCTCCCCTAGAGACCTAACCTGGAACAGGCTGAGAGAGGAGAGAGGTGCTTCCCCACAGAGCTAACCTGGAACAGGCTGAGAGAGGTGCTCCCCCTACAGACCTAACCTGGAACAGGCTGAGAGAGGTGCTCCCCCACAGAGCTAACCTGGAACAGGCTGAGAGAGGAGAGAAGTGCTCCCCCACAGACCTTACCTGGAACAGGCTGAGAGAGGTGCTCCCCTAGAGACCTAACCTGGAACAGACTGAGAGAGGTGCTCCCCCACAGAGCTAACCTGGAACAGGCTGAGAGAGGAGAGAAGTGCTCCCCCACAGACCTAACCTGGAACAGGCTGAGAGAGGTGCTCCCCCAGAGACCTAACCTGGAACAGGCTGGGAGAGGTGCTCCCCCACAGACCTAACCTGGAACAGGCTGGGAGAGGTGCTCCCCCACAGAGCTAACCTGGAACAGACTGAGAGAGGTGCAAGGCCAGGCACGTTTCCCTGCCTGCTTGACATCTACTTCAGTTCGCTTCTATATAATCTACATCTGCTGTCAACACTAAACACTGTGCTGCATTACAATTATGTGGCATTAAAACTACACAACATTGAACACTATACAGGATGAAAATGAAGTGTAGGATACTGGACAGGAATCTGGGTGTGGCGGACACAGTGAAAAAGGATAATCATTTTCTGGCTGTTTTCCCTGGAACAGCTGGAGTGCAGAGATGGAGAGAGATGGAGTGTTGGGGTACACCGTGCTAATCGTTAGTGAACCCGGGTCTTTATGGAACAGGCAGATGCATCAGAGAGCCTGCGGGGCTACAGCTGGAGGCAAGGGCTTAAACAGTACACTTGAAGAAGAATCAGAATCAGAGGAAGAAGACTGTCCCCTCTATAAATTCATTTTAGTGATTCAATCGTGATGCACTTATTTCTGTACAGCAGTTTAAACTGATACTGAAACCATGACTGAATACCATGATGAATTAATTCGCTTCAAGGATCAGTATCAACATAATTAAACAAATTCTCCTTCCAGTCCATGTGAAAATGACGCCTACGCAATCTCCATGGCTCCCTTTCCTCTGGTCCCGGAGGCAGGAGATGTGAAGCTGTCAATCAACTGCATGTTGAGCCCGTTCCCTCGGAAACCCTCGGAATTGGACGGGAGATTCAGACAAACTCTCCAATAGAGAACGTTGTCGTGACTGTTTTGGATTTTATTCATTTATTTTTCTCTTTGTGCACAGTGCCAGTCTAGACGATCATTTTCAAATTCAACAACTTGACAGTGGCCTTTAAGTATGTCTTTAAAGTATGTCAATTACCCAGAGCCAATATCTCAAGATAACCACTGTGAAGACAATGAGCTACGGAATCACCCACTGTGCTAATCGATGACCCAAGTCAACCTTCATGGAATTTACAAAACAATAATATTCAACTGGCAGACAATTTTTTTTTCCTAGACGGGCAAATTCAGCCTTTAGTGAGTGCAACAGACAATCAGGGACCCAAAGCTGTTTCCAACAGCATTACAGTGGTTAGCATAGGCCAGCAGGCTAAGGACTGTAATTGATCAGGTGCGATGCAACAACTCAACAGCAATATCGAATCACTCCACAGAAGACAATGTGGCAGCCGCAACAACAACATCACATAGCAGGTATAACATTGTAACGTTACACAGGTGCTGTCGGTGTTAATTACAAACTTTGTAGATAACATTCAAGCCGACACACTTTACTCTAAGGGAAAAGCCAGGTACATAAACCCACCTGAGAAATAGATGACTGTTGAATAACTGACTGTAACTCAATCAGTCAAAACGCCTCTGTGGACAGCTTCCAAAAATACAGCGAGACAGAGAGAGGGGAGGGGGAGGGGAGGGGGGGAGGACAGAGAAGAACAGCATGTGCTGCTTCATGCAAATGTGCACATTAAAATCAACCCACTTTAATGAGAACATCAAAGACACAGGGAGCTACAGGACTGGAGCTGAGGCAGAGAGAGAGAGAGAGAGAGAGAGAAAGAGAGAGAGAGAGAGAGAGAGAGAGAGAAGAGAGAGAGAGAGAGAGAATGAGAGTGACAGCAACCCGTCCTGAGAGACAGGCAGACTGACTCTCCTGGCTTTCCAAGAGCACTGAGTCTGAGTTCATAATAACACAGGGATCCAGCCAGCACTCCCTGCTCAACACCTAATGACTTTCTGCTATCAGCCTGGAGATTAGATCCACACGGCAGGCCAAGCTGACACCCATCATCACGGCTCTGTGTGTTCGCACTGTGAAGGACTTGACATTTATGTAGGAGCTGATTCAGACACAATGTCAATGGATCCAGACCTATTACATCCCCGTTCTGTTACGTCTACATGCAGAACTGAAGCCTACAGCGTTTACAGTGTTGGTAAACATATTAATATGATACAGAACGATAATTCAAAGAAAAAAGTTGCTAATATATTATTTTTACTATTAGTCTGACTAAAATAGCAAGGTATGGGTGTTTTTTAAAGTCCTATTGAAGCACAAGCACAAACAGCGGTGTCTCATTTGAATGAATAAATGAGGATGGTGAGTGGTATGACATCCTCTGTACTTGTCGGTGCTGGCTCAGGGACCAGCCAGGCAGGGCCAGCAAGAAGCAGCAATTAGCAGCACAGTGAATCCACACTTGAACCATGAATAATCAAACTGGATGACGCAGCAGCATCTCACCTCAGCAGGGCTCTGATGGCGGCTTCTCTGTTTACGGGTCAGCACTCACCTCCCCCTCCTCACACACACACACACACTGCCCTGGCCACCATGGCCCCCCCCCCTCCCCCCTCCCCCTCCCCCCACCCCCACCCCCCCCCCACCCCCACTCCCCGCCACCATGCCCCCACCCCCTCACCCCCACTGCCCCGGCCACCATGGCCCCCACCCCTCCCCCCCCCCACACACACACACACACACTGCCCCAGCCACCATGGCCACCACCACCTCCTCCCCCCTTGCCCTCCGTCAGTCCTGCACCTGCCAATTAGCCTGAGCAGAGCAGGGCCTCCTCATCCAGGACAGGAGAATGTCAGGATCTCTCTCTCTCTCCCTCTCTGTCTTTCTCTCTCCCACTCTGTCTTTCTCTCACTCCCTCCCTCTCTCTCTTTCTCCTTATCTGTCTCTCTCTCTTCTTCAACCTGTCCTTTCACCCTCTCCAGTTCTGTCATTCTTCATTTTGAGCAGAGCAGGGCCTCCTCATCCAGGACAGGAGAATGTCAGGATGCTCTAGCCATGGCAAAGCTCCCAGAGAAAGAGAAAAGAGAAAGAGCAGCTAAAGAGAAAGAGACAAGAGAAAGAGAAAGCGAGAACAGAGAAAGAGAGAGAGAACGAGAGAGAGAGAGAGAGAGAAAGCAGAGAGAGAGAGAGGAGCGATGAGAGAGAGCGAGAGAGAGCAGAGATAGCGAGCGAGAGAGAGAGACGAGCTCGATCTCAGATACATCTCTCTATCTCTCTCTCTAGACCTCTCTCTCTCTCTTTCTCTTTCTCTCTCTCTCTCTCTCTCTCTCTTTCTTCCTGGCATGACTACCCATTAGCCAATCAGCACGCTCGTACTGTCGTTGCCATATAATAACATCCAATAATGGACAATGCAGAGTTATCTCGCTTATACCATGGTCACTTTTTTTTACTAACATTAATTTATGTTTTCATGCGTTTTGCAATAGAAATCTAACGTTTTTCCTTTCCTTTAGATGAGCTAGGCCTAATAGCCAGAAAGCAAGCATTATGCTAGCAAGATTCATAACATTATCTAACAATAACATTGTTTACGGTTGACAAACAGTAAATATAATTTTACGGTATGTTTAACATCAAGACTAGCTAGCTAACCAGCCATGTCATTGTCCCCAAATCAATATCAAGATTGTAACAAACAAAGTATCGGCCATATACTAATTAGCCGACTAGGCTACAAGGTGAATAGCGAATGGGATGTGAGATGAGCGGTTACACGACACTGACACAATAAGTTCAGAAAAGTAACATTTTCCAAATAGGTTAAAATAATTATTGCAGTCACTCATTGTTGTAAATACATCTTAGCTTGTTAGAGTCCTTCAAAATTGTGAACGGAGGCTTTGACTGCGTTGTTATGGTTACTTATTTCAGACACTTTGTACAGGTGCATACTATGTAGCCAGCGCAATCATTTAGAATCGTGAACAGACAGTTTTGCTGGAACTACTTAGTAGGTGTACATTATCACCTGATAACGGACACCCCTGCAACCAATCAGAATCGAGTATGGGTGAGTATTCACCCAGACCATGCTATAATAAATGATAACACACTGAAGCTCTGAGATGTAATGAGGTGCTAGAGCGCCTGCCTGATGCTCCAGATAGAGGTGGAGAGGTAGCGGTGATGGTGAAGGTGTCAGATAGAGGTGGAGAGGTAGCGGTGATGGTGAAGGTGTCAGATAGAGGTGGAGAGGTAGCGGTGATGGTGAGGGTGTCAGATAGAGGTGGAGAGGTAGCGGTGATGGTGAAGGTGTCAGATAGAGGTGGAGAGGTAGCGGTGATGGTGAAGGTGTCAGATAGAGGTGGAGAGGTAGCGGTGATGGTGAGGGTGTCATATAGAGGTATCGGTGATGGTGAGGGTGTCATATAGAGGTAGCGGTGATGGTGAGGGTGTCATATAGAGGTAGCGGTGATGGTGAAGGTGTCAGATAGAGGTGGAGAGGTAGCTAGCGGTGATGGTGAGGGTGTCTGAGGTGGCTGACTCGTGACTCATTTGCAAGTGCGGAGCAGGTGCTCAGAATGTCAAGCCAGGGTGTGGAACACACGTCACACTGCTGACAGATCTTAGTCAGGTCTGTTTGATGTTGTTCCCCGTCACCCTGTTTATCCTTCCTGCAACGAGCAGGTAGATCCATTGATTGATTGATTGGTTTCTTGCTTGGGAATTGGTAGATCGATTCATTTGTTGAGGGACTGGTTGATTGGTCGATTGATTCGATGATAGATGAGAAGATTGTGACCTTACCTTGGGGTACTGCTGAACTGGGATGAGGACTCTCTCTGATAGCTTGATATTTTTGTTGCTGATGATATCCAGGTACTTCTTCACATCTCCGTCCTTCCTCAGTTCGTCCCCCTCGTACTTATCAATTTCTGAGAGAGAAAGATCAAACGAATCTGGGATCTGTATTCATACACTACAAACGTCTGTTTTCAATTACAGTCATCAATACAGAAGAGTAATTAAGCACATATGATTTTTATAATGTCGTTATAATTTCTGAGTAATAAATACATTATTATCTTCACACTAAGCATGATAGGGACGTAGGAGAAAGATGACAGTTCCCTGTGAAGGTAAGTTCCCAGTAATGAACATAGCAATGCTACCTGTGGCTACCAACACGAAACACTTCACAATGAAACCATTTCAACACGCTCCATACGGAACACACCCACGCCAGTCATCATTCTTCTGTCTCTGTGACTGGGCCTGACCTGACACGGCGTGCTCCGCATGCCTTCCTGTCTGTCAGAGACGGAGGCGCTGCATAGCTGCCACTCTGAGCAGTCATTTCCTGCCTGATGAATTTTATAGCACTTGTGAGGATTGAGAGAGACGCTAGGAGCCAGGAGCCATTAAGAAGGCTTGAGATGAAGCTGTCACCTGGGTTCCTGGCGGGGGTTTGCTGTCACTGGCAAATTAATACTCAGCAGAAGTAGTAGGGATGAACCTGCACCACTCCCGTAGAACAATACATTAGAGACACAGAAAGAGAGAGAGAGAGAGAGAGAGAGAGAGAGAGAGAGAGAGAGAGAGAGATAGAGAGAGAGAGAGAGACAGAGAAAGAGAGACAGAGACAGAGACAGAGACAGAGACAGAGATGCTGCTCTTGTAATCTATCACTCTCCCCTGCCCGTTTCTTTTTTCCCCTCCTCTCCTTTTCCTTCCTCTTCCCTCACATCTCCTGCTTGTCCTCTCCTCCTCCCTCCTCTCTCGTCCTCCTTCCTCTCTCGTCCTGCCTCCTCTCTCGTCCTCCCTCCTCTCTTCAGAAGCAGCAGCTAAGTCGTCAACAGCAGACGAGGGATTTACTCCTATCACCATCGTGAGGTCGTAGACTGTATGAATGTGGCAGCATCAGCCTTAACTATCGGCCCACCAGGCTCAGCCCGGCTCAGTCCAATCCCAACACCCAAATGAGTTCCTGTGCCGAGGCACATCTGTGTGGTACTTCACACTTTCTCTAAAGCTTTTCCATTTGCACCGGGCAAATTGGCATAAATATAACAGTGCATGAATCCCGCGGGCAGGGCGGAGCAGGGATCTCGGTGGATCCAGTGCATAGCGTGCCTCAGTGACCATGCATCGCTCTCCGTTAGCTGGACTGAGGAGTATAAATTGCTTTTTGAAGGGAGGAGGGTAGAGGGAGGGGGTGGGTTAAGTGTTTGGACATGGTGCATCCAGTGAAACGACCAAACCGAGGCCCACAAAGTCTGAAATGTTGGCTGCAGATCAGTCTGTGTTGTTCTCTGTGGAGGACAGAGCGGCGAGGCTGGAATAACCAGCTCATTATTTTCTGCTTCGCACTCCCCAGTTTCAGCAGCCTTGGGATTTTTAAATGGCTTCGTGTCACTTTTGGAATATTGGATATTTTGGCTTGATTATCCAAGATAATCAAACTGCTCCAATTCTTCGTGGCGTAGTCCCATTCCAGTCCTCAGCGGGTCCTTCCAAAGAGCGTGAAAAAGAACATGCCGGGGAGGTGGAATGTACCTGTGTTCCACTAGGTTTGGACGAACACTGTCAGGGAATGCAGAGAGAGAGAGTGGCTTTCCTCTCAAACTGAGGCTCAGTAATGTGCTCACTCAGCTGCGGGGGAGATTTCTCAGCAGATTGAGTCGCACGGCCCACTTTCAGATGACAATCTGTTTGATTGTGTCAGCAGAGCGGCGCTGATGATTGGAACAGGAACAAACCCCTAACCCTTTTCTCTTTCACCAGCTCCTCTCAGCTGACAGGGACAAAAGCAGCTAAACTAAACCAAGCCGGAAATCAGAAACATGTCGAGGACGTCTCTCGCTGTGAGAAGTCCCCTTAATAAAGAGTGGGGTTGAGAAGCAGCAGTCAGACAGGCAGCGGGAGCGAAGCAACACTCATCTTCTACAAACAGACCGCGGCTCTGTCACGCTGGAGAGAGACGTGGGGCTTTCGAGCAGCGACTTCTATTTCGGGTCGGCTTCGCTTTTTCTAAGGCGCCGCTCGAATCTGTGACAACACCAAACGTACCGGGAAACCACAGAAGAGACTTTCCACGCAGAAATGCTAATGTGCTAAAGTTAGTCTCGTGAGAGAAAAAAAACACTTCAAACCTCCTCTAGCTGCACTTATCGACATATAACACTCTCCCGCGCCACACTGAGAGAGGCTGGCACGAGGAGAGCAGAGACTCTCATCTACTTGCCAACCTTCGGAGGCCCTGAATACAGGAACCTCTGGCTAAGTGAAATCTTGATGCTCCCAGGCACCTCCCACGCGTGGCCTTGCTCGCGCCCAGACTGCTCAGCTGGTTAAACCATGGGAGGGACCTCGGTGACCCCAACGACCCCAGACATCTGCTGACTGCATATGCGCCGTCTGGCTCCCTGACACCTGCCTCCTCCCGAGCGCTGGAGAAAGTAGCACATGACCCCTGGCCAACAGCGGGGCTCGGAAATGAAACGTCAACTTTCGCATCTCGAGAAGCTGGAACGGCCTTGGGATCCGGCTGGATGGGGAAAGCAGGGCAAGGGAGAGGAGAACGAGGCATGGAGGAGTTTTGGGGTTTGTTTGATTCGTAGCTCTGGATCCTCCTTTCAGCACGTGTTCACTGAGTGAAAACCGCCGACACGCAAGTCTCTTTTCAAAAAAAGCGCTTGTGATTTGGAGACACTAATCTGTCAGCAGTGCAACAACAAAAGGGATGGCCATGCAGTTTCTGACAGCTTTGTAA
This sequence comes from Mallotus villosus, assembly GCA_903064625.1. NCBI lineage: Eukaryota > Metazoa > Chordata > Actinopteri > Osmeriformes > Salangidae > Mallotus > Mallotus villosus. The sequence goes on along the minus strand of CAEFZP010004592.1, from coordinate 563,502 downwards.
GGAAATATCCTCTCCTGTTTAAAAGCTGCAAATGTGCCAATTTCTCTTTCAGTTTTCCTGTCTTCTCCCTGTGCTTTTCTACCCCGCCCCGCCCTATCTTTTCTTCTCACTTACCACCTCTTGCTCTCTCTCTTTCTCTCTCTCTTCCCCTCTCTCTTTTGCTCTTTTTCTCTCTCATACTGTCCCTGTCTATATCCCTGACTCTCTTTACCCTCTCTCTTCCACCGTGAATGTGTTTGGCTCATATTCAATTCGGTGAACTGCGAGGGAGTGCACCTTTCTTTGTTTGAATGTGCTGCATGGAAAAGTGCTTCATCTTGCCTGGATCTCACCTCCTCCTGCAGAACTTCTATCATAGTCGCTTGTCTTTGGGCACATTACTGAATCGATGTAATTGACCCCGGGAGAATAGTCTTGGTACCAGGGCTAATGCATCACACCCCAGGAAGGCTTGGTGATACTGCAGGCCCCCGATTTGCAGGAGGATTTACTGATACGGGAAAGTACACGCCACCATGCTAAGGAAGAGACCACTGAGTGTCCACTTAGTACAGTTTAGGACACAGAGGTGGTACGTTTTGGGGATGAGTTCACAATAGGACTTCTGTGACTGACAGACAGACACGGGGACAGACAGACAGACTGACAGACACAGGGACAGACAGACAGACAGACAGACAGACAGACACGGGGACAGACGGACAGACAGACAGTGGGACAGACAGACAGACAGGGGGACAGAGGGGACAGACAGACAGGACAGACAGACGGGAGACAGACAGACAGACAGACTGACAGACAGACACGGGGACAGACAGACAGACGACGACAGACAGGGAGACAGGGAGGACAGACAGACAGACAGACAGGGGGACAGACAGACAGGCTGACAGACAGACACGGGGACAGACAGACAGACAGACAGACAGACAGGGGGACAGAACCTCGCAGAGGCCAAGCCTAGCCTAGCATCCTAGTCTGCATTGCCGCGCTGCCTTAACCAGCTTTGCGGCACAAACATCGCTATCCCTACTTCCCCTTTAAACAGGAGGCCATAATGAAGCTGCTGAATGTTGTGGAGTGTTGCAGCACAGATGCCTTCTCAGTGGGGAACAGGGCAACAGCAGAGCTGGATCCTGACAGACATTAATCAGGTCTGAGCAGAGGAGATCTTCAGGGGAGCTTCACGAAGCAGCATGTCAGGAAGACGCCTCCTTCTTTACCTGAAACCTACACTGCAGGTGTTCAAAACAAGTTTGATGGTATAGAATCTTCTAAACTAGGAATGTTTTTTATACAAACATTGCCGGGTCCCATGTATCCCAATGGGACGGTATTTCAATGCACATGAGTCGTTTTGGCGTATGGCTAATTTAAAGATGCTGTAAAGCAAATTCCATGATTTGCTTCTCAGTACATTTATATACGTGTGAAATGAGTTCCTGAAAGCATGTGCAAAGCTCTACAACTTTGTCGCACTGAAATGTGGAGTTAGACCGTTTTCTCACCTGTTTTCATCTCAAGTTTTGTATAGGCGGGGCAAAACCCGACCTATCCACGTCACAGCGACCTATCTACGTCACAGCCACCTATCTGTCAGATCACAGACGGTTGCATTTTGTTACTCAGCTGCTATGATGCAAAGACAAAGTAATTAACTAATAAAACACTCAGAGGCTACAGGTAGGTCTGTTCTGATATCCTTAGCTAGTTTTGCTGTTGTTGCTAAATTCAATATATTCGAGGGGGCGGAGCTTAAGCGTCTTTAGGCGACACGCCCCCCCAGTCTCTATCAGAGACTGCTGATTTCCTCACGATTTCAAAGCCTAACTGAACATACTTGTCTGTGTTTTTTTTCATTCTAATTTGGATGGGTAGTTAACAACACATTCTTCTGTGCTCATTTTCAATTCCACTTTACAGCATCTTTAAGAGAAAGATTCAACAAGGATTCAACATTCAACAGCTCTCTCTTGGAAGTCGCTTTGGATAAGAGCATCTGCTAAATGAATACATGTAACAAAGAATACAAAACAGCTTTGAATCAAATCAGACTATTGGACATTTCAGAACTGTTTCTTTCCCCTCTTTCCCAGAGAACAGAGTTTCCTTAATCTTACAGTAAGAAGATTCCTTAATGAAAGCATAGCCTGAGGGTTGAGTCCTAGAATGGGTGACGTGGAAGAATATGGAGCAGTCAGTCTGAATTACACCACCAAGCCCAGTTCAACTGCTACACGGCAACACCCTAGGGCCGTACGAAGTCCCAAACACCCTGCTGTAGATAACATAGCTCACGGCAACGCACCAGGCCAGTGTCATCCATCAGATGAAAGCATGAAGTGGAAGAACTCCGAAATACCACGATGTAGTGAAAGCCACATGCTACTATCAAAACTGACACGCATGATTTCGATGCAAACCACACAGGGCCAGGAGCCACTGAGCCCGACAGGAGCAGAGCGGGCCTGTCCAACAGCCTCCACACCCCAGAGCAGGCCTGTCCAACAGCCTCCACACCCCCCCAGAGCAGGCCTGTCCCAACAGCCTCCACACCCCCAGAGCAGGCCTGTCCCAACAGCCTCCACACCCCCAGAGCAGGCCTGTCCCACAGCCTCCACACCCCAGAGCAGGCCTGTCCAACAGCCTCCACACCCCAAGCAGGCCTGTCCAACACCTCCACACCCCAGAGCAGGCCTGTCCAACAGCCTCCACACACCCCCAGAGCAGGCCTGTCCCACAGCCTCCACACCCCAGAGCAGGCCTGTCCCACAGCCTCCACCCCCCAGAGCAGGCCTGTCCTACAGCCTCCACCCCCCAGAGCAGGCCTGTCCAACAGCCTCCACACCCCAGAGCAGGCCTGTCCTACAGCCTCCACCCCCCAGAGCAGGCCTGTCCAACAGCCTCCACACCCCAGAGCAGGCCTGTCCCACAGCCTCCACCCCCCAGAGCAGGCCTGTCCCACAGCCTCCACCCCCCAGAGCAGGCCTGTCCTACAGCCTCCACCCCCCCAGAGAAGGCTGTCCCACAGCCTCCACACCCCCCCAGAGCAGGCCTGTCCAACAGCCTCCACACCCCCCCAGAGCAGGCCTGTCCAACAGCCTCCACACCCCAGAGCAGGCCTGTCCAACAGCCTCCACACCCCAGAGCAGGCCTGTCCAACAGCCTCCACACCCCAGAGCAGGCCTCTCCCACAGCCTCCACACCCCAGAGCAGGCCTGTCCAACAGCCTCCACACCCCCCCAGAGAAGGCCTGTCCCACAGCCTCCACACCCCAGAGCAGGCCTGTCCCACAGCATCCACTCCCCAGAGCAGGCCTCTCCCACAGCCTCCACACCCCAGAGCAGGCCTCTCCCACAGCCTCCACACCCCAGAGCAGGCCTGTCCAACAGCCTCCACACCCCCCCAGAGCAGGCCTGTCCACAGCCTCCACACCCCAAAGCAGGCCTGTCCCACAGCCTCCAAAAGCCAACACACCCCAGCCATCTGCAAATGGGACTCCTGAATCCCTCAAGCGAACTATGATAGTGTTTGAATAAAAGCAGTGCTGCGTATTAATCAGATGGCCGAGCTGGCAGGTCCAGATGCTGTGGAAACAGGCCTCCCCACCGCTGTGATGGCAGCCCGGCCAGATGACTCAGCTCTGGGTAAATGTTGGCATCGGAACGCTCAGCGGCAGATGAGCTCATCTGCATCACAATTAGCCAGCGGAGCGGGACTGTCAGGTGTTTCATCAACACGTATAGCCAGGGGGGCAAGGGGAGGGGGAGGCACAGCGCACGGGGGGGAGGCACAGGAGGGAGGGAGAGGCACGGGGGGGGGGACCCCTCCAAAGCTTTCACTCAGGGAACTCAGAGAAAACTTAGAGCGGAGTGTCAAGATACAACCTAACACTCTCAGGACAGGGAGTGCTGGGGGGGGGTGCAGGGTTTCCGCGCAGAACATGTGTTAGTTAAGGTGGTAGGGATGGGTGTGTGTGGGGGGGGGGCGTTGGTCACGGTTTGGAATAAAAGGGAGAAAAGAGGAGTAACGCGGCAGATATTGTTCTTTTCTTCTTTTTTACAACGTAGTTAAGGCGGCAGGCGTGTGTGGCTTAGGCGGCCGCCATAACTGCAAAGTGCTTGCGGGAAACCCTGGGGTGTATACAGCAATAGTCTCGTGTTAGCACAGGAGGACGAGTACACAACCAAACACCTTTCGGAGCCGGCTCTGCTAAGGGGAAACTCAGCCTGGAGATGTGGTTGACCCCTCAATTACAATCATGCTCTCCGGTGCAATCATCGGCCTGCTGTGTTCACCGGAGCTTGGAGAGGCTTGTTATGGCGGCAGTTGTTGTCACTACTTTATTAGCCTAACTGAGGGTCAAGCAGCTCTCTGTCTTGATCATCGGCGCTGCTGTGAAACATTAGAGGGGAAATCACACCAGAGGTCCAACCTGTTTCCCCACACAAAATCGGTGTTTCCACGGACACAGAGGTGTTGCAATCAATCGTCACTACAGTAACCATAAAAGGTGCCAATTCAATCTTAACCTCCCTCCGTTTACAATAATGACAAGAAAACAAAACAAATTTACTGCTGCCGATCTCCATAATAGGTCTTAACTAGCAACAACACTCAAGTTAACAATGTAGCACATGAGCACAATCACATTCTATGTATTTATGTATTAAAGTTGCATGCGTCTTGATTGTTCTCTTGATAAGGAACTCTAACAAGGTGTTGTTAGCTATTGGTGTACCCGGCAACGCACGGCCAAGCAGCGTTCTGTTGTGTGTGTGTAGGGCCAAAGACAGTCTTCCCTCAAACAGATAGCTATCAGGCTGTCCTTATGCAGCAAACTTGAACACCCATTAAAGATGTTGGTTTAACTACCTCACATCCGGTTCGTCAGGCTAGGGGAACACATATGTTAAATACCCTCCTAAAGTGAAATGTTGATGTCATGGGACCTTTAAGTACCTAACATCCGGTTATCCACCTTGGTAGGCACCCAGGGATAAAGAAAGATCAAGGTTGGTAAATTGTTCCTGATTACAGGAGTTACATTGAACCCAGGCATGATTCTGTGCAGGTAAACCTTATTTCCTGTTTATGAATATTTAGTGTTTCTGTGAAGGGAAGACGCATGGTGAACACCATGACTGTCCAACCTCAGGCTATTCACAACTCATATTCACACAGGTCGAGAAATACGTGTCGTGAATTTGGAGGCTAATTACCATAGCATGCTCTTTCTCCCTCAAGTGGACACACTATCTCTCCTCTGTACTTCTTTCTGTCTCTTTCTCTCTCTTTCCCTTCTTTTCCTGTCTGTCCTCCTCACTCCAGACTTCAGTTAGTGAGTATATCTCTGGGATTGTGTAGTGTCGTGTTCCATACCGTCTCCCTATATTCAGAGGTCAAGATCCACAGTTGTTTCCTTCCCCTCCCCCGAGAGTGCTTCTTTCAGCCTGGGTAGTTTTCCTTTGTCCACTCCAAGGTTTTAGTTTGAGTGTTCACATCTAGTGGCTTTTAGTAAGAAATGTTTATCCACCCCAAAACATTTTCATTTGATTTGTTTTGACACAAACAGTCATCCGACTTCCTGATTTTCAGGAAGTGATGTGTTTCAGATGTTGGGAGGCTGACCAGTGACAGTACAGTTGGCTGGCTCCTCGGGATCAGAGGCCCTTGTGGTGACACATCAGGTACCGAGGCTGTAGGCTCATCAGCTGGGGAAACATTCAGCCCTCTGCGAGATCTTAACCCCAGAGAGAAAAATCCCTTCTGAAATCTTGAAGTCTTTTGCTTGGAACAAGCTGGATTAAAATGTTAAATGATCAACAAAACACACACATCAATCTACAACACACACACACACACACACACACACACACATACAAACACACACCCTAAAACAGGTCATGATCACATATAAATATTTTTGTTCTCTTCCAAATTGATGTAGGATCTTTCAACATCAAAGCAAGTCATGAATATTCTCTTTCTTCACGTTCACTATGAATCTCTGTGTCTAATAGTACCAGTAGTAATACAACACTCCAATATTCAGTTAATGTCTCTTGATGCAAATCTTGTCTCGTAATTACTGCCTACTGGTTCACTCATTCAGTTTTCAATAATACAATGGGATCCCAGAAAGGCCGATTAGAGGGACTGTGATGACAGGAAGCCCACGGCCCTTGTTTAATGTGCTTAATCCTGACAAACGCACATCCCAAATTAGCCACGAGATCCCCAGAAACTTCTCCTCTCTGTGTGAATGTACGGTTCCCTACGTCAGTGCTGCTGCTGCAGTTGGGTCGTTATGATCATAGATAGCCTTTATATATATATATATATGGTTATGATAGTTTTTCATATTGTGACGTCACAGTCCTTTTCCTGGATAGTTCTATCACTAGGTCTTTAACACGACGGTGACCACGGTCGTCACGGACGAGGGCTAAGCTGATGTGTGGTGGTGAGGCTTCGGCTCACTGAGTTAGTGCGGGACTGTGGACCGTAATTCATGTCTTCCTCAGCAGCTTCTGCCTCTGTTGTGGGATGAAAGCTTCTACAACTCCCAGACAAGCATGGAGCCCCGTTACAGAAACACACACCTATCCCCTCGACGCGGGGCAAACTGAGACGTGGGGAGCTCTGCATCCCTGTCAACAAACCCGACGGTGGAACAACCTGGTCTGTAGCGCTCGCTCACTGTGGACTCGGCTAATGATCTGTGTTTAGCTAATGGGATAGAACACCAGCAAACGACTGATAACAGCCTCTGTGGGCTCTCATCTATTAACAGGACGTGTAATCTTCATCTTTTCATTAGATTATCGCCGGCTAATTTTTTATTTAAGGATTTTTAAGGGGGGGGGGAAGTCAGTGCATAAAGAGCCTTCTCATTTCTAGTTAACATACTTCAACAGTAATCTGCTCATTCTCGTGTCTCCTGGCTACTATGATTTGCTAATGTGGAAGAATCAGTCTATATTTCAGGGCTATATTGATATTTTGAAATAATTAATATATTTGAATGTGAATTATAATTCACATTTGAATGTAATCTATTAAAATAAAAAAGGTAGGCTAGATTAGTGATATTTCATACATATATTCTGATATTCTGATATGATATATTGATGATATATATAACATGATGTATTCAGATTTATTCTGTCAGAAAAAAAATGTCAGATACAATTCAAGCAAATAACACGAAACAGGATAAAGAAAACTCAACTTCCCTCAAATGAGTAAACTGTATTTACAGCATACTGTATTTATAGACCACAGTTTGGAAATGGTTTCAGTAACTGGTATCATTACAGAGATAGAGATCCAAGTTCCAAGAATAGTAGGGAAGTGTGGGTAAAATAGCTTATCAACGTTTGGTTTTATGAGGTAAAACTAAATTATTAAGTCTAATTTCAGTAGATTTATAATAGAATACCAATAGAACACTTTTTTTTCTGGCATCAAAATCAAGTACTACTATTGATTTCTTATTGTGAATGAATGACACTCGGGCTATCTTTTGATCTAATTAATTAATTCAGTTTAGAAGTTTATCTTCGTGTTTATCATGATTTCAAGTGAGCTTTTGATGATGCATTTACATGTTGACGCATGAACCATGGTCCTGAGAGGAGACGATTTTTTTTTGTCTTTGATCGCACCTGGTTAAATTAGGTCGATTGCTTGCTCTTAATGAGTTAATCTTTTCAAATTCCTAAACAAAGGAGGCATAATCGCTCACTGTAAATATTCTCACGTAGCCTATTGCATGCACAGCGGCCGGTACATTAGACTTTCACATCATGACCAAAGCCTCCATCACTTGGGTGATTGAATTAGAACAAACCTCAATTCAACCTTCCAATCTAAATAATTCAACATTTTAAAACAGTATCAAGGATGACAATGAGCTTGCAATCTACCTTCAGCCAGGAGACGCATCGCATGGACAAACGTAGGGTCCAGCGTGTCTTTCTCGGCCATGAGCTCCGGCAAGTACTTCTCCTGATCCATATTCGGGTCCGCTACCTCTCCGGTTCACCGCTCAGAATGCAGGTGAGACGACAGAGGTGATGAGTTGTGGAATGCGCGTCTCCGTTCCTCTACCGGTGGTTGTTGTTACAGCAGTACCGCAGGAAAACAAGACGTTAATGGCAAGCGACGCTTAACTGAGAAATGAATGAATATCAGAGGCTTCTACCCATCTCCCCCAAAACCCAGCTCAGTCGCGGCTTCCTCGCGGAGAATCACCCACCTTAGCTACAGAGGGACTCCTTGCTCCCCGCCCCCTTCTAACACGATTGGTCGTATTCTCTCACAGATTGTTCGCCAACGACAAATGGGTCTCTCTACACTATTATGCTAATACCGATACGGAACAGTTCACTCCCCGTCGCTGTCCGCGGTGCTGGAAATCGCTCGCGTGTGGGAGAAGTCAAGGGTAACCAACACATACACCTGTTTAATTACGGAATGCAAAATTAAAATGTTTCACAAGTTGAAGCGCCATGCCATTGCCATTGTTTAAGTTATGAAATTGGGGTTTGGTAATCAAATAACTTTATATATAATATTTTATGTATTCATTTATTTGTAATTTATAATACTTGCTAAATGTAGGCTACTCTATTTTATTCCTCTTTAGTTCACATAAACATGTAGGGAAATGAGTTAGCTAGACGACATTCCCCTAAGCTTGTGTGGAGGGAGGTTTAGAGTCATCTGGTTTTGGTATGACTATGAATTCTAATCAATGGATTTGAACAAGCTTACACTTGCCAAGATGGATTCGTGTGTGGTGACAAGCTGGCAGTGTAGCTACTGAAGGAACACACAAATGTATATACGTGCACGGTGCACACACACACCCCCTCTCTCTCTCTCACACACACACACACACACACACACACACACACCACACACACACACACACACACACACACACACACACACACACACACACACACACACACACACACACACACCACACACACACACACACACACACACACACACACACACAGGGAGAGAGGAGAAATAGAATCGTAGGCCCCCATGTTTTGTGACAACCACTGATTCACGGGGGCCAATTTGAGGATTGTACAATTCAGGAGTCTAAATCATTTTCCATCAAAAAGTAACGTAACACAATTCAGACAGACAAACAGAGGTTGTCCTTGAGTCATGGCTTCTGGTCGGGCGGTGCTTGGCCTCGATAGGCTGCTTGGGCCTGTATGAGAGGCAAGATAGGTCCTTGGACAGAAAATATTGGTGCCGGGGTCTGGCTCTCACCATCTCTCTGGCTTGCGGCGTTCTCTCCTCTGGCAGGATGAGCTCTCTCCGTTGAGCCTCGCCCGCTCTGCTTTTGTGTGCAGGGACACTGATGAGAGAACGATGGTGCTCGTCCGCTGAGCAGAGAGCAGGAGAGCGTTTGAAGCGGCTGGCTGTGACCTGGTCGTTAGGTGGCCTGGGCCGCTGTCCCCAGAGCATACCGGGAGGCGTGGACTCTCTGGGGATGCCACAGTGTACACATGAGTATGGATATCTGCTGAGAGAGGGGGGAGAGGGGGGGGGAGAGAGGGAGGGGGGAGGGGGGGGGGAGGGGGGAGGGGGAGGGGGGGGGGAGAGGGGAGAGGGGAGAGAGGGGAGAGAGGGAGAGGAGAGAGGGAGGGGGGAGAGAGGGAGGGGGGAGAGAGGGGGGGGGGAGAGGGAGGGGGGGGAGAGGGAGGGGGGAGAGGGGGGGGGGAGAGGGAGAGAGGGGAGAGAGGGAGAGGAGAGAGGAGAGAGGGAGGGGGAGAGAGGGAGGGGGGAGAGGAGAGGGAGAGAGGGGAGAGAGGGAGAGGGAGAGGAGAGAAAAACTGAGGAGAGAAAGAATGAGAGAGAGAGAGAGAGAGAGAGAGAGAGAGAGAGAGAGGGAGGAAGAGGGAGGGAGGGAGGGGAGAGAGAGAGGGGGGAGAGAGAGGGAGAGACAGACAGAGGAGAGAGAGAGAGAAAGAGAGGGAGGGAGAGAGTCAAAATCAAATCAAATCAAATCAAAATGTATTTGTATAGCCCTTTTTACACGCAAGCATGTCACAGAGGGCTTCACATACGCCCATAAAAACTGCTCCTCAACCAACCTAAACCCTCAAGGAAGACAAGGAAAAACTCCCAGAAAAACTCAATGCAAGAGAAAAAATGGAAGAAGAAACCTCGGGAGGAGCAATTCAGTGAGGGATCCCCTCCTCCAGAAACGGTTGGTGAAAGAGGAGCAAAACACAGGCTAAACATTGTAATACACAGGGAAGTGCCAATGGGTTTAGAAACACCAAAATCCATTGTCCAGCTTGGTAGATGTAGGAAGGGATCGGGAAACTCGCTGTTGAGAGAGAGAGAGAGAGAGAGAGAGAGAGGGGAAGAAGAGGGAGGGGAGAGAGAGGGAGCCAGTGTTGGACACCTTTCAAAGTGAACGCCTGGATAATATACCATTACCACACGGTTAGCCATCTGGCTGCCCAAGTCCCCAGGGTTTCTACATTCATAGTAACATGCAAGAAAAGCATGATTTCTGCTTTTTCAAGGAGCCGTCTCAGACAGGAGGTGATTCAGATTGCTGTTTATCTAATGGGGGAAATAACAACCTCTACACAGGCACTTTCTCTTTGTGTCTGAGATATGCTGAAAACAATTCCTGTTCAGGTATTAGATGTAGAGGTGAATTTGACTCAGGTGTACAGTTGCCTAGTCAAATAACCATATCCGAGTCATGTAAAATTGTGACTGGAATTAATGTCTAGCTTTAGACCAGGACCTTTAGACCAGGACCTGCAATATATTTGTAAAGGGAAGCCATCAATATCCTATTCTACCCATGCTTCATTCCTATAGTCTATAATCATTTGTATTTGTAGTCTTCTGCAGTTTATTAAAAAAATGCATATTACATAGTGTGGGGTTTGTGCATAGTGATTGGATATGCATGGAATATTACAGCTCTCTAGTGGTCAACAAGTAGAACTGCAGAATTGTATAATGGAAAATAATATTTTGTTAAATAGCACTGCTGATGAGACTCTGTATGTATATAAATAGACCCCCCCAAATGTCCATTAAAACATTTAGACCTATGTAACATGTATATCAAAAGTCTTAATGGTGTGTTTTAAAAACAGAACTCTTGCAGTGAGTAGCGCTCAGGACCTGGGGCAGTGAGTGGCCCTCGGAGCCTGGGGCAGTGAGTGGCCCTCAGGGCCTGGGGCAGTGAGTGGCCCTCGGAGCCTGGGGCAGTGAGTGGCCCTCAGGACCTGGGGCAGTGTGTGGCCCTCAGAGCCTGGGGCAGTGTGTGGCCCTCAGAGCCTGGGGCAGTGAGTGGCCCTCAGAGCCTGGGGCAGTGTGTGGCCCTCAGGGCTTGGGGCAGTGAGTGGCCCTCTAGAGCCTGGGGCAGTGAGTGGCCCTCAGAGCCTGGGGCAGTGTGTGGCCCTTAGAGCCTGGGGCAGTGTGTGGCCCTCAGGGCTTGGGGCAGTGAGTGGCCCTTAGAGCCTGGGGCAGTGTGTGGCCCTCAGGGCTTGGGGCAGTGAGTGGCCCTTAGAGCCTGGGGCAGTGTGCGGCCCTCGGGGCCTGGGGCAGTGAACGTCTTGGCAGCTGTAACGTGAACACGGTCTGAACACCCCACGGAGAAGGTGGCAGAAAAAGAGAGATGACAAATCTATGTTTTTCACCTAGAACCAGAATGTGGAAATGCAATATCCCACTCTGTGAATTATTAAGCAGTGTGTCTTCGTAAAGGAGAAGAAAGGTTAAGGAATGGTCAATCTCATAACTAATGGATGTCTTGTGATGTGAGGGAGGCCGGGGGGGTGTCTCGAGAATCCATATGCTAGGCAAATAACCAAACAGTATCTAATCCTTCTTTTGTTTTGTTGAAATAACCATAAGATTGTCTCTGCCTGAGTTGTCCTTTCCCATGACTGGATAAGATGATTTGTCTATTCACAACGAGTTAAACACTGCATGATGTTATAATCAGCAAAACTCGCATTACAGTTTGTATTACTTGATGGTGAATAATTTATTAAACTTAAATGAAAAGAATGTGAATAATCAAAACCCCTTTGCGGATTGAATGAGCTACAATGACTGGTTCAGTGACTGCAAGTCTGAATTTAATATGTCGAATATATTGTGTGAGAAGTAGAAAAGAGCTCATGCTGGTACATTGAACAGAGCCCGTGTCTTCAGGTCCTGGGCTATCACCACAGCCTCCTAAGGACTGGGGATTCAGAGGAGTTAGAATGTTTGGCATTCCTGCTGGCTTTCAACCATCTCTCTCTGGTAGCAGGCAGGCCAATGGCCTTTGTCTTCTGGCAACATGTCCAAGCTTTGTCACCTTTAAACATGGGTTTAATAACTGCCTCTGGTGAAGAAGAATGAACAGCGGGTGGGAATTGAATTGTTCTATTTTTAGTTGCTCAGAGAGCTGCTTCATGTACAAGCAATTATTGTTATCCGTTAATGTCGCGAGGAGAGAGAAAATGCCACACTATAACATCACCAAATTCAATTTACTCAGACAATGGCTAATATCCATAAGGCTTGTGTAATTTTCCTTTGAGGCACATACAAAAATATTAATTTAAAAAAAATACAAGACCTTTATAGTTTATTATTTGGAGCATGCGTTAACGGAATACTAAATACATTTTGCTGTCTTTGTTTTTAGAATGACATCCCATTCAAATTCAAGCCATCCTGAAATAAAATACCTTTACTGTGTCATGTTGCTATCTAGCTGTCTGGGAGAAATCCAGTTGTGACAATATATCCTGTAATGAAATATATTAATGGTGAGATTAATCTGTTCTTCCTGTAGGGAGAGGTTTGTGCGAGAACTGAAATTGCTGAACATGAGATTAGTGTCTCTCAACAACATGCTGTCATGGCTTTAGGTGATGCTGTGCTGGTTTAATCCTGCCAGGCCTAAGGCTGGTATTTTAGCACAGCCATGCCTTGGTCATAAATGCAGAGTATGTATGTGATGGTGAGCAGCTAGAGAACTCCTTTCGAACGATCACAGCTCATTCACACTCTGGGATTAACCACCCCCGCTCCTTTTCATAGCACAAACACTCTGCAATCAGCATCATGGATCAATAACCATTCTGACTGCACCTTTGTTTCCACATCACGCACACACAAACACACAGACAAACATACACACGCACGTGCACAAACAAACACACACGCACGTGCACGCACACACATGCATAAGGGAGCTGATAACTGACGTACTACAAAAGATAAAAGCGATAACACGAACATGTATGTCCTTGAAAATAGACAAGAATACTCTCTCAGCGACACGACATTGTGTTAGAATAATATGTGCCGTTTATTAGGTGGTCCCACATGGTTCGAACTTGATATTTGAAATGTGCAAAAGACAGAATATCTATCTCGATCTCGTCACCTTGAGTTTGATAGGCTACATGAGTCCCACATAGGGGAATTTGCTGTGTTGGAAATTAGTATAGTGGCATTCTCCAGAACAAAGAAATCCCATAAGATTGAATTTCCAAACTCATTAGTGAAAACCACATCTAAATACAGAATCCATAGCTTAAGTGTTCTCCGCCTCCCAAAAGTCTCATTTGAAGCAGAACCGCTCTCTAGATCAATAACTCAGGTCGTCCATGAGAAATGTGAAACCATTCAATTCATCAGTAGATCTTTGTGCTCACTAATTTCCCTTGATATAATATGCATTCGCTTGCACTTTACTCGCAGCTCAAGCCGTTTTCTGTTTTACTTTATAATGTTGCATTGATGCAAATTCAAACATCCAAAATATTTCAATATGTTCATTGATTTAATGTATTTTTTATCACCAAATGATACATCCCTCCGTTATGCAAAAGTGAGTTGGTTGGGTTACAAGATGATGTGATTGCGTAATAAGAGCTTGATCCAGTGGGAGAAGGAGCTTGTTGTCCCCCACTGTAGGCTACTTTAATCTTATTGTTATCACTGTTTTTGTAAACAAAAAAACGTTGTATTTGTAAGCCTATCTGTAACGCTTCTGTATTTGTGACCTGATTGTTCATTGATAATAAAAAAAGAGAAAAAACAAGCTTGTCAAAGCTCACCGAGGGATCACGTGTCTAAACACCACTCCGGTCTTGTGGCGTTTAGGATTGCGGAGCCTGCAAATGTGAATAGCTCAAGTGAGTATGTATTCCTACTTCTTCATTCTTATTGTATGTGATATTTAGCTAATCTAACTGATACATGCAATGGAATACGTGGAAATGGAAAACTGAATTAAAGTTTCCACTGCTTGTTGTTCATTGTGCCGCGGCATTGGCAAGATTAGTCTACGAAGTTTGTCATTCATGTGACCAGAAACTACTGTTTAGCGTAAATCACTAAATACACCTTTCTACATTAGACACAGAAATATAAGATCATGTAACTTAATTGCGTTTTTAAGACAATGCCTTCAAAAATGCAACACGTGAACAAATGTATCAAACACGGGCGTCAGGTGTAGGGTACAGCACTAAAGTGCTTGCTACAGTTTTTTCCGATTGCTTAAGCACAATTTGGAAAACATTCCTCAATTTGTCAAAACAACAACAACACATGATTCACACAACCAGACACACAAGTAACACCTCCAATCTTTTGCTAAATGCAACACTTTGTTCAAAACTATACAGTTACACACTGTTGTGCACAAATTAAAACACTAGTGTTTATAGTTGTGCAGATCTGGGCTGTTGTTTTGCCCCTCGAGGATAAGGTTTCACTGTGTTATTAGACATTTTTGTGAGCAATCGGAAAAAAACGGTAATGTTTGTCTCAAGGCGTGCAGTAGGATGAGTGCCGTGATAGTCGTCCATGGTGGAGCTTGGGCCATACCAGACGATCTGGCCCAGGCGTCGGTAGCGGGGGTCAAGGCCGCCGCCCGGCGGGGTTTCCAGGCCATGAAGACGGGAGCCAGTGCTCTGGAGGCCGTGGAGCTGGCGGTGAGGACCCTGGAGGACGACCCAGTGTTTGATGCAGGTGCGCCATGCATGTTTCGCAATAACCTGTAACGCTTAGAAATTCTGAAGCCTATTTTTTTGCTATCATCTGACTCTTTAAAGTGCAATAAATTAAGATTTTTGTACAATAAATAAAGATAATAAAGATTACTTGATAGTGATTTCTGAAATCAAGCCCTACAGACTGAAATTGTGTGGGACCCCCAAAGTAAAAATAATGGGGGTTTCCCCTAGAGGTGTGGAGGATTTCAGACCCCCTCTTTTGAACCCAGCATGCGCCTCCCGGTCCTGAAAACCGAGTGTGCCCCAGTGGACGGTCTAAGCTGGATGCTTCATGCATCCTCTCTGCCCCGAACCAAGACCTGACACGGCATGCCAAGGGCTGCACTGAAAACGTTGCCAGTAGTTTTGGTGGTTCAGAGAGCATCTCAGATCTCAAAACAAAAACTTTCACCAGTCCCAGTGTTCCCTCGGATCACTTCCCAGTCCCGAGGTCATCCTGGATCCTGGCCGAGCAGGAGCTGAAAGGCTTTAGAGGGCAGCCGTCGTCAGGTTACACACGGAAACCTTTTGGGAACAAAACAAGACACTTCATTAACACACTGGGCTTGTCTGAAGTCATCTCATATGTGATGGCTAACTGCCACATTAGGTGAAACTGCGGAGTCCTTCAATCATTGGAGCGAAATAAGCACTTCATCAGGAGGTCATTTTATACGTCCTGACAGACAGGAAGGGAGCGACGTCCAATCAATAAACAACTAATGCATTCGCACTTTGAGAGAGGAGAAATCTACTTCGAGTGATACCCATGAGTTGAGAAGTGTGCTGTGATACTGTTATGTTGTCGTGAGAGATTGTGTCTTATACTGCATATTTATTCATATTACATAACTGTCAGTTGGATGTCATTTTTGATGTTGGATATTGAATTGCTACCAGAATATATCACCAGTATTGTTTTACTGTGACTCAGAATTGCAGAGTGAACGTTTGCATAAACCGACACACACCATATCACATTATACACACTGCCTGCGCTGTTATGTCTGTGTGGTTTGCTATACTTTTATGTAGTCCAAGTGAACTCCACAGTTTGGTCTCGGAGACTCTTAAGTTATAGTGCATGACTTCTAATGATGGGGTCGCTTTGTTTAAGGTCACGGGGCTGTGCTGAATGCTGATGGAGAGGTGGAGCTGGATGCCATCATTATGGACGGCAGGACCCTGGCTGCCGGAGCCGTGTCTTGTGTGAGGAACATCCCCAACCCGGTCTCTCTGGCGAGGGCTGTGATGGAAAAGGTTACCTTTGTCTCTCTCCTCCTTTCTTTGCTCCTCTTCTCCCTCATTTCAGGTGAACAAAACCTGTCAGTGCTTTCCCCCGAAGGCAGCAGCAACTGCGCTCAGCCGAGAGTATCGACTTGGAGGCTTAATCACCTGTCCAGTCGTTACCCTTTTTGTGTTTTGTTTGAAAAACAATGAAGTAGTGGATTTTGTTCTGGTTTCGTTCCGTTGCCAGATGAATTAAGCCTCCTCTGAAACACTGCAGCATCCCCTTTAGCCAGCTTGTCACCTTCAAAAGAATGGAATTTGTATTTTCAGGCTTCTGGGTCGTTAACCAAATATAGCCCCTCTCCCCAGAACTACTGGAGGTGACAGGTCATCGCCTGGGAAACGAGTAATGATTCGAGCGAGCGCTAGGGATGCCATGGAGATGTATCACCATGAACAGAAGGATGAGTGGGTCTTCTTTGGTGTTTCACTAAGCAGCACAGTGGCAGTTGAAGGACTATTGAACGTCCATATTTTATCTACACACAAACACACACGCACACACACACTGTCCATCACTGCAAGAGGTTTTCTGCAGACTGCTAATTCCGAAGATCAAAGGTAGTGTGAGATAGCTCTCAGGTTCAATAGCACGAGGGGGAGATGATAGGAGAGGTTATCAGGCTCTCTCCATATTCTGCCATTCAGATTATATTACACACTCTACCATATTTTCCTATCTTGTGTTGCTGCTTAACTTCTTACGCTCAAAGATGCTCTCTGGAACTTGAGATCAAGGACTGAAACTCATGGTGGACCTCAATGTTATATACATTCTCGTTTCAGTAACTCACAGCTTGTTAAAAGCCTGTGCTTGGTTTCTCCCTCTCAGAAGCTGCTTTGGATTGGCCCCAGCAGTCCCCTGCTAATATAATACCCTTTACTGGTAACCATGGCAGCAGCGTCCTAACCAAGGCTCTCCTAAAATCTGCATATGACAGTAGGTTGTTTGTCATGTGCTGCTAAGCAACGACGTACCAGTGAAGGAAACCCTTGTATGTCAGGTCTGTCGTGTTTGTCTCAGGGAGAGCCTGATGTGGTTTCTGTGGTAACGTCAGGGCCTTGGTACGCATGCACCCTCCGACATGACCCTGTATATGTCTACTGATAGCATCCGATCTGTTCACTTAGGCAACACCCAAGATTCACCTTGTCAGCGGGAGGCTATCTCTCACGACAACCAGTCACCAGGACAGCGGGAGGCTAAATGCTAGATTTTAAAGGATAGATGCTCCAGGCTCCTGTCCCCTTGAAAGACCTTGCTAGTTTTGCTGTGAGCTTCCAGATCTGTTGAACAGCTCCGTATTAAATATTCATCGGGGGAGTGAGTGATCAATGCTGCTATCAAGCTTCACTGACCCTGTAATCTGGGATGCACTCAGTCTGACAGAGAAAAATCACTTTCATAATCGCCTAAATATTTGAAAGTTTCCCTATAGGACCAATGGGCTCTGTGTGTCTCCCGTTACACACTGAGGGGGAATAACGTTCCTACAGCTCAGTAGTTTTACCACAGGGACAGACGTGCGTGAAAGTCATTTTAAACATTCGCAAATGTTATTGTTTTTATTAGGATTACAAGTGATCCAAAGATCTCAACATGTACCACTGTTTAAGTTGAATGGTTGGAAATTAGTCCCACACCATTAAGTAATATTCTCTGTTGTCAGGGAGATTCAGTCTGTTATCAGGGTTTCTATGCATTAAATGTGAAATGTTCTCACAGTGGGTTTACCATAGAGACATCATATGATATTATTAGTGAAGGACTGTTGAGCCCTCTCCCTCTCCCTCTCCCTCGTCCCTCTCCCTCTCCCTCTCCCACTCTCCCTCTCCCTCTCCCTCTCCCTCTCCCTCTCCCTCTCCCTCTCCCTCTCCCTCTCCCTCTCCCTCTCCCTCTCCCTCTCTATCTCTCTCTCCTCTCTCTCCCCCTCTCTCCTCCCTGCCAGAGTAGCTAAGTGTCTGAGGAAGGTGTCAGGACCAGAGATGTTCACCCAGCAGTATAGATTAAAGCTCTTATGTGACTCAGCTGTCATAGATAGAGTTACTTCACAGCCCTGATGGGCAGGTCAAGGTGATATCACAGACCTCAGCGCCTGTCTGTCGTCAAGGTGATATCACAGACCTCAGCGCCTGTCTGACTGGCCAGTCCTCATGTTTATCACATCTATTCTATTAAACTGTGTTATTATTAGGTGGGCATAGATTATTTTTTTAAATCTAGATTAATCTCACTGTAATCTTGGAATTAATCTAGATTAACGCCGTTAACACAGATCAATTCAGTGGTTCCCAAACTGGGGTGCGCGCACCCCTAGTGGTCCGCACACTGACCACCGTGTGATAAGGATCTCAAATTAACGCAGCACGTTAACGCCGATAACGGCCCACCACTAGTTATTATATATGGAAAATACAGCATTCATTTATAATACTATTTTGTTTCTCAACGATGATTAAGTCTTTTTCTTCTTTTTTTATTTTTTGTGTTTTCGGTTTGTAATGAGGCAACTTGTTTTGCAGCAACAGAACACATACTCAGACATCTAACCCATAGTTGCTCTACGGGTCAACTACATCTCTGTTTCTTTAAAAAATAGAGCTTTTAAATCTAAAAGATGTAACTGAACATGGATACTCTGGCGTATCCATTCATAATGACCTCGGTCTTGTACGTTCTTCATGACTCGTTCTAATACGTTTATTTATTATTATAAACACGCTTCTTCTGTCATGTTGTTCCATCTCAGACGGACCACGTCATGCTCACAGACAGAGGTGCCAACCGATTCGCTCAGAGCATAGGCATCCAGGAAGTGTCACCAGAGTGCCTGGTCACGGAGCAGGAGCGGAGAGAGTGGGAGAAGAACAGGAAGTACTCCAGCGGAGTGAAGGAACTCTTCAACTCCCAGTGGTAAGGTCCATCGTGCCCTGGTGTGACTGGGCAAGGAGAGGACCGCTATTCAAATAAGATTCAAACGTTAATCCACTGCAGTAGACTTCTCTCCTCACCTTCCACACCCCGTGACGGTACCTCCCAACATGTTTGACTCACTTTGTATAAGATATCTCCAGTCCATTCAGACCAGGTTGCTGCTACTAAACGTGACTTGTTTGTGACGCAGTATCAGAGTAAGGCGAGAGGTGTCAAAGACACAGTGGCAACTGTAGATGATTCTGATGCTGTATCGAACAGAGGGACGAGGCAGGTTGGTCCCCTGAGGGGCAGCTAGCGACGGCGTCCAGGAGTGTGGCGCGGCGGTGGATCGGGTGATAGATGATGTGACAGGAACAGACGTCCCTCCCTGAGTGACAGGACACAGTCGGCGACGAGACAGTCGCCGCGGCAACGTGGAGGCTTTAGTGGTGAACTTCACTGACTCGTGGAGGGTGACGCTCCCAGGAGATGTAAAACAGCGGAAGGGAGAAAATGACAGAGCACAAAGACGGGAAGGGGAGTGATGGACGAGACAGATAAATAGCTATAATTTTGTAGAAGGTCTGATTGCTTGAAGATGAATGAAAGCTAGGATGTCGTTCTCTGTGGGGGAATACAAAAGTGAAGACGGTTTCAGATAGTAAATAGCTATCTCCTCCACTTAAGAGAAGCAGAGAAGCTAGGGGTGGTTGGTTGCTGGAATAGTCTGTCCAGACACCACCACCGTGCCAATTTCCACATCCCTCTCTTTTCTCTGTATATTTTCTGGGTCTCCATCTGTCACTGGGTTTTCGTTTGGCAGCCCTGCAATTCTAGAGCAGCGTGACCAGTCGGGAACCTCCGGACAGTATTGGAAGATTCTCACTGTGATGAGAAATTTCAGACACATGGACTCTGCTTTTACTGTCCAAACCAGCACTGCAGGGTCTCGCCGCTGGCTGGGTGTTATTTGTGGAGAGAAGTCTCCTCCTACAGAGAAAACAAACAACAACACATATTTGCCACCTGTTTTCCTGCTATGAGAAACTATACTGTTGCTTCGCTTCGCTGTCAACTGAAGCTGCTGTGTGCATGCTTACGCACAGCAGTAATGCCAGATAGCTGGCTGTCATGTAGGTCAGTGAGAAAACCTTGCTGTCCACTGAGGAGCAGGTATTGATTGTTCATGGGGCTTTAGATGTCAGTGAACCCAGGGTCAGATTCATCCTCTTCACCATCTTGTTCAGAGAGCCTCTTCTGACACACTGGGACGTGTCTGCTTGAATGAAAAGAACCAGCCGTTGTGTTAGTCTTGGATGGAAAAGACGTCCAGAGCGCCACCTGTTGCCCTCACACCGCCCCCAAGGACGAGGCCTTGATGTGGGCTGGAGAGCCTTGCCCCAGGAGGGACTGTAGGGATGGTAGATTGATAAGACATATACTGTTTTAGAGCATTTCAGCATCAGAACAGCGGGTTGAGGCTGCGAGGTGTAGATAAATGGTATCCGGAAGGTAGGCAGTGAGAGCTGGGGGTCTCCGCAGTGCCCTGTCGGGGTAGAGACGGATGCTTAGATGCTAGATGCTAAGGCAGGAACGGGGCCCTGGAAGGGCTAAATGACAGTTGGCAGAGCTGAAGCCTCTGACGTTAGCTCCCTGTGAACCTGCTGCTTCATCACCAATGGGGCCCTGAGCTCCGCGGATAACAGGCCCTGGAGGCCTAACACACACAACATCCTGCCCCCTGGAGGCCTAACACACACAACATCCTGCCCCCTGGAGGCCTAACACACACAACATCCTGCCCCCTGGAGGCCTAACACACACGACATCCTGCCCCTGGAGGCCTAACACACACGACATCCTGCCCCTGGAGGCCTAACACACACAACATCCTGCCCCTGGAGGCCAAACACACACAACATCCTGCCCCCTGGAGGCCTAACACACACGACATCCTGCCCCTGGAGGCCTAACACACACAACATCCTGCCCCTGGAGGCCTAACACACACAACATCCTGCCCCTGGAGGCCTAACACACACAACATCCTGCCCCTGGAGGCCTAACACACACAACATCCTGCCCCTGGAGGCCAAACACACACAACATCTTGCCCCTGGAGGCCTAACACACACAACATCTTGCCCCCTGGAGGCCTAACACGCACGACATCCTGCCCCTGGAACTCCAACCCACGCCTGTCTTAATGTGGGGCTTTTATACCCAGAGACCCAGAGCTCAAACAGGCTGACCCTAGCTCATCATCAGCATGGATATCAGCCATCAACATCCTGGCCGAGGTGAACAGAGCCATTAGAATGCAGCACAGTGCTATTAAACTACAGTGGCAATTAGCCGTGGTCTTCATGACCTATTTTAGCTATGCACCTTCGGAAGGAAAATCTCATCAATACAGACCAGACCCCGGGGACAGAGTTGGTTTAAAATCAGCTGTGTCTGGAGCATTTTCAGACACAAGGCTCTCAATGGCCCCGGTAATGAGTCGCCTTACTGTCGTCATTAACAGAGTTCAACAGCACTGTGTCCTCCTCCCTCGTGGATCCAGTGGAGCCAGCTGTGTCATGACCTTGTGGGCTGAAAAGTCAACTCTCGGTTGTTTCTTTTATTCTCTCATTTATTCTGTCTGACTTGGACAGACTGGGGCCCCGCAGCAAGTTCAGCACTGTTTGTTCCTCGAAACACCATTAGGCCTCGAGTGTCTCGACAAGAACCCCTTTCAGTGGACAATCTCGGAGAACCTGACCTGTGAACCTTTGTTACGACGGCTAGGATGAATCCATGACTTGGGAGCAAGGCCTCCAGGTTTTTCAGAAGGATGTCTCTGGGATCTGGATCTGGAATCGATGCGTCCGTGCGAGAAGATCCATCGTCTGTTCGGTCTTTTTAAAGAGATCTTTCATCCGTCTGGGTCCAGGTGGTCTGAACGTCCCGTCAGTCAGCCAGCGCACATCAGGAGGGCCTACACGCCACGGCTCTCTCCCCGACACTGACGTATCGTCCCTCCGCAGAAGACGTTTTTAGCTTCTGTTTTCAGCCGATCAGCGTGTAATCCGGACAGTTATGATTTAATAGAGCAATCAGATGCCCTTCACTGGTGATTGATGTTTCCCTGACGGGGTGATCCTCCACCAACTGCTCCAGACCCATCCTCCTTCCTTTCTGTTGTTGGGAGGCAGTGTGGTAGCTCACCCACCACTTGGAAATATGAGTTTGGGTGTTTGTTTGGTTTGCCCTTGGCCTGCCCTTCTCCGAGTGAGACGCTCTGTTACAACGCTGTCTGACCTGCTCCTTAGGTTTTTCCCCAGAAGGCAATGTTTAACCGGCTTGATAGAATGAAATGAATATATTCTGCCTGACTGCCTCTTTAGAGACTGGCACACCATTCATCTCGTTCAGTTTAGTGCTGTTATCAATGTTATCACGATCCTACATGATCTCTCTCAGCTAAAATCTGAATCTGACACTGTCTCTTTCTCCAGCTATGATCAGAATCATACTCTCTCTTTCTCCAGCTATGATCAGAATCATACTCTCTCTTTCTCCAGCTATGATCAGAATCATACTCTCTCTCTCTTTCTCCAGCTATGATCAGAATCATACTCTCTCTCTTTCTCCAGCTATGATCAGAATCATACTCTCTCTTTCTCCAGCTATGATCAGAATCATACTCTCTCTACTAGCATCTCTCCTTTCTCCAGCTATGATCAGAATCATACTCTCTCTTTCTCCAGCTATGATCAGAATCATACTCTCTCTCTCTTTCTCCAGCTATGATCAGAATCATACTCTCTCTCTCTTTCTCCAGCTATGATCAGAATAATTCTTTTCTTTTTTCTAGCTATGATCAGAATCATACTCTCTCTCTTTCTCCAGCTATGATCAGAATCATACTCTCTCTTTCTCCAGCTATGATCAGAATCATACTCTCTCTTTCTCCAGCTATGATCAGAATCATACTCTCTCTCTTTCTCCAGCTATGATCAGAATCATACTCTCTCTTTCTCCAGCTATGATCAGAATAATTATCTTTCTTTTTTTCTAGCTATGATCAGAATCATACTCTCTCTCTTTCTCCAGCTATGATCAGAATCATATTGTCTCTCTCCAGCTATGATCGGAATAATACTGTCTCTTTTTCCAGCTAGGATCAGAATAATACTCTCTCTCTCTCTTTCTCCTGCTATGACCAGAATAATTCTCTCTCTGCAGGGGACATGACACTGTGGGGGCTGTCGCTCTGGACTGCTCTGGGAACGTTGCCTGTGCAACGTCAACTGGTGGGATACGAAACAAAATGGTCGG
Organism: Mallotus villosus; assembly: GCA_903064625.1. Taxonomy (NCBI): domain Eukaryota; kingdom Metazoa; phylum Chordata; class Actinopteri; order Osmeriformes; family Salangidae; genus Mallotus; species Mallotus villosus. Next base: position 539,901 of record CAEFZP010004592.1, on the reverse strand, counting down.
CAGAGTAGGAGATTCCCCTGTCATTGGTAGGCAAAAGTGTTTTTTGGGAAAAAAGTTTTACTGAGTTTTACTGAGTAACTACTGTTAGCGGTCCAAACACATGGCAACACCTCATCACACATGCATGTTTTCCCTACCTGTGGGTTAGGCTCGGGGGGCTATGCTGATAACCTGAGCGGAGCCGTGTCCTGTACAGGCCATGGAGAATCCATCCTGAGAGTCACTCTGGCCAGACTCATCCTCTTCCACATGGAGCAAGGTACGGGATACACACACACACATGTACACACATCACACACATACATGTACACACATGTACACACAGATATTTACACACACACATACACACAGATATATACACACATGTACACACACACATACACACAGATATATACACACATGTACACACAGGCAGACATACAGGTGCTGCTCATATTATTAGAATATCATCAAAAAGTTGATTTATTTCACTAATTCCATTCAAAAAGTGAAACGTGTATATTATATTCATTCATTACACACAGACTGATATATTTCTAAATGTTTTTTTGATTTTGATTATTATAACTGACAACTAAGGAAAATCCCACCCCCCCATCTTCCTCTTCACAATACCCCATAGATTTTCGATGGGTTTAAGGTCAGGCGAGTTTGCTGGCCAATTAAGAACAGGGATACCATGGTCCTTAAACCAGGTTGGCACTGTGTGCAGGTGCCAAGTCCTGTTGGAAATTGAAATCTGCATGATACATTGAGAATATTCTTATTATATGATGAGCACCTGTACATGCAGATATATATACACACAGATACATACACATATATACATACTACCAAATTCATACCCACATATACATACACACATATGCAAACATACAGGTTGGTTGTCCTTGGTGAAAATAGATACATTTCTGTTTTTACCAGGAAATACTTATTGGGTCAGGAAGTATTCACGAAAATAATGAATTATGAGGTTGGAATGCCAATCCATTCATTGCGGGTGAGGATTTCTGAGTAGTGGGTCGTAAGTCACGATATTACACACCCATGTAATTGGCCTACTTCTCTTCTGGCAATTCAATTAGTCACACCCCAGCAGCTCCGGACGTGTTTCCTGCCTTCATGTTGACATGATGGATAGCCACTTGGTTATGTTATTACCAAATCTAGTCATTTTATTACCAAAACTCATACAGCACGCAAGCCGAGCGGAGCGACAAATTCTAAATTGAATTGCGTTGGTGACTAATGTGCTATCAATTACAAACATGTCAGGATGTGGGGAACTAAAACGCCTGCTTAATGAGGGGGTGTGGCTATCGCCTCTTAATTGCTCTCGTTACTTGAATTCATGTTGGGGTTTGAATTTGTTATTTGCTTCTCCCCATGGAGCAGGGGGCGTTGCTACAGGGAGACCCCACGACAGAGCTACGCCCCTCACACATGGATCATGCCACGCTTTCCTTTAGTATTCACCGTTCTTTATACACGCTAACTTAACAAAACTCTTTTTACTTGCACTATGCAAAGAACAACATCTATTTTTGATTGATATAAAAAAAAGACACCTAAAAAAAGACTTTATATCCGCAAGTCCATGTTTTGATTTGTTTATTCATTTTTACCAAGGGATCATTCTTTGAAGCTTGTCACTGGATGCGTTTCCCTTTAGTCTTCCAGCCCAGGCAGAGCTGCATCCACAGAACCATCGGGCGTGGGTGTATGACCATATTGTTGAATTAATGCAGGCGCCTGTGAAGTTTTGACACTACCATTGCCAATCATTTTAATTGGTGGGCAGGAGGCGGAGGTGATTGAGCTAGCAGAGGCTGCAGTTGGCTGATAATGAGGACGTGTGTGTAGGGGGGTCAGTCAGGCTATTGTTTGTTGAAGTGTCCTCTGGTAATGACAGGAAGGAGACGGGGAGAGCGACTGCAGTCTCGCTGCTGCTCCCTCTCTCCTCTGGGCTTCTTTCCCTCCGTGTCAAATGCTTGGCACTCACACATCCGAGTTCTTGTTCATTCAAGCTTTGATTCAGACACTCTGTGACTTGCACTTTTATTTGGTTTGGCTGTCCCCAGAAGTATTGGCGTAATTACAGTATGGTTTGACTGTACTGCCAGCCTGACTTGACTTTAAAAAGTAGTTCTAAGGTCTGATAAGGTCTGATAAGGTGTAATACTGGTTTTGTGTCGCATACAAAGCAAGATGGCTAGCTACAGTAGGTGAACCAGAACAGGACATCCTACTGTCCTGCACAGATGAACACACTTCTGTACAGGAACCTAAATCTATTTGCTTTATACAAATCAAAATGTTTTCCGCTTCAACAACACACCGTCAGTTCCACGCTCGTCTGTCCTCAATGGTTCAAACGTGTTTCGTCCACACAGGTAAAGGCACCGCCGACGCTGTGAATGTTTCTCTGACGTACATGGGCGAGCGTGTCCGAGGAGGAGGCGGGGCCATAGCCGTCTCTCGCACGGGGGATTGGGCAGCCAGGTTCACCACAGAGAGGATGGCCTGGGCAGCCTTGGAAGAGGACCGTCTGACCTACGGTTTAAACCCAGGGGAAGCCTTTAAAGAGCCTGTGAACATGCCTAACTGAAGAAAAGGTTGATGCTGTGAAAAACATTATCCATCTTTCTCAGGCATCAAGTTGTTAATATGTGGGTCTCTGTGGATCATGATTGACTCTCACTAACCTTTATCTAACATTGTTGAAAGGTTAACTGTCCCAAAACTGGACCATCTCATTTTAGATGCACTAAACATGGTACTTTGTAGTGTGAATGTATGTACTTTCAAAGGTTTGATGATAAATGTGATTAAGGACTTTTCAGACACCAGTGGGATGTGAGAAATGTGCGGTTGAGTAAACTAACCCTGTTTTATTCCACATTCTCTTTATAGTTTAAATCAATATTCTCTCATCTCACCTTTTAATGATTTGAAAGTGATTGTACAGCCTTCTCCTAGCCTAATGAACCAACCCCTGCAGAGTTTAATACTAATTAACATTTTGGATTGTTTGATCAGTAGGGATTGACTCCGACTATATCCTCCTCCCTGTATCAGCTGTAGATGGAAAACAGATAAACAAGTTTTATGCCAATTTTTTTTTAAATGAAGATTATATGCATAAGTACCACATAAGGCATAAACCAACAACTAAGACAAACATCAAAGGCACACAGTTAATTTACATAGTGTGCCTTGCAAAGTACAAGTGGGCTGTCATATTAAGAAAGAAATAATAACATTCTTTATCTTTTATTCTTTTCCATCGTTAGTGTTTTTTACCCTGTAATCTGCAAGTTAGATTTCATGAATAAAAATTACATTGTCAACAACCGAATAGCTTATTTGTCGGAAAATGTAATAGCCTACCATGTAAATGTTACGGAATCATATTAAACGTAAATGGTATGGCCAGAGAAAATACATTCAATCATTAACCATGAAAGTTGTGAGAATTACTGATGAAACAACGGATAGAGACGGATAGGCCTAATGTATTTTATTTTAAATGTGGTTTAGAAAAAGGATAGTGGTAGTGGCTTACTTTTCCATTATTGTGCGTATGGCGTCCTCCAGTGGATTAATCCTGTACTACCTTGCATAGACACAACTAATAAAATAAAATAAAAAACCCGCATAATATTTCGCAGGCGGGTTTTGAGGGAACTGCTTTAAAAGTCAACGGGTGGAGAATAGAGGAGCAGACGGTATCAAATTGATTTCACGCCGTTTCGAAACAAAGCCACCCGGGAAAAGATCCCGCCGGGCTACCCCGGTTTACGAAATGGTGTTGGTAAACACGAGCCACGTGACGACGCCAAAGTCGTCTGAGCGGCTTTGCAGCATCTGAGTCGAATGGCGGCGGAGCTCCAGGAAGTAGCCTCGGCGGAGGGGATTTAGGACTGCGAGGGGCAGGAGTCAACAACACCGTGTAGAAATGCACGAATCTTAACGTACAAACGACGGGTAAGTGTTGCCATTTCATAAATGGCGTGCACATAGAAAAAAAAACTTTCCAAGTCGGTGCATCTATGGAGACGAAAGGGGGCGTGAACACATTCAAACGAATGTTAGCTAGCTTACAAGCTAAGTTAGCTAGCCTAGCCAGTAAACATGCAAACAAACTATGGTTGGCCTACACAGCTCTCACCTCGCCATGTTTATTGCTAACCATGGAGTACAGTTTAACCGTGAACTGACGCGCTTAATTCAGAAATTGGAACACAATATATTGTGCAAATGCAATTTCTGCAGCGCACCCACACGTACTATTTATTTAGTCTAGATTTGTAAACTTGCTAGTTTACTTCATGCCACGGAGCCATACTTGCTAGCTAGGCTAATAGTTGGTCCTAGAAACCAAATAGCCAAAGCGAGCTTATCGCCCTCGCTGCATTGCTGTCACTTGCAGGCCAGCTCTAACTTACTTGCATTGTATGCTAGTCTAGCTGATAGCAGCTCACGATCCAGTAGAATAGGTAGCCTAGTCATTAACTTCAACTATCTAGTTCTAGCTGGAAACACGTATCTTTCCTCCTTTTGGTGTATTTGTTGTTTTAACTACCTGTTTGGTAACTGCCTGTAGTGTATACACATTGATGACAGTTTTTATAACGTTATTATTGCTAGTCTAGCAATGAACCGTTATCTGGAGAGCCAATCAGCCAAACGCTAAGGGCTCCGTCTAGTTGCTGGAATGAGAAATTGTTTTGAACCGGGAAGAGCTCGAACAATTGATTCAGTCAAGAGAAGGAACATGTATGTTGTTATGTATGCATTAGTGTAACCTGTAAATTGCATGCGGACAACTCTTTCAATGTTTATGTTCCAAAGGGAACGCTAGAAGACTGTAGTCCCAAGATGTAGCCCTAGCCCATGGCTCCCAAACTTGTTACCAATGATGTGGGTTTACAGCTACCACCGCTAGCGTTACCGTAGCTCTTAACAATTAAGGACGTTTACTTTCAGACACTCAAAGTCGTTTTGTTTTTTCAGACCATTGGAAGTTCAACACGTTGATGGTGTGTGCAGTCCTGTAATGAAGATAACTAGAGGTGTCGGTCATCAAGGTATGAAATGTGTCTGCTAGTGTGTTAGCTGCACGCTTCACCATGCTTTTGGTTGGCCAAACAAAGTCAAAACTGTTTACACTTATGGATTAAAACATGTGGTTCTGTCCAATAATCAAAATTCTGACAAAAACGATATACAAGTTTGATTGAAACGAAAGGAATGAAATGTCCACATTTATTCATCTAGCATATGCTTTTATCTTCTAAAACAACTTACAAATACACTATCAAAAACGGTATGGTCTTAATTTAAACGAACCTGCTTGTTGACTGGTGTTGGGTCTTTTCCCTGCAGGCCTGACCAGAGGGCAACAGCATTCATGGATATAGCAGACACCTTTAACCACTTAATTCCCAGTGACCAGTTGGACGACTCTCTTTTAATTGGCCAGAACCTGGAATGTGAAGCGAGTAATGAGTTTGGAGCAGGCCTTGATCAGCTGGAAGACTCGTTAAAGAACATGTTGAGTGACAAAGATCCAATGTTTGGGTCGGCAAGCTCCCAGTTCAACCTCTTGGATGGCGATGACCCTAACTTTCAGATCGCAGGTGCCACGGGTACGTGATCCTCGCACATTAATGATCAAATTATTCCCGTCAACTCTCCCTTCAATTTTTCTTTTGAAAGTTACACCGAAAAGTGGATTACATTTCAGGTGTTTTCTGTGAAATGTGTTCAGCACTGTTTCCCTTACAGCTTGTATAGTTCACCGTTACGTTCTTCATGATATTCCTAGGCACATTCATTTGCGGTATTCCGATTTTTCATTGCTGCTGTTATGAGTATTGTATGTGTCATCCCTGCTGTTGATTTAGTTCTGTAACCTTGCAGTGTTATCTGAACGTATGTGAAGTGTATTGAACCTGCGTCTCTCTGCCAGGTGGGCTGGAAGGACCCGGGGCTGCCCTGGGGACCGCCGGGGCACAAACGCCTCAGGCTGAAACCCCACGAGTGAAGCGTCCGGTGGGACGGCCCAGGAAGCACCCACTGGGAGCACCTACGGGTACGAAACAAGTCACCCTCATCACACTTTGATTCAGAGGATTGCATTTTGTTTGCAAGATCACTAGTTCACTCATGATTTAGTTAGAAACATATGGAAGTTTGGTTTGACCGTTAGATGTTAAGAGGAGCAGATCTACGGATTCCAGTGTATCTATTCCTGTCTTCACAAATGGCTGATAAACGTCAGCTTTTGAACCTGTGCAGCGGTTTTGATGTAGAAAACCACTTGTTTTATAATCGACATTACCAGCCTCTAGTAGGTATTAGGAGCTGTTTGACATTCATTGGTCGATAAAAACACCACCACACTGATTTCCCATACCAGCTGTTTTTGGAATGAACATTGTACAAACAAAACACATTTGTTTAGGTGAAGTACATGCCCATATTGTGTGTCCATTATTTGACTGTGTGTTGCAACCAAATGTTCTTATCTTGGACCAACAGTAGTTTCTTGCATTACTGCTTCATAGTTGAAGCAGGATTTATTCGCGCAATCTCAACCCCTGTTTCAGATCGAGGAACTTTAAAAACCCCGAACACTAAGTCTCCTGGGAGACCCGGCAGGAAGGCGATGAACAAGCCCCAGAATACGTTTCTGATCGAGAAGGGAGCGAGCGTGGCGCAGATCCGGCGAGATCTCCACCTGGGCGGCCGGGTGTCCATCTCGGACCTGGACCTGGGGGGTCAGGTGTCCACCCTGGGACCTGGGGGGTCGGCCCTGGACCGGGGGGGGTGGCTGAGCCCCGTGGTGGTCCTGAGGCGCCTGACCGTCACCGTGGGGGGCTTCAGGATCGAGCTTCTCCCCGGGCCCTCGTACGCGGAGGCCGCTGGCGCCCAGACCATCTGCCTGGAGGACGGCGTCTCGTACGGAGGAGAGGTGGAGTACGCCGTGGTGCCAGAGCCGTCCGCCAGCGCGGAGACGCCGGCAGGCCTGAGCGCCGTGCAGGCAGGCAGCCGCCAGGACGAGGTGCCCCTCGGCCTGGGCCCCTACGTCAACCCTAACGACGTCCAGGCTGCCAACGGCACGCTGTGTCTCGCTGAGACGAAACTTCACGACCAGCGAGTCGCCCGGAAGCCTGGGCCCGCCAGCAGGACGAGAGATGGCGCTAAGAAGCCTCCGGTCGTACACAACAACAACAACAACAGTGATGACAACAAAGTTGAGGCTGTCAGTAAAGTTGCAGCGGTCAATAAAGTTGCAAGCAACAACAACACAAGCGACAAGAAACAGGGGTTGCCAGCCAAAAAGCAGTTGAACCTTAAGCAGGGATTGTCTTCTGTCAAGAAAAAGCCCCTTGTGTCTGGACGCCCGAGTGGCATGTTGACGGGGCCCCTCAAAGGACCTCAACAGGTCCCCTCCAAGAACCCCCAGAGGAGGGATATCCAAGCCATCAAAGCCCTGAGGGAGAAGCAAGGCCTCTTGTCCTTGAAGAGGCGCATGGAGAACCTCTCTGCTCGCCCAGCCGGCAAGAGGCCGAGGCTGGTGGACGGCCGCCCTGTGAAGCTGAAGCGCAAAACGCTCGATCCGTCCCGCGGCGTTCCGGCCAAGAGAGACGACCATCCTGTCGGACCTCCAGGGTTGTCCAAACCCAACCCCCACCCCGGATCCAGACCACACCCCACGCCCCACCCATCACCTGGGAAACCCCACTCATCGCCTGGAAAACCCCCCCACCACCCGGGAAACCCTGGTCACCACGGGAACCCTGGACACCACGGGAACCCTGGACACCACGGGAACCCTGGACACCATGGGAACCCTGGACACCACGGGAACCCTGGTCACCATGGGAACCCTGGACACCACGGTAACCATCCTCAGAAGAGGACGCACTCGTCGGCCGATGAGGAGAGTCTGGAGAAGCCCAAAGTGAAGAAGGTGGAGAAGCCCCTTCTCCTGCAGAAGCACAAAACCAGGACCCCCAGGAGCATTTCCGTGGAGGAGCCCCAGCTCTTCATCCCTGACAACGCCCCGGCGACCGCCCCGGCGACCGCCCCGGCGACCGCCCCGGCGACCAAGAAGGAGGATGCAGAGGAGGAGCAGTCGGGTTCCGAGACCTGGGATGGAACGAGAAACTGTGGGCTGTGCAGCAAACATCACAACAACACGTGAGTGTTCTGGCTGGTTCTTCTCAAGCAGGAATGCTGCACTGATGTGCTTTTGCTCGAATGTATCCACTTTTAAAAATCTTTTATCCCAAAGTTTTTGTTTAGTTTTATCCAACTAAGTTGTTTTGCTTTAGCTCTTTACTTTGTGCCATGCCATGTTTATGACGTTGTAGCTGAATGAATCGACATTATACTTGTTTTACATTCAGCAGTGTAGCTGTGCTCAACCTTGTCTGTTTTTGCCCCGAATTCACCAAGATGGATAGCCTCCAGACTTGTCTGTGTAGCACGGCCCCCGGAGCTCCCTCAGGACTCAGGCTTGTCTGTGCAGCTCTACATCCCTCTCCTCCGTGTCGCCCTCAGGTTCATGGTGGGCTGCGGCCGCTGCGACGACTGGTTCCACGGCGACTGCGTGGGCCTGGACCTGCAGAAGGTGCAGGAGATGGAGGCGGGGGACCAGATGTATGTGTGTCTGAAGTGCTGTGCTGAGGAGAGGGCCAGGGTGGAGGAGAGGGCCAGGGTGGAGGAGAGCCCAACCCAGGGAGACGGAGCCAAGCCCGAGGGCCACACCAAGCCCGAGGGCCACACCAAGCCAGAGGGCCACACCAAGCCAGAGGGCCACACCAAGCCAGAGGGCCACACCAAGCCAGAGGGCCACACCAAGCCAGAGGGCCACACCAAGCCAGAGGGCCACACCAAGCCTGAGGGCCACATCAAGCCTGAGGGCCACATCAAGCCTGAGGGCCACGAAGGCAAAGCGGGTGCCAAGCAGAAACCCTGTTCCCCACACCCACCCACCTCAGGGGGAGTCCGACCTTCCAGAAAGGTACTAGAGTGTGCAGATCTCCATGACAACACATTGGTTTGTTGTTTGTAATCCATGAAATGGTACTCCTTACACACTATGTCATCCATACAATGCTTTTCTTTTCTTTTTTTCTTCTACCTGTTGCTCAATGTTTTGTAGGTTTAGCCAAAACGTTTTGTCCCTCTCAGCTAATTAGCATTCTGATATTTGATCACAGGCAGTGTTGCGACCACACATAGGTTTGTTACTCGTCGTCTCCTCTCCTTTGCTGCACCTTGTACACACAGGGGCCGGGTCGCCATGGTGCACTCCAAACACACCCACTGCAGTTACAGCCGTTAAAAAGCTTGTGTATGTGAGTGGGTGCATTTGATTTGGGTCACAGGTAGCACTAATGGGGCTTATCCATTGGTTTCATTGTACAGGGTGAGAAAAATCTATTGCGCAATGTATGCCAGTGGTAACCGTCCTGGGTTGGACACATCACTCATCCACTCAGCTGTTACTTCACTGTCTTCATCACCATGGCGATGCGATAACTGTCTTACACGCACACGTTGTTGTACAATGTCTGACATCCTCGTCTAAAAGCAACCAACTGTCTAAACGTTAATGCTACGTTAGTGAGGGGTGTTAAAAACTAGGAAATCTTACTACATATTTCAAAACTCTATTGTTTACTGAAGATAGATTACACATGAGTTGACTGTTCACTGTTTGGTAATTGATGTGACGTGTGTGTGTGTGTGTGTGTGTGTAGGACTCAGGGGATAGAAGACAATCAACAGAGAGCAAAGACTCCCTCAGAACAGGTTTGTGATTGCCTGACTGATTCAATCATTCATCATTATTCAACTGTTTGACATTTTAAAACGCCTTCGGAGCCAGCACGTCATGATAATATACACATTACCTGTCAAGGATGAATTTCCTTCGGGATGAATAAAGTGAATCGAATTGACCGGCACATTCTAGCAACTTACCAGCTGGAGGAAGTGCTTCTCCCCAGTGGTGTGTTGGGGGAATAACAAGCGTTCCTGTTCTGCAGGGATCCACGGGAGCAAGACCAGAGTCTCTCCCTCGTCGTCAAGGAGACCGTCGCTGGACGAGATCAGGAAGAGTGTCAGAGATTCCCTGAAGGAGATTCTAGTCAAGCGGTAAGTAGGCACTCTGCCGGGTGGGTCTGGATGCTAGCTGGGTCACACTGCAGGGTGGGTCTGGATGCTAGCTGGGTCACACTGCAGGGTGGGTCTGGATGCTAGCTGGGTCACACTGCAGGGTGGGTCTGGATGCTAGCTGGGTCACACTGCAGGGTGGGTCTGGATGCTAGCTGGGTCACACTGCAGGGTGGGTCTGGATGCTAGCTGGGTCACACTGCAGGGTGGGTCTGGATGCTAGCTGGGTCACACTGCAGGGTGGGTCTGGATGCTAGCTGGGTCACACTGCAGGGTGGGTCTGGATGCTAGCTGGGTCACACTGCAGGGTGGGTCTGGATGCTAGCTGGGTCACTCTGCAGGGTGGGTCTGGATGCTAGCTGGGTCACACTGCAGGGTGGGTCTGGATGCTAGCTGGGTCACACTGCAGGGTGGGTCTGGATGCTAGCTGGGTCACACTGCAGGGTGGGTCTGGATGCTAGCTGGGTCACACTGCAGGGTGGGTCTGGATGCTAGCTGGGTCACACTGCAGGGTGGGTCTGGATGCTAGCTGGGTCACACTGCAGGGTGGGTCTGGATGCTAGCTGGGTCACACTGCAGGGTGGGTCTGGATGCTAGCTGGGTCACACTGCAGGGTGGGTCTGGATGCTAGCTGGGTCACACTGCAGGGTGGGTCTGGATGCTAGCTGGGTCACACTGCAGGGTGGGTCTGGATGCTAGCTGGGTCACACTGCAGGGTGGGTCTGGATGCTAGCTGGGTCACACTGCAGGGTGGGTCTGGATGCTAGCTGGGTCACACTGCAGGGTGGGTCTGGATGCTAGCTGGGTCACACTGCAGGGTGGGTCTGGATGCTAGCTGGGTCACACTGCAGGGTGGGTCTGGATGCTAGCTGGGTCACACTGCAGGGTGGGTCTGGATGCTAGCTGGGTCACACTGCAGGGTGGGTCTGGATGCTAGCTGGGTCACACTGCAGGGTGGGTCTGGATGCTAGCTGGGTCACACTGCAGGGTGGGTCTGGATGCTAGCTGGGTCACACTGCAGGGTGGGTCTGGATGCTAGCTGGCTAGGAGGGTCTAGGGGGGCTTATCTGTTGGAACACCACATATCTTTAAATATTTTAGATCAAAAGTTAGTATTTACAAGTGCCAAGCAGACAATGGTGTGTGTTAGCGTACCGATGTAATCGTATATTTATCTTTTGTCATCTGAAGATGGCCCACAACTATCTTTTTACTATCTTTGTCATAATCGTCCTGTTCTTTTCTACTTTATGGCTGTGTGTAATACACACTGTGACCTACAAAGCCAGTAGCTGTGTTCGAACCACCTCCTTTTCTTATCCGCAACGCCCCACATTTGAACCTCCATCGAGGGCCTTGCATGAGGTGAAAGCAAATGAAGCAGAACTTCTGGTGTCCGCTGCAACAGCCGGTGAGCTCGTGCTCTGTGCCCAGGTTGAAGGAGTCGGACTTGAAGACGCCGCTGGAGAAAGCTGCCGAAGTTGCCAAGAAGACCGAGCGAGAGCTGTTCCACTACTACAAAGACACCGACAGCAAGTACAAGAGCAAGTACAGGAGCCTCATGTTCAACCTGAAAGATACCAAAAACAATGTGAGTACATCGCCGGGCACCCTGCGCCTGCCGCCACGCGTCTGCTTCTCACACTGACGAGGGTCCGTAGAGGGATAGCAGGGGGGAGCAGGAGATGAGGAGAGGGGCAGGTTTGCAAATTTGTTGATGCAATTCTAACAGAAGAGGTGCAGGGGTTATTTATATATTTTGTCTATAGCCGTTGTTGTGTGAGGAAGTGCTGTGTTATGTTTTGCGCTGTTGTTGTGGTGACGTGCTGTTGCTGTGCCGGGGGGTACTGTTGCCGTCTGCTGACTGTGTTCCCCGTGGTGTCGTGCAGGTGTTGTTCAAGAGGGTTCTGAAAGGAGAGATCTCCCCAGACCACCTGATCAGGATGAGTCCCGAGGAACTGGCCTCCAAGGAGCTGGCTGCCTGGAGGCAGCGGGAGAACAGACACGTAAGGGAGAACCTGAGAACACAGAACCTGAGAACACAGAACCTGAGAACACAGAACCTGAGAACACAGCACCTGAGAACACAGCACCTGAGAACACAGCCCTGTCTGTCTGTCTGGGAACACGCCCTTAACCACTTGCAACTAACTGTGTCTGTGTGTGTGTGTGTGGATGCTCGTGGATCCAGACCATTGAGATGATCGAGAAGGAACAGAGGGAGGCGGAGAGGAGGCCCATCACCAAGATCACCCACAAAGGAGAGATCGAGATCGAGAGTCAGGAGCCAGCGGCTCCGGAGGTCACTGTGGACAGTGAAGAGGTAGTACACACACACACACACACACACAGCAGCACTTCCCTAGCTTAGCTCGTGTGTGATTCAGACCGTCACGTTTGTGTGTTTGTGTTCAGCCGGAGCCTGGTTCGAAGGACGACTCTGGAGACCTTCCTCCAGAGCTGCTAGCAGATGCCGGATGCAGCAAGATCGCCAAAGACACCACAGCCCTCCACAAGTCCCACCTGTTCGACCTCCACTGTAGGATCTGCACAGGTACCCCAGCCCTCCTCCTAGACAGCTACCAGCCCCAGGCCAGCCCTCCTCCTATATGGAAGTGCTTCTATATGGCCCTGGAAGTGTTAGCACCAGGGGTGGCTAGGCGTCCAGGCCTGGAAGGGGCTGAGGGCTCGATCCAGGGGCCTGGAAGGGCTCGATCCAGGGGCCTGGAAGGGCTTGATCCAGGGGCCTGGAAGGGCTCGATCCAGGGGCCTGGAAGGGCTCGATCCAGGGGCCTATACTACGAAGCAGGAGGAGGCTTAGTGAGGACACACCAGGTTTAACCCTGAGGTTTCAGTCTTTTATGAAAGTAAGGTCGTCTAAAGCATGTAATGGGACCATCACCAGTTTACTCGGGGCCTGCAGTAAACCAAATGTGACGCCTGTTGGAAGACAAAGGAATTTGTTATCACCTTTGGGTCACCCCAGGGGAGGAGGGAACCCCCGTGTTAGCATAGACCTTCAGATGCAAATGACCGACTGTCCCAGACCAATGTCTGAGAGACCAGTGACAAACGAGTAAGATGATTCAGGTTTCTGCCAAAGCAGCCCTACACCAACGTGTACACACATCCTCAGCCCTACACCAACCTGTACACATATCCTCAGCCCTACACCAACCTGTACACATATCCTCAGCCCTACACCAACCTGTACACATATCCTCAGCCCTACACCAACCTGTCCACATATCCTCAGCCCTACACCAACCTGTACACATATCCTCAGCCCTACACCAACCTGTACACACATCCTCAGCCCTACACCAACCTGTACACATATCCTCAGCCCTACACCAACCTGTACACATATCCTCAGCCCTACACCAACCTGTACACATATCCTCAGCCCTACACCAACCTGTCCACATATCCTCAGCCCTACACCAACCTGTACACATATCCTCAGCCCTACACCAACCTGTACACATATCCTCAGCCCTACACCAACCTGTACACATATCCTCAGCCCTACACCAACGTGTACACACATCCTCAGTACCACATTTTCATTGACTAACCTTGTTTGTTCCAGGCCGCATGGCCCCTCCTGTAGAAGAGGTTCCTACCAAGGTGGTGTCCACCACGGTGGTGAAGAGGCAATCCTCGGAGGGGGGCACCCGGCCCCCGGCCTCCCCCTCCCTGGAGGACGAGCTACACATCAACGTCCTGGAGGACAACCTCCACAACACTAAGACCTCCAGTGGCGAGACCAGGTCTGTAGGCACGCACGCCGCACACACACAGTTACACCCGCACGGCGGCACACGCACACAGTTACACACGCACAGTCACACACCTAAGCCACGCACAGTTTCCAGCTCTTGCTCTCCAACACATGTACTCGTTCATATGTGCGTTTGTACCACAATTGTGAGATTAATAAACGTTTCTTCAAGACGTTACACATTCTGACCATCCCCTCCACTCAATCCCGTCCAGTGTTTCTTCCACACAAGCCAGTGACAGCTCTTCTGAAGTGTGTGTGTGTGTGTGTGTTCCAGGTCCGACTACACCAGAGATGACGAGACGGTCTTCCTGGCCAACCTGAAACCGCTGTGGAGAGGGTTTCTCAACATGGCCGCCGTGGCCAAGATGGTCACTAAGATGTACCCGGTGTCCGGGGTCCTGGACAGCCTGAACGAGGTGAACGCAGCCATGTTTTAGACACACACACACACACAAGACACATCTCCGTACGAAATTCAGAGCTCAACCTGCACCCGTTACTTTGCTACGATGCTGTAGTTGAGTCCCACCTAACCCCTGTCCTCGCTGCCCCTCCCAGGACCTGCCTGACAGCATCCAGGTCGGCGGCCGGATCAGCCCTCAGACCGTCTGGGACTACCTGGAGAAGATCCGCGCCACTGGCACCAAAGTGAGTCTGGGCCTGGGGAAACACTGCCTCACGCTGAGGCACACTCACTTGCCTTGCCCTGAGGCACACTCACTTGCCTCGCCCTGATGTTCCTCGTGCTGAGGCACACTAACTTGCCTCGCGCTGATGTGCCTCGCCCTGAGGCACACTCACTTGCCTTGTCCTGAGGCACACTCACTTGCCTTGTCCTGAGGCACACTCACTGCCTTGTCCTGAGCACTCACTGCCTCGCGCTGAGGCACACTCTCTTGCCTCGCGCTGAGACACACTCACTTGCCTCACGCTGAGGCACACTCTCTTGCCTCGCGCTGAGGCACACTCACTTGCCTCGCGCTGAGACACACTCACTTGCCTCGCGCTGAGGCACACTAACTTGCCTCAGGTGGAACGCTTCTGATAAGGAGCCGAGCTTCATCTTAGATATAGAGACAACGAGAGAGGGACAAGAGAGACCGACAAGTGATAGAGAGACTGAGAGGGCGCTGAATGTATAGGATAGGGTTTATGTATAGGGTAAGTTTGCATGAATTTATAGTTTAAAGTATTTCCCTTCAGGGAAGATAAGTTAATCCCCAAGTTTGTGTGTGAGTATGTGCTGTGCTTGAGGGTGTGTGAGAGAGTGTCTGGCCATCTGTTCACCATGTGGGTTTCTTCCCAGGAGGTGTGTTTGATTCGCTTCTCCCCGGAGACGGAGGAGGACGAGATCTCCTACACACTGCTGTATGCATACTTCAGCAGCAGGAAGCGCTTCGGGGTGGTGGCCAACAACCTGAAGAGGGTGAAAGACATGTACCTCATCCCCCTGGGAGCCATCGAGAAAGTACCTCACCAGCTGGTCCCCTTCGATGGGCCTGGTAAGGCTGACACCACTCCCTGCAGCCTTGTAACACGACCCAACCGTCTAACCTGACATGACCTTCTCACCTGACACCACTCCATGCAGCCTTGTAACACGACACAGCCTCCAAACATGAGTCCTCACAACCGTGTAACCTATTGACCATTTTATGATGATATTATATACCGTATTTCTTCGATTAAACGCTGCTGCGTTTATTATACAATGTTCATTTTTGGTGCAGCATTTATTCAAGGGTGGTGTTTAATCAGTAAGAGAGATTTAGTTAATTGTAGCTGCAGTGCGGCCATAGACACACAAATACTGGTAGGCTATTCTAGGCGCTAGCATGCTAACGTGTCTTTAGACAAGCTTGCTAGTTCGCTACATTAAATGTTCTTAGCTAGTTTGAACAGTACGGTATTCTAAATCACCGATTTAGCAACGAGCATATGTCAAGCCTAGCTAACATTGACATTGTTAGACATGTTAGACAAGGAATGCAAGAACAGCTAGATAGTTAAAACACCTACCTACTTTAGCCATGTAAACTAGTTTAGCTTGCTAATGCAAGAGCACCTGCATCCAGTTCTTTCAATAGATAAGTATAGAAAATTGATAAATAGACAGGTGTTAGCAATTAGGTAGAATCCTTTTAGTTTTCTGGTTATTTTTTCAGAATCTTCCCTTCTAATGCCCACTAACAGCTAGTCTCTAGCTAGCTAATGTCATTTGTTAAGTAAGGTAGTTTGATGTGAGTTTTGAAACGTATTTCTAGCAGTGGGCCCCTAGTGCAACACGAGCATGTTCATTAAAATGACATGCTGCTACTACTGTATTTCTTCTGCGTTTATTACACAATGTTCATTTTTGGTGGCGTTTTATTAGAGGGCAGTGTTTATTTGAAGGCGGCGTTTAATCAAAGAAATACGGTAATCTAAAAAGTGAAGCCATCTCTCTGATTGGACCTTGTCTGTCTCAGTTTTCCCCTCCTGAACATTGCTGTTAGTGCCTACGGGCAGCTCAGGGTGTGTGGTCAGGGTGTGTGTCAGGTCAGGGTGCGTGTCTCAAGTCGTCTGATGTGTATTCCTCCCCAGGTCTGGAGACGAACCGTCCCAACCTCCTGCTGGGCCTCATCATTCGCCAGCGGCCCAAGAGGGACTTCCTCCCTGTGGACGACAACGAGACGGCCTGCTTCATCCCCGAGACCGCGCCCCTGCTGGCCACGCCCAAACCCCAACCCCAACCCACCGAGGAGGACGCGACCGCGTACCTGACCTCCCTCGCCGTCGCTCGGCCCAAAGACGAGGAGAAAGACGCAGAGCCGGAGGGCGCCGAAGCGCCTATGCCAGACTCTCCTGAGGAGGGGGAGGAGGAGGGGGGGCTCCAGGACTCCCTCAAGCCGCTGCGCTTCCTCCCCGGGGTGCTGAGGTGCTGGGGGGGGCGCGCTGCCCCCCATGCCCGACCTGGCTGGGAGCGACGACCCCCTGAACCCTACGCAGATAGCCATCCCTGGGCTGGGGGATCTGCCCCCACCGCCAGCCCCCCCCAAGCCCCCCCCAGCCCCCAGACTGGACCGCTTCGTCATCAAGAAGAAGGAGCCCAAGCCGGCCAATCCAGAAGCGCAGCCTCCCAGCCTGGCGGAGAAGCCAGCCGCCAACGCCGCGGCGATTCACTCGGCGGAGTCGGTCTCTCTGAAGGACAAGCCGACAGACGTCTCCACCGGCGCCTACCTGGCCAGCCTGTCTGCTGCCGACAGCAACAGGGACAGCAGCCCGGCCAGCGAAGCGCCCTCTGCGGACACGCCCTCCCCCGTCCTCAAACCAGCTCCGCCCAGCGGCATCCTGAAGAAGAGTTCAGCCTACTCCAACTCTCCTGCGCCCGTCCCTATTCCCAACACCAGAAGCTACCCCGCCCCCACAGCTAAGCCGGCCGGCCCCCCCAAGCCAGACCACCTACCCCAGGAGGGCGCCAGCTCTCACTCCAGCAGGGGGCCACCTGCCCCTAGCCAGCCCGGGCCCCCGGGACCCTACCCTCCTGCCCGTGCAGGAGCCCCAGAGCACCCCAGCCCCTCCGCGGTGATGCTCTCCTGCAGCATCGCTGCACCTAACCCACCCCACATGCCCCCTATGGTACTGGGTAGTTACGGTTACCCCAGCGCCCCCCCTCCCGTGCTCCCCTGGCAGGACCCCCAGAACCAGGCGGCGGTCTGGCCTTCGCCGGGCCTCCCCCTTCCAGGGCAGGCCCCCTCCTGTGAGGGGCAGGGACACCCTGAACCCTCCAACCCTCCGCCTGTGTCCTCCACTAAAGAAGGATCTGAGATGCTGACTCAGCCTCAACCCCAGCCTCTGTCCCAGCCTCAACCCCAGCCTCTGTCCCAGCCTCAACCCCAGCCTCTGTCCCAGCCTCTGTCCCAGCCCCAGTCCCAGCCCCAGCCTCTGTCCCAGCCCCAGTCGGCTGAGGACAGCGACAGCTCTGACAGACACAGGTCCCGCGAGTCGTCCCATCATGAGAAGAGGAGCCGACACGACAGGGAGAGAGATCACGACAGGGAGAGAGACCACGACAGGGAGAGAGACCACGACAGAGAGAGAGACCACGACAGAGAGAGAGACCACGACAGGGAGAGAGACCACGACAGAGAGAGAGACCACGACAGAGGGGAGAGAGATCACGACAGAGGGAAGAAGCACGACAGGAGCTATGAGGACAAGCACAGGGACAGGAGCAGGCACCGCGGACACTCTGCAGAAGATCGCTACGGAGACAGGAGGAAAGACCGTCACCACGGCGACGACTACGACAGCCGCCACAGGGACAGGCACCGGCACAGGAGAGACTCTGACTACGACAAAGGGAGGCGGAGCGCCCGAGACAGCCACTCGTGATCGAGGATTTTGATACGTCACAGGAGAATTTTGAAAAACACGGCCATGATTGGATGAATTTTAAAGACACACCCATGATCCACACGTTTTTGTGCCATTTGCTTATGTCATGTTCCTTTTTTTTAATCAGTTACATATTTAGAATACAGCAGATAAAATGTTTCAGTATGATAACACAAAATTCTGATTTCATAAGAGAACATACTAAAAGGCTACTTTCACAGCTCCTGAAGGTGATTTTCACGCTATAAACTACACGTTCTTGTATGTGTTCTTTGATTGTCTTTTATCGTGTCACGTTGTGACTGGCTGCACTGAGAGGAATGTTTTGAAAGACTGGGGCTCCGTGGTGTTCAGGAGGAAGCCGGCCCCCCCCTCCCAGGAGCCGGCCAGCCCTCCCAGGAGCCGGCCAGCCCTCGACCGTCTGAGGAAGTCCACACTCACGCTGGGGCAGAAAGTCCTGCAGCTACAGACTCGACACACACGTT
The DNA here is from genome assembly GCA_903064625.1 of Mallotus villosus. Lineage (NCBI taxonomy): Eukaryota > Metazoa > Chordata > Actinopteri > Osmeriformes > Salangidae > Mallotus > Mallotus villosus. The sequence continues at coordinate 521,058 of CAEFZP010004592.1, read as the reverse complement.
GCCATGAAAGCAGCTTCTTTTCATTTTAATTTTTTTCCTATTTCTTATTTTTCTTAACAGCGCCTTTTTTTGTTTTTTTTTAAAGCAAATTTCTATCTGCATTTTGGTTTGTTGTCAGAAATCAAGCGAAGTGTGTTCATGTGCAGTTCTTAATAAAGCTTATCTTTTTATTGTTGATATGAAAATGTTGTCCTTGATCAGGGGGAAAAAAACGGTATTTCTCATAAACCACTTTGACACACATTGGCAGTACTACTTGACCCCTTGTTTCATGCCAACTATTCACTGCCTTTGAAAACATTAAAACCTTCGCTGTTCTGAACAAACTGAAGGTGTCGGGGCTCCTGGTACAGGTGAACATCTTTCAGCGTTCCTACGAACCTGCGGCTGAACAGGCCGCCGCTAACCTCCGCCACGTCCCTGTGGAGCTCGAACCCTCCCAGGTAGACCACGCCCCCGTGGTTCAGCGCCACGTAGCGCTCGAATGGGTCCACGTCCTGGAGGAGCACCCTGCCCCCGTCCAGCCGCACCTCCAGCACCGTGCCGCTGAGCTCCAGGGAGACGGCGTGCCAGCGGCCGCAGCACAGCGCCGCGCTGCCCACCGCCTGCGGGGGCCACAGCCTCTCCCCCAGGTTCACCGCCACCTTCAGCTGGCCCCCCCTGGAGCCCCACGGCCAGGTAGTCGTCGTCCTCGTGCTCCGCCCTCCCCATCCACGCCATCAGCCCGTCGCCGGCGCCCGCCGAGAAGTTGAACGCCAGCCGCGTGAGCCTCAGGTTCCGGGCGCTGAACTTGGGGTCGCTGTGCTTGACGTAGGAGCGACCTATGAACCTGAGGCTGGCCAGGGCCACTTCCTCCTTGCAGTGCTCGCCCTGCCTCCCGAGCGGGCAGAGGCAGAGGTAGGAGGGAGGCAGGGCAGCCGGGACGCACAGGGCCCCGTTGTGGCACATGTGGTTGAGGCAGCTGACGGACTGGTTGCACAGCGGGCCGGTCCAGGCGGGGGGGCAGGTGCACAGGAAGGCTTGGCCCCCGAGGGGCCGGCAGCGGCCCCCGTTCCGGCACACCTTGTACCCGCACGCCGTGCCGTCCCAGTCCCCCACGTTGGCCCCGCCCAGCGCCCCGGCCTCAGTCAGCTCCAGCTCCACCCCGTTCACCACCACCTCCCGGATCCCGCCCGTGAAGCCCACAGGCCCCGCCTCCACCGCCTCGTTGGCCACGGCGCTCAGGGAGGTTACGCCGCCGACGAACATCTCCGTGGCGACGTCCAGCGTGGTCATGGCAGCCGGCGCGGCGATGGTCGTCGGCGCCTCGGAGCCGTCCACGACCAGGAATCCATGCTGGCCGTCCCGGCCCGCCCGCACGCTGTGCCAAGTCCGGCCGCTGGTGTCCACCCTCTGGGGAGCCTGGAGGACCACGGTGCCGTCACCCAGGTTGTAGCGCAGCTGCAGGAAACCTGACGCCAGAGAGAGACACAGGAAGTCCCCTGAGAGAGGGAGGGGAGGAGAGAGAGAGGGAGAGGGAGAGACAGACATCATGACAAGAGCGCTTATGGTGAAGAGTTCTTTGTTCATGCTGTAATCATCTGCTCTGCATGGCTAAGTGGATGACTCAGTTCAGCTGTCGTAAAACAGTATCAGTATCGAAATTGAGGACTTTTTCCTCCAGTGTCTTTTAATGAATCAGCTAGCGATGAACCATAGAAGATCAGAAGAAGAGGGAGGGAGACGACGTGTGAACGCGTCTACGCGAGCGTCCTCTACGGTTTGGCGTTTTAGCGGACGTGGCCCTCCTACCCGATCTGGCAGCGAGGTGCTGTGCCGTGTAGAAGAGGACGCCCTCTGGGGACAGGGTCTGGAACTGCAGCTGCAGGGCGGTCCTGTGTCGGATGTTGGGTCCGAGGAAGGACATCCACGAGGACAGGTTCCCACTGAAGTACGGGTCGCTGATGGCCACCGCTGGCAGGGGGGGGACAGCAAAACGGCAACACTTCAACCTGTTCCTTTATATGGTTAACACAACTGCATATATTAGAGTGGATTGTTTTTGTATTCGTTAGGGTGTGTGTTGTCATATTCCAAGCGGAGCGGTATTGTCCCCGTTCAGCGTGGCCAGGCCGTGGCGTCCTGACCTTGCTGGCAGTGCAGGCCGGCCGCCCCCAGCGGACACTGGCAGGTGTAGCCCCTGGGCAGGGGGATGCAGGTGGAGCCGGGGGCACAGAGAGGAGGCGGGCTGTGTTCAGCGTCACACACCGACACGGTGTCTGAACAGAGAGCTCCCTTCCACGCTGGTGGACACTGGCAGCTAGGGGAGGGAGGGAGAGAGGGAAAGAGGGATTACTACTTTCCTAAAAAGAATCCCCTTAGGAGGATGAGAGATCAAGTCAATCATTTGTCCATTTGTTAATCCACTCACGTATGCTTACAGCAGTTCTAATGGTAATATTACGGACTGTATGCTAGTCGTGCCTCCCACCCACAGACTGGCCACATGCAGAGGTGCCTTTCCTGCCGCCTGGTGGGGGAACGCTGAAATTACATCCCTGAGACTTCCATCCACTTCATTCCACTTAACCTCAATACCAAAACGTTATTCAGTGGGGGAAAATGTAATCCACCGGAACACAAAAGTATGCGTATAGGGCAGGGGTAGGCAACCCTGATCCTCGAGAGCCGCTGTCCTGCATGTTTTAGATGTTTCCCTGCTCCAGCACACCTGATTCAAATGAATGGTCGTTACCCGGCTTCCACAGAGCTTGATAACAACCCATTCATTTGAACCAGGTGTGCTGGAGCAGGGAAACATCTAAAACATGCAGGACAGCGGCTCTCTAGGACCAGGGTTGCCTACCCCCGGTATAGGGCATGCATCCAATCAAGGTTGTTATATTATTATTTTCCAATAACAGCAATAATAATAAGAGCTTCATCTTTATCTCTTTAGCTTTATCTTTATCTTTAACCTATTTTATGTCTCAATGTAAAGCACTTTGGCTTCCCCTGTGGTTTTTTAAATGTGCTATATAAATAAAGTTGATTGATTGATTCAGGTTTACACCACAAAACTTGTCCCTACACTTCTTACAGAGCAGCAGATTCTTATAGTGTACAGGTGCTTGTCAAATAATTAGAATAGTCTCAATTTATAATGCAGATTTAAATTTCCAACAGGATTTAGCACCTGCACACAGTGCCAACCTGGTTTAAGGACCATGGTATCCCTGTTCTTAATTGGCCAGCAAACTCGCCTGACCTTAAAACCATCGAAAATCTATGGGGTATTGTGAAGAGGAAGATGGTGGGGATGGGATTTTTCTTAGTTGTCAGTTATAATCATCAAAATTTAAAAAGGAAACATTTGAATATATCGGTCCGTGTGTAATGAATGAATATAATATACACTTTTCACTTTTTGAATGGAATTAGTGAAATAAATCAACTTTGATGATATTCTAATAATATGACAAGCACCTGTATGTACGCCCACAAAAGCCTAAAATGGTGTATGCCAAAACATAATCTGTTTTATAAAACTAAAATTACCCACAAGTGTGCATACGTGAATGAGCATTTTACCCCGCCCTGAACACGCCCATTTTTTACCATAAATGGTCAATGTAAAGCACGCTAATCCAGTATATTAATGACCCTGGCATGCGATTGTTCTTTACGGTGAATCATGGCGACCGGTGGGGGGAAAAAACAAAAAAGTGCAACTTCTCAGACACTGTTAGCCCATTGGTGGAGGCCCGAAGACCACATTATTTGGTGACCGGTGGATCACAAAGAAAAAAACTGTGAGTGGCGTCAACTGTGCCAGTGATACCCCGAGTCGAGATACAATTTTAAATCAAAAGCAATTTGTTATGAACAGTAGGCCTATTAAAGTCAGGACTGATAACGAGGACGTAGAGTGTAGCAATTGAATGGGAGCTTAATGGCTGTATTTCCAGTTGTTGACATATGATGATATGCACCGTATTAAATAAATATGTTTAGTTATACACTGTTTTGCAGTTATCTAAAGGTAGGATATGTGATGTTATCCTGTATTCCATGCAGTCGGGGCATCTCCCCCTCCTGCACTCCCGTAGTGGACAATCTGATGGTGAGACAGCACTGAATTTTGATTTAAAATTTGAGTTGGATTGTACAAGGTGTTTATGGAACCATTATCACTCAGTACAGGCGCAAATAACACTGCTGGATTTATCATTAATTCTCCCGTCAAGTTTGTTTTTTATAAATCACAACCTTTGCGTGGGAAGTGACGTACCCACATGTTCAGCCCCGTTTTGTGCGTACGCAACCTTTATAAATAACACCCCAGAACTGTTTGTTCCCATAGCTCAGCGAAAAAGTGTAGCCAATAACAATTTAGGTTAACAACATGAACTCAATTATAGTTATTAACACTTGGGGCTGTGATGAGTCATGTAGGAAAACTATCCAGTCACATTGATTACTGTAATAACTATGATTATCTCCTGAAGGCTGGGAGATGCTCTTTGCAGAGAAGACTTGATGTACGGACAGATGGACATGCTTCTCTGCTTGTGTCTGAACTCAAGTCCACTGGAGCCTCCAATGTGTCAGAAAGTGTGTACCAGACTAGATGATTCTAGTACACAGGAACATCTCTGGCTCTAACTGCTGTACTAGGATCCTAGTACACAGGAACATCTCTGGTGTAATGGCTGTACATAGGAACATGTCTGGCTCTAACTGCTGTACTAGGATCCTAGTCCACGTGGATGTGTGTGTACTAGGATCCTAGACCACATGGATGTGTGCGTACTAGACGGATGATCCAGAGTCCACGCAGGTGCCTCCGTGCTGGCAGGTGACCAGGGTGCAGGGCGTGACGCCACACTGGCCCACGCTGCGTCCAAAGGCAGGCCGGCCCTCCGGCCCCCCCAGCGGCCGCAGCGCCCCCTCCCTCCGAGTCCGGAACCGCAGGTCGAACACACACCCTGGGAGACACAAACAGGAAGTGACGTCATTTTCAGCGTACAGCTCAGGGGTGGAGGCTCTGCCGAACTAAAAGGCCGCACGGTCAATCCTCCTTCTGTTCGTTGCTTTGGTTAAATGCGTCTGCTAAATGTAAACATTCTTGTTGATTCAATTGGCGGCCAAGACTCATGAGTTCTGTGTGAGGTGGGAAAGGACATGCTCTGACTGGATTATACTGAGAGTTTCACAACAGCTGTCTTCTTTTTAGCCTTCACAGAGAGCAAATTAACTGGTTTCACAATACAGGATGCATTATCGCTTTATTTGTTAATGTTGTTGGAAATAAAACATTTCACCACCATGTGTGCTGATAAACACTCATGTATTCATGCTTGCGGAAGCTATAAGTGCACTTGATGAAGCTCTTATGAACAGCAGAGGGCATGGCTCTCGGTTCATATTTACTGAAGGAAAAGGAATCATGCTCTTTCTCTCACTGCACCTCCATTAAATGTTAATTCTCAGAATAATTTGCGGAGATGAATTTTCTGCACAGCGGTTGCATCCAAAATGGGGCTTCGCCTTTTCATAAAGCACTTAGTCACACATTATAAAGTCATTTCCTGCTTCCAGTTCTTTTGTTTTCGTTTCTGTACCCAATGCCGTTTTTGTTTTGCAGTTGACAGGAAAAATATCCTGCGAGTTTGTGGAGACCGTGGTGTACCTGCTGAACATCAGGGCGGCTATAAATACAGGTTCTGAGACTGTCGGGGCACACTGGCCTCTCTCACGGCTGCTGGAGTCAACGCAGGGAAACAGGAAGCAGGGGAAATGTCAGGCTCACTCATGAATATTCATGACATGATGCCGTCTACCTCCCCACTACCACCCCCCCCACTTGGCACATTCAACTGACTGTAGCAGAACTGCAGATATAGGCTGTTGGCAGAGGAGGATGGAGAGGGAAGGATAGAGAGAGATGGAGGGAATGAGGCAGGGGGAGAGAATGAGGAGGGAGGGATATAGTTAAGGGAAGGGAGGGAGAGAGACAAGGAGGGGAGGGAGGGATGGATGGAGAGAGGAGGCAGATGGATGAAGAGGATGGGTCTGTTTGGTTTGAGACAGACTGTAGCTGGCTGAAAATGAAATCAAAATGGAGAAACACGTGTCAAAGGTCTCTGCTGGGCCAGCCTTACAGCTACAGGACGTTTCATATTTCACCCTAAATTTACTTAACGCCTCTGAATAATAGCCCAATATTATTTCCCATCAAACAGTAACAGCGCCAGTTTCCTGAAAGCCACAGGAACAAAGGCCGTCTGCGTTGAAGAGGCATATTCTGCCACCATTCACATCTTAATCAACATTTCAAAGTGAATAATGGATATTTTTCAGCCTCTGACGTTTATCACTTCATTTCCAAACGAGGAGAGGATAAAACAGATCTTTGTCAGAGACCGATAAGGGCGGAGAACCTCGGTCCTCCAACATCAAGGCATCTTGGATGGACGGATGGAGGAGTGGGCGCTAATTAGCATGTTCAAAAAACAGCCTCTTACTGGCTTAAACGCTTGTTTATGTAGACGGTGTCTGGCTGTCTAGTGACCTGTCCACACAGAGGACTGGGAGTGGAGATAGCAGACTGTGAGGTGTGTTGTCGCTGCGTTCTGCCCGGCGGTGTGATAAGGCCAGCGGTAAAGTCGCACACATCTGATAACACACACTGGGCCTCCTGTTACCTCAGCAGGAGTACGAGAGGAAGTGGATTACGCAGGTGGGTTAAGACACCAACTTTATGCACACACACACATTTCAACAAGCACTCATACACACATCCTTTGTGTTGGATTTGTGCGTCTAGGGGTTTTCTGTTCGTTTAAGTTCCTGTTTCATGTCACACTGAGAGGCTTGTGTTCAATAGCCTGTGGAGCAGCAAGGCTGATACTGCCACAGGAAGTGAATGGGATGTGGGAGAGTGGGGACACACAGGACTGAGTGGGGATATACAGGACCGAGTGGGGATACACAGGACCGAGTGGGGATACACAGGACCGAGTGGGGATATACAGGACCGAGTGGGGACATACAGGACCGAGTGGGGACATACAGGACCGAGTGGGGATATACAGGACCGAGTGGGGGACATACAGGACCGAGTGGGGACACACAGGACTGAGTGGGGATATACAGGAACAGGACTGAGTGGGGGACACACAGGAACAGGACTGAGTGGGGATATACAGGACTGAGTGTCGGCAAGTGAAATGTCACCTCCGATGTCACTGCATATATCATCTCTGACCTAGGGGGTCAGATGGCTGTGTGGTTAGGGAATCGGGCTATTAATCAGAAGGTTGCCGGTTCGATTCCCGGGCATGCATAAATTACGTTGTGTCCTTGGGTAAGGCATTTCACCCTCCATTGTGGGGGCATTCCTTTGAATAGCGAGGCAGCAGAACTTCTGAGACATTGTTTGGGCGTGCGCTACTTCTGATTCCATCTGATTCACGACATATGCTATTGTGTGTATTGTCTAATGTTTGTGTGTTGAAGATGGCTGTTTCTGTGTTCCATTGTTTGTTCAATAATACATACGTATATCCAACAAGTTTTCATCACGCATTGATCTTTCAGAATTACCACCACACGCCAATTCTCACTTCAACCCAAAACCCACCTAGAAATGGCACTTGAAGTTGAAGAAAATGTCCCCACAAGGATAGTTAAACAAGACACTCCCCCTCCCCCCCCCCGTGTGTTGTTGCAGGACACACTATGTGTTCAGAGATGTACGGGTTAAACACAATCAAACAGATCAGTGGAGCCAAATTGAAAAACACTTGTTCACCTTCATTTAAATAAGAATGATATTTTACAATTACGAATATCCCTCTGGTGCCTGCAACAACTTATGATGATGTTCATTGCTGTTATCATCATTATCTTTATGGCAATATCAGCTCTCCTCTGGCATTAGCAGGCATGCTAATGCTGCGTACACAGCAGCCATCTCGCTGTGGGCCACCAGGGAGCACACACACACCATGATGATTATGACGGAGATCATTCGCTTGCCCTTTTATCCTGCTGACTTGCAAGCAGATGGATTTTCCACAGAAACTGGTAATGTTCTGAGCATAGGAAGGTGAGGGCCACAATCAACCTCGGAACTCTATGCTGCACTTATCTACTCCCCTACCATGTACGCACACACATCCCCCCCCTCCACACAAACACACACTCCCCCGTTCACACACGACCAATCCATGCAAAACCCCCCTCCCCCCACATACTTACACCTACACACACACAGCACCCCTCATACATACACGCACACACACACATCACATACTCAACGTTTCCTTAGCCTGACAGGAGAACCACAATGCCCCGCCCCCTCCCGCATCTCACCTTGGAAGCCGTTCCGGAACCTGGAGCCCACAGGCAGTAGTTCAGGGGTGTGTTCGTTATATCCTCCCACAAATATGGGGTTGAGCACGTTCAGGCCCACCAGCGGCCCTGGGGAGGAGCCAGTCCTGTTCCTCTGTCCGTCCACCTGATGTACAAACAACGTACAAACAATGCTGAACAACACTCACCATGCTGAGTGAGTTTGGGGGGAGGGAGGGAGGGAGGGAGGGAGGGAGGGAGGGAGGGAGGAAGGGAGGAAGGGAGGAAGGAAGGAAGGAAGGAAGGAAGGAAGGAAGGAAGGAAGGAAGGAAGGAAGGGAGGGAGGAAGGGAGGGAGGGAGGAAGGGAGGGAGGGAGGGAGGGAGAGACCAACAAAGAGACCTTCAGAATGACTTACAGAATGTAGAAAGATCTGGAATGCCGGGCAGAGCAGCTGAGGGTTCAACTCCAAACTGTGGAGGTTGCCCTTCCTCAGACGGAATCGATATCAAAGAAACACACATCCCATCCCCGCTCCTTCAGGAGTCTCCTCAGGACCCACCTTCAGCCACCCTGTCCGCCTCCACCGCCCGAAGGTCACAGTGTGGATGTTGACGCGGCGGTCCAGCTGATCGCTGATGATGTTCCCCACGCCGGAGCCCAGGCTGAACTTGTGCAGAACCCGCCCGTTACGAACTCCCAGGACCAGGAAGTCATCTCCATCGGCGCCTTGAACATCAATCATTCATGTTAGAACTCTGTCAAACAAACAACTGTACTGTGTATCTTCACGTCCTATTATTCCATGTGATGAGGTCATGTGGGAGGATCTGTGGAGCTCACAGGCTCACACATCACACGGCCAGCTGGCCCGCTGAAGGAACACAGTCCAGCACAGGAAGATCTGGGTCGTCTTTGTGTGCGCGAGCGCACTTCTGGTCAGAGTCTCTGGGCACAAACCCTCACATATCAAAAGACGCAAATAATTGGGTCTAATTGGAGAGTGAAGTTCTGACGGATGCTTCTCGACGGTTCTGCTTCCAGGCGCCTCGGCCCAGCATGCAGTGCGGCGAGGCGTGCCCCGATGCGGACGACGATCCCCTCACCGTCACACCGATTCTCAGGTGAGCCGTTTTCCTTCTCCCGCCGTTTCCGTCCCTCTCTCTGGATTCGGTCCTCGTTCTCTCTCTCTGCTCCTGTTCCCCCGACAGGAGCCGCATTGCTCACCCGACTGTCGGCCCTCCCTCCCCTCTCCATGAATCACCCTAAACGCTAACCTCAGGAGAGAGACAGCAGAGGGGAGCCGATCCATAAGCCCTCATCCGCTTATTCAGCTGTCTGGGAGTCGGGATTCAACATGCAGCCAAGTAACGACACGGCAGTTAGCAGCTACTGAAGCGGACCTGAGAGGAAGAGGTGCACCCCCTCAGAGGCGGCTGTCAGTGTCGTGTCAAGCTAACCCCCCCCACACACACCTGTGTTTCGAAAGAATCGGCAAACGCCGTTAACCATCGTTTCCTATTCACTGGCTGCCGGCCTCCATCTCGCACTGGAGACGCACTTGAGGTAGACGGCGTTCTGAAGGAGGTGGACTAATTGCAGTGTTGGCAAAAAGACTTGTCAGAAAAGAACCAGGAGAGGCGGAGCCAGCTTTGGGCCCTGCCAAGGCCTCTCCCCGAGGGAGCAGGCTTTATAGGAGCACCAGCAGGGAAAGTGGAATATATATCGTCCTAAAATATCTATTAGACGAGACATTACCATACACGGCGGGAGGAACACTCAATATGGCGCCGGGAGCCCGGCGAGCAGACGTAATGAAGCCAGAGGATTGGATGGCGTTGCCCAGGAGACCTCGCCAAGATATTTCCCACCGTCAGGTGATTTACAAAGTCCCCATGTCGCTCCTCACCTCCTCCTTTCTGCCCTGAGAACAGGATGAGGTTGTCCTTCCAGGCGGAGGCGTTGTTGGCGAACGTGAGCTTCAGCTGGAACTCGTAGAAGGCGCTCAGGCTGGGGACGGGGGAGAAGGCCACGAAGGAGGTGGAGCCAAACTCGTCGTTGCCGCCGAAGCGGGCGCGGGTGATGTTGATGGCTGCGGAACAAAGACAGGAGGCGCCATCAGAGAAGCAACACTGACCAGTAATGTCACGTAATACAGGTAAGTGCTTCTGCTGTGAAAACACTTTTTCGGAGCGCATCTAACAGCACCCTGATCAACACGGCTTTGATCATCTGTAATGACCACATCCGTGCAAGCATAATACAGAGCGTGTACTGTGTGTAATGTGTGTTCTATAAGATATAAACACCTTATTCTAGCGTGGCGCTTCTTTATTTCATGACTATTTCAGTCCAACAGCAGACCTGACCGCCACCAGGTGGTGCTCCTCATCCATGCAGCAGCACAGGACAGAGACATCTCCTCTGCTCAGTGATATGGGGAGAAAGGATGGCCTGCTTTCCCAAACCTGTCGTTTCTCCCTTCTCTTGTTTTCTTTTTGTCTTGCGACTGCCGTTTGAGCGCGGTGAGCTTCCCACCCGACCCAAGCAGGACCACGGCCCGTGTGAACATCGATAACCAGCCCGGCGAGTGCCGGCCTCGTGGCTGATTTAATAACGCCCCGCTCCCGTTGGGTCTCTGCGTGTCCATGTTCCTGATCAGCCCAGCGTGAGCCCTCCCCGCCCGCCTCTCTCCAGACGTTACGTGGCGCTCTCTGCCCCTGTGCACAGCGATCACACCGGCGAACCCAGGGCCGCTCCCGATCGCTGTGAGGGCGCGCTTGTTCTGTGCCTGGGGCTGTGGTTAAATACTGTGTTTGGGATGCTGCTCACCGGTCTGTTGGGCCCCTGCATTATTTAAAGCCGGCAGAGGAGGCAGCAGTATGATTGGGTCTGCTAGTGCTATATTTGCAGAGCGCTTAGTGAATGGCTGCAGCTTTTCAGCAATGACTCGTTCTCAGCCGCCACGAAAGGACCTCTGGATACGACAACTTAGCAGCCCATTAGACTCCTTCTGTTTTGACTCCCCCCTCTCCCTCTCTGCCTCCCCTCTCCCTCTCTGCCTCCCCTCTCTCTCTCTGCCTCCCCCCTCTCTCTACCTCCCCACTCTCTCTCTTTACCTTCCCCCTCTGCCTCTGCCTCCCCCCTCTGCCTCTGCCTCCCCCCTCTGCCTCTGTCTCCCCCTCTCACTCTGCCTCTCTCTTCCAGTCCCTCTCTATCTGACAGTATCTCTTTGACTCAAGTCATCCCTCCCCCGTTTTGCACTCGGCCTTTCTCAAATTCTCTCTATTTCTCTCCCCATTGGAAAGGCTTTCAGTCCTTAGTGTCAGTGTACACTAGAAGGCCACCAGATCAGCTCTGCTTGCGTTTAGTCTTGTAAGGTACACTGGCACCCCACCTCTCACCTCCAGGGGATGAGTGAGGGGAGACTAGCGTCTGGAAACAGGGAATCAGAGGCCGGGTGATCCACACAGGACACGGTTCTGAGCTGTTAGAAGTGGACTGTCACCACCTCCCCTTCTCTTTTGACTGAGGCAGAGAGGCAGAGAGGCAGAGAGGCTGGGCTGTGGGTGAGCCAGTCCTTCCATAACAGGTTGGAAAACTGTTTCCTCTGACGTGCTGTGTGATTGGAGGAGAATCAAGTATCTCAGAGTCTCTCTCTGTGAGAAGAGGAGCAGGGTCTCTCTCTCTGATAAGAGGAGCAGGGTCTCTCTCTCTCTCTCTCTGATAAGAGGAGCAGGGTCTCTCTCTCTCTCTGATAAGAGGAGCAGGGTCTCTCTCTCTCTGTGAGAAGAGCAGGGTCTCTCTCTCTGTGAGAAGAGGAGCAGGGTCTCTCTCTCTGTGAGAAGAGGAGCAGGGTCTCTCTCTCTCTGTGAGAAGAGGAGCACGGTCTCTCTCTCTGTCTCTGATAAGAGGAGCAGGGTCTCTCTCTCTCTGTGAGAAGAGGAGCAGGGTCTCTCTCTCTGTGAGAAGAGGAGCATGGTCTCTCTCTCTCTCTCTGTGAGAAGAGGAGCAGGGACTCTCTCTCTCTATGAGAAGAGGAGCAGGGTCTCTCTCTCTCGGTGAAAAGAGGAGCAGGGTCTCTCTCTCTGTCTGTGAGAAGAGGAGCAGGGTCTCTCTCTCTCGGTGAGAAGAGGAGCAGGGTCTCTCTCTCTGTCTGTGAGAAGAGGAGCAGGGTCTCTCTCTCTCTCTGTGAGAAGAGGAGCAGGGTCTCTTTCTCTCTCTCTGTGAGAAGAGGAGCAGGGTCTCTCTCTCTGTGAGAAGAGGAGCAGGGTCTCTCTCTCTGTCTCTGATAAGAGGAGCAGGGTCTCTCTCTCTCTATGAGAAGAGGAGCAGGGTCTCTCTCTCTCGGTGAGAAGAGGAGCAGGGTCTCTCTCCCTGTCTCTGATAAGAGGAGCAGGGTATCTCTCTCTCTCTCTCTGTGAGAAGAGGAGCAGGGTCTCTCTCCCTGTCTCTGATAAGAGGAGCAGGGTATCTCTCTCTCTCTCTCTGTGAGAAGAGGAGCAGGGCCTCTCTCTCTCTCTGTGAGAAGAGGAGCAGGGTCTCTCTCTCTGTCTCTGATAAGAGGAGCATGGTCTCTCTCTCTCTCTCTCTCTCTGTGAGAAGAGGAGCAGGGTATCTCTCTCTCTGTGAGAAGAGGAGCAGGGTCTCTCTCTCTCTGTGAGAAGAGGAGCAGGGTCTCTCTCTCTGTCTCTGTCACCCCACCTCTCACCTCCAGGGGATGAGTGAGGGGAGACTAGCGTCTGGAAACAGGGAATCAGAGGCCGGGTGATCCACACAGGACACGGTTCTGAGCTGTTAGAAGTGGACTGTCACCACCTCCCCTTCTCTTTTGACTGAGGCAGAGAGGCAGAGAGGCAGAGAGGCTGGGCTGTGGGTGAGCCAGTCCTTCCATAACAGGTTGGAAAACTGTTTCCTCTGACGTGCTGTGTGATTGGAGGAGAATCAAGTATCTCAGAGTCTCTCTCTGTGAGAAGAGGAGCAGGGTCTCTCTCTCTGATAAGAGGAGCAGGGTCTCTCTCTCTCTCTCTCTGATAAGAGGAGCAGGGTCTCTCTCTCTCTGTGAGAAGAGCAGGGTCTCTCTCTCTGTGAGAAGAGGAGCAGGGTCTCTCTCTCTGTGAGAAGAGGAGCAGGGTCTCTCTCTCTCTGTGAGAAGAGGAGCAGGGTCTCTCTCTCTCTCTCTGTCTCTGATAAGAGGAGCAGGGTCTCTCTCTCTCTGTGAGAAGAGGAGCAGGGTCTCTCTCTCTGTGAGAAGAAGAGCATGGTCTCTCTCTCTCTCTCGGTGAGAAGAGGAGCAGGGTCTCTCTCTCTCTATGAGAAGAGGAGCAGGGTCTCTCTCTCTGTCTGTGAGAAGAGGAGCAGGGTCTCTCTCTCTCTCTGTGAGAAGAGGAGCAGGGTCTCTCTCTCTCTCTGTGAGAAGAGGAGCAGGGTCTCTCTCTCTGTCTCTGATAAGAGGAGCATGGTCTCTCTCTCTCTCTCTCTGTGAGAAGAGGAGCAGGGTCTCTCTCCCTGTCTCTGATAAGAGGAGCATGGTCTCTCTCTCTCTCTCTCTGTGAGAAGAGGAGCAGGGTCTCTCTCCCTGTCTCTGATAAGAGGAGCATGGTCTCTCTCTCTCTCTCTCTGTGAGAAGAGGAGCAGGGTCTCTCTCTCTCTCTCTCTGATAAGAGGAGCAGGGTCTCTCTCTCTCTGTGAGAAGAGCAGGGTCTCTCTCTCTGTGAGAAGAGGAGCAGGGTCTCTCTCTCTCTGTGAGAAGAGGAGCACGGTCTCTCTCTCTGTCTCTGATAAGAGGAGCAGGGTCTCTCTCTCTCTGTGAGAAGAGGAGCAGGGTCTCTCTCTCTGTGAGAAGAGGAGCATGGTCTCTCTCTCTCTCTGTGAGAAGAGGAGCAGGGTCTCTCTCTCTCTCTCTGTCTCTGATAAGAGGAGCAGGGTCTCTCTCTCTCTGTGAGAAGAGGAGCAGGGTCTCTCTCTCTGTGAGAAGAGGAGCATGGTCTCTCTCTCTCTCTCGGTGAGAAGAGGAGCAGGGTCTCTCTCTCTCTATGAGAAGAGGAGCAGGGTCTCTCTCTCTGTGTGAGAAGAGGAGCAGGGTCTCTCTCTCTCTCTGTGAGAAGAGGAGCAGGGTCTCTCTCTCTCTCTGTGAGAAGAGGAGCAGGGTCTCTCTCTCTGTCTCTGATAAGAGGAGCATGGTCTCTCTCTCTCTCTCTCTGTGAGAAGAGGAGCAGGGTCTCTCTCCCTGTCTCTGATAAGAGGAGCAGGGTATCTCTCTCTCTCTCTCTGTGAGAAGAGGAGCAGGGTCTCTCTCCCTGTCTCTGATAAGAGGAGCAGGGTATCTCTCTCTCTCTCTCTCTGTGAGAAGAGGAGCAGGGTCTCTCTCTCTCTCTGTGAGAAGAGGAGCAGGGTCTCTCTCTCTCTCTGTGAGAAGAGGAGCAGGGTCTCTCTCTCTGTCTCTGATAAGAGGAGCATGGTCTCTCTCTCTCTCTCTCTGTGAGAAGAGGAGCAGGGTATCTCTCTCTCTGTGAGAAGAGGAGCAGGGTCTCTCTCTCTCTGTGAGAAGAGGAGCAGGGTCTCTCTCTGTGTGAGAAGAGGAGCAGGGTCTCTCTCTCTGTCTCTGATAAGAGGAGCAGGGTCTCTCTCTCTCTGTGAGAAGAGGAGCAAGGTATCTCTCTCTCTGTCTCTGATAAGAGGAGCAGGGTCTCTCTCTCTGTCTCTGAGAAGAAGAGCAGGGTCTCTCTCTCTGTGAGAAGAGGAGCAAGGTCTCTCTCTCTCTGTGAGAAGAGGAGCATGGGTCTCTCTCTCTCTCTGTGAGAAGAGGAGCAGGGTCTCTCTCTCTCTGTGAGAAGAGGAGCATGGGTCTCTCTCTCTCGTCTGTGAGAAGAGGAGCAGGGTCTCTCTCTCTCTCTCTGTGAGAAGAGGAGCAGGGTCTCTCTCTCTCTCTGTGAGAAGAGGAGCAGGGTCTCTCTCTCTCTCTGTGAGAAGAGGAGCAGGGTCTCTCTCTCTGTCTCTGATAAGAGGAGCATGGGTCTCTCTCTCTCTCTCTGTGAGAAGAGGAGCAGGGTCTCTCTCCCTGTCTCTGATAAGAGGAGCAGGGTCTCTCTCTCTCTCTGTGAGAAGAGGAGCAGGGTCTCTCTCTCTCTCTCTGTGAGAAGAGGAGCAGGGTCTCTCTCTCTCTCTCTGTGAGAAGAGGAGCAGGGTCTCTCTCTCTCTCGTGAGAAGAGGAGCAGGGTCTCTCTCTCTCTCTGTGAGAAGAGGAGCAGGGTCTCTCTCTCTCTCTGTGAGAAGAGGAGCAGGGTCTCTCTCTCTCTGTGAGAAGAGGAGCAGGGTCTCTCTCTCTCTCTGTGAGAAGAGGAGCAGGGTCTCTCTCTCTCTCTCTGTGAGAAGAGGAGCAGGGTCTCTCTCTCTCTGTGAGAAGAGGAGCAGGGTCTCTCTCTCTCTCGTGAGAAGAGGAGCAGGGTCTCTCTCTCTCTCTGTGAGAAGAGGAGCAGGGTCTCTCTCTCTCTGTGAGAAGAGGAGCAGGGTCTCTCTCTCTCTGTGAGAAGAGGAGCAGGGTCTCTCTCTCTCTCTGTGAGAAGAGGAGCAGGGTCTCTCTCTCTCTCTGTGAGAAGAGGAGCAGGGTCTCTCTCTCTCGTCTCTGATAAGAGGAGCAGGGTCTCTCTCTCTCGTCTCGTGAGAAGAGGAGCAGGGTTCTCTCTCTCTCTCTCTGTGAGAAGAGGAGCAGGGTCTCTCTCCCTGTCTCTGATAAGAGGAGCAGGGTATCTCTCTCTCTCTCTCTGTGAGAAGAGGAGCAGGGTCTCTCTCTCTCGTCTCTGATAAGAGGAGCAGGGTCTCTCTCTCTCTCTCTCTGTGAGAAGAGGAGCAGGGTCTCTCTCTCTCTGTGAGAAGAGGAGCAGGGTCTCTCTCTCTCTCTGTGAGAAGAGGAGCAGGGTCTCTCTCTCTCTGTGAGAAGAGGAGCAGGGTCTCTCTCTCTCTGTGAGAAGAGGAGCAGGGTCTCTCTCTGTGTGAGAAGAGGAGCAGGGTCTCTCTCTCTGTCTCTGATAAGAGGAGCAGGGTCTCTCTCTCTCTGTGAGAAGAGGAGCAAGGTATCTCTCTCTCTGTCTCTGATAAGAGGAGCAGGGTCTCTCTCTCTGTCTCTGATAAGAAGAGCAGGGTCTCTCTCTCTGTGAGAAGAGGAGCAAGGTATCTCTCTCTCTGTGAGAAGAGGAGCATGGTCTCTCTCTCTCTGTGAGAAGAGGAGCATGGTCTCTCTCTCTGTGAGAAGAGGAGCAGGGTCTCTCTCTCTGTGAGAAGAGGAGCAGGCTCTCTCTCTCTCTGTGAGAAGTATGTGCCAGCAGTAGATGGGTCTCTCTCACTCTCTCTGTCTCTCTCTCTCTCTCTGTATGATTGGAAAATAGTCTCTTATGGGCTATCAGTTGACACTGGTGGGGCTCTTGCTGAGTAAACAGATCATCACACTTGAACATGACCCAAAATCTACACTGTACAAGCGCCACACTGAGGGAAGAGAGCGTTTCGTACGTGACGTGTTCACACAGTCAGAACACTAATCGATAGGATCCAGGAACACAATTGTTGTTATCTTGAGTTCCAGGTCATGCACTCTTGGTCTGGATGACTGAGGCCGGCTTCCAGGAAACTACAATGCTATGGTTGAAACTCTGTGAGCTGGAAACACAGGTGATTGGATTGAGCTCCTCTCTCCCAACTGAACCACCTGTTGCCTCGCACACATTTAAAGACTTGGGAGACAATTCAATCCTCTCTCTGTAAACGTGGGAGCTGGAGGCCTAGGTTTTGCACAACAGTGTTTGAATCCACAGGAAGCACGGTTTATCTTCGCGATGAAGAGAAAGAAAGAGAGCTACAGAGAAAGAGCCAGAAAGTGAGAGTTTGATTGTCGCTTTGGCAATGTTTACAAATGTGTTTCGTGCCAATAAAACATTTTCTGAACTGAACTGAGAGAGCGAATGAGAGACAGTGAGCGAGAGAGAGAAAGTGTTAGCGAGAGAGTTAGAGGAAAAACTACACCCTGGTTGGGCATTTCAAAATATTTGAGCCGTTTGAAGTTAAAACTGCCTGAGCTATGGGGCTCACACAAACAACATCCTTACATAAAGCATAAAAGTGTTGAATATGCGGGAGGCTATAGAGTAAAGAGACTGTCACAAACTGCCTCGACAGACCCCTATGATCCATATTTCACAGTCTAGTCATGGTTAAGAGTCAAATAGAAAATCCATAAATGTTTTAAGCATTTGGATGCGTCCACATCTGTTGCAGGTTAGCCCCATCTTCCCCTGCCGCTAACCTTCAACTTCAGAAGACCCTGTGTGTTCTGACGGAGCACTGAGCTACGCTAACAACTAGGGGACAAAAAAACAGCACATTAAATCATTTCTTTATCTCTCCGGGAGATCGTTCCGAACTCTTTCTTTTTTTGGGAGCAGAGAGAAAGCCTGGTTGTGTCTGCCAGCCTGGAGATAGTGTGAGGAGCATATTAAGATGGGCTAACCCAATACTGCTATCTTACATCTCTTACTGAGTGACCGGACAATCACTATTCTGTAGTGTGTGTCTCTGGGTGTTCTGGCTCAATGTGCTTCTGTGTGTGTGTTCCTGTGTGTGTGTGTTTCTGTGCGTGTGTGTTTCTGTGCGTGTGTGTTTCTTATGTGTGTGTGTTTCTTTGTGTGTTTCTGTTACTGTGTGTGTGTATCGTGTCTGTGTGTGTGTGTTTCTGTGTCTGTGTCTGTGTGTTTCTGTGTGTGTGGTATGCAGCAGGAGGAGGAGGAGGAGGAGGAGGAGGAAGAGCAGCAGGAGGAGGAGGAGCAGGAGGAGGAGGAGGAGCAGGAGTAGGAGGAGGAGCAGGAAGAATACGAGCAGGAGGAGGAGGAGCAGGATGAGTAGCAGAAGGAGGAGCGGGAGGAAGAGGAGGAGTAGCAGGAGCAGGAGGATAGCAGGAGGAGGAGGATTAGCAGGAGGAGCAGCAGGAGGAAGAGCAGGAGGAGGAGGAGCAGGAGTAGGAGGAGGAGCAGGAAGAAGAGAGCAGGAGGAGGAGGAGGAGTAGTAGCAGGAGGAGGAGCAGGAGGAGCAGGAGGAGCAGTAGCAGGAGTAGCAGGAGGAGGGAGGATTAGCAGGAGGAGCAGGAGGATTAGCAGGAGCAGGCTCGGAGCCTGACGCCAGGAGCTGGGAGGACCTGCAGGTGATCAATACTGACTGATGCTATCTGACGCTCAGATCAGGATTTCAATTCAAATGTCAGCCGCACTCGGGCTGACTGCAGAAGATTAGCCCACTCCATTTGGCCCTGGGCGAGCTGGGAGGGTGACCGGGGATCTGGCCTGAGACCAGCTGCCAAATCACCCACCAACTCCCGCCTGTAATTAGGACCAAACGAGACTGTTTATTGTGATGAAGCCACAGGAAGAGGCATGTTAAACCTGGCACTGCTCAGGAACCCTCACAAGATACCACCACCACTCAGTCTCCCCTAGCGACGAGCTCAGCCTCCCCACCAGAGCTGATCCTCCCCTAGCGACGAGCTCCAGACTCCTCCCCACCAGAGCCTGACTCCTCCCCTAGCGACGAGCCCCAGACTCCTCCCCACCAGAGCCTGACTCCCCCCTAGCACGAGCCCCAGACTCCTCCCCACCAGAGCCTGACTCCTCCCCTAGCGACGAGCCCCAGACTCCTCCCCACCAGAGCCTGACTCCTCCCCTAGCGACGAGCCCCAGACTCCTCCCCACCAGAGCCTGACTCCTCCCCTAGCGACGAGCCCCAGACTCCTCCCCACCAGAGCCTGACTCCTCCCCTAGCGACGAGCCCCAGACTCCTCCCCACCAGAGCCTGACTCCTCCCCTAGCGACGAGCCCCAGACTCCTCCCCACCAGAGCCTGACTCCTCCCCTAGCGACGAGCCCCAGACTCCTCCCCACCAGAGCCTGACTCCTCCCCTAGCGACGAGCCCCAGACTCCTCCCCACCAGAACCTGATCCAGCGCGTGGCTGCAGGTGACGTTAGGACGGCACTGTTCACCGGCGGCACCGCTGTGTTCCCAGAGATCCCAGCTCCGTACGTTACCCTGCTTCAGATGTTGACTTCCTCAACAGTGTCGTTGCCTGCTGGCAGCGTATCACTGGAAGAAGAACAGGGCTCTTCCGAGCGTTGCTGCTTCTTGCGTCAGATAATCTACAAAGGCCTGGGCTTGAGGCTCGGGGCTGCCTTCATTCCCCCTGGCTGCTGCGTCCAAGCACAGGCCAACCGACGTGCTGTGTGCATACATGCATGTTGCTTCCTGTTCGGAGGGGGGAGGCGACTGAGAGAAGCCTGGACCTTGTCAACAAATCATGCCGCAGCCAAGGGAGCTGTTGAATTGTGGGAAGTGAGGATGCGTCAGGTCGAGCCAGACGATGGGGGTCAGGAGGAGCCCATGTAGGAGGTTGTGCAACTCCCAGATTTGGGGAAATGGCCTATGGGAGAAGTCCACAGAGTTGGGGACTGTTGGACCATTGAAGACTGAATCTGTATCAGCAATTCGCTCATCAGCAAGAGGAAGATGCAGGAGGAGGAGGGGGAGGAGCAAGAGGAGGAGGGGACTGAGGGACCATTTAAGACTGAATCTGTATCAGGGTCAGTGTCTCATCAGCTGTACAATATCTGAAAGATGTTTCAAGAATCTGATGAAAATACAAATGGCCTCGTCCTAATTCCAAACTTTGTTGTCTTTTTGACATTTTTCCCCTGAGGGAAACGAGGCTAACAGCTAGCCTACTCAACCAGCACAAGCGCAAGTCTCACTTGAAGTGCCTCCCTCTCTGTCTTACGCTGAGAATTCACCTCAAGAAAATGCAAACACAAGATTTGTGTGGAACTTCAATGGGGAATAAAGACTAACAAGACAGATAACAACATTGAACACACAAACAGTGTACACAAGCAGTATTGAGCAGGAGTCTAATGTTGAAATCTATTGCAGGGGATGGGCTCTCCTCCTGTGTGTTCCAGCTCATTAACCCCTCCCCTCCACCAGGACCCGCCCCCTGACCAACCACGGGACACAGAGGCAGGACGGGAGGAGTGTGTGTGTGTGTGTGTGCAGGAGAGAGTATAATAAGTGTGTGACAAGGCAGAGACGAGGAGAGAGAGGAGACCGAGAGGAAGAGTTTGTTACGCGTCAAAAAACTGAGATCGAGAGAAAGAAAAAGATGGACAGAGAGAGTGTGTGTGTGTGAGAGTGTGTGTGTGTGAGAGTGTGTGTGTGCGCGTGTGCATGCGGCTCCTACCTTCCTCACACAGCAGGCCCTGGCGTCCGTAGGGGCAGAGGCACACGGCCTCCAGGGGGGACTTGGGGAGGCAGGTGGCCCCCCGTCCACAGGGGCTCCTCTCGCACGCCGTCAGCTGACACAGCCTGCCCGTGTACAGCAGGGGGCACGCACAGAACCAGCCGTCCCCATCGCTAGACACACACATGGACACACACACACACGTATACACACACACACACACAATATACATGCACACACACACACACACACACAATATACACACACACAATATACATGCACACACACACGTATACACACACACACACACAATATACATGCACACACACACGTATACACACACACACAATATACATGCACACGCACAGACACACACAATATACATGCACACACACTCACTCACACGCACGCACGCACACACACACACACATATACAGGCACACAGACAGACAAACACACACACACACAGGCAGAGATAATTAGGACGAGGTGGGAATGGAGCTCATAGGATGGGGGCAGATCTTGAGCTCAGGAGCTTCACCGCAGGGAGGATCTGAACAGAGAGCCAGCACAGCGCTGCATACAAACACTCTGTTACAAACACTCTGTTCAACACGCCAGAATCAACAGAGATTTGCAACTATGTTGAGTAATACCTCGATCACGAGTAATATCTCTGTCCCTGTGAAAGGAATCCATTTGATATATTTGAGATGGGCGGTAAAATAAGCTTGCATGTTAGATGGATTGAATGCTTCTGGGAAGGAAATGGACAAGATATTGAGTTAAAGATTTATTCAAATAACCACCCAATGCACTGCTGGAATTTAATTTATTTTCACGCTTTTTTCCCCCCTCCTCTGGAAAGGTAAACACAGCAACGGTTCCTGTCAATCCTGATAATAACTCGGCAGAAAAAGCAATGATTGGTAGTGTTTGAGCAAACATGTGGCCAAAGGCCCTACAAGAGGACGTCCCTTCCCACCTCCCGATTCTTCTTCGTGGGGTTTATCTGGTGGGCGCGATTGAAGGGTGGGCTGGCGTGATAAGTCCCATTCAGCCGGTGACTTCCTGCGTTGCTCTGAGGTGCACACGCTTTTCAAAGGTACCATATCAGATACAGGAAGCAGTGGCGGAAGGTTTCAAATCTATACATGAATAATGCGCTGTGGGCGGCAGCGTGGCGGCAGGTGTTTTGCTGCCTGCAGTAACGCCGCTCCTAGAAATGACATATTTAGATTCCGTGTCTCGGACGGAAGGGGGGGGGCAGAATGATCGGGATAGAAAGTCAAAAATCCAAAGAACTATCTTGGGTTTGGTTTCCAGATCAGTTCATTAACAGTGGGTAAAGGCGGCAGAGTGTGTGTGTAGTGTCCTTGACTTAGTAATAAACATCACTTTCTAGACTGTGAACCGTATGTACTGAAAGCCATATAATTCACAGACACTTGAGAGAGAAGATATTACTGCAATCAATGCTGAGGGTCAATGCTGAGGGTAACTGCACATGAGCTAATCTTCACACAAAAGAGGGTTTTGTATTCCGACTGACTGCGCTGATTCCAGCAGCCAGCTGAATGGTCAGCTCTCTGTGTGTGTCCCCCCAGCAGCCAGCTGAATGGTCAGCTCTCTGTCCCCCCCCCAGCAGCCAGCTGAATGGTCAGCTCTCTGTGTCCCCCCCCAGCAGCCAGCTGAATGGTCAGCTCTCTGTGTCCCCCCCCAGCAGCCAGCTGAATGGTCAGCTCTCTGTGTCCCCCCCCAGGAGCCAGCTGAATGGTCAGCTCTGTGTCCCCCCCCAGGAGCCAGCTGAATGGTCAGCTCTCTGTCCCCCCCCCCAGGAGCCAGCTGAATGGTCAGCTCTCTGTCCCCCCCCAGGAGCCAGCTGAATGGTCAGCTCTGTGCCCCCCCCAGGAGCCAGCTGAATGGTCAGCTCTCTGTCCCCCCCCAGGAGCCAGCTGAATGGTCAGCTCTGTGTCCCCACCCCCAGGAGCCAGCTGAATGGTCAGCTCTGTGTGTCCCCCCCAGCAGCCAGCTGAATGGTCAGCTCTCTCTGTCCCCCCCCAGCAGCCAGCTGAATGGTCAGCTCTCTGTCCCCCCCCCAGCAGCCAGCTGAATGGTCAGCTCTCTGTGTCCCCCCCAGCAGCCAGCTGAATGGTCAGCTCTGTGTGTCCCCCCAGAAGCCAGCTGAATGGTCAGCTCTGTGTGTCCCCCAGCAGCCAGCTGAATGGTCAGCTCTCTGTCCCCCCCTCCCCTCCCCGCAGCCAGCTGAAGTCACTAGAGCCTTCCATGAGTCTGGATGGTGGAGAAGAATTTGACACAAAGACTGCCTGGAGTGGAGCCTGTGTAAGTGTTTCTAGACCATGGAAATATACAGTATGTGACTTAGTGCTTTGATGTATGCACACTAGGAATGTTTTGTGCTTGTAAAATAGGAAAATAAGATGTACTATATCTATACTGTATTGTATACACAAGATCCCAAGGACACATTTCTATATTGGAATAATAATGAAATAATGAAACACTCTAAAACGTGTAAATGTCAAGGCAACGCAGCCAGCCCCGGTCAAACTCCAAATTGGGTCAAACATTTCAGCATCGCAGACGTGGTGAAATAATGAGCTGTCTCCTGTACTGTGCTGGCTAAGTTTCTAACGGGAAGAGAGAAGACCTGTTGAGACACGATCAGATGAATAATTGAAGAGAACACGAGAGGCAGGCTAGTTGTAAGCGTAGTTAGTGTTTCTGCTAACCTTAACCTTTCCATCTCCTGCCGAACACTCAGCGTTGCGGCTCCCAACTTAGCATGCTGTACAGGGGCAAGGTGACCTTGGAGGGCTGTGCAGGGGCACGGTGACCTAGGAGGGCTGTGCAGGGGCACGGTGACCTAGGAGGGCTGTGCAGGGGCATGATTATGTTCTTGGTTGGACGCACCCCCGCTTCCCCGTAGGGTTGGAGTTGGCTATATCCTCTATTCTTTTTTATTTCCTTATTTTTATCCTTCGCTACAGCCCACACATGCTGTCAATGAACTGACTCACTGCTTCAAGGGTATTACTGACCCCATTACATTTTATTGAATATAATGATATCCAGTCAATGCAGTGTGCAACAGGATAAACACAAACTATTTCGATATTGGACTGTTTGTGTTTGGACGGAAGAGCTGGTTACTGACAAGACCTTCACCCCCTGCTCCTTGAAGGAGATGTTGCTCCAAACATAATCCTTTACAAATGTCATATTCATATTAAAAATGATTTCAAATGGCTAATGTATGGCTGAACCAAAAAGAAAAAGAAAAGCCTTTTTTTTTCTTTTCACGAAGATGACATCAAGCATTAAGCCCCCTGGCGAACCCAACCAACCTAACCAACTAGAAGAGAGACCATTATCTCAGCTCCCACGATCAATCTCATCATCATTTTACTAACGACATTCATTTCTTTCGCCCGTCCTTTCAATGGGGAACAACACCGTGCGGTCCTGACACAAAGTCAATAGATGTGAGATGTGTCTGAGACAGTTAATTACTGTGGCTCACAAAAGCCTAATGGCCATCTATCTAATCAGATCACTAAGGAATTGAGTCTAGTCTGCCATCTTTTATCTGGGCGACAAATAGGGCGTCTCGGCCTGGTTGGTCCTCCGCGACGCCGGACCGAGGGACCGATCCGAACATCCAACAGGGACACGCTCATCTGCTCCGAATAAAAGCATGAGCAGAGATGCGGTGACGAGATCAAACCAACAGACTTGACTAAGCGAGGCTGATTAGGAGCGAGGGACAGACTCTAAATGAGGAGGGGGGGGGGTTCACCTTGTGGGATCAGAGACCAGGTCCCGGAGGAGGACTCTCTTCTGCTCTCCGTCTGAGGACGAGACGAGGTCTACGGGGAAGTTAAGAGAGCGAGGAGGCTGCCGCGATATGGGACGGGGGGGGTCGGCTTTACACTCCAGTCGTTAATGAGGCCTAATCACAACCCTGATTACATTACATATGTGAGGTAACAAAAGGTTACCGTCATCTAGCCAGAGGCAATCATTTGATTACAAAGTGTGTTTGTCGTTGTGGTAGGTTGTTGTGGTGATTATGGTAATCGGGTAGACACAACACGAGGACACAAACATCGCCACGCTCCTCTCGTTTCTGGTGCCATTTCAGGAGTGCACAGAGCGCACACACACAGGATTAATAATTGATCGGAAGAGTACATTTTTAATCTGTTGAGCACCAGATAAACTGCTGAATAATTGATTCGTTTGCTCATGATATCTCTGTCAGTGGGGCTCTAGCTAGGAACAATATAATCCTTTTGGCCGCATACATTTTTGAAGCCATGGCCCCTTGCAGATAAATTCCGCTTCTCATCATCTCATGTGTTGGTGTTCTACTGCAAACATGACATGGATAATTGATAGGGCTCCTGTGTTCATAGTAACCAGACTCCTGGAATTAACATTTGAAACATGGATTTCATTGAACTGTATGGTTTATTGTAATATCCTGTAGGGTTAGGATCATGCATTAATCACACTGTTATTCTTTGAAGAAGAGCTCTTAGGTAACACATTATCGAACTGTCCCTGACATGCTTGACTGTCCCCCAACCACTTTGTTATTTGTACCGCATCAATTTCACGGTCCCAATACTGTCTGATTGGGACGCGTTTTCTTCCAGGGACACGATCCAAGAGATCCAGAACCGCGGCGGCTGAAGGCTGTTTAAGCCGTCTGAGCAGCTTCTATTTTACGACCTTGGAACGTTCCAGAATACTCCAGGTGACAGATGAACGTTGTCCTTCCCTCCTTCCCCCCTCCTCCCGTTCGTTAGCACTTTCTGATCTAAACAGAGAGCACGCTAGGCGCGTACAACAACATTCCATACAGAGGAAAATAAGAAGCACAAGCTTGTGCGGCTGCACGGCAGATGGCTGGTCTGTGAGGGCGAGAATCATCTCAACTCCCCTGCAACGGGCTGTCAGGAAGCACAGACGTTACCAGCGGCCTCTGGAGCAGGACTGAAAGTTTCGAAACAAACGCAGGCTTGACAAACTGTTAGATTCCCGGCACATCATGCTCCACTATTTTAATAAAACAACGTATTTTTTCCACAGACTTTTTCCTATAGACCGAGTCACCCAGTGTCCTTCCAACAAACCACGTTTAACGCTTTAGAGAACCAAGGCTGTTGCAAGACAACATCGTTAGTTTACCCCGTATACCCTATGTGGGCCATTCAAGAACATATACACCGTTTTGCTCCTTATGTGTAATATGGACCCACGTCCACAGACTACTTCAAGTGCAGTGTTCTTCCGAGCTTTGTATGTCCTCCAGAATTCAAAGAAAACACTTCAAATAAGTCCTTCTCTTTGAGATGTGCCCCTCAGGGCCTGAAGAACAACATAACTACATGAGAGTAATGAGAACCACTCTCTGTTGCTCGCGAGCAGAGCAGTGATTGTCTTCAGGACCTTGGGTTGCTTCTTTCAATAATTACACATTATGCTTTTAACATTAAACGTCCCGCCTCAAAAAGAAAGTTACAGAAAATCGTCTTCTTGGAGGCAGACACAGAACGTTCCCGAATGAAGCAGCTCACAGAACGACACGCGATACATGCTTTCACCGACGGGATTTCAACAGAGAAACACAACGTAAAAACCCCCCGAAATAGCAGTGAAGCACAACGCCATTCCAGTGCTCCATCTCTCTCCATCTGATGTGATTCCAGTGCTCCATCTCTCTCCATCTGATGTGATTCCAGTGCTCCATCTCTCTCCATCTGATGTGATTCCAGTGCTCCATCTCTCCATCTGATGTGATTCCAGTGCTCCATCTCTCTCCATCTGATGTGATTCCAGTGCTCCATCTCTCTCCATCTGATGTGATTCCAGTGCTCCATCTCTCTCCATCTGATGTGATTCCAGTGCTCCATCTCTCTCCATCTGATGTGATTCCAGTGCTACATCTCTCTCCATCTGATGTGATTCCAGTGCTCCATCTCTCTCCATCTGATGTGATTCCAGTGCTCCATTTCTCTCCATCTGATGTGATTCCAGTGCTACATCTCTCTCCATCTGATGTGATTCCAGTGCTACATCTCTCTCCATCTGATGTGATTCCAGTGCTCCATCTCTCTCCATCTGATGTGATTCCAGTGCTCCATCTCTCTCCATCTGATGTGGTTCCAGAGGAATCCAAGGCGACTCGCAGACCCAGTGCACTGTGATCCAGGCTTGACCTGTCATCTGCAGGCGACTTCACAGGGTCATCACATCGCCACGCACTAATCACAGACATAACACAGAGCCCTGATGCGTACCCTGAGAGCATGTGCTCGACGCGCCACCAAGACCTCCTCATTTGCATCCTGAGAGCAATTATGATTTGGATATTGGAGTGCTGCTAGCTGTCGCCGGGGAGCAGCCGGGGCTCTGAGAAGCGTCACCTGAAGCGGTCATCTGATTAGCGGAGGCGAAGGGAGCATTGGCAAACCCAACAATGGGCACATCAAAACAAGTCCATGTGATTGCTCGGCGGGTTGGAATCGTCATCCATCACACTGACAATAGCACCTAATTTGATCAAGAGAATGTGTCGAGTGTTTGATCAGCAGGTATGGTCACGTGTGCTCTGCCAGAACACATGGCTGCCACGGCTTCTTAAAACAACATTAATGCTCCAGAAATATTGCCTTTGAGAACCTCAATCGACATTAATGAATCATCTAACACAAGGTAATGTGCTGCTAATGGGCTTCGATGCTTTAACTTCTCTCAATTGATTAGTATTAATGGACTCCTAAGTATGGTCTACGTTTGAGAGAGGGAAGGACCCGAACAGACCCCGGAACATTGATTCATACCTAGTCACATGACCAGAGGCTTTATGATCAGAACAGCGGGTTAGCAATCAAGCCAGGATGTCTTGATGACAGAGCTTTGTCTTCTGCATGAAAGCAAACATGGATAATCATGCCAGTGACAAACCACCAACCATATGGTGACGTTTATGATATATATAATCTGTGGTTATGTGCTTATTTTTAGATCACAGCACTTTCTGAAAGAACTTCTTGAGGGTGCATTTGATTCGTCTCTGAGTTGCCGTTTTCACAGGTGTGTTACATACACCAAGGTGTCTCAAGGTTCATCTTGAGACACAAATCAAGCACGCCTCGGGTGTCTGACAGAGCGTGCAGGGTGTGTGCTGGCGGGGGGAGCACTCTTACCTGACACAGGTGCCTCCGTTGCGGCAGGGCAGATGCTGGCAGACTGGAGGGTCGCAGTTCTGGATGTTCCTCCCGCCCAAGGCCTCCCCCACCAGGTCCACCTCCCGGGAGTTCACCCGGAGGTCGCGCAGGCACCCCACCAGGCCCCTCACCTCCTGGGTGTGGTCACGAAGCTCCCAGCGAGAAGGGACACCGCCCAGGAACATGGGTCCAAATGAGGCCTGGGGGATTTGGTGCAAGAGCAGGTTTCAGATCTCTACTTTTTTTTTACCGTTGGTGGTTACTCAACACTCACTGAAATTTGTAGTTAACTATCCATATAAATAAACCGAGAACCTTTTGGTTGGCGACGATTTAATTGGTTTAAATTAAACGTGATGTACTTAATATTGACATAAGGCGTTGTTTACCTCTGAAATCCAGTCACACTCATTTGAGATGATCAGACACTTGGTCCCGCTTGATCTACAGTATGATAAGGGCTTGTATGGAGGTGAACATCTCCCTATCCTACGCGGGAAGTGTTTTTAAGAGACGAAAACCTTTCTTGCGAGCTTGCTTCGATGTCGAAGGCAATTAGCTTCCGACAGTTGTCATATTAGCGCGACCCACTCTTGTGAACCGACAGCTAATTCTACCTTAACAGTCAATTTAACAAGCCAGGTAAAATTGTGCATGTGCCAAGAAAACGTCTCACTTCCAAGTTTGTTTCCTGTAAACTCAGAAGCACCTCGTCACGCGTGTTTATGAACACGTAACGAGCAGGAACTCTGCCCGAGCAAGCATGAACTGCCTCTCTGGTGTTTAGAGCCCGCACTAACACGCTGAATATCATGCAGTATGCGTGGCGTAGTAAACAGCCATCAGATGCAGTATGCATGTTCTGCACAGCGGGAAGCTGGAGACCCCCCCCACGGCTCAGCCGGGGGGCTCGTCTCCAGACAGGAAGTGTTACCTCTGACCCAGGAAGGGACAGGAGGTCCTCCTGACGCCCCACTGTCCTGTTCTCCACGGCTATCTCAAGCACACACGAACCTCCATCCCTACCCACTGGTAGTCCATATCTGTGGAGAGAGAGAGAGAGAGAGAGAGAGAGAGGGGAAAGAAAGATGAGGGAGTGAGAGAAACTTAACTCATAAGAACATGGTCTTCATATTACTATCCATGCAGGCTTGAAGATAGATAGAGAGAGAGAGAGAGACAGGAGAGGGGAGAAAGAGAGAGAGAGAGAGGTAGAGAGAGAGAGGAGAGGGGAGAAAGAGAGGTGACGGTAATGGAGAAAGTGTGACGGCTCACACTGCATTTCATATTTCCAGTAATCTGTCGTTTCATGATCCTGGAAGGACGGACTCTCACCACTGCATGACAGATCAAGACACAGTACGTCAACCATTAACACGCCACACACGCACAAAACACTGAATTAAAACCATCGCGGAAAAAGGGTTGTGTTGCCGAGGTAACAAGAAAGAGAGATGTTTGGATGGGTGTTGGCACATCCTCCACCGTGCAGAAACCACCGTGGTTTCTTGTTGCATAAGGATGATTCTGCATCCCTCAGCGGTGAGAGAAAAACCATATCCCACGTCGTTACATAAAGGGTCATGAAGAGAGGCACAATTGCGGTAGCTTTGTCCTGGCTGGTGACTAAATCCACTGACAAACACAATCCTGGACTTGAGGAAAGAGCTGGTGGCATCACTTGGGATTCATTAATGAATAGTGAAATGAGGCCAGCTGGGTGGAGATGTATGGTGAGCAGAAGGAGTGGAGGAGGAGGAAGAGAACTTCATCATTTGACCTTCTCCCCCTCTCTAGAGACACACACAACACACTGGCATTAGTCACTAATGTTTCCTCCTTAATGGATGTTCCACAGTGTTAAGTAGCTGGTCTACTTGTGTCGTATTCAAGCCTTGGCAAAGTCAAGTGGTTCCTTTCTCCTATTTATCACTGGTACGTTCGAGTGCGGAGAACATACCAGGGTCCATGGAGAGTTCTGGGGGAGGCATCCATTATGTGCGAAGATCCGGCCTGCATGCAAGGAGAACTAGACCACACGTCTCAATTTTCACATCCTTCACCTCAATATTGAAATATATATATATTTTTAAATTCCACAGATTTCTGGGCTATATTTCTAACCTGACTCGCCAGATGGTTAGTTACACATATCCACCCGGGAAGTCTTATTTTGAGAAAAGGGAAAGGCAGTAAAAAAAATACTTGGCAGGTGATTGGATGAACCATCTGTCTATCATCTTGTATCACGGGGCGAACCACGCCCATAGCTGCCAGTCGTTCCTCAGACAATGCTGATTGGTCCAAACCACTGTGGTTCGGGCAAAGATTTTTTTTTAATTGCAAGGTTAGTAAGCCTCAGCTTGTTGAAGAACGGCATGTTATGAATGTACATGAAATATGCTGATTCTGCAGCAGATGTACTAGGCCAGATTTTGGGACACAAGGTCACAAGGTCTGCGACGCACTGCTTTACCCAGGCTGAGTCACACGTCTCCTTGCTGTAAGCCTGGGTAACTGGAGGACACCTGAGAGATAGGAAGTCCGTAACATCCACCAAGTCATCTCTACACACAACATCGTTCTCAAATCTTTATTCAGGAAACCTCGCAGGATCCACACGTCACTATAGATCACGTCCCGATCCAACAAGGCAGGTGCCAAGACGTCACAAACACTCATCGGTGTCGTCAACAGAGGAACAAAACATCCCAGGGTTGTGTTGTGTTGCACTGTAGTTGTGTTGTGTTTGTACTGTATTGTACTGTAGTTGTGTTTGTGTTGTACTGTAGTTGTGTCGTGTTTGTGTTGTACTGTAGTTGTGTTGTGTTGTACTGTAGTTGTGTTGTGTTGTGTTGGTACTGTAGTTGTGTTGTGTTGTGTTGGTACTGTAGTTGTGTCGTGTTTGTGTTGTACTGTAGTTGTGTTCGTGTTGTACTGTAATTGTGTTCGTGTTGTACTGTAATTGTGTTTGTGTTGTACTGCAGTTGTGTTGTGTTGTACTGCAGTTGTGTCGTGTTTGTGTTGTACTGTAGTTGTGTTGTATTTGATTAGGACAACACAGGAGCCAGCTCTGACCTGGCCTGGCCCAGGCCCAGGTCTAGAGTACAGAACAACCTACTCGTAATTAGCCCACATCTAATCATCCTGGGCCCAGCTTGAGCTTCTCTGGTACGACTGTCCGCTTGTGATTGCAACACTTCTCGTGAGCAAGGAAGAAAAGCCCCCAAACCTCTCCTCTAATGACCAGATGCGAGCAATCAGGGAGATCGCCCTTATGCTAATTTGAAACAGCCTTCCAGGACACCTCCCGGAAGGCAATCACAGCCACACAACTCCAGGTAGGACTAATTACAGGTTGGGGAAGTTATGAGGGCCATTCTGCATACAGATTGATGAATTAATGCCCCTGGAAGACGACAAACGTGAAATGCAACCTGACGTTCAGACAGCATCCAGGCTCGTTGGGTGTAATGAGCTGTGCTGCATGAGGGCTCACACTGCCGGGCTTGTTTTGTGTCACATATTTAAAACCAAATTCCATGTCTGTGTTCTAATATTAGCTCAGCACAGTGTGGCCATGAAACAATAATTGCTTCTGAATATTACACGGCTGTTTGTTCCGAAAAGAAAAGATAAACACAACATCCCCTAATGTCCAGGACCATCCACAGCCTCTAGGCACAACACAACATCTTATGCAAGCAAGATTTGTGCAAAGTACCCCCCCCCCAAAAAAAAAGAAAAAAAAGGACAAGTAGAAAATCGTTCTCATATGGTTACAAAATGCTTTCGCCTCCGGGTGCTTCCTAGGCTTTTATCAGAGTTGATAATCGAGCAATGTGTAACCCGGGAGACATAGGGAGCATGATGCTGGTGTGTAACCCGGGAAACCCAGGCAGCATGATGCTGGTGTGTAACCCGGGAGACCCAGGCAGCATGATGCTGGTGTGTAACCCGGGAGACATAGGGAGCATGATGCTGGTGTGTAACCCGGGAGACGCAGGGAGCATGATGCTGGTGTGTAACCCGGGAGACGCAGGGAGCATGATGCTGGTGTGTAACCCGGGAGACGCAGGGAGCATGATGCTGGTGTGTAACCCGGGAGACGCAGGGAGCATGATGCTGGTGTGTAACCCGGGAGACGCAGGGAGCATGATGCTGGTGTGTAACCCGGGAGACGCAGGGAGCATGATGCTGGTGTGTAACCCGGGAGACGCAGGGAGCATGATGCTGGTCTGAGGGCTCATGAGTACTGGCCTATGAACACCCTGCCAGGCTCATTTACATGGGGCCCAGCCTCAGGCAGGGAGAACTACCATGCACCAGCACACGGAACACCGTCAAGCTGTGTGAGAGAGTGTGTGTGTGTGTGTGTGTGTGTGGTAGAGGGAAGCTACTGTAGCTTGAACAGCGACCAAACCAAACACAGACAGCACTCACAGACATACAGGACATGGCATTGCTTCTCAAACAGTACATCACACATACATGTACACGCACACAAACACACACAAGTGCATACACACCTACACATGCATACACACAGCCACAAATGTATACACACACACACATACACACAACCACACACAAGTGCGTATGCATACACACACACACTTCTGAAATGTAAATCAACTGAACCGTGCATGACAGAAATACAAATGTGGGCCACTGGGCAGGTTTGTCAACTACAATAACGTAACGACTGCTGTGTGTGAGTGTGTGTGTGTGTGTTTCCTTGTCCGTGTCTCATCGCCATGTTGCTGCACCTCTGATCTCTGATGGTAAGTGACTCCTCATCCCTAACGCTCTCTTCAAATGGAGCCAGCTTTGAATTATTCACATGGACGCCGCCCGCTCCCCTGCCCTCGTCAGTGTTTTTACCCTTCCAGCGTGTCGGAACATAGAAACATGTATCGATCCGTCAGCTCCTAGGCCCAGAGCATCCTCTCCAGATTACCAACCCCTTTAGCAGAGCGTATCTGAAACCAACGCACACATGCGCAGGCTTCTTTACGTAGTAATGCCACGTTACTATCACCTTAAAGAAAAATAAAAGAGGAAAACAAAAAACACCGCTGGAGAACATGGCAAAACACCGCTGGAGAACACGGCGAAACACCACTGGAGAACATGGCGAAACACCACTGGAGAACATGGCGAAACACAGCTGGAGAACATGGCAAAACACAGCTGGAGAACATGGCAAAACACCACTGGAGAACAAGGCAAAACACCACTGGAGAACACGGCGAAACACCACTGGAGAACACAGCGAAACACCACTGGTGAACACAGCGAAACCCCGCTGGAGAACATGGCGAAACACCGCTGGAGAACACGGCGAAACACCGCTGGAGAACACGGCAAAACACCACTGGAGAACACAGCAAAACACCGCTGGAGAACACGGCGAAACACCGCTGGAGAACACGGGGACACACCGGCAACAGATGGCAGTAAAACATCACACTGCTGCAGTCTTGACTGCTGTGGCAGCACAAGCCCTCCGAAACCAGCCGTTTTCCCTCCCCTGAACCCTCCCCCCATCCACTCCCTCGTCTCCCTCCTCCCCTTCACCTCCCTCCCTCCCCCCTCCCCCACCTTTCCTCCTGGCCAGAGGACATGCACCACGCACCGACCAGGGCACGTCCAGGCTGTCATGGTTTCACGGCCAGGGTCACTGCTCTGATAACATGCGTTGCATGCATTGTTTCTGCTTTTGTCAAAAATGCGGTGAGAGCAAATAAATAACATATTTTATGTTACAGTTTGGTTCTAGTATCAACAAACGGAAGGGCCATGTAAAATAAACTGGTTTTGTGTGTATTAAATGCAACCAGCTATATTTTTTACTTGTAACATTGGCATGAAGTAATTGATATTATGTGTTTTTGATTAGACCTACACGTATAAGTAACTCATTAGTTCACCACTAGACATCCCCGTTATTAGACAAAGGCCTTGATTCTTTCTCCTCCCCCTTCCCGCTCTTTCCCTCTGACCCATTGTATGTTTTGTTTAATTTGTTAGCCCATAAAACTCTCACTAAAGCCAATAACATATTTCCATTTATTCCAATAAATTATTGTGTTTAATTTTAACAAATGAATTCCTTAAGATTAGACTGATTATTACATATTAAAAATAGGATTCCTTAATGTCCTAAACCCAATATTAAGGTAGTGCCCCATTAGAACAGGATACTTTATTATAAGTATTTCTCTCTATCTTAAGCAAGCAAGCCCCGCTACAATAGTTTGTACTTATTGGCCGATTATGGAATGCCTGTTACAACCTGGTCATTAGATTGATTTTGTAAAGAAAGAGAGAAAGAGAGAGGTGTTGTGTGCATGGATGGCAAAGAGAGAGAAAGAGAGAGACAGAGAGAGAAAGAAAGAGAGAAAGAGAGAAAGAGAGAAAGAAAGAGAAAAAAAGAAAGAAAGAAACATTGGGAGGTGTAGTATATTTGCCCCCTCATTATCTGACTTGCCAATTCTGAATCAGGGTAAGCTTTTAAAAGAGAAAGGTTAGCGTTAATTATCATGTAATTTTAATTAGGACAATTACTGGCACTGCATTAGTCATTTCCTTAATGCAGTGTAAGGGTATCTGTCCAACGTCACAGCACAATCTGCAGAGTCGTCGGCTCGTTTGCCTTTGCAGGTTTTAGGTACTCTCAACATACAACAGGAAAGAATTGTTAGTTTTTCAGGAAACGTCTGGCATATGTTCCCGTGTCAATCCCGTTCCAGTTTTTAGCCATTATTTGAAGCTGCATATTAAATGCACTTAAAAAACTGTGATAAGCTGCCAAGCTACAACAACAACATTAACATGAACATTATCATTGCTGAGAGGCTGCCAGAAAAAACAAATGATCCATCTGCCATAACAATCAACATTTCATAACTAAACAAAATAAAACAAACCACCCAAAACACATTCAACTTTCTTCATGTGACTGTGTTTCTCTCACAGTAGTCCTTTGAATGAAAACCTATTAAAAAAAAGCAGCAGAAAAGTTGTTGAAAAATGCTGAATACATTAGTATAATCCTATCAGCCAGGGACACGAGAGTTCATCTGCAATAAAGGAGGAAAAGTGATGCTTCGAAACGAGCCGTCCCACGCCTGTTGAACTTTGACCCCAGTGTGGAGCGAGGCTGCTCTGGGAGGCTGAGCAGGTTCACCTAGGGATCCTTCTGACAGGACCCTCTCCTCCCCCCTCTCCTTCCCTCTTCCCCCCTCTCTTTCCCCCCTTTCCTTCTCTCCTCTCCTTCCCTCTTCCCCCCTCTCTTTCCCCCCCCTTTCCTTCTCTCCTCTCCTTCCCTCTTCCCCCCTCTCTTTCCCCCCTTTCCTTCTCTCCTCTCCTTCCCTCTTCCCCCCTCTCTTTCCCCCCTTTCCTTCTCTCCTCTCCTTCCCTCTTCCCCCCTCTCTTCCCCCCTTTCCTTCTCTCCTCTCCTTCCCTCTTCCCCCCCCTCCTTCTCTCCCCCCCCTTATCCTTCCCTCTTCCCCCCTCTCCTCCCCCCTCCCCTTTCGTCTCCTTCCCTCTTCCCCCCCTCTCCTCCCCCCTCCCCTTTTGTCTCCTTCCCTCTTCCCCCCCTCCTCCTCTCCTTCCGCCCTTTCCTTCCCTCTTCCCCCCCTCTCCTTGTCTCCTCTCCCCTCCCCTTTCCCCTCTTCCCCCTTCTCGCTCCATCCCCCCAATCTCCCCTCCCGCCTCCTCCTACCCCTCTTCCCCCTCTCCTCTCCTCTCCCTCCCCCCTTCTCCCCTGGCCTCCCCTCTCATAGCTACCCTGTCCTCCCTCCCCAGGTCTCCAGCTCTCAGCTACTGTGTGGACCTACACAGTGTGTGTGTGTGTGTGTAGTACATCCGACTAATAACCTCGGTGCAGGGAGGCTATTAGAACAACAACATACCCAACCCCAACAGTAACAAAGCACTACTAAAGGCTGCCGGCCATCATCCTTCACAACCCTTTCAGGAGCAAAACAATCTACTACAACCAACTATAACAGGATCGACCACCGAAACCATAGCAGGCAGATGAGGGTCAAGCTGCACAGTATTACGGCTACCTCATAGAAGCAGACGACATATTAGCCGTTTTTGGTTTGTGCGTCAACGGGCTATTAGTCTGGCTGTGATCGTCTGGCTTGTGCGTCCAGCCCTCTAAATAGACAGTGAGTTGAATTATATGAGTGTCTTGCAAGTTGCAACACTTAAGATTAAGGTTACATTAATTACCACGTAACTGCATAGCAACACTTTAAGGTTACACTACCCACCAATGGACAAAGTGAATGAATGTAAAGTGGTGCTGTAGTTAATGCAACCATAGCGTAAGGTGTTGCTAAGTAACTATTGTGTGAAGTGTTGCTACATAACTACATGGTAATGCACATAGATATATATAAACACTAGATGTCTCGTCCGCGTTGCCGGCCAACGGAGTCGAACGTCCGCACATGGAGCTGTCATCTTACTACAGGCAAGTTTTAACAGGCTACTTTTTAAATAACCATAACTTGCTCCATTTTCAACCGATTTTTAAACGGTTTGGTTTGTTATAAACGTCAGAGATGTAGTTATGCCACTGCGTACTTATATTATATTTGTAAAAAAATAATAATCATTAACATAAACATAATATAAGTGCGCAGTGGCATAACTACATCTCTGACGTTTATAACAAACCAAACCGTTTAAAAATCGGTTGAAAATGGAGCAAGGTATGGTTATTTATAAGTACATAAGCACCAACACAATGTTATAGGTGAGCGATTCGCCTGTAGCAAGATGGCCGCCATGTGCGGACGTTCTAGACTCCGCCGTAAGACATCTAGGGCCCTATTTTGACGATCTGAAACGCAAGTAACTTTGTGGGCTGGACTCCGGAGCGGTTGCTATTTTGCCGGCGGGATAAATGACTTTGCGCCTGACGGAAGGCAGAGCAGTTTCATTGCAGAAGTTGCCCACTCATGCTGCTCATTCAAATGTATCCTATTTTGACATATATATATATTTTTTAAATGGCTTCTTAGAATTAGTTTAACTGTTGTACTTTTGTTTACTTAATTTAAGACCCGTAGGGCCTATATGTTTATTGTTTGCACCTTCCTGCCACACTAAATTGAAAACCGAATTCTGATTCTGATGTGCATGGGAGAAGAAACCTACCCAAATTAGCTTCCGTTAAACAGGCTTAGGAGTAAATTGCCACAGTTGTTACAATTCAAGTTCACATACATAGAGATTTCTCATGAACATCTTATTAATCATTGACATGAACGAAATGTAACACAGCTAGCCATACAATAAATCAAAACAATACGTAGTTTCGCAGGAAGAATACCCTGGCTTCGCCAGCAGTACGCACGGACCAAGCTTACGCCCTTAAAATAGCATCTGAATAATGCGCAATTGACTTTGAGGGCCCTATCTTGCACCCAGCGCAATTGACTTTGTCAGTGACGCAAGTATCATTCCTAGCTTGCACTCGGCGCAAAGCGGATTTTTCCCTCCACGGGCGCACGTCGAAATGACCTTGCGCTCCGGGGGGGCGGTTCAGCGAAAAAGGAGGCGTGTTCCGGCGCAAACGTTCTTGGTGCTATCTTGCGGTTTCCGAAAAACCATTCCGCCACTGACCAGGAAAAAGGTGGTTTAAAGACAATGGCGCATTATTCAGATGCTATTTTAACGGCGCAAGCTTGGTCCGTGCGCACTGCTGGCGAAGCCAGGGTATTCTTCCTGCGAAACTACGTATTGTTTTGATTTATTGTATGGCTAGCTGTGTTACATTTCGTTCATATCAATAATTAATAAGATGTTATTGTATGTGAACTTGAATTGTAACAACTGTGGCAATTTACTCCTACGCCTGTTTAACCGAAGCTAATTTGGGTAGGTTTCTTCTCCCATGCACATCAGAATCAGAATTCAGTTTTCAATTTACTGTGGCAGGAACGAAGGTGCAAAAAATAAACATACCCTATGGGTCTCACATTAAGTAAACAAAAGTACAACAGTTAAACTAATTCTAAGAACTAAGCAATTAAATGTTTTAAAATATATGTCAAAATAGGCTACATTTGAATGAGCAGCATGAGTGGGCAACTTAGTGCAATGAAACTGCTCTGCCTTTCCCATACAATCACTTCTCTATCGTTTACGGTCCTGACGAGAACGTCGGTCTCCTGTGAACCGCTGGCGTGCGCCTGGCAAATCCGCCGTTATAATAGCAATCCGCCATGGAACAAGCGCTGCTCTTAAAGGGAATGTGAGATGACGCTCTGATTGTCTTATTGCACGTTACGCCCAAACCACACCCATTAGTAATGTAGCTACCTCTTTTACATTTGCGTCAGGCGCAAAGTCATTTATCCCGCTGCTAAAATAGCAACCGCACCGGAGTCCGCCCACTTGCGCTTTGCGCTTTGCTACTTGCGTTTCAGATCGTCAAAATAGGGCCCTAAACCATGTTTTTCCTGGTCAGTGGCGGAATTGTTTTTCGGAAACTGCAAGATAGCACCAGGGAACGTTTGCGCCGGAACACGCCTCCTTTTTAGCTGAACCGCCCCCGGGAGCGCAAGGTCATTCCGACATGCTTCCGTGGAAGGAAAAGTCTGCTTTGCGTCGAGTGCAAACCATAATGATACTTGCGTCACTGACAAAGTCAATGGTGCTGGGTGCAACATAGGGCCCCTAGTGTTTATATATATCTATGGTAATGCAGCCCTATTGTAAGGTGTTGCTACACAGATAGAAGGTAATGTTGCTCCAGCTACAAGGTAATGTAGCCCTAGTGTAAGCCAGGAGACTGTACCTCTCTCTGTCTCTCTTTGTCTCTAACCACACCCCTCTCTCTGTCTCTCTCTCTGTCTCCATCCACCCCCCTCTCTCTGTCTCTCTCTGTCTCTAACCACCCCCCTCTCTCTGTCTCTCTCTGTCTCCATCCACCCCCCTCTCTCTGTCTCTCTCTGTCTCTAACCACCCCCCCTCTCTCTGTCTCTCTCTGTCTCTAACCACCCCCCTCTCTCTGTCTCTCTCTGTCTCCATCCACCCCCCTCTCTCTGTCTCTCTCTCTCTCCATCCACCCCCCTCTCGCTGTCTCTCTCTGTCTCCATCCACCCCCCTCTCGCTGTCTCTCTCTGTCTCTAACCACCCCCCTCTCTCTGTTTCTCTCTGTCTCTAACCTCTCCATCCACCCCTCTCTCTCTGTCTCTCTCTGTCTCTCTCTCCATCCACCCCCCCTCTCTCTGTCTCTCTCTCCATCCACCCCCCCTCTCTCTGTCTCTTTCTTCTCTCCCTCACTTGACACCTAGGGAGCGCTGAGCTCACAGCTAGACTCATTCCCAGCTTCTGCTCATTTGTAGATTCAGTTTGGACGTAGTTCTTGTGTTCTGTGGCGACAAGGGGAGGCACTGCTTTGGAAGCAGCCGCCCCCTCCCCCCCCCCTCACCCCCTCCCCCCATCATGGAACAGGCCCAAGTCATGAAGCGAAGCCGCCAAAACCTTATTCCCACTCCTAATTGAGCGTGCTAGGCTGCGTGGAGGAGTGGGGTTGTGGAGGGTGTGATGCTTTATGAAACGGTAAACATGGCGGCGGGAGCGCTCGCTCTGATGTCGCTCCAGGAGCTCGTTCCTGGAAGCGCCATGACTCAGGGCCCCTGTGGATGCTCGTGTTTTTCACCGGGTTCAACAAAGGTCTTCGTTGTGAAATGTGGGTTGTTGTTGGTGTCTGGAACAGCGTTGGCTACGCGTGACCAGGACAGACTTAGTGACCTCCGGGTTCATGTCGGTGCGGAGAGCTGAGATGCTGATAAACAGCGTCCCTGGAGTCGTGCAGTGTGTGGGACCCAGTTACATGCATTAGAGACTCATCTCTGAACCATGACTTCCAGGCTGGCTCTCCACAGGCATCGCTTTGCTTTGAGAAGGCTGCTCTTCCATTGAAGATATCTAGCCATGTAGAACAACACTTGTGGACTGAGATTTATAACAAAAGATTAAAAAATAAATAAACTCACACAGACACTCACAAAAAAGAGCAGCGAACATTAAAGGGAGTTGGGAGTCTTGTCAGAAGTCTTCAAACCCCTCTTTCAGTTCAAATAGTGTAGCTCAGTCCCTGTTGCTTGCGCCTGTTCTGCAGAGGTATCTGCTCGGTGACCTTGGCGCCACCAACCTCGCTGTCACGCCCAATCAAATCCCCTCCGATCTGACTGGCGGATCGACACGTACCAAGATGACCTCGCTCGGACCCAAATCTACTGCCAGAGTTATTGATATTTGCCCAACAATGAGTTGATTTCCTGCAGCAGACAGGAGGCAGAGATTAGAGAGGCAGAGAGACGCGTCTCTGCTCCGAGGGCTTGGAAGGACAGTATCTCCCGGGCCCAGTGGACGTGCTTCTTCATTATCCTCCCAAAGATCTCTCAGAAGGGATCAACATGGTAAACTCCTGACGGTGGCGTAGCCCTGGCTCAGACACAACGAGAAAACGAAACGCCACCGGAAGCCAAGTGTCGAGGTTTCACCTGGAAAACTCCAGTCCCAGAGGAGGTAGTGCGCTTGGCCACACAGCTCCGCGGACAGGGAGCGAGTCTGCTGGATGCACAGCGGAACGTCGGCGCCTGGCAATGGATCTTGATTAAAATATTCACAGTGGCTGCTGTTCCCCAGGCGTGGGTGATTAGCAGGGTCAAGGAGGATACAGATGAGACAGAAGTGTTGTCACGCTGCTCCCACGCCGCTGCTTTCTCCCGATTGGTCAGCGGCTGTTGATACAGAGCTCTGATTGGCTTAGCCCGGTAATGCATCCTGTTGAAAGGAAGTCCATGGTAAATGTGATGTCGCCCTCGATATAGAGTGCGGTTGTACACTTAGAGTTTTGGCCACATGGACAATGACTTGCAGGCTTGCATCTCTCCTGTGTTTTACTTTTGGAAAGGTCAGGAATGTGATTCTACAACCCAGGGGATTGGATGT
Organism: Mallotus villosus; assembly: GCA_903064625.1. Classification (NCBI taxonomy): domain Eukaryota; kingdom Metazoa; phylum Chordata; class Actinopteri; order Osmeriformes; family Salangidae; genus Mallotus; species Mallotus villosus. Next base: position 480,205 of record CAEFZP010004592.1, on the reverse strand, counting down.
TGCCACCAAGTCCATAACTTTGGTACTGGGTGCTGACGATTCAGGTTCTAAACACCTGAGAGGCTGTGGGTCATTAGCTCAGCCTGGGACCACACCCCCTCAACGGAGAACGATTAGCCTATGGTAGCATCACATGCCTCACCTGTGTTCTGTCTCATTTACGCAGAGTTCTCTGTCTGGTCATTTTGTTCCCTGCCAGATTGTTCCGTTAATTTCCCTCAGCCTTTCCAGCGTTTAGTGTTTGATTCCTGGTCAGACCCCAGCCTGTGCTGGAGCCTGTCGGTTTTGGATTCTGTGTTTAGTTCTGGAAACCTCTCCCTGTTTTGTGAGCCTGCCTGCTGTTTTTAAATCCGTTGTTGTGGCATGTATAAAATCCTCCCTCTTTTCATTGGGCGCTGGCGTGCAACTGGGTCCACCCTGGCGATGACAAGGAGTGGTTTGGACACATCCCTGTCCACGTCTGTCATGTGTGGAAACACGCTCTGAACCCAACCACAACCGCTGCACAACACCAGACACTGGGAAACACGCTCTGAACCCAACCACAACCGCTGCACACCACACGGGAAACACCTCGAACCCACCAAACGCTGCACACCAGACACTGGGAAACACGCTCTGAACCCAACCACAACCGCTGCACACCACCAGACACTGGGAAACACGCTCTGAACCCAACCACAACCGCTGCACACCACCAGACACTGGGAAACACGCTCTGAACCCAACCACAACCGCTGCACACCACCAGACACTGGGAAACACGCTCTGAACCCAACCACAACCGCTGCACACCACCAGACACTGGGAAACACGCTCTGAACCCAACCACAACCGCTGCACACCACCAGACACTGGGAAACACGCTCTGAACCCAACCACAACCGCTGCACACCACCAGACACTGGGAAACACGCTCTGAACCCAACCACAACCACTGCACAACACCAGACACTGGGAAACACGCTCGGAACCCAACCACAACCGCTGCACACCACCAGACACTGGGAAACACGCTCTGAACCCAACCACAACCGCTGCACACCACCAGACACTTCCAGCTCTGAACCCAACCACAACCGCTGCACACCACCAGACACTTCCAGCTCTGAACCCAACCACAACCGCTGCACACCACCAGACACGTTCCAGGCAGATTCAAGACGTCACAGTGGTGGAGGTCACAATCTCATTTCATAAATGAAAGTAATAAATCACGTAGAGGAAACAGCTCAATCTGACTCTTTTACAGTAAGAGAGAGAGAGAGAGAGAGAGAGAGAGAGAGAGGAGAGAGAGAGAGAGAGAATAAAGAGAGAGAGAGTGAGAGAGAGAGAGAGAGAGAGAGAGAGAGAGAGAGAGAGAGAGAGACCATTGAAGGAGTAGAAGTCTGAATTATTTCTGGAGCTTCTTATCACAAGTAATAACCCAGTGACAGGCAAATAGATGGGGAGCATCATGGTGTAGATGTGAGATAAAGGAGTAGTACACTGATGTGTTCTAAAGAAGCTAGAAACCCCAGGAGTAGATGGCCTCTTCTCTCCACAGAGAGAATATAATTAATCTCATTCAAGGTTATTGCATTTTAATGACATGAGACAGTTTTCCTGACCACTTGTACTTATGACCAGTTTATATTAAAGAGACAGTCAGACATTCATCTTACAGGCTGGCAAAATAGGTCATACAACTGAACAATTAAAGTGCTAATTTGCAATGCTATGCTAGCTACTTCAGCAAGTGAGTATCAATTAATTTAACTTCATCGTGAAACACGTACACTTTCATGATCATTTGTTGTAATTATTATTTGAATACTGAACACACAAGTAAACTATATTTTGAGTAAATGTGATTTTAATTATGGTGCCTCAACTTCAAAACATTATTATGTTATTCTGCTGACAGGTTACTGTGGGCCTTTCAGACGAGACGGCAGCTGTGGATGAGGTCATGAGGGGAGGGGAGCTGGGACAGGAGAGAGGAGAGGGGGGAGGGAGAGGTGAGAGAAGAGGAGAGGAATAGGGGACTGATAGGGGAGAGAGGAGGAGAGGAATGTGGAGGAGAGGAAGAGGAGGAGAGGGAGGAGAGGACTGTGGAGGAGAGGAAGAGGAGAGGGAGGAGATGGAGGCAGGGGGAGGACAGGAGAGGGAAGAAGAGAGACGAGAGGAGCGAAGGGAGGAAATAGGAGGGAAAAACTGAAAAGAAGAAATGATGAGTGACATGACAGCAACCGCTAAACAGACGAAAGAGTTTCACACAGAGACTTAAGGGTATACAGCTGTCTCTCTGATATGGACTGTTCTTTTATTGCTTTCTTTCTCTCCACCTGCACCTCCTACTGCCAGTGAGGATCTGCTATCCCCCCCCCCTCCGCTCCCCTGTGCTCACCGTCTAATTGTGCTGTTCTTCCCGCGCAACACAAAGAACAATAAACAAAACAAACAAATGTGGTCACGAGTAGAGAAACGACGAGACCATCAAGCAGCAAATAAATAGGCAGAGCATGAGTGGGGTGAAGGACCGGTGGGTGTTTGGTGTGTTCACACGGCAGTTTGGGATGTAGGAGCAGATAAGGGCGTAATTAGCGGAGCAGAGCTGAGACTACGCGATCCTGGAAAAACAAGCTCACAACAGTGGCACGAAGCAAGTAAAACGCGTCGAATCAACACAAAAACACGACACATTTCTGGGTCTCACAGACGCAAACCATGAGACGACTTCACCGTTCAGAATGTCTATGTGCTATCTGTGACATGCTGTTGACTTGCCAATCAAATAAACTAGGCTATTAGGCTAATTGATGCTTTTGGGGCTATTAGACTACATGTCACAAACCCATCAACTTCTCTCACTCCCCGGCAGACAGGTGTGGAGCTAATGTGTTTACACAGGACACAGAGCGGGCCACACATGCTGATGTGCAGAGACACCGTTTCCCAGGAACAGCATGATGTCCTTAACCAGTAATGATGGCTTTCAGGGGAGTGAATGATGGGGGATCTCCAGTCAGAGACATGGAACATTGTCTGAGTCCATTTGAGCTGGCAGTTAGCTTGAGAAGAGAGCACGCAACTCCAAACTCTGACAGTGTGTTGCCTAGCAACGTTAGACTTCTCTGCATAAAGGTTCCTTCAATTGAATTAGGTATAACAGAGATTGAGATTGTAACAGGGGAATAGGGAGGGGAATTGTGGAGGGAACATTACTTTCCACATGGGTTTAGCGTTTCCTGTCGATGTACGTGGCTCCATGGCTTCATGCCAGACGGATGGTAATATTCAACATATCTGCTGTGGACAGGAGTGTCATTCGTACGGACGTGATTGGTAGATACAACACAGGGGCGCTCAGGACGACAGCGAGGTTCTGAAAGATGGAGGCTCACCCTGACGGCGACGTCTTTCCCTCCGCCGTCAGGGAGACCGCCTGCTACCGCCGCGTCTACAGAAACACGTCAGGAAACGGTCAGGAGCACACTGTCTCTGGCAGAACTTACGCTTCAGTCTGTCAGAGGAGGACGAGGCGATGACGCCCCTGACACAGCCCCGGACGCAGCCCCGGGACACAGCCCCTGACACAGCCCCTGACACAGCCCCGGACACAGCCCCTGACACAGCCCCGGGACACAGCCCCTGACACAGCCCCTGACACAGCCCCGGACACAGCCCCTGACACAGCCCCGGGACACAGCCCCTGACACAGCCCCGGGACACAGCCCCGGACGCAGCCCCGGGACACAGCCCCGGGACACAGCCCCTGACACAGCCCCGGGACACAGCCCCTGACACAGCCCCGGGACACAGCCCCGGACACAGCCCCGGACACAGCCCCGGGTCCCCCGGACACAGCCCCGGACACAGCCCCGGACACAGCCCGGCCGAGTCACCTTGTTGCAGAAGCATCTTTTCAGGTTCGCATTTGCATGACTGGGCCGTCTACCGCGTCAACGCCAAGACACATTCCCAATATCTAAACTCCGCTGTGGATCAATGGATGTAGCCCTGACGCACGCACGCACACACCTAATTCAAGGTCTTTATTCAATGTAAGAAACACTTAAGTATTTCCGTATGAGCACCATTCCAGAGGAACGGCAGATCGTATTTTTCTCGTTGAAGCACGCAGACTTTGGAGTCCCTGTCTAATCACAGCAGTGTGAATGATATCAGAGGACTGGGAGAGAGGGAGGCGTTGCTATTACACAGTTTGTGAGCAACATCCTCTTGAGAAACACAATTATATATGAGGCGTTGCGTATTTGGTACTCTTAGAAGAGAGAACTGAAGCTGTGGCTCATAGACAACCTTGGAATACAGGAGGAGCAAGAGAAAAAGGAAGAGGAAGTGATAGACACATGAAGAGGCATGAGACATAAAAATAAATAAAGTAAGACATGCGAGACGTAAATCATACAGGGAATATAAGACTACATAAGACTATATTATGAATAAATAAATCCTACAGGAAGAGGAAGTCAGACATACAAGAAGAGGAAGTCAGACATACAGGAGGAGGAAGTGCTGTGTTTCCTACCGTACTGTGACGGGGAGGAACCTGTTGATGTTGATGCTCTGGTCCGCGGCCACGTTAAGAACGCGAGCACCACTACATCCCAGTCTGGCCACCAGGCGGCCATCTTGTAGGAACACGTGGAGGAAGCGGTCTCCGAGGTTCTGCTCCTGGGCTGGAACACAGGAGGAGGAGGGGACCATGTGACCAGGAGGGGACCATGTGACCAGGAGGGGACCATGTGACCAGGAGGGGACCATGTGACCAGGAGGGGACCATGTTACCAGGAGGGGACCATGTTACCAGGAGGGGACCAAGTGACCAGGAGGGGACCATGTTACCAGGAGGGGACCAAGTGACCAGGAGGGGACCATGTGACCAGGTGTTGGCCAGCCAGTGTTAGATGGAATAACTGGAAGTCTACAGTCCAGGGAGCATGTTTCTAAAGTCATCCTTGAAGTATCACACCCCCAGAAATCTCTTCACACTAAGGAAAGATGATAAAAGGCTTCTTCCTCCCATTTCAAAAGGCAAAATGTGTGACATTATAGGGTCTCCATCTCAAAGTAATCGTAGCCTTTTTCACATCCAAATCTTTGAAATATAAAGCTGAGGAAAGGGAATATATTATTTTTAACTTGCGAAGGTACAACTTCATATTCTTTAATATATTCCTTATGAGGCGGAGTCCCTGATCCTTTGGCATTGCTGCTGTAATGCTGCATCATTCAGGGGACGGCTACCTTCTGTAGGAACCTCATCTTTACTGCTGTAATAAAGTGTACATAAAACGACCAAGTAGTGATGCTTCCCCTAACCCACTCCCCTGAAGGACGCTGTGTCGGTTCTGATGCCTGTGGAACTGTGGAAAGGCCAGTAGGAGCTGAGGAGGTGCATGGTTACTGCCCGTTTATGGAACACCAAACAGACGCTTAAGAAGCTCCACGGGAGAAAACATCTGGATCTATGGGTGGAGGAGGAGGAATTATTTCCGTCTTCCTAAAAAAAAACGAAACAAAGAAAGTCTTGCCACGTGCAAAACTGTTGAACTAGCTTTCCGAGCATTGTCGCAGCGCCATCGCCGCGCTACGATGCGTTCACCTCGCCAGAGAAGCGCAGTGACAAACCCGGCCATTACCCTCCCCCTGGCTGCAACCTAACCTCATTAAACACACTGTGTGGCTCGTTGTGCGGCCAAACGGCCGTGTCCGGCAACATGTTACTGTCGTGTCAGAGCTTGTGCCCTGCTCGTTGTGACAGAAGACTTCCCCTTCCGTATCGCTCAGAGATCTGCCTGTGTTCATTCAGCCTAATGACGTAAGGAACGCAGGCTACTCGCGATGCCTCTTCACAGCCCACGCAGACGCGCCGCTGAGCGATGACAGGCTGCTCGGCTTTCAACTCCCGACTCTCATCAGACGCGTCCCCGCTTCATCCACGAAGACGAGGGTCTCTCATCTCACCTCCGCCCGCTGACGAGGGATAACGTATCTGTGGTACGAGCCCACCGGATCACATGGTTTCAGTAAGGTCATGAAAAATAATGGCGTATTACTGGCCGATTGTTTTCGCTGCGAGGACCTTCCATGTTCTTTGTGATTCACTGTGATATATTCACAGGGCTCTGGAGTAGCGAATGAACGATGTGACCATTAGAACTAATGCGGTGTCACATGCTTTCACAAGTGCTCGCTCGTTAGCGAGCATGTTTGCAGACGGACATGACACACAACACGAACCATGACAAGAGGGAGAGAGGAGCCTCTCTTGTGCCATGCGAGGCCTGTGTGCGCTTCCCATGCTTCTCATTAAAATACTGCACAGAACAGCATCCAGTACTAACCTACAGTACAGAAAACACTTGACAGCACCAGAGGGCTGTTTTACATCGCTTGGAGTGCAGCAAACGAGTGTGTGCTCTAGTCTAATCATATGCTACCTACCGTTCCACCTGGGAAAAGGATAACAACGCAAGAACAAACAGCGACTTTGCGTGTCGTACCAACCACCCCCCACCCCCACCCCCCCTTCCCCACCACCCCACCCAGAAGTGTCCCCTAAGTTCCCCCTGCACCAGCGTCATGGCTGCCGGTCTGCCACGGAGCATCCATCCCAGCGGTGGATGCATTTGTTCCTTGGCTTCCAGCTCTAGCAGCAACAACGTAAGGGAGGGAAAGCCATCACACACGCTAAACTGGCTTAGCTATTTAAAGCCCCTTTTGTTTTATTCCAGGGCCATTGTTTCCTAGTGTGCCGTGACATATTTGGGGAGTGATTATGCAACTCTTAGGATCGACGCACCTCTCCATTCCTTCTTTCTCGTTTTCTTTCTCTGAGAGGAAATGACGAATTACTCCTGGCTTTCCCCATGGCCCTGTTAGCCTGCGCCGAGACTAACAGGGCCTTCCCGCTTTTGTCAGTGCCTGTCACCTGTTCTCCCCCCCTTTCCTCCATTTCTCCCTCCCTCACTCTCTGTCGCCTTTCTCTTTATCTTGTTTTCACTTGCTTTTCACCTCTCCCTCTCTCTCTCTCTCTCTCCCTCTCTCCTTCAGTTTCGCTATCTCCATCCCCCTTTCCCTCCCCCCTCTCCCAGGCTGACAGCGGAGGCCCAGAGGGAGTGTCATGGTGGGCTCTGGGAGGCGGGGAGTGTGCGGGGGGGCTGGTGGGTGAGGGCTGGGTCAACCCAGGAGACTCTATGCATCTTGATGCACGTCTCTGGTTCTCTTCTGATTAACTTTGTCTGTTTGATCTCTGGAGTTTTCTTTCCCAGTTCCTACCCTCTGAAGTGAGAACACTGCCTCTCTTCATGCCAGGGAAACAGAGGCAGATAAAAGACTCCGTAGGCCCTTCTCAATAGAAGCTCTGTTTGTCTGAAGCTCAATAGCAGACGAGACTCTCTCTCTCTGTCTCTCTATCTATGTCTCTCTCTCCCCTTACCCCTCTCTCTCTCTCTCTCTCCTCTCTCTCTCTCTCTCCCCTTTCCCCTCTCTCTCTCTATGCGTTCGGGGCTTGGTGGAGCTGCAGGAGAGATGCATCTGAGGTAGGATTAGGTAGGTCAGAATGCACTGGCATGCTTACCATACATATCTAGGGTTAGGTAAACAGCAGGTCCTCTGAATGACTTTATCTGACATGGTTGACTGTGGCTGGAAGAGCATCAAATATGAATTAACATGTAAATTCACCTTCATCTGCACAAGCTGATGAAGAGGTATGGAGGGAGGGGAGGAGAGGTGACGGGAGGGAAGATGACAGGCTAGTATGTTGTCAGAGCAAGCTTGTTGTCATTCATTTTTCCCCCCTTTCCTGCTAATCTCTAAAGGGAATTCATGAGGGCTCTGACAGGCCGCAGCATGAGATAAACACCGTCAGATGACTTGTGGCAGGTGAGACATGCAGGTAGCTCATTTGACAGCCTGGAGGTCGGCCATTTAGCTAGCTTCAGATCAACAGCAATCCCAGTCACTTTTAAACCATCACAACTCTCTTTCCAGCACCACCCGCTGCTCCCAGCCACCATCCCTCGATTTCCACACCCACCATCCCTCCATCTCCACACCCACCATCCCTCCATTTCCACACCCACCATACCTCCATCTCCACACCCACCATCCCTCCATCTCCACACCCTCATCCCCCTATTCAATCACCACCCCACAGCCCCCACCCAACCCATTAACAATTTAAACACTTCTAGTTTGTCCCTGGAGGGTTTACACATTTGAATCCTGAAACCTTGTTCATGGGGGTTGCACAGGCATGATGGAGCTTCCCTGATCTCAGTCAAGTGGGGACCCAGAAATACGCCTGCATTTCATCACTGCAGTGGAAGTACACCTGCTGAACCGAGACTGGGGCACTGTCTACCGGGAACACAAACTCCCAACTTTCAAATCTGCCCGTGTGCACGACTGGAAAACAAAGCCTCCATTTAAACGATGAATGAGAAGACTGATGAAAAAAGCACTCAGTTTCTCTGGTAGTTTGTTGTGTGGGCGGATTGGGCCGACCGTGGGGTGGACGTCTGTAGACATGCAGCTAGGCTCCAGCCCCCCCTCCACTACAGGGCCTGGGTGCCCCCCGGCCCCCTCTCCACTACAGGGCCTGGGTGCCCCCCGGCCCCCTCTCACTACAGGGCCTGGGTGCCCCCCGGCCCCCTCTCCACTACAGGGCCTGGGTGCCCCCGGCCCCCTCTCCACAGGGCCTGGGTGCCCCCCGGCCCCCTCTCCACTACAGGGCCTGGGTGCCCCCCGGCCCCCTCTCCACTACAGGGCCTGGGTGCCCCCCGGCCCCCCTCTCCACTACAGGGCCTGGGTGCCCCCCGGCCCCCTCTCCACTACAGGGCCTGGGTGCCCCCCAGCCCCCCGGCCCCCTCTCCACTACAGGGCCTGGGTGGCCCCCGGCCCCCTCTCCACTACAAGGGCCTGGGTGCCCCCCAGCCCCCCGGCCCCCTCTCCACTACAGGGCCTGGGTGCCCCCCGGCCCCCCTCTCCACTACAGGGCCTGGGTGGCCCCCGGCCCCCTCTCCACTACAGGGCCTGGGTGCCCCCGGCCCCCCTCCCACAGGGCCTGGGTGCCCCCCAGCCCCCTCTCCACAGGGCCTGGGTGCCCCCCAGCCCCCCGACCCCCCTCTCCACAGGGCCTGGGTGCCCCCCAGCCCCCCGACCCCCCTCTCCACAGGGCCTGGGTGCCCCCCAGCCCCCCGACCCCCCTCTCCACAGGGCCTGGGTGCAGCCCTGCCAGCCTCTCCTCAGAGAGCAGGCTGGATGGTAACGCTGTTCAGGCTCATAGATTTCCAGACAATAATGACAACACAAATTAGAATGCCCTCCTAACACCACACCCTCGGCATCAAAACCCAGCTATCAAATCATCCAAACACTATAGACCAAACTCATTTGTGCTTGCACCAAAAACAAGTAGGCGTAGAAATAGGTGGCTGAAAGTGGTAATGAAAAGTTGAAGATGATTTCCTGAAGACCGTTATGCAGCCGGTTGAGTGACCATGGGAGAGGCACGGGGAAAAATGACAGCAAATGAAACCGCGGGTCGTCTGATTGCATTAGAATTGAAAATCCTGCCGCTTTCATGCTGCCTGCTCTCTCCAGCTAATGGAACACATCTAATCCAGCGGCTCAAACACGTCAGACACGGTGAACGGAGGCGGCAACAAACAACGTTCACTTACGCAGGACACATCAACGACACATCTGCAAATCACACAAATCTAGCCCAGCAAACACATCCTGTTATGAAACTGCCCTGCGACGATGTATAACACTCTGAAGTCGTGTAAGGTCAGACATGGTGGAGCTGACCACCATCCAGAGTGGACCATCATGGTGGCCATGCATGTTTTAGGTTCAGGTAGGGGTGCTGGCTGTCTTTATGCTTGCATGGCGCTGCTCCCTGTCACTGCAGGGGACTGCAGTGTCACTGCACACGGGCGCTGTGCAGAGCGTAGCACCTCGCTGACACGCTCTGGCCTGCTCCCTCTATACACGGTGGTTTGCAGACGTAGCCGTAGGTACAACAGGCCTTCAGAAGCCGTGCTCATTTCGAATGATACAGTCACATCAGACATGTTAGTCGGAGACAAACGCGTGCCATCTGGCCCCGGAGTCAGAAGCTGTTTACAGGATCAACCGGAACAGCTCGACAAATACACCTGGACCATCTCGGGGTCAAAAAACAACAACCTGTAAACCTTCTGTAAAAAAACAAATGTGTTCCGTTACATTTTCACTCAGTTCAGCTTTGTTAAACACTTTCTTAACGCCGTTCCTCATATTAAACACCAGCGCTCCCTCACTGAAAACGAACAAGCAGCGCAGGCTGGTTTCAGACTCTTCTGATAAACTGCCGAAACCATGGTCACTCACAGCCAGCAGAGAGTATGGCACATTCGGTCTAGTGTGCCAGAAAACACCTTGTTTAAGGATCATGACCCCATCAGCCCGGCATTCAGAGTCTCCTATGTAGGTTTCCATGGTGAGGATTAGGATTCATGTCTAAACAAAAGAAGCATCTGACTCTGAGGTGGTTTGCAGTGCCAGTTCTGGAGCCAGCTCTGTAAATCCCTGAAGCCAACTGCAGATAACTAAATGTAAATGTACCCTGCTAACTGGAGCTCCTTAATGTACCCTGCTTACTGGGGCTCCTTAATGTACCCTGCTAACTGGAGCTCCTTAATGTACCCTGCTAACTGGAGCTCCTTAATGTACCCTGCTAACTGGAGCTCCTTAATGTACCCTGCTAACTGGAGCTCCTTAATGTACCCTGCTAACTGGAGCTCCTTAATGTACCCTGCTAACTGGAGCTCCTTAATGTACCCTGCTAACTGGAGCTCCTTAATGTACCCTGCTAACTGGAGCTCCTTAATGTACCCTGCTAACTGGAGATTAAGTAGTCATGTAATTGACCTGGGTAGTTGTTTATTTTTTCTTTCCATTTTCATAATTTGATCATGATAAGAATAAATAAAAATACTTAGATGTACATTTTCAGTCAATTATGAGAAAATGTACAGGATGGTTGAGCATAAATTGATTATTGTTGCAGTCAAAAGCAGTGGCCCTAGACAGTAGGATTCTGTGATAAAGTAATGTGATTAATTAGTTTCAATTTGATAAACCTAAAGTAAAACATGGCCTCCCAGTTGTGGTCCGTAGTTAGCATTTCAAAACTTCAAGTTAGACGCTTGGTGTGGTGGTAAATGAGGAGGGAGCCCTGGGTGTGTACTCACTGTAGAGGAGGGAGCCCTGGGTGTGTACTCACTGTAGAGGAGGGAGCCCTGGGTGTGTACTCACTGTAGAGGAGGGAGCCCTGGGTGTGTACTCACTGTAGAGGAGGGAGCCCTGGGTGTGTACTCACTGTAGAGGAGGGAGCCCTGGGTGTGTACTCACTGTAGAGGAGGGAGCCCTGGGTGTGTACTCACTGTAGAGGAGGGAGCCCTGGGTGTGTACTCACTGTAGAGGAGGGAGCCCTGGGTGTGTACTCACTGTAGAGGAGGGAGCCCTGGGTGTGTACTCACTGTAGAGGAGGGAGCCCTGGGTGTGTACTCACTGTAGAGGAGGGAGCCCTGGGTGTGTACTCACTGTAGAGGAGGGAGCCCTGGGTGTCTACTCACTGTAGAGGAGGGAGCCCTGGGTGTGTACTCACTGTAGAGGAGGGAGCCCTGGGTGTCTACTCACTGTAGAGGAGGGAGCCCTGGGTGGCTCCAGTCTTCACCGCCAGCGAGAGGGTCACGGCGGCCGTCTTGATGGAGGGAGCAGGATAAGCGCTGGAGCCAGAGGAGCTGGCTGCCCCGGGGGCCGTGTGATGGCCGGGGGCCAGGGGCCCCTGCAGCAGAGACGACGGGGGAGGCACCTCCAGATAAGACGACCCGTTGAAGAAGGGGAGAAAGATGGCGGCGTCTGAAAACAGGGAGGAGGAGTTCATCACTGTGAGTTTGGAGAGCGCGGCGCTGTGTTCCTGGTTTGTCTTAGTCTCCTGTGTGTGTGTGTGGTGTGTGAGCAAGTAAGTGTGTGTGTGTGTGTGTGTGGTAGCATGTCTGACAGAGAGGAGAACGCTGCAGTCAGCAGGCCCCTGTCAGCTCCAGGATCTGTCATCTTATCTCCCTGAGGGGGGCGGGGGGGCCTCCCAGGTCACACACTCCACCAGCCTGTAATGATCTGCTGGCCTTTACACAAAGGACAGCAGGCTCCAGGTGTACAGCAGGACAGGAGACGAGAGAGGGGAGCGCACAAGTTTGAATGTCACCATCTTTACTCTGCACATTTAGTTTTCTTGTTGGAGGGTTGTCTCCAGCCTCGGGGCTGCACTTCTCTGCATAACCCTTAAGACCCATCTCTGGAGGAGAGGATCTCTGCATAATCCAACCATCTCTGGAGGAGAGGATCTCTGCATAACCCAACCATCTCTGGAGGAGAGGATCTCTGCATAACCCAACCATCTCTGGAGGAGAGGATCTCTGCATAACCCAACCATCTCTGGAGGAGAGGATCTCTGCATAACCCAACCATCGCTGGAGGAGAGGATCTCTGCATAACCCAACTATCTCTGGAGGAGAGGATCTCTGCATAACCCAACCATCTCTGGAGGAGAGGATCTCTGCATAACCCAACCATCTCTGGAGGAGAGGATCTCTGCATAACCCAACCATCGCTGGAGGAGAGGATCTCTGCATAACCCAACCATCTCTGGAGGAGAGGATCTCTGCATAACCCAACCATCGCTGGAGGAGAGGATCTCTGCATAACCCAACCATCTCTGGAGGAGAGGATCTCTGCATAACCCAAACATCGCTGGAGGAGAGGATCTCTGCATAACCCAACCATCTCTGGAGGAGAGGATCTCTGCATAACCCAACCATCTCTGGAGGAGAGGATCTCTGCATAACCCAACCATCTCTGGAGGAGAGGATCTCTGCATAACCCAACCATCTCTGGAGGAGAGGATCTCTGCATAACCCAACCATCTCTGGAGGAGAGGATCTCTGCATAACCCAACCATCTCTGGAGGAGAGGATCTCTGCATAACCCAACCATCTCTGGAGGAGAGGATCTCTGCATAACCCAACCATCTCTGGAGGAGAGGATCTCTGCATAACCCAACCATCTCTGGAGGAAAGGATCTCTCCTTAACTTGCTCCCCCCGATGTTTCTTCCGTTGAATTGTTGTTGTTGTCATCTCAGGGCTGACAAGGAGTATGAGATCAAACGTCACCTCGTTCAACAAATACATCAAAAACATACCAGGAAGCAGAAAGTAAAAAGCTGTACGTTGCCATGGTGACATGTCTTCTTAACGAACGGGAAATAAATCATTCAAAGTCGTCATCTATCATGGGCAGCCCTTGTCCTGCTTCTCCTCCTGTACCAAACGGAGAGCTTTGGGAAGCACAACGCTCCCTTGTTTCTGTGTCATGCGTTTTCAGTCAAGGGCGTTATTAATCATAGCTGAAAAGACTGGGGAACAAACAGAAGTTATAACGTTGGCGCAGAATGTAAACTATGATAAACGACTACACAAACGGAACATAAATATACGTTTGTCCCGCTATACCCACCAATAAGGCAGAATGAAGACAACCAGACTGTAATGGAAGTAGAAATGTCAGCATATATTTTCGGATTGCCATTTGAAATTGTTGTTGGAAAAGAAAAAAAAACATGTTGATTTGAGGACGACAATCTTTTAAAAACCTTTCTTTTAATTTATATGCCAAATTTCTCACATTTCCCCCCCAAAAATACATATATGCCAAGGAGCTTTGTGATAGGTCGTAATGCAGCATAGCTAGCAGCTATCCGATTTAGTGTTTGGTATTGTAGATAAAAGTGCTGACCAACCCCTTAAGACAACCACCGCCTGTTTAATGATGGGCTTTCCTGTGATGTCGTGACTGATAGCGAGCGGGTCGGATTCATTTCCTGCTCCAGTGCTCTGCCATCGCGCGCCTCACCTTACCCTGGGCCCGTCCATTTACTCCCTGGCTAATTCTCATGATCACTTAGCTTTCAATTTAACGCTCACATACTCAACAGAGTTTCTTTGACAGGGTCCCGACCCACTGTGTCTTCCCTGAGAAGACCATTTATCAAACAATAATGGTTTACACAGGGCTGGCTGGGCATGGCTGAACACGAACGGGGCCTGATCTGGTCTGCATGAGAACACACCGGGGCCAGACGCCTTGATAGCTGAAGTCCACATGACATGAAAACACCAGCATACAACTGCAACTAAAAAACGGAAATACAAAACTCAAATTTTCTTAGGCTTTTTAAACCAATCATTACTGTAAGTTTCTCGACTTTGAATCCAATTCTTTGGAGCACATTTACAGGCTTGTAATGTGGGTCAGAAGGATGCAGGGCCATGCATAGAACCAGACAGAACCAGACTTGTGCGCACGCACTTTTATTCTCTTTATCATGACTGGAGAATCTCCTCACACCTCGCCGGCAGACGGGCAGACAGTTCAGACAGGCAGACAGTTCAGACAGGCAGACAGTTCAGACAGGCAGTTCAGACAGGCCGGACAGGCAGACAGACAGTTCAGACAGGCAGACAGTTCAGACAGGCAGACAGTTCAGACAGGCAGACAGTTCAGACAGGCCGGACAGGCAGACAGACAGTTCAGACAGGCACACAGTTCAGACAGGCCGGACAGGCAGACAGACAGTTCAGACAGTTCAGGCAGACAGACAGTTCAGACAGTTCAGACAGTTCAGACAGGCAGACAGTTCAGACAGGCAGACAGTTCAGACAGTTCAGACAGGCAGACAGTTCAGACAGGCCGGACAGGCAGACAGACAGTTCAGGCAGACAGACAGTTCAGACAGGCAGACAGTTCAGACAGGCAGACAGTTCAGACAGGCAGACAGTTCAGACAGTTCAGACAGGCAGACAGTTCAGACAGGCAGACAGTTCAGACAGTTCAGACAGGCAGACAGTTCAGACAGGCAGACAGTTCAGACAGTTCAGACAGGCAGACAGTTCAGACAGGCAGACAGTTCAGACAGGCAGACAGTTCAGACAGGCAGACAGTTCAGACAGGCAGACAGTTCAGACATGCAGACAGTTCAGACAGGCAGACAGTTCAGACATGCAGACAGTTCCTTCATTAGCTGCTACTGCAGAATGGACGCTTCATAATTAGATCACAACCACGCTATTAAACGAGATTGAGATCAATAGTGTGCATCTATGTGGGTATGGGTGTGACGGTGTGTGTGACGGTGTGTGACAGTGTGTGTGTATGTGTGTGTGGATGTGTGTATGTGTGTGACAGTGTGTGTGCGTGTGACGGTGTGTGTGTGTGGCTGTGTGTGTGTGACGATGTGTGTGTGGATGTGTGTGTGACGGTGTGTGTGTGTGACGGTGTGTGTGTGTGTGTGACGGTGTGTGTGTGAAGGGGATGTACCGCCCTCTGTCACAGAATCAAACATGTTCGATGCTTCGATGCTACATTAACATATCATATAAAAAGTCAACAATTGTATTCCACGAGCCAGTGGGTTGTGTGGCATCTCCATAATTAGCAAGGAGCAGCAGGGCTGCCTGTTTAGGTCATATTCTCTGTCCCGTGGTCTTGACTTAATAAGGGGCGAAGTGAGAGAGAGCGTTGCTTTCACCCTGCAAACTTGCTGTGGTAACACACACACACACACACACACTCTGTCAGTCAGCACAGAAACAGCTTGCGAAAGCCTTCTGCAGGCTACTGTGTGTGCGTGTGACCGTGCACTTGCGTGTGCATTCGCCTACGATGTGCGTTAGCGAGTGAGACGGGGGAGTGTGGGTGACTTGTGTGCGGATGTGTGACCCAGCGAGAGCGTGGAAGTGTGAGGCTGGGAGACTGGCGAAGCACGTTACTGAGTGAGCGGCGGCATGAGATTGCACTGTGTTAATACTGCAAGACTGGATGGCCTCTCTCCAGTGCCTCTCCCTCTTACTCAGCAGAAAGAGGAGCAGAGCGCCAGGCCTGGTGTTTGGGGGCTGCTTTACGAGTGTGATGAAGCGTGGGATAAGCACCGACTCAGTTTATGTCCTGGGGATGGAGGGGATGGTAGAGGAGTGGAGGAGGGGAGGAGGGAGGGAGCATTAAAGCATAGAGAATGGAATGCTTAGTCACTCATTTGTCCTGGACGGTGACGGCTAGCAGAAGGAAAGATGGCGGGTGATTGATGCCTGGGTGGTGTGACTCTTGATGACGGCTGTACCTGGGTAGTGTTACTCTTGATGACGGCTGTACCTGGGTGGTGTTACTCTTGATGACGGCTGTACCTGGGTGGTGTTACTCTTGATGACGGCTTTACCTGGGTGGTGTTACTCTTGATGACGGCTGTACGTGGGTGGTGTTACTCGTGATGACGGCTGTACCTGGGTGGTGTTACTCTTGATGACGGCTGTACATCACAAGTAGGCAGGATTTCACACTATAGGAGGAGATGTTCTCGATGTAAAATGTCTGGGAGGGAGATGGTATGATGATGCATCAGGTTAGATGTCCACGTTGATCCATGAAAAAGTCTATGACCGTGGTAAATTGGCGTATGTATCTGGGAGATCCATTTGAAAGCTAAAACTCGGTGTTTGAGTTATATTAAACAGTGTCGTTGTCTTCCATCGAGGACAAGACTGAATCACCACAGGAGGCTCCATGTGTGTCCAAGTGTTCCCCTCCTAGCACCTCATCCTTCTGCAAAAAACAGCAGCCTGCCATACCGCCGGTGACCACATGTCTTGCAACATGTGTTCCCCCAATCTTGGGCATGCATTTGTGTGTGTGTGTGCATGTCTATGTATGTGTGTGTGTGTGTGTGCATGTGTGGTGTGTGTGTGTGCGTGTGCATGTGTGGTGTGTGTGTACATGTCTATGTATGTGGGTGGTGTATGCGTGTGCATGTGTGTGCATGTCTATGTGTGTGGGTGGTGTGTGTGTGTGTGTATGTCTGTGTGTGTGGGTGGTGTGTGTGTGCATGTTTATGTGTGTGGGTGGTGTGTGTGTGTGTGCATGTATATGTGTGTGGGTGGTGTGTGTGTGTGCAGATGTCTATGTATGTGTGTGGGTGGTGTGTGTGTGTGTGCATGTATATGTGTGTGGGTGGTGTGTGTGTGCACATGTATATGTGTGTGGGTGGTGTGTGCATATGTGCGTGTCTATGTGTGTGTGTGTGTGTGTGTGTGTGTGTGTGTGTTGCAGGCTTAGGATCGGGGAGGCTGGTGATGAGGGGGGATTATTTATCTTCAGAGGCCGTTCCCCTCGGCTCAGAGCCATTCCTTAACATCTCATCGTGTGGTGATTACATGAACGCTCCCATGGGACCGAGCAGGAGGGAGAGCAGCCCTGGGAAACAAGGCCCCTGTTGCTCCGCCTCCGCGCCTGGAGAGACAAATCACATTTCCCCTCGATGACTTAATCATCTGCAAACGAGCACTTGGAGAGGAGTCCAGGAGCGGCGCTGAGCTTCTCGCGATCAGCCACTTAGCTACCTAGGTCATCGTCACGGCGACGGGACTCGGCGGGCCGCCACGGTGAAGTGTGCGTCCTGGGAGGTCGGGGGGGAGGCAGAGCGACGGCGTGGCGACACGGCGTTCAGCAGCTGACGAACGCCTCGTGAAAGACTAATGCTGCGCGCGTGACTCTTGATATCACACCAAGCAGACTGGAGGATCATTATTTTTAATTGTCCCGAAATGTAATCACACTCATTACCAAATTATATCATTACACACCTTGTAGATAAATTGCCATCAGTTTGAATCTTTTTTCAATTGAGCTAAAGAAACGGCAAACAGGTGAGGAGTTGTGGTGCTAGCAGGCAAGCTAGCTCCTGGCTGGCTCCTGGCTGGTCGACCAAGTTCCTCCTCTAATTGGGGCGGCTCTGGAGAGCTGATGAGGGAGGAGATATGAGGCTTGCCATCACTCTGACTGATAATCCCCAGCACTGCTCGCTGCACTGATAAGCCCCGGACCCACACCGCCCAGTCGACCGACAGTCCTTATTGATCTCTGCAGCAGTATCGCTGGGTGTGGGATCAAAAAGCTGACATTTGGATTCCTAATTTATGATGATTGGCCTTTGGCGTCAAACAACCATTCATTAAAGATGAAATGTAATATTACGGTTAGAGGATCTGGATTAGAGGTTGAAAATAATTGCTAATTTATGAGCACCATGCTGGTAAGACAACGTGTAAACTGTAAATACGATTGTTCAAAGGACTTTGAAAGAACACTAAACAAGGTTGGAAAAAAAACTACAAAAAAACACAAAAACAATCAAAAGTCTGTTTTCTCTGCATTTTGTTTTCCTGGGAAACGCTGGGAGACTATGAACGCAACAGAGCTGGTCGAGCAACAGAAAGGTCTGATCTCACATCAATACAGATGAATGAACTTATGGCTCAGCAAATTACCTTTGCACCAATGTATCGGCTTATTGACATTGCTTAAATGTGTTTAGTCAGCAAGGGAGGGGAGGGAAAGGCTGTTATGGCCATGGCAGGACACATGAATATCATGAATATGAAATACCGTTCTTCTACAGGTATTATTGTTTCTCTCTAAGGTACAATGGGCTAAGGTACACAGGCTGGATGTCACACTCCTCTACACCCCGTTCCTCCCAGTCTACCACAACCGCTCTGCTGTTTGACCAGCTGGAATGGTGAAGAAGCTACTTTGGGGTTTTTGATTCGACTCCCAGTCGGCACCGACAGAACTGCTGGGAGGGGCTGAGGTGGGGGGCACATGGTGACTTGAGGCATGGGCCTCAGAAAGTCCCGGTCATGTTCTTGCTCTCCTGAGACCAGGAGGGGATCATGGCTGGACAGGGTCATGTTCTTCCTCTCCTGAGACCAGGAGGGGATCGTGGCTGGACAGGGTCATGTTCTTCCTCTCCTGAGAGCAGGAGGGGATCATGGCTGGACAGGGTCATGTTCTTGCTCTCCTGAGACCAGGAGGGGATCATGGCTGGACAGGGTCATGTTCTTCCTCTCCTGAGACCAGGAGAGGATCATGGCTGGACAGGGTCATACTTCTCTGGCCCTCCACCATCACCATCTCATGAACCCTTTTTATGGTCCTCCAGTCCAGCGCAGCGCCTCTCCACATCTGCCTCCTGTGGACGTCTGTGTGTCATCTCCGGATGCATCCGCTCTGTCATCAGTATGGGCGAGTCGTGAGGTTGTGTGATGGACCGAGGTGTAGCCTCTACTAGTACCTTAAGTACCAGATCCTCTCCAGATACTAATACTGGGTACACACTAAACAATTTTTTAAATCTCATAAGATTTTCAAAATGTGAGAGACACACGAGGACGAAATCTTACTATCCGTTTTGCTCCCCCCACACATCAGGATTTATGATCGTACATATGTTTGTGATCGGGGCGGCTCCGACGTTCTTCCGAGCATGTTCGATCACACCTCACACCAAGGGAAAATCTGATAAATTAACCTGTGGAACAATCAAGATAGTCAGGACATTACCTAGGATTGTCGGAAGGGGGGAAATCGTGTGGTGTGTACCCAGCATAAGGCAGTGGTTCTTAACCCTGTCCTCAGGGAACCCCTGTCCTGCATATTTTAGATGTTTCCCTGCTCCAACACACTTGATTTAAATAAAAGGGTCGTTATCTAGCTCTGGAGAAGCCTGGTAATGAACATGCATTTGAATCAGGTGTGTTGGAGCCAAGAAACATCTAAAACATACAGGACAGGGGTTACCTGAGGACAGGTTTAAGAACCACTGTACTAAGGAAACTTGTTTC
This sequence comes from Mallotus villosus, assembly GCA_903064625.1. NCBI lineage: Eukaryota > Metazoa > Chordata > Actinopteri > Osmeriformes > Salangidae > Mallotus > Mallotus villosus. Next base: position 460,410 of record CAEFZP010004592.1, on the reverse strand, counting down.
TGCCCCGACGCCCGTTGTAGGTACAAAATGGTGGACTTGCAGTGGCCTGACATAAACAAAGACTGTTTGTCATTGAGCGACACGTGGTTTGTGTCCTGGCCTGCTTTTATGTGCATAATGCCGCTTGAGCTCAGCCATTGAATGATAGGAAGGCACTGTGTCTGCATTTATATGGAATATAAGAGTGTTCTAGTGTCTGCTGAAGTTAACATCGTGAATCTTCTCATAGTAAGTAATTCAGACTTGTTTCATTTTTGTCGTTTAAAACTGAAACTGTGTCAGAGTAGGATTAAGTAAGAAGATAGTTGTTATAACAGGCCGTTAGGAGAGCTAGCCACTAAGCTAGAGATCGATTTAAATTGCAAGTTTCTATCTGTACTGTCAGGCTCCGCCGTGAGCGTTTCCAAGTGGGCGGGTTGTTGACATAATTAGGGCCATTGTCAGCTGCGCTTTGCATACTTAAGGCAGCTAGCACACCTGTGGCAGCCTCGCCTGGCAGCCTCGGGCACTAAGACTCGGGCAACAAGAGGAGTCTTCCTTGGGAGTCATCCGAGGAAGGCCGACGAGGCGGATCACCTGTTCCGATAAGTATCACCCTATTTTTTATTATTTTCTACCTAGAACACATTTATAGCTAGCATGTGCTTCTTTAGCATTCCCGTTCACTGCAACACCCGCAGACGTAGACGTAGATACGTCACGAAGTATATACGTTCCACTTCTAACTTTAGCCTCTCTAGATCTTCTCCACCTGCTCTCTCTCTTTCTATAGGACTCTGGAACTGCCAGTCTGCTGTGAAAAAGGCCGACTTCATTCCAGCGTTAGCATCCCATGCTTATCTTGATGCCCTCGCGCTAACAGAGACATGGATCCTACCAGAGAACACTGCAACTCCAGCTGCTCTCTCTGTCAACCACTCGTTCTCCCACTCTCCTCGCCTAACTGGGAGAGGAGGTGGGACAGGCCTGCTTCTTTCCCAACATATTAAATGCACATCCACCCCACTCTCTTTTACTGCCAAATCATTTGAACACCACTATGTGATGCTAACTGATCCTATCAAAGCATTCTTAATTGTCCTCTATCGCCCACCAGGGGCCCTAGCTGACTTTGTGGAGGAGCTGGACATGCTCCTCAGAGCCCTCCCGGATGATGGAACACCGCTGATACTTCTTGGGGACTTCAACATCCATCTCGATGGAACGCAGGCTGTTGACTTCAAGTCTCTCCTGACCTCCTTCGACCTGACGTTGCTCAACACACCAGCAACCCACCAGGCAGGAAAACAGCTGGACCTCGTCCTGACACGTAACTGTATCACTGACCTAACCTCTGTAACCCCACTACACATCTCTGATCACTACTTTATCCAATTCTCTATCTCTCTCCCTCCAACTCTTCCTACCTCCCCTCCCCTCGTAACTTTCAGACGCAATCTCCGCTCCCTATCCCCCTCCCACTTCTCCTCCATTGTAACATCCTCCCTCCCTCCTATTAACGAGTTCATGTCCCACCCCACCGACACTGCCACTAACATGCTGGTATCCACATTAACCGAATCACTTGACACCCTCTGCCCCCTGTCAACTAGGCCTGCGCGATCTTCTCCCTCCTGCCCGTGGCTCACTGATGTTATTCGTGAAGAACGTTCCACCCTTCGAGCGGCTGAGAGGAGATGGCGCAAGTCTAACGACAGTCTAGACCTTAATAAGTATCACTCCCTCCTCAAATCCTTCTCTGCCCATATAACTGATGCTAAAACTCACTACTTCTTGAACAAAATTAACTCTGCCTCAAACCCTCACAAACTTTTCTCTACCTTCTCCACCCCCTCCCTCCACTCTGACAGCAGATGACTTCTCTTCCTTCTTTGAGGAAAAAGTTGCTGACATTAGCAGTCGGTTCCCTGAACCAACCTTTCCTATTCACTCACCCTCTATGACTGACCCTACTAAATGTCTCTACTCTTGCTCGGCCCTATCTGAGGCAGAGATCTCTGACCTCATTCTCTCTCATCGCCCCACCTCCTGTCCCCTTGATCCAGTCCCCTCCCCTCTCTTTCAAACCATCTCTCCCTCCATCATAACATTCCTTCTCCATGTCCTCAACTCTTCTCTTACTTCTTGCACTTTCCCCTCTGCCTTCAAACAGGCCAGAGTTAGACCCCTACTCAAAAAACCCTCCCTTAACCCAGCTGTCCTCCAGAACTACAGACCGGTATCACTTCTACCCTTCTTTTCTAAAACAATTGAACGCGCTGTATCTAACCAACTGTCAAACTTTCTCACTCAGAACAACCTGCTTGACCCCCACCAATCTGGCTTCAAGACGGGCCACTCCACTGAAACTGCCCTCCTGTCGGTCACCACGGCCCTCCAGTCTGCCAGAGCGGCCTCGAGGTCATCCGTCATCATTCTGCTGGACCTCTCTGCAGCATTTGATACGGTTAACCATCGGATCCTGCTCGCCAGACTCTCCGAGATGGGCATCACTGGCACTGCACTTCAGTGGATCTCGTCCTACCTGTCGGGAAGATCCTACCGGGTCTCCTAGGGAGGCGATGTGTCTGACCCCCGCCAGCTCTCCACTGGTGTCCCACAGGGCTCCGTCCTTGGACCCCTCCTCTTCTCCCTGTACACCACCTCGCTTGGACCAATCATCACCTCCCATGGCTTCTCCTACCACTGCTACGCTGACGACACCCAGCTCTACCTGTCGTTCCCCCCGACCGATCCGGGGATCTCAGCCAGGATTGAGGCCTGCCTCACAGACATCTCTGCCTGGATGACCAAGCACCACCTCCAGCTGAACCTCGCCAAAACCGAACTCCTCATCATCCCGGCCAAACCGTCCATCTCCCATGACCTCTCAATCACCCTGGGATCGGCGACGGTGACCCCTTCATCCTCTGCCAGGAACCTCGGGGTTACCATGGATGACGAGCTCTCCCTCACAGCCCACATCGCTGCTGTCTCCCGGTCGTGTAGATTCACCCTCTACAACATCCGGAAGATCAGGAGATACCTGTCTGAGCACTCCACCCAGCTGCTGGTCCAGGCACTTGTCCTCTCCAAGTTGGACTACTGCAACTCGCTGCTCGCCGGGCTCCCAGCATGCGCAACCCGCCCTCTCCAGAGGATTCAGAACGCAGCGGCCCGTCTGGTCTTCAACCTACCCAGACGCTCCCATGTTACCCCGCTCCTCGTCTCCCTTCACTGGCTGCCCGTCACGGCCCGTATCAGATTCAAGACCCTGGTACTGACCTTCCGAGCGGTGAATGGGACTGCACCCGACTACATCAAGTCTCTCCTCCAGCCCTACACCCCCTCCCGCCACCTTCGGTCCTCCTCTGACAACCGTCTGGTGGTCCCACCGCTCAAGACCGCCCGGTCCCAACACAAGCTCTTCCCCTGTCTGGCCCCCCAGTGGTGGAATCAACTCCCCACCTCCATCAGAGACACTGACTGTCTCCCCACCTTCAAGAATAGGCTCAAGACACACTTGTTCCGGGAATACAACGGTACCTAGGAAAGATCTGCTGGACATGATGTTAGTTTCTTCCAGGATCACAAGGACTCTGACTTAGAGAGCTGCTGCTCTTGTCGGTTAGCTGTAACTGATTAAAATTATTGTACTCGCTGTGAGGTAGTTTACTGTTGTTTGCTCGTCCACAGGTGCACTTTTAGATTCATGTTGTCCAATTGTAACTTGTTTAACTTCATGCTCTTATGATTTTTCCCTTTGGCACTTATCACAATGTATGATTCATGTTTGACTACTTGCAATGTTGGGGATATCTCGTTGTTATGATCAGTGACCTATGCACTTTTGTAAAGCTCTCTCTTGGAAGTCGCTTTGGATAAAAGCGTCTGCTAAATGAATAAATGTAAATGTAAATGTAAATATGGACATTCCACATTCTCTCAAGCTCCATCAAGAACAAACTGGTATTGTTGAGTGTAAGATGTTGTTGAAGATGTTGCTAGACTTCCAAGGCCGTTCCGTTTTTTGCCGACGTTGTTCGTGACATAGTTATTGTTCAAGTGTTAGTGTTACAGTTATATCCAAACAGCTTCTAGGACAATCATCCTGAGCAGTACAAATGTACTAGAGTCAAGTTTGTAATATACAGGTGCATATTAAAGCCAGGGTAATACATTTTGTTGAGAAGCACTTTTGAGCGCTCAAATACACTTCACATCCTGATAGCAACAAATAAATCTATGTTTGACAGTGCAATTAAATCAATCCGATATGGTCACAGGAGTGTGGTAAACACGGCCAATCATGAAGGCAGAACCGGCGCTAATAATTAGACGGCATTCAGACCAAAAGCAATGATTGGATGGGCAGCTTTTCTGTCTATCTACCTCCTGTCAGGCAGCGAGTTCATGTGTTCATGTGTTTTGGAGGAGTGGCTTTGAAGGGAGGGGTGGGCGATTTTGGTTTGAATCCTTTCAAACTCAAGCTAAAATTGCTAGGTTTGCAAGACTTACTTGCCCTGACTTTAATATACTTACAGAATCCAGACCTACCTTTCTCACAGAGGCGTCCTGTGAAGTGGAGCGGGCAGTCACACCGGAAGGACAGCGGCCCTCCTGCGGGCTCCAGACACGTCCCTCCGTTCAGGCAGAGGTTGCCGTGGCAGCCAGGGAGCCGCTGCGTGGGCGCCGGCCCTGTCCAGACAGTCTGGTTCAGTGTGCCAGGACGGCTGGTGGGCTGGGGGGGCTGGAGGGGGCGTGGGGCAGGGAGATGGACAGGCTGGTTCAGTGTGCCTGGGGGGCTGGTGGGCTGGGGGGGCTGGAGGGGGCGTGGGGCAGGGAGATGGACAGGCTGGGTACTCAACTCCATGGGACGCCACGTTGAGGTGTCGGAGGGATTTGTAAGAAAGCCAGACCTAAAAGGACATTGAAGCCAGACACAGGTGAAGAGAAGGAGCCGTTGTTAAAAGGTTTCACCATTCATGGAGCAGATGATAATATCAGTTGCAAAGTGGGTTCTTAGACCACTCTCTTAAGAAAAAGAACATTATTAATCACTGAATTACAGATTCAATTCATAAAGAGCATTTTGAAAACTGCCCGGCGGATATGCAAAGCTGAATGAAGCAACCAAGACCAGAATGTTTGGCGTGTTTATTTTCCACCACAGTAAAATCGTAAAATTCATGGTTTCACTTCACTAATCCTCGAGGTGCTGAAATCAATCAGTTAGCGTATCTCCCCTGTGTTTGTAAAGCTCTGGCAGGGATCCATATGTACCTGTGGGAGTCTTTAACACTCTGCTCACAACAACAAATACCATTATCTAGCAGCCTGGAGGAGAAACACTTCCCTTTCACAATCACAACAACTAAAGCATATAGCTTCATGTATATTGAAATATGCATCTAGTGTAAGCTGTAGCTATACAGTGAGCATATTTAAATATAGTCAATTATAGCTTTTGCTGTAGCAGATTCATTGCAACATATGCGCCTATTTGGCTGTTCATGTACAGTCGTATGCAAAAGTTTAGGCACCCCTCTGAGGCTGCATGATAATTTCCTGTCTTCACCAAAAAAGATCAATATAATATTGTAATATTACTTTTCTAGTTAACACTGAGTGCTGGGGTGTTTTCCAGACAAAGATATTTGGTGTAGCAGTATTTAGTTGTGTGAAATTAAATCAAATGTGAAAAAAAGGCTGTGCAAAAGTTTGGGCACCCTTATCATTTATTTGATTTGAATACCTCTGCCTACTAAATGCTGATTAACTGCAACACATAGTTAGTCTGATTAACTCGTTAAGCCTTCAATTACATAAAAAGGTGCATTCAATCATTAGAAAGGGTATTTAAGTTAGCCAATTGCAAGTTTTGCTTCTTTTTGATTCTCCTCTGAACAGTGGCAAAATGGGGGCATCAAAACAGCTATCAAATGATCTAAAAACAAAGATTGTTCAGCAGTATGGTTTAGGGGAAGGCTGCAAAAAGTTATCCCGGAGGTTTCAGCTATCAGTTTCCACTGTGAGGAATGTCATTAGGAAATGGAAGGCAACAGGCACAGTTCTTGTTAAGGCCAGAAGTGGCAGGCCAGGAAAAATAACAAAGAGGCAAAGGCGAAGAATGGTCAGAATGGTCAAGGACAACCCTCAGATCACCTCCAAAGAGCTGCAAGGTCATCTTGCTGCAGATGGTGTCACTGTGCATTGCTCGACCATTCAGCGCACATTGCACAGAGAACAGCTGTATGGGAGAGTGATGCGGAAGAAGCCTTTTCTGCACACGCGCCACAAAAAGGCTCGCTTGAGGTTTGCCAAACTACATTTGAACAAGCCAGGCTCATTTTGGAACAAAGTACTGTGGACTGATGAGACAAAGATGGAGTTATTCGGTCACAACAAGAGGCGTTACGCATGGAGGCAAAAGAACACAGCATTCCTAGAAAAACACTTGCTGCCCACAGTAAAATTTGGTGGGGGGGTCCGTCATGCTGTGGGGCTGTGTGGCTAGTGCAGGAACTGGGAATCTAGTTAAAGTTGAAGGTCGTATGGATTCAACTCAGTACCAGCAAATTCTGGACAATAATGTTCAAGAATCTGTAACAAAGCTGAAGTTACAGCGCAGTTGGGTGTTCCAGCAGGACAACGACCCGAAACATTGCTCCAAATCCACTAAGGCATTTATGCAGAGGAACAACTACAATGTTTTGGAATGGCCATCCCAGTCCCCAGACTTGAATATAATTGAAAATCTATGGGGTGACTTGAAGCGGGCTGTCCACGCTAGGCACCCATCAAACCTTACTCAACTGGAGATGTATTGTAAGGAAGAATGGTCCAAATTACCTCAATCCAGAATCCAGACACTCATCAGAGGATATAAAAAGCGTCTAGAAGCTGTTATTTTTGCAAAAGGAGGCTCTACTAAATATTAATGTGATTTTTCTGTTGGGGTGCCCAAATTTATGCAAGTGTCTAATTCTCTTATGATGCGTATGGCATATTTTCTGTTTATCAAATAAACCTTATTTCACGGCTAAAATATCACTGTCCATGACGTATGTGTATATATATGACAAAGACGTTCCTCATCCAAACGCCCAACATTTTATAGATGAAAGTAATGGAGATTATCAGGGGTGCCCAAACTTTTGCATACGACTGTATATTCATATTGAGTGTAATTGAATATATGTGTTAATGATTATACAAGTAGATGACTGTACATTCAGGAACTTTTGTTAAAAATAAAACGTGTGTCCAGAGCTCCTCTCCACATGCACGGAGCACACGGGAACAGAAACACTAGAAACACTAAAACAAAATATAAACACTAGAAACACTAAACCTAAATATAAACACTAGAAACACTAAACCTAAATATAAACACTGGAAACACTAAACCTAAATATAAACACTAGAAACACTAAACCTAAATATAAACACTAGAAAACACTAAACCTAATTATAAACACTAGAAATACTAAACCTAAATATAAACACAAAACACTAGAATCACTAAACCAAAATATAAACACAAAACACTAGAAATACTAAACAGAAATAGAGACACTAAACACTAGAAGCAGTAAGAAGAAACAGTAAACACTAGAAAACACTAAACCTAATTATAAACACTAGAAATACTAAACCTAAATATAAACACAAAACACTAGAATCACTAAACCAAAATATAAACACAAAACACTAGAAATACTAAACAGAAATAGAGACACTAAACACTAGAAGCAGTAAGAAGAAAGAGTAAACACTAGAAACACACAACCAAAATAAAAACTAGAACATCTAAACATTAGAACATCTAAACATTGAACTGAAATAAAAACACTTAACACTAGAAACCCTGAACAGAAATTAAAAAACGAAACTAAAATAGAAACACAAATGATAGAATCACTAAACACAAAAAATAAGTAAGTAAACATTGATACTGAAAAATGTTTACTGAACAGATTTTTGGTTTAATATTACACCTTAGCAAGGCGATCATGAGGAGTCATTCCTGGGATCATGAATTTACCTCCTGTTTCATGTTCTCTGAGTTTAGTGTTTACTGTGTATTTGCATTGTCTACCATCTAGCTTTCCAATCACTATCATCCTTTGAAAGGGTGCATCGCTTTGGGTCAGGGCATAGGAAATCTTTCTCAATATTGACAGCTTGGTTTCACATTCAGAACCTGACTGAATATTAATTATTCAAAATGTAGAAAGATCTTCATGTTGAGAATTTTCTAAACCTGGCTGTTTGTGTTCTTCCAGTCGATCCATGTCACAACAAACCTCTCATCCCTGTCTGGACCTGTATCTGAGCCTAACCAGAACATCCCAGTCTGGACCTGTATCTGAGCCTAACCAGAACATCCCAGTCTGGACCTGTATCTGAGCCTAACCAGAACATCCCAGTCTGGACCTGTATCTGGGCCTAACCAGAACATCCCTGTCTGGACCTGTATCTGGGCCTAACCAGAACATCCCAGTCTGGACCTGTATCTGGGCCTAACCAGAACATCCCTGTCTGGACCTGTATCTGGGCCTAACCAGAACATCCCAGTCTGGACCTGTATCTGGGCCTAACCAGAACATCCCAGTCTGGACCTGTATCTGGGCCTAACCAGAACATCCCAGTCTGGACCTGTATCTGGGCCTAACCAGAACATCCCTGTCTGGACCTGTATCTGGGCCTAACCAGAACATCCCAGTCTGGACCTGTATCTGGGCCTAACCAGAACATCCCTGTCTGGACCTGTATCTGGGCCTAACCAGAACATCCCAGTCTGGACCTGTATCTGGGCCTAACCAGAACATCCCAGTCTGGACCTGTATCTGGGCCTAACCAGAACATCCCAGTCTGGACCTGTATCTGGGCCTAACCAGAACCACCTGGCCCAGATACAGCTCTCTGAATACTGGGTGTGACCCTCCACCCGGAGGATAATGGGTGCTGTTAAGGTGTTTTCATGTTGTTGATTGATTGACAACTTCATCAATGTGGCGACATCCATAGTTAGTGAGCTCGGCTGAACAGCATCAACGGCCTGGATGTGACTTCTAAATGGAAGTTAGTTTACCCTTGAATATGTCCCATGTGATTCTCCAACTGCATTCATTATGACAGGCTTGATTTGATCAGTCGGTTCAAATAAATTGGTATAATTTGGCAGATTCCACTTTCTGACTGTGCCCTGCATGAGAAGTACCAGGGGTGTTGGCATGGAACTCCACCTCCAACTCAAACAGTCTCCACAGTCTGCTGCATGCCGCTCTAACAAGACGACTTGCACAGACAGAGCTGGGTCCACACCTGTTACAGTAATTGACATAGACATCAGAGATTTGGAGATATTATACCCATGGCACTTGTGTGTGTGTCTGTGTCTGTGTGAGAGAGAGAATGTGGGCTTGTGTGTGTCTGTGTCTGTGTGAGAGAGAGAATGTGGGCTTGTGTGTGTCTGTGTCTGTGTGAGAGAGAATGTGGGCTTGTGTGTGTCTGTGTCTGTGTGTGAGAGAGAATGTGGGCTTGTGTGTGTCTGTGTCTGTGTGTGAGACAGAATGTGGGCTTGTGTGTGTCTGTGTCTGTGTGTGAGAGAGAATGTGGGCTTGTGTGTGTCTGTGTCTGTGTGTGAGAGAGAATGTGGGCTTGTGTGTGTGGTGTGACTGTGTGCCAAGGGAACAGAAAGTTCTTCCAAACCAAAGGTTTGTCTGCAAAGAGAGGTCATATTATTAAGACTATGGCTCTTTGAAAATCAAATCATTTTACCTGCAGTTTTCGACGTTGCTCCCGGCGATGGCATTGGATGTGTGGAATCCCTTCAGTTTATTAATTTCAATTATTTCAATGCAGCCAGTGTAGTTGTGAAAAGGCTCTGCTCCCTGAAGGGACAAAATAAATAAATAAATATTATTTTCCAGACAGTTGCTTTGAAATACGTAGCAAAACAAACCACTGCAGGTTTAAGACACGGTATCAACTTTATAACACAATACTGCACGCTCGCAGAGTGCATGTTTCCGGGGAAACTGGCGGTACAATACATCTCCATCTAACAACCCACCTGACCCTCAGGGCTGTTTTCTGTGATGTGTCATAAAGGGACAGTTCAAAGTGGTTTCTCCACCTGGACCCCGGCGGTGGACAAGAGGACGCTAACCTCTAGGCATTTGTTTGGAATCTTTATGACGTTCTTGACAAAACTTTTGAGACCAAAATGACTCTACAATGACAATGTGAATGTATAATCACAAGAAAGGTTTTTACATTATATTATATTGCCTGGTAATACAGTAGGCAATATGACCTAAGTTGTGTGTCATACTACTTGGTACTACAGTATGTTACATTACCTGGTACGAGAGTATGTTGTATTACCTAGTACTACAGTATGTTACATTACCTGGTACTACAATGTGTTACATTACCTGGTACTACAGTGTGTTACATTACCTGGTACTACAGTGTGTTACATTACCTGGTACTAGAGTATGTTGTATTACCTAGTACTACAGTATGTTACATTACCTAGTACTACAGTATGTTGTGTTACCTGGTACTACAGTATGTTACATCTAGTACTACAGTGTGTTGTATTACCTGGTACTACAGTATGTTGTGTTACCTGGTACTACAGTATGTTGTGTTACCTAGTACTACAGTGTGTTGTATTACCTGGTACTGCAGCATGTAATTACCTCCACAGTGTGTGATCTCACCTGGTACTGCAGCATGTAATGACCTCCACAGTGTGTGATCTCACCTGGTACTGCAGCATGTAATGACCTCCACAGTGTGTGATCTCACCTGGTACTACAGTATGTAATGACCTCCACAGTGTGTGATCTCACCTGGTACTACAGTATGTAATGACCTCCACCGTGTGTGATATCACCTGGTACTACAGTATGTAATGACCTCCACAGTGTGTGATCTCACCTGGTACTACAGCATGTAATGACCTCCACAGTGTGTGATCTCACCTGGTTGGGCTGGTATCTGTGAGGCAGGCCCCCTATGAAGAGATGACTGGTCCTCTGAAGGGCGAGTCCAGACCAGTAGTTACTCTGCCTGCTTCTGACGCCCTGGTACCCAGACACGGTCACTTCAGCTTCACATGGAGCCAGGCCTTGTCTGTCAGCAGCAAAACCTCACAGTCAGTCCACCTCAACACAGATTTCTGGTTTGTCTATACCAGTGGTTCCCAAACTGGGGTACGCCTCATTGAAGTCGCAACAAATGGAGCCATTAAAATAGAATTCAATCAGAAGCCTCTGCCAGATTTCTGGATACGAAATTAGTTTGAAATTCGCTGCTAATGGAGTTTTATTAAAACTGTAGACATTCATGAAGTCTATGCGGGACTGTTGTGCAAATCAGCAATGTAACGTTAGCGCAGCAAACTAGCGATTTTTAAAAAGGCTTTCTCCAATTCAGCCAGACATTACAAAATGATGTGCATCCTCTCAAGCACACCCGTTTCATTAACCTGTGGTGTTAAACATTGTTGTCTAACTGAGTGAGTTAATTCGACCTCCTTGTTGTAGACCTATTGGTAATAAAACTCTGTTTGATCCAAACTTCCATTCGAGTCCTGAAATCCCAATTTCAAGTCTTATAGGCTGTATATATGCGCAGGGGGGGGGGCAGGGCGGTGGCAGCGGTTACAAGCATGTTAAAAAAAAACGTAGATGGAGATTGAATGTCTGAAAGGGGTACGGGACTGCACAAAGTTTGGGAACCACTGGTCTATGGTATATAGAGGTTATATTATAACCTATTTGGTAGATGATGTCTTTAACTCAGCCCATGGAGGGTGTGTTCAGCTTCAATCACCTCTGCAAGATTTAGCCAAACAATTTGTTTACCATTAGGGGTTCATTTATTTAGATTTAATCTGTTTATTTAATAGTTGTAAATATACTGAATTAATTATGTTATTTAAAACATATTGCCAATGTTAAGCATACAGAACAGTTTATTTTAATAAGATATTTCACCATAGCCTGAGGAGAACACAATTACTATACAAGCAAAGGCTCTCCTAATGTGCACACTTTAATAGTCTCCCACCATAACATTAGCTTCCAGTGAGGGCCCAGGTTCATACGCTGCAGTTGTTTGCATTGACTTTGCATCCGCAACAAACCCCCTCCAGCCTTTACATAGTGTTTACGGTGACATTATCTGGTTATCTGGCAAGATAATTATGTTGAGACGAAAACATGTTTTTTTGAGTAGAATGCTCTTGTTCAGCCAGTAAAAGACTAGGGAAGCTTTTCTGTATTAAACCGCCATCTTGACTATATTCAAATCTACACAGTGCCGCTCTAATTTTCCTTCACAGCCCACCAACACTGTCACACCGGAATCAACTCTGCCCCAACACTTAGCATCACCAGTTGAGACTGAAACCCTTGAGTCAGACCCCTCCAATCCCTCGAGCCGCCACACAGCTAACTGTTCCCCCCCGGCAAACAGCTGAACGCCACTTTAGGACTTCCCTGCTGTTCTGAAGCATTTGCATCCGACCGTTTAGAGTTCTATGGATTTTGATATGGATTCTGGGAAATGACTGTTGGAGAGAAATGAGGGGAATGAAGCAGAGCTCCGTGTCAGTGTTGGCTAACCACAGTGCCAGTCCAGATAGACATGACAGACCGCGCAGGAGAAATGGTCACACTGGTCACTTCCTCTGATATGTAGGCGAGTATATGTACGGTAACTTGGACAACACTGCTATGTGATAATAGTTAGGCAGTCAAAGAGAATGGACCGAAATATCCATGAACTAGATAGTGGTGAGCGTGGCTCTCCGGGGGGGGGATCCTGAGCTTGGGAAGTAATGTCTCGTAAATCCAGCTCATACTCTCTTCATGGAGATTTATCCCTCTTCACACACACTCGTACAATTGGCCATTAAAGGCAGTGCGGTAATAATAAGATTATTATAATTCTACTGTTAAAGCGTGGTGAGCGAAACAAATGCCCAGACGACAGCTCAGAGCCAAATCAGACATACTGTGTGCATTCACATTGTTCTCCTGCACACTATATATTCTTTCTTTCTCTTTTTCGACACCTTGTGTGTCTTGCTCTGAATGCGTCAGCCTCTGGGAGCTCTCCAAAGCTAATTCCCGCCTTCCGAACAACAGGGGACAGAAGATAATTACCCAAGTGCAGATTCTGGGCTAACTACGTCCAGCTGGAGGGCTGTCTGTCCACAGATGTGGAGACCCCCCCGCCCCGGGTGTCTCCACCGAAGTGAAGAAGGAGCGCGGACGGGAAGGGGGGTGTCTGGGAAGCAATCTAGCCTGATTTGCTAAGCCTGTAATTTGCAGGCGGTGGTGATCCACGTGGGGCAGTGACCTCCAGCTCCCTAAGCCCTTCCTCTGGAGGAGAAGCGGTTAATTCAGGATCGCTCTGCCAGAGAGGCCTGGCACACAGCCAGAGGGCAGCGCGCCGCGCCGAGACCTTGAACGGCCAGCCCCGCCGGATTTCTATTAAACATATAGAAAATTGTCTTTGACGGGGAGATATATTAAAAGGCTATAACGAGGCGGGCAGTGATGTGAGGGGAGTGGCATCCCCCAGGCAGAGCAGGGGCAGCGCCGGCAGAGACGGAGCGACCGGGGACATCACACTATTACAAAGAATTTGTTTTGGTGGAGCTGAAACCTAGATCCATCCAACCCCTCCCTCTCTCTCCTTCCCCGCTCCCCTCTCCCTCTCCCCCTGACAGTTCCGTTTCTGCCAGGTCTTTTAGGGGCTGGCACTGGGGCATGATGATTGATTTGTGCTGCTGTAGCATTTTCAGTGATGCTAGTTTTTATTCTGTTGAAGAACAGATATGACAGATTAATACACTTTAGATGAATAATTGGCTCTGGATCAAGCCATTTCTGCCTTGGAGCAAGATGGCTTTAAAGGCTGGCTGCTTTAATACGTTGCTCGGTGCAGTTATCCCCTTTCCATCATGGAAACCAGCTCCCATCATTCGTTTTGGGGCGAATATGTTTTGACACATCGAGACAGCTGGTGTGCCGATCAGCACGCCCAGCATTGGGGAGTCAGAGTGTACGAGCCGGGCCTGAGGGAGTCAGAGTGTGCGAGCCGGGCCTGGGGGAGTCAGAGTGTACGAGCCGGGCCTGGGGGAGTCAGAGTGTACGAGCCGGGCCTGGGGGAGTCAGAGTGTACGAGCCGGGCCTGGGGGAGTCAGAGTGTACGAGCCAGGCCTTGGTTAGCAGAACAGGACGTAAAGTCTTACCTCACGTAAACCACGTGGGCTCGCCCGTCGTCCACGCGGATGGAGGTGTTGACACGGCGGACCCCTTCCTCCGGGCTGCAGGCGAAGGCGTACTGAAACGTGGTTAGGGGGGGGAGAGGTGTGACTGAGGCGGGGAGCAGGAGGGCCAGAGGCTCGGTGCGGCCACGCCTCTCCAAGGCCACACAAGTCAAAGGCATTCAGGGTTATTTTTTAGATGTTCCGGACTGTTCCGTTCCATTCTGGACTATGCACTCAAATTAGCATGAGGAGTTTATACAGGAATGATAAACAGAAGCTGACCCAATAACTAAATCATTGCTATGTAGTATTGAAGGCACAGCCATATCTGTACTGCATCTTGACTGAGGCAGCTGCAATGTATATGTATGCATATTAACAGATTTATCTGTACTCCATATTGTTGTATATTGTCAGGGGTATCTGTACTGTGTATTACTTTATACTGAAAGATGTGTATGTAGGCTGAAGCAGAAGTATGTATACTGTATATAACAGAGGTTCTAGGTTATAGAGCTGAACTGTATATTACTGTATGTTCTGTATTAAGAACACAGATAGCTCCTCTATATTCCAGTTCCAGAACGTTGGTGATCGGGGTGACCTCTGACCTGCAGCATTCCGTCCAGAAGGAAGAGCTTCATGAAGAAGAGGTCTCTGCTGGAACCCTGGTCCACATAGAGGAGGGTTCCCTGTCGGAGGCTGGTGTGGAACCTCACCACCAGGCTGTTCTCAGCGCCCACCTGCAGGCCCTCAAACGCCAGGTAGGAGCTGCCTGTGTACTGGAGCAGGCCCGAGCCTGGGGGAGGAGAGGGTCTGGTGTCAGTCAGTCACTGTCTCCTGCCTGCGGTGAGGTGGTCCTGAGATGATGGAGGCACGGCTGGACACGAGCCGTCTGCCTCGCGATCCAGCTGTCTCATAACGGCATCATATTTGCATCATAACTGCCTCATGACTGGTTCATAACTGCCTCACAGCCCATCTGCCTCTTAAGTGCGTCATAGCTACCTCAAAACAGCTTCATAGCTGCCGCATATAACTGCTGTACTGGTACATCATCATCAATGACCTGTTCTGGAAATAACATTGTATCACAGCTCGTTCATGTAGCTGGAAGATCAAATATACCACACACTGTTTGAAGAACGGCTTGGAGTGCAGTGATGACATCACACCAGCGGTATGGTTAGCCGCTAGAACACACAGCATTCCTCCACTGTTGAGGTGTCAGTGTGTGGACATTGACAGGGATGGTGTGTGTTTGTGTGTGTGTGTAAAGTATGTGGGGGGTAGGAGGGTGGGGGGGGGGTGGGGGGGGGGTCTTGGGGCAACAACTTTTCAGTTCTGGTTAAAACAGGCCTTTCAACTGGTTAAAGCCAATTTATGCAGCTGCCTTTGGACTGCAATTACAATCTTTCAATCATTTTGGTGATTAAGTTTTGCTCTGAAAAAAGAAATATAGATCTAATGTGAGGATGTGTTGGAGAGAGTTCAGGACCAATCAAACAGAGTTGACAGAGCTTTGTCTCATGAGCAGACAGGAAGAGATGATGTTCATGAGAAGGTGAACATGGCCTCACGATGCTCCTGCCTGGTGGGTCCCAGCTCTCCTCCAAGGGACCAGAACATTCCAACTCCCACAGCCTCCAAAGCATTTCATCCGAAGGCACCGATTAAGGGCAGAGCATTTTGACTTTACACGATGACAGTTTAAAAAGGCAAGGTGAGCGGGTAGCGGGAGGCATGTTGACCTTTCTGTCTAGGACACGCACAGTGGATCTGTACCTCGCAGACAGCGCCGTGTTCCAGAAATCCATGCTCTTAGTGAAATTTCTTACGGAGAAAAATGCCTTGCAGTGTCTGCGATAGAACAGACATCTAAGGAAACTATATAGAGCTGGGAAGAACCAAAGATTTAGCCTTGATCTCACCCACACACACACACACACACACAAACACACAAACACACACACAAAGACCTGTGACCAGAGGAATGGAAAGTTAGTAGTTGCATTCCATTTCACGTCCAATAAAGCCCTCCTGCTGCAGAGGCCCGTCCTGTCCACAGGGGGCGCTGTGACAGGGGGTGCTGTGCACAGACCCCTGCCATGTGGACTGGTTTAGTAAAGGCACGCAAACTACCTCTGGGTTTCCTCTCAGCAGTCACCTGCCTGCCTCCCAGAGTGAGCTATGCAGACTGGAGCAGGTCCAGCTGACTACAGGGTGAGGTATGCAGACTGGAGCAGGTCCAGCTGACTACAGTGTGAGGTATGCAGACTGGAGCAGGTCCAGCTGACTACAGGGTGAGGTATGCAGACTGGAGCAGGTCCAGCTGACTACAGGGCTGAGGTATGCAGACTGGAGCAGGTCCAGCTGACTACAGTGTGAGGTATGCAGACTGGAGCAGATCCAGCTGACTACAGGGTGAGGTATGCAGACTGGAGCAGGTCCAGCTGACTACAGGGCTGAGGTATGCAGACTGGAGCAGGTCCAGCTGACTACAGGGTGAGGTATGCAGACTGGAGCAGGTCCAGCTGACTACAGGGTGAGGTGTGCAGACTGGAGCAGATCCAGCTGACTACAGGGTGAGGTATGCAGACTGGAGCAGGTCCAGCTGACTACAG
This sequence comes from Mallotus villosus, assembly GCA_903064625.1. Taxonomy (NCBI): domain Eukaryota; kingdom Metazoa; phylum Chordata; class Actinopteri; order Osmeriformes; family Salangidae; genus Mallotus; species Mallotus villosus. The sequence goes on along the minus strand of CAEFZP010004592.1, from coordinate 443,505 downwards.
GGTGAGGTGTGCAGACTGGAGCAGATCCAGCTGACTACAGGGTGAGGTATGCAGACTGGAGCAGATCCAGCTGACTACAGGGTGAGGTATGCAGACTGGAGCAGGTCCAGCTGACTACAGGGTGAGGTGTGCAGACTGGAGCAGATCCAGCTGACTACAGGGTGAGGTGTGCAGACTGGAGCAGATCCAGCTGACTACAGGGTGAGGTATGCAGAGTGGAGCAGGTCCAGCTGACTACAGGGTGAGGTATGCAGACTGGAGCAGGTCCAGCTGACTACAGTGTGAGGTATGCAGACTGGAGCAGGTCCAGCTGACTACAGGGCTGAGGTATGCAGACTGGAGCAGGTCCAGCTGACTACAGGGTGAGGTATGCAGACTGGAGCAGGTCCAGCTGACTACAGGGTGAGGTATGCAGACTGGAGCAGGTCCAGCTGACTACAGGGTGAGGTATGCAGACTGGAGCAGGTCCAGCTGACTACAGGGTGAGGTATGCAGACTGGAGCAGGTCCAGCTGACTACAGGGTGAGGTATGCAGACTGGAGCAGGTCCAGCTGTCTACAGCCTGTTAAAGAGGTCGTTAACGTCAGCTGCCTTTGAAAGCTTTCCACAATCATGCTCGCGTCTCTCTCACACTCTGAGAAGTGGCAGGATGAAAAGTGTCACTTCTCAAAAACCAAACAGGACGTTCACCAACACACTGACTGACGAATGAAGGGAAAGTGTGTCCCTCGACAGACAATGTTGTGAATCGAGGTGCAAGCTTTCGGTGCGAGGTTGGACAAGCCGTTTAACGACTAACAAACAAAAACATGTACTCTAAATACTGTACGTCAACTTGACTCCTCCCACTCTAAATACTGTACGTCAACTTGACTCCTCCCACTCTAAATACTGTACGTCAACTTGACTCCTCCCACTCTAAATACTGTATGTCAACTTGAGTCCTCCCACTCTAAATACTCGACGTCAACTTGACTCCTCCCACTCTAAATACTATACGTCAACTTGACTCCTCCCACTCTTAATACTGTACGTCAACTTGACTCCTCCCACTCTAAATACTGTACGTCAACTTGACTCCTCCCACTCTAAATACTCGACGTCAACTTGACTCCTCCCACTCTAAATACTGTACGTCAACTTGAGACATGGAAGCAAGAAAGGCTGTAGGTATGGTTTACACACTGATGGGGGAGAAATGATGTTCCTCACGCTATGAGCTACCAGCACCCCTGCTCTGCCACTAGTGACTGCTGGGGGTGTTTCACCAGTCTCCTGACACAGCCTGGAACATGTCCCTACTGTCCGGAACAGCCAGGAACATGTCTACCCGTCCGCCCCTAAGTCTGCACCTGCTTCTCCGGTCACTGCAGGAGGACTGCGTTCTGGGATTGTGTGCCTGTCATACCATGCGTCTGAGAGTCTTGTGAGTTGTCATATTTCAGAAGCGGGGCACGGTGGCTCAAAGTGGAATGCTGCCTCGGCGGCCCACGAAGAGTAATCTCATTTGGACGTAATTTGATTTAATCTGATCTCATCTTCAGCACGAAGAATGAGGGGCAGACCAACACGAGGCTGAGAGCGATGTCACAACCAGACCCATTCTTTTTCTGATGTCGTCTACGCATGAGAGGATGTGGAGTGCCATTGGGCTGTTCAAGTCACGGTGCCACCATCCAAAACTACCTGAGATGTCGGCCGGCTCGATAAGGAACAGTAAAAGTGCGGCTCCTCCTGGCACCGTTAAGTCTTCCACCTCCCCTATTTTGACGGCCATAAAGGTGTAAATACGATTGCTTCGCTACAATCTGTGAATCATGTAAATGACACAATACAGACGGCGGAGCCGATGGCTGTCTGAAAAGGGCTTTAATCCCGCCAGTTCATTACATGGCTCATTGTATACCGTGATATCCTGCTTTATATCATCCATGCCAGTGGGCAATTACGGCACATTTCAGTAAAAGTTCCAGTGTGCCTCGGAGCTTATTGAGGGTAGTGGTGCGGATGGAACTTAAAAGACGGACTCGCTCTGCAGCAATACGGGGGAACAAGCATTAGGGAAGCTCATGCCTAATGCATTTCTCATTTGCTCCAAATGCTGCAATTTGTTGGAGGGAACGGAGGAGTGGGGGGCGGCCGTTCTCCAGCGGTCGGGCTGGAGAAGGAAAGCTCTCTGTCCGTGATATACCTGTCTCCTGCGCTGCCTCTGCCCATCACCGTTAAATGGGGTCCACAGGAGACTTCAGCAGAGCCTCTGTTCAGGCTGCAGCCGTGACTCATCGGCCCGCGGCCTGGGAGACCTGTATCAATATTAGTTAGACAGGCAGGCCTGTTAAAGCCTGGTTTCCTTTATGTGGTGCTGGGGCCCTTCGGGGGCCACTGGCTAACTGGCTGACCGGAGCACACCCGCCTCCCCGGGGCGCTGCGAGGCCACACTCCAGGGAGAGGACTCCACGCTGAAGACAGGGAGAATTACAGGAGAACAGAGTGGCTGTGATCTGTGAATTAATGAGGATAAATGCAGAGCAGCAACACAGAACTACCTTCCTCTCTCTCTCCCCCTCCCTCCTTCCATCTCTCTCTCCTCCTCCCTCTCTCTCTCCTCCCTGCTTCCATCTCTCCCTCTCCTCCCTCTCTCCCTCCATAAGCTTGCCCTTCTTCCGTCTCTCTCTCTCTCCCTCCCTCCCTCTCTCACCCCCTCTCCAATCCTGACAATGGGGTTTGCCAGTGCTGATGATGGAAAATTACCCCTCGGAGACAAAGCCATTCATTAATTTTAAAGCCTTGTTTGGTCTGATGTGGGCTTTGATGCAGTCCCAGCCCAGTGCCAGGAGGCTCTGGCATGCCTCATTAGCAGTGTGCTCCAGTCTCTCTCTCTCTCTCTGGAAGCTCTGCACAATCCACACTATACTTTATGAGTGTGTGTTTGTGAGTACACGTGTTGCTATGTGTCAACTGTGAGAGAGAGAGAGAGAGAGAGAGGAGAGAGAGAGAGAGAGAGAGGTTTTACTCAAATAACCAGTCAAATATCATCTCCTCCGCTCTACAGTAACTATCCTCTCCTATGCTCTACAGTAACTATCCCTCTGCTTCGCTCTACAGTAACTATCCTCCTCTGCTCTACAGTAACTACCCTCTCCTCCGCTCTACAGTAACTATCCTCTCCTCTGCTCTACAGTAACTATCCTCTCTGCTCTACAGTAACTATCCTCTCCTCTGCTCTACAGTAACTATCCTCCTCTGCTCTACAGTAACTATCCTCCTCTGCTCTACAGTAACTATCCTCTCCTCTGCTCTACAGTAACTATCCTCCTCTGCTCTACAGTAACTACCCTCTCCTCCGCTCTACAGTAACTACCCTCTCCTCTGCTCTGCAGTAACTATCCTCTCCTCCGCTCTGCAGTAACTATCCTCTCCTATGCTCTACAGTAACTATCCTCTCCTCTGCTCTACAGTAACTATCCTCTCCTATGCTCTACAGTAACTATCCTCTCCTCTGCTCTACAGTAACTATCCTCTCACCTGCTCTACAGTAACTATCCTCCTCTGCTCTACAGTAACTATCCTTCCTCTGCTCAACAGTAACTACCCTCTCCTCCACTCTACAGTAACTATCCTCTCCTTTTGCTTTGCTTATTTATTCTAGCAAAGGGGCCAATACACAAAACATGAATCTGTTTCTGTAATCTGCAACGATCTGGATTAGGAGAGATATTTTCACAGGGAACATCGTAATGAAGCTTCTGTGGTATCTGTGAGATGGCCGTGGCCGGGGTGAACTCCACGACGAACAAACACAGGTCCTGGTGCTTCAAACACAGGTGCTAGTGCTTCAAACACAGGTGCTGATGTTTCAAACACAGGTCCTGGTGCTTCAAACACAGGTCCTGGTGCTTCAAACACAGGTCCTGGTGCTTCAAACACAGGTCCTGGTGCTTCAAACACAGGTCCTGGTGCTTCAAACACAGGTCCTGGTGCTTCAAACACAGGTCCTGGTGCTTCAAACACAGGTCCTGGTGCTTCAAACACAGGTCCTGGTGCTTCAAACACATGTCCTGGTGCTTCAAACACATGTCCTGGTGCTTCAAACACATGTCCTGGTGCTTCAAACACAGGTCCTGGTGCTTCAAACACAGGTCCTGGTGCTTCAAACACATGTCCTGGTGCTTCAAACATGTCCTGGTGCTTCAAACACAGGTGCTGGTGCTTCAAACACAGGTGTTGGTGCTTCAAACACAGGTCCTGGTACTTCAAACACAGGTGCTGGTGCTTCAAACACAGGTGTTGGTGCTTCAAACACAGGTCCTGGTGCTTCTCAGCTGGATGCATGATTCACACGGATGATGTCACAGCCATGATGATAAAAAAAGCCAGAATCCCCTTGCATGGAAAGAGTGGTGGTTTCTAGTTGTGTTTGGTGCTTGATATTTCTCTTCCCCCAACTCCACAGGAATAATTAAATTGACACAGTCTTGCTGGCGCAGAGCGGGGGAACTTTGAGTGCTTTGTGCGCCGCGCGGCACAAAGCAACACGAGACAGTGACGGAAGAGGTCACAACATACCCAGCAAAAAGGAAAAGAGATGATAAATATGATCAATGAATAATGCTGCAGAATAGTGTGATGTAATTGATCTGGACTTGATGTCCTTGTTCCACTACCAGGGCTGCATGTGAGTCATCATCCACTGCTCATGTATCTAGCAGTGGAATAGACTGACTGATTGAACTTGTCACTGGGCACGGATAAAGTAGTGCCACAAGCTCCTAGCGCTTCAGGCTAACGCACGGGGGCCCCCAGGGGAAGCCGTCAGGACGTCCTTCATACCTGCTGAGCGGACCCCCCCCGGAGGTAGGGAACAGCTTGGATGGTTTGTGTGTGGACAGACACAGGCATGACTCGACATCTTTATTCAGATGGATCTAACCCCAAACGAGAAACGGTCACGGCGGCTGTTTGTAAATCATGCCAACACAACGGCAGGGTGATGCCACATCTGATGCATGGGCTTTCACAGCCAGGGCTGGGGCCGGTGTCTGGGTATGAACAGGTAGAAGTGCAGGGCTGGGGCCAGTGTCTGGGTATGAACAGGGAGCAGTGCAGGGCTGGGGCCAGTGTCTGGGTATGAACAGGGAGCAGTGCAGGGTGCAGGTCGGTGTCTGGGTATGAACAGGGAGAAGTGCAGGGCTGGGGCCAGTGTCTGGGTATGAACAGGGAGAAGTGCAGGGCTGGGGCCAGTGTCTGGGTATGAACAGGGAGAAGTGCAGGGCTGGGGCCAGTGTCTGGGTATGAACAGGTAGAAGTGCAGGGCTGGGGCCGGTGTCTGGGTATGAACAGGGAGAAGCGCAGGGCTGGGGCCGGTGTCTGGGTATGAACAGGGAGCAGTGCAGGGCTGGGGCCGGTGTCTAAGTGCAGCATGGGGTGCAGGGTGCAGGTCGTGGCTAGGGCTGCACAATTCATCACATTTTAATCACGGTCAAGATCTTGGCTTCCCACGATCAAATTCGCATGATCGAGCAATATCTACAATGCCTCATGCCGAGTTAACGTTTTTTTGTTTTGTTTAAATGGAAAATAGTGCCCTGTTGAAGTTTTGCTACATTTTCTTTTATTTATTTATTTATTTGCATTTATTCTTGAAGGTGAATTTTGTTGAATAAGAGGACCTATTTTTTTGGCTGCACATATTTGTAAATGAGCAGGAATGTAGCACGATATGGATGTGAAAGCAATGGTATCACAGCCGATCAGCACGATTCTTTGGAGTCCTAAAATGCCATCGCTGTTCAAAGAGAGCGGCTGTAAAGAGCAAGGGCATCTTAGACGACAAACCGGTTGTGAATAGCATCATATTTGTACAGATATTCGCACTCTCACACACATCAATAATTCAACAGTGCTCTGACCCTCTAAGCGCAGGTCACGGGGTCCCACAGCCACAAAGAGGGATCCTGATTAGTATCAAAGGACCGTCTACTAAGCTCATTAATGTGCTGGTATATTTTTGGGGCACACAAACAATCAAACTGATCCAGACATCAGCTCTATTCGATTTCTGGTGACCGTGGGTGCGTCGTGGAAGGTTACATAAACACACACCGCACACACAGGCACGCACGCACACACACACGCACAGAGAATCACAAACGAGGACAGGGATCTCCATACACAGTCGGGCACAAACTCATAAATATTCATCGCCGCGCCGATGACACCCAGACAACATTGTGACTCCACAACAAGGTTACGAAACAGAATTAATCCGACTGGACAGACCTCCCAACAAGGAAGCACAACCTCAGCGTGCAGGGAAAGACACTAAACACAATCAGAAATAATGCCTATCATTTATTTTGCCCTGCTCGACTAAAACACAGCTATCTGATATTCCAACGTCGGATCCAGTGTTGAATTAAACCTGAGTTTGTGACACAGTGTTGTCGAAGCCAAGTGGCGGCTTTGAGCGACATGGGTCTGCTACGAACACGAGACGGTTTCAGAGCCCGTGTGGCTCCCTCCTTCAGTTTCAACAAGTCCTATTCAGGGTGCACAGCTTTTTCATTATCACAGTCCACAGCGGGACCAGACTGGCAGTTCTCTGGAAGTTGTTCCCGGCATGATTCCACCCCTAAACTCATGCCTGATCTGCAGACTGGTGTCCTCCTGGAGCACACCCCAGTAGCTCTCCTCAAGCACTCGTCTACACCATGAAGCTATCAGAAAGCCATCCGGATCCTGTTGGCCCTGCAGGAAACGTCAGTTTAGCTTAAGCCAACTGACCCGGGCTCAGAAGTCATACGATCCTTTCCATGGCTGATCTAAGAGACCAGAGCAAGTGTTGACCACTGGATTAACTGGAGAGTTCCCTGTAACATCCAATCTATTTACCTCATTAAAACTTAGACCCCTAAACGTTTCAATCTGACAAACATTCCTAAAGAAGGATTTGACTCTCCAAACCAATGTTCTTATTAGCATTTCAGATTTACATGATCGTTAAATATTGATGAGAGTCTGGGGGTCTGATCCACTGCCTGTCACCAGCTTGCACACACCACCCTGCCCACACACACACACCCTGCACACACACACACCACCCTGCCCACACACACACCACCCTGCACACACACACACCACCCTGCACACACACACCACCCTGCCCACACACACACCACCCTGCCCACACACACACCACCCTGCACACACACACACCACCTTGCCCACACACACACCACCCTGCACACACACACACCACCTTGCCCACACACACACCACCCTGCCCACACACACCACCCTGCACACACACACACCACCCTGCACACACACACCACCTTACACACACACCACCCTGCCCACACACACACCCACCCTGCCCACACACACACACACAACCTTGCCCACACACACACCACCCTGCCCACACACACACTACCCTGCACACAAACACACCACCTTGCCCACACACACACCACCTTGCCCACACAAACACCCACCCTGCACACACACACCACCCTGCACACACACACACCACCTTGCCCACACACACACCACCTTGCCCACACAAACACCCACCCTGCACACACACACCACCCTGCCCACACACACCGCCTTGCCCACACACACACACACCTTGCACACACACCACCTTACACACACACCACCCTGCACACAAACACACACACACCACCTTGCCCAAACACACACCACCTTACACACACGCCACCCTGCCCACACACACCGCCTTGCCCACACACACACCCACCTTGCACACACACCACCTTACACACACACCACCCTGCACACAAACACACACACACCGCCTTGCCCACACACACACACCACCTTGCCCACACACACACCCACCCTGCACACACACACAAACCCTGCCCACACCACCCTGCCCAGTGCCCACACACACACCACCCTGCCCAGTGCCCACACACACACACACCACCCTGCCCACACACACACCACCTTGCCCACACCACCCTGCCCAGTGCCCACACACACACCACCCTGCCTACACACACCACCCTGCCCACACACACAAACCACCCTGCCCACACCACCCTGCCCACACACACACCACCCTGCCCACACACACACACACCACCCTGCCCACACACACAAACCACCCTGCCCATATACACACCACCACCACACATACACTCACACCATACACACACACCACCACCACACACACACTCACACAGACAAACCCCCCCCAACTCAGACCATCCTCATGTACAGCATTGTGCATCGTTAAAGTGCTAACTCCTGTCGAACACTCTCAGTCATGTGTATTGATGATGCCCCAGCCTACACAGTGCACTCCCTCAGTCTTCCCACCGAGCAGGGGGTGGGGGTGGGGTTAGAAGCTGTCTGAGGCTCCTTGAGCAGTCTGGAGCTATTTACAGCATCACCAAGGGCACTACCATGATTCTACATGGTGACCTAGTTAGAGAGATATTCATGAGTTCTTCTGAAACCTATTTAACTCTTATTTATTTGATTATACATAGGTGAGGGGGGGTGGTGGGGGTGGTGGGGTAAACACACACACGAAAATAACACTTAACTTCTCAAAGGAATTTCGAGTTAGATGCTGTTTTCCGAGGGAATGATTTATATATTTTTGGGTGTTTTTCACCTGGTGGTTTTTCCTCGTTCGTCATCCAGATCAATACGAGCGGGATGTTCACTGCTCTCCGGGGAGGCACCAGCTGCCTGGTCGCGCCTCCGTCGCCTAGCGCCTCTGTCGCCTAGCGCCTCCTTAGAGACTGTCAGGGTGTCACACCGAATAGTTTCAAGCTCTCATGCGTCTGAATGAGTCTGACTCACAGGCCTATGGACGGTCTCTCAGGGAGACCGATTCTTGGAGGAACAATCAACCCAGCCCACTGCATCCATTCCCCAGCCAGGCAGCTTGATGGATTGGGTCCGGTAGTGGTGATCGATAACCCTCCTGCGCTCCCAGTGAAAACACCTCACTGACTTCCTGGACTGGGAGTTGACAGTTTTTTAAGGTACGACCCCGTTGTGACCCCCTCTAAACAACGTGTGACGGATGAGACCGGGGGTTTTCTGGCTGTGCTGCTTCCAGCGAGGCTGTGAAGGAGTTTGAATGCTTCTTCGATGCTACGAACTCACCTCGGGAAAAGAAAACAACAGGATCATCGTCAGCCTGCTTCGTGAGGCCTTTGGAAAGTAGCGTTTCTGCTCGTGACATCATTCCATTAAGTATTGATCGCCAGAACACTACAAACACTAAAAGCATGAAAGATGCTTGAGAAAGAGGAGTTAAACTCTGAAACCAAGACGGTTGGTTGATCTTTAAGTACATTCAAAAAAGGATTTTCCTCTGAGTTTGTCCTATTGTTGTGTGATTGAGGGGAGACAGGCAGATGACAGGCAGATGACAAGGCACAGCAACAGCTGCACAACCACCCAGGAGAAACATGGAAAGTTTTACATTCAGCAAGTTTGACAACACTTTACAATAACTACACATTATAAAGCATTTAGTATATGTTATTTGATAGTTCATGTATCTTTTATAAACAACAACGATACATTATTATAGGATTAAAATGCTATTAATAAACACTATGTTAAACATTGATAAACATTTTCAAATAATTTGTTTTTGGTTAGTAGGCTCATTCATAATAGTTAGTTATAAGTAAAACCTGTACACAATATTATGAAATCATTACTAGACTTTATTGAATATAATGTATTATGTTATTTATAAAGTGTATGATAACTGCAATGCCATACTGTAAATGAGTCGTAATCAGAATCAGACCTAAATTAGACCTGTCTGTCCAGCAGAGATGCTGAATCAGACCTGAATCTAAATGTCCTTGTCTGTTATACAAAATATGATAATTAACAAATATACATAGCAATATATACAAGCTATATAAGGTATTTATGATGTATTCAGTTAGCACATTTTTCTAAGTTTTTATTTACAGTGTACACGTTTTAGTTACATGTGGTTTTCTCCTGTAACTGTGCTTTTTTTGTAATGGTAAAGGTCTCCACTAACAATTAGAAATACTGAACTAGAAGTGTTAGTAAACATTAGTTATAATTGTTTATATTATTCATCTTAAATAAATAACACATTTATTAAACCAATATGTTATGTTATAATATGTTGTTAATCATTTACTTATGCTTTTCAAAAACGCATATAAATAATAATATCTATTGATATTTACTATTGACTTCTAAAGGATGTCATGTAGCGTTTCCGTCTTTCCTTCTGGTAAATACCTCATGTACGTAAACAAGTCATCTATAAAGACAAGGCAGTTATCAAACACCTTTTAAATAGCTATATAAAAAGAACATTCATAACAGTGTTTATTCATAGCAATGCAATTACATATGTTTTAAACATTACGATTAAACAATTTTCATATATGTTGTAAATGCTTTATAGTGTTTAGTTATTATCCTAGCTTATTGCTAGGTTTGTTTTATGACTTCGGGGGTCAGCCTCAGAATATATAGCATCTTGCTCAACTCATAACAGTGGGGACAGAGCCTCTGTCAGCCTGACTAACTGTCTCCTCAGAAACTGTGAGTGGAGATACCCTGATCTCCCCAGCCTGCTGCTGTGTCTCCTAGTTACTCTCACACACGCACACACACACACACACACACACACGTCATCTGCTCTCTGTGTAGGTACGCTGGGAACCGAGGCGTCGATAACACGATACCTAGCCTCAACACGTGAGCGTTTGTGACCCATTTTAGAATGTGACCTATAACCCAAAGGTCACAGGAGATTACACGTGTGTCCTGGTTCCGAGGCTGGCGTGGCAACGTGTACGCAGCTGTCATGTGACCCTGCAGTCAGTGTGGACCCCCTCCCTCCATCCCGTCATGTGACCCTGCAGTCAGTGTGGACCCCCTCCATCCTGTCATGTGACCCTGCAGTCAGTGTGGACCCCCTCCCTCCATCCCGTCATGTGACCCTGCAGTCAGTGTGGACCCCCTCCCTCCATCCCGTCATGTGACCCTGCAGTCAGTGTGGACCCCCTCCCTCCATCCTGTCATGTGACCCTGCAATCAGTATGGACCCCCTCCCTCCATCCCGTCATTTGACCCTGCAGTCAGTGTGGACCCCCTCCCTCCATCCCGTCATGTGACCCTGCAGTCAGTGTGGACCCCCTCCCTCCATCCCGTCATGTGACCCTGCAGTCAGTGTGGACCCCCTCCCTCCATCCCGCCGGCTCACCTGGTGGGGGCGGGGCCTCCGCGCTGGCTTCTCTGCCAGGGGGCAGGGGGGGCGGCGTAGGGGTGTAGCCCCAGGGAGGAGGGGTGAGGTCTGGGGTCGAGGGGACATCTGGCACCCTGGGGAGACACCTGGCCTGGTTGATCCCGTCCACACAGCTGAAGCCCTCTGGACACGGATCCAGCAGGCAGTCATCGTAGTTGTGCTCGCAGTTCCTCCCCTGGAACACGCCAGACAAACACAGAACAGAGATATGTTCCATGCAGCTGTAGAGGCACCAGTGTGAAACAGTTCCTTAGCCTCACACACGATGCTAATTGATTAATCAGTGTACTTCAATGTGTGATTACTGGAGGCCCACGCAGCAGAAAGAGCATCGATATGTATCATTACTGTTTAGAATTGACGTTTCATTTGGAACGCCGAGTCCCAGTCCTTGTTTCAATAGACTTGATGACGTGTATCTGCGGAGGCCTGTGGAGCAGGGAGAGAAAGAGGCATGTGCGTGCCTCCCAGGCCACCTTAATAAGGGTGTAAATGAACAGTGCTTAAAGCAGCAGGGGCCATCATCATCAAGCGCGCCTCCAGCTGTACCCACCTCCAGCCGGCCGCTACAGAAGCTCTCGCGGCTCCCAGCCAAGACACCCAGGGTAAATGAGAGGCCATTAAGTTACCGGAGAAACGGGAGAGACGGGAAGACGCGAGACGACAGGGAGCTCAGATCAGCGTGGGGGGAGAAGAGAGAGAGAGGGATGAAAGGGCGGAAGGAGGAGGGGAAAGAGAGGGAGGGGGGAGGACGAGGACGAGGCACGAGAGACACGGAGCAAGATATGTAAAAAGAAAAGAGTACAAGAGCAGGAGAAAGAAGGAAAAGGGAGCAGGAAGGAGGGAGGGAGGGAGGGAGGGAGAGCGAGGACACGGCGCGTGATGAGGGAAGAGGTGGCGATCCTCACCACGTATCCAGGCCGACAGAAGCAGGTGTAGCCGGATCCAGGCTCGTTCTGCAGGCACAGCCCCTGGATGCACGGCTGGGGAAGGCACTCGTTAATGTCATCCTGGCAGTGAAGACCTGTCCAACCTGCCAGCAACACAAGCCCACAGAGCACAGCAATGAGCCCCGGTTCTCCCACCTCAAACCTCTGAAGTGAATATCAATCAACTCCCCTTCCCCCAACGCACGCGCGCGCGCACATTGGTTTGCTCGCGTTTGTGGCAACGCGCCCACAGATGGAGACGAGAAAAGGGTGGCACTAAAAAAGCCTTAGATGCCACACATTCATTTTAATGAGCCTCCACATTGAGGTCTCTTCTCAGATAGGGTGAGAGCGTAAAGGACTCCCAGAGGAGGAAGTGAGTGTGTGCAGCTCGGAGGCGTGAGTGTGTGCAGCTCGGAGGCGTGAGTGTGTGCAGCTCGGAGGCGTGAGTGTGTGCAGCTCGGAGGCAGAGCCTTCACGCAGACACACGCTAACCTTGCACAGCTCCTGGTGCCCTCCTTCAATCACGGTCTCCACCGGACTGGAGGGGCTCCAAGCAGCTGATTGGCCCGTCTGTGTGTCGATGCTCTACATTCTGTGTTCCTGAGCAACCGGACTGTTTCGAGGCTATGCAGTGTTGTAGGGAGCCTGGTTGTCAATATTTGCGTTCCTGTGTAATGTATGTGACCTGCATTGTTGTTGACTCGCTATGGATTCCTGAACACCGTTCAGAACACAATAATCCATTGTTTGGGTGTGTTTCTTTTAACTTCTTCCCTTTACAAATGCATGCAGCATGAACAATTCAATTCTCTGACACCAACGTGACTATGGAGTAGGAGTTGTGCAGGGATTTTCAACCACTGTGCCGTGCCGTGAGAGATCGTCAGGTGAGGTGTGCCATGAGAAATTATCCAATGTAACTTAATTTGAGCTATTCTTAATTTTTTTACATTTATTAATTATTATCTGCAAATAATATGCCATTGTCGAGTGTCTGTAGGCTAATATAGTGACTGGCAGAGAAAAGTAATATTCGTCTGGGTGGCAGCAGGTAAATAGCTAATTGCCTCGTTCCTTCTTAGAGACAAGATAATTGATGAGGCATGTGACAAGTCTTGGTGATGGAGAAGCTTTTTTTGAAGGAAAAAAGCAAACACACAGCCGAAGTGTAGTAGTTAGCTAGCTCTACAATTTACCGGGGCTAGGTCTGAATTTAGGAGCTAAACGGAACACAGCTGCCAGCTGTTAGCCTATATGCGGGTAGCAACGCTAGTGCTAAATAAATATTTAGCTGGTCGGCTCGATGGCGCCAAGTGAGTAGGGTCCGCAAGATTTTTCCAAATCTAAAAAATGTGCCGTGGTTCAAAAAGGTAGATATAAACACTGGAGTAGTGTGCTGTGTGAATACAGGATGTCCTCCACCTCTTTAGACCTGCTGGAACTAACCCTGTGGTGGTCTATCTGCCCTGCTAGCATGAACCCTCACCTGGGGTCCGTCGCTCTGCTAGCATGAACCCTCACCTGGGGCCTGTCTCTGCTAGCATGAACCCTCACCTGGGGCCTGTCTCTGCTAGCATGAACCCTCACCTGGGGCCTGTCTCTGCTAGCATGAACCCTCACCTGGGGCCTGTCTCTGCTAGCATGAACCCTCACCTGGGGCCTGTCTCTGCTAGCATGAACCCTCACCTGGGGCCTGTCTCTGCTAGCATGAACCCTCACCTGGGGCCTGTCTCTGCTAGCATGAACCCTCACCTGGGGCCTGTCTCTGCTAGCATGAACCCTCACCTGGGGCCTGTCTCTGCTAGCATGAACCCTCACCTGGGGCCTGTCTCTGCTAGCATGAACCCTCACCTGGGGCCTGTCTCTGCTAGCATGAACCCTCACCTGGGGCCTGTCTCTGCTAGCATGAACCCTTACCTGGGGCCTGTCTCTGCTAGCATGAACCCTCACCTGGGGCCTGTCTCTGCTAGCATGAACCCTCACCTGGGGCTGTCTCTGCTAGCATGAACCCTCACCTGGGGCCTGTCTCTGCTAGCATGAACCCTCACCTGGGGCCTGTCTCTGCTAGCATGAACCCTCACCTGGGGCCTGTCTGCTAGCATGACCCTCACTGGGGCTGTTTACTGATGTAGCCAGGCTTCTGGCAGATACTTTCCCAGGCATAAGCTTGTCCTATTTGCTAAACTTGCTTTATGGAACAGGTTTCACCTGGTCTGCTGCTAGCGTGGACCGCTTCTGGTCTCACCTGGTCTACTAGCGTGGACTGCTCCAGGTCTCAACTGGTCTGCTAGCGTGGACTGCTCCTGGTCTCACCTGGTCTGCAGTGGCAGAGGTATCCGTCCAGCAGGTCCTGGCAGATGGCTCCGTTCAGGCAGGGGTCAGAGCAGCACTCCTGGGTGTTCACCTCACAGAAGACCCCCATGTAGCCTGCTGGACAGCTGGACACCAGGCACAGGAACAGCTGTAACTGCTACACTCTCTCGACGTAACATGCATAGTGTTAATGCTTAATGTTTAGATATACCATAGTCTCATAGAGATAGAGCTGTGGATAAGCTAACTAACTATCTGACAGGCCTAAAGACAGAAATAACTGCTAACCTTTTGACGGACCAACTCATTCACTAACTATCTGACTAAGTATCTAACTAACAAACTCACTAACTCACTAAATAACTAACTGACTTACTGATTAGATAACTAAGTAGCTAGCTACCTCTCTGACTGATTAACTGATATCCATCACCTTCTCCCTCAGCCCACTGCTCTGTGTGACAGATAAACGCCTCACAGAGAGTTTAAACAGTAAATATCTGAAGATCGGCATTTTCATCATTTCATCATTAAAGAAACTGTCATTAACGAGCACTTAAATTCTACAGTCCATGTCTAAATGCGATGATTGTATAGAAGCCCCGGAGGCAATTTGCTTACCACTGGAGTCAATAAAACACAGCAAATTATTTCACATTCATCCCCAAAACCACAACACTGCGATCGGGTCAATAGTGCATGCTAATTCAATATTTACAGAACATAATATCAAGACACACACACACACACTCACAGAGCAGTGCACTCATCAAGAGCAGATGCTGCACAAAGGCATCCAGCAGTCCTACAAGTCTATCGAGAAGCACAGTCGGAGCACAGACGCCCGCCTCGTCCCCCCCGTTGCACCCAGACCCGGCGTCTGCCTCGCGACGCTGCCTCGGAGGCGCAGCACGTGCGCCCCAGAGATGAGACGGTCCAATCACGGGCGGGTGTTTAGAGGACACGCCGTAATCCACCCCGCGCCCGCAGCCGGGAGCTCTACTGCCGAGGCGTCCTCCGGCGCCGTGAAGAGGCGGCCGCCAGCGATGATGAACACTCACACGCCACCTGATAGTGTACCCCCGCCTCTAACCTGCCACGCTGTCAACAGGGCCCCGCATGCCTGCGCATTGATTAGGGGCTTAGACCGAAGGGTTGGCGAGAAAAACAAACAGTATGATCTCTTATTTACTGAACGCTGCCAGTCGGCTGGATCAGTGTACTCTGGGGTCGCATGAGATGCGTGGAGCTGATTCTCGGGTGACCTTAGGTGCAGGTCGGGGGAGAGCTTTGGATCCCAGGGGGTCATTGGCCTGCTGTGCGTCTGCCCACACGCCAAAGCCTGCTGCTTGGAGTTGGGAACCCACTTAAATCTTCCTTCCCTCCGTCGTCTAGCGCGCATGTGTGTGTGTGTTGATGGAACGCAGGAAGTGGGGACTCACTGACCTGCAGGTGAAGTTGGCGCCGTCACCGTCGACACAGGTGGCGCCGTTGAAACAGGGCGAGGCGTCGCCGGGCGCCTCCAGGCAGACGTCCACGTCGTCCTCGCAGCGCCGGCCCCGGTAGCCGTCCGGGCAGAAGCAGGCGTACTTGTCCAGCAGGTCCACGCAGGAGCCGCCGTGGAGACATGGCCCGGAGACACATTCCTGCGGACGCACAGCGGCAGCAGCTCAGCGCGGGCGGACGGACAGCGGTGGGTCACACCCCGCTACACGGACCCCAGGCCACGGGACGAACGCGAAGACGTGTTCGACTCGGGTGAACTTCTGGTGAACTCCTGAGAGAAATCGTTAATTGGCTGTCGGACCGAGCAGAGCAGGGTAGAGAATAAACAGCGGTGTCTGAATGAGGATGAATTAGCGAGCTGTCTTTATAAGAAAGATCTGCTTATGCATTCCATAAGAGCCTCCAGGATGTTCTGGACCTTATCTCTGGGGTCTGGACTCAGGCTGCGCTGGGTTTTCAATCGATTCGGGATTAGGATAAGCTATTCTGTTTTCATCAGGCATTTGTACCATGCTTACATGATCCTGGTAGTTCAATGGACTTATCTTGTAGAGTAATCAATGTAGCTTTTGAATGGAATACCACACAGAGAAGACACTTTTTGTTGTTGTAATAATCCCAAACGTTTTGTCCTCCGCAGAGCCTATGCGCGAGGAAGGCTCGGCTTGTCGTCCAGACAGATCGCTCTGGGTGTGGAGCTGTTGTGGGAACTCACGTCCACGTCGGCGTCACATCTGGGCCCGGCCCAGCCCGGCTCACAGTCACAGAGGTAGGAACCCACACCGTCACGGCAACTAGCAGCACGGGTACAAACAACACGGTTTCATTAGCATCACAGGCACAAACAACATGGTTTCAATTAGCAGCACGCACAAACACAGGTTTCATAGCACACAGCACAAAACATGGTTTCAATTAGCAGCACGGGCACAAAAACATGGTTTTATTAGCAGCACAGGCACAAACAACATGGTTTCATTAGCATCACAAACACAAACACATCTGTGTTTAAAAAATACTCCCAAAAAAAGAATCCATCCATATAAATGTCAACATCGGTCATCTTTATTTGTTAAATTGTTCATAGTTTTTTCTGCTTCCACTACCCTCAGAAAGTGTCATGCTAATGGCTGTCATACTCTTATGCTCACCCAATTTCTGGTTACAGAAAAGAAAAAAAGATATACATATTATATAAGCACCCAGAAAATGACTGTATTAAATCACACCACACATGTACAGGACCGTATCCATGATTGGTATTTTAAAAAACATCCGATTTTGAGTGCCACTGTATAGACAGAGTATAATAACAGGTAGCAATCATTTCTCTTTCATGCTCCTTTAACTAGCAGTAATAGAGAAAGTGCTGGCATGTTCAGTCACGAACCACACATTATAGATACTTAAAACAGCCAGAGGGAGATGGCAGATGCGGCTAAGTGAATCGAACAATTATACAGCATTTCCACGTCTCCTTTTGAAACAACACTGTTACCAGTGCCTAGGACATGGGATTGCAGGGTGCGGGGGGGCTTAACTCCCATGCAGACAAGGCCTGGACACAGTCTTACCTCCCGTGCAGACAAGGCCTGGACACACAGTCTTACCTCCCGTGCAGACAAGGCCTGGACACACAGTCTTACCTCCCGTGCAGACAAGGCCTGGACACACAGTCTTACCTCCCGTGCAGACAAGGCCTGGACACACAGTCTTACCTCCCATGCAGACAAGGCCTGGACACACAGTCTTACCTCCCATGCAGACAAGGCCTGGACACACAGTCTTACCTCCCGTGCAGACAAGGCCTGGACACACAGTCTTACCTCCCATGCAGACAAGGCCTGGACACAGTCTTACCTCCCATGCAGACAAGGCCTGGACACACAGTCTTACCTCCCATGCAGACAAGGCCTGGACACACAGTCTTACCTCCCATGCAGACAAGGCCTGGACACACAGTCGTCCATGTTGGTCTCACAGTGCGGACCCAGGAACCCGTCGGAGCAGACGCACTGGTAGAGGCCCGGCCCGTCCACGCAGCGGGCGCCGTTCTGACACGGAGCGGACGCACACTCGTCCACGTCGCGCTCGCACCACCTTCCTGGAGGGGGAACGCGGGGGGGAAGACGCGCAGGTGAAACGTGCGGTAAGCTTACAGCCTGGATCGCGACGCAGCCAAGAGCATCTCATGACACCAAGTCCGATCCACAACACACGGTTCGAAAAAACACACGGCTATCAACCCAGGATGGCGACGCCTTTACTTCAAGTGGGAGAAAGTGATCCTAACGCAAAGATCGATCCTAATAAACGGTAACCTGCTCACTTACAGCTCTGTAATACTTGTTTCACTCTCAGTCACCTCGCTCTGTCATCAGGGTTTGGAGACGCACTCTGAATGTGTACTGGGTCTCTCGTGTTTCACCGCGCTGACACGCAGGGCCAGGAGCACTTGTAGAGACATCCGGACGTTATGAATGACCTCTCAACTATGTGCTGACTACAGGATGCAGAGCATTGTGCTGAATACACTGAAGCAGCCCGCCAGGGAATAATGGCTGCTGCACAAAACAGCCCTTTCATAACATCCGTATCAATTATAATCTAATCTTAATAATAATAATAATACTTTTTATTTATATAGGTAGAGTCCAGTATTTATTCAGACCCAGTCATACAGGTGGTGCAGAAGCGCCTACGGCCCCTCCGACCACCACCAACATTCATTCAACATTCATTCAACATTCATACAATGCGACCTTAATTGCCACCACGGGTTCTTCAAGTCTCCCTCCATTATCACCCTGTCCAGGAGCTGCGTCATGGAGAGCAGTGGTGCGTCTCAAAGTTTAATGATCCATTTGTATGAATGGATGGAACTGGATCGTTTTGTAAGACGAGAAAAAGCAAATAAGAACCAGAATAGCATGTAATGTAAAGAAGTTACAATTAAACAACATGACCATCGAAAGTGCTCGAGTGTACCTGGAGGAAAAGCAAGCAACAATATAATTATTTCTGAGGCTATGCCTTTATCAAGAGGAAATCAGACACTAACCATGCAAACAGTGCTTTGTACATTGTTGAAATGTCCTCAACCCTAACCCAGCAGATTACTAACCCCAACCCTAACCCAGCAGATTACTAACCCCAACCCTAACCCAGCAGATTACTAACCCTAACCCATCAGATTACTAACCCCAGTGGTTCTTAATCCAGGTTCATGCCCCCCCATGCCCTGCACGTTTGAGATGTTTCCCTGCTCTAACACACCTGACTCAACATGAACGGGTTGTTGACAGGCTTCTGCCAAGCTTGATGATGATGATGGTTCATGTTGAATCAGGTGTGTTGAAGCAGGGAAACATCTGAAACGTGCAGGGCATGGGGGGCACAAGGACCAGGATTGAGAACCACTGTGCAACCCTGACCCAGCAGATCCCCACAGCCCCTGTGAACGATGGTCCAGATGTGTAGGCTGCCCATTCATGAAGGTCTCCATTAAAGCATGAGCCTATACTAGTAAAGGTCAAATACGGTAAACAACAATAACGCAAGCAATTTGCATGTAGTCATCCCCATGTTCTGCTCATCGCGTCCACATCCCCAGCCAGTGGCGGTCCCTCCCATCCTGACCACGTTCTGAGGTAATTAAATCATTTCTAGACATTTCTATTTCAACACCACAAGGTCTGGCCAGAATACAAAGACATGACACAACTGTGTCGTACATGCAAAGACATTCAACGGACCTCTTTTCTGAACACTAGGCAACTTTGGCCAAATACTAATACCAGGAATAGTTCCAGTAGTTACTTGGTTATGGTGGCTCAGTACTACAGAACAAGAAGGTTCCTTCTCAGCATGAGTTGTTTAATTCATGCCATAGGTGAAACTTGCAGTAAAGTGCATTAAATCAGCATCCTTGCCAATTTTAATCTGTAATAAGATTACTGTACACAAAGTCCTCCTCTCTTTTGGAAAACCTAAGAGATAAATAATGCATCTTGACATTTGGCTCTGCCAAGAGTTGAAGAGCAGAGCAGGAGAGGGATTAGAAAGCTGTTAGGTCTAATCCCAAACGTTAACCTTCTTAGAGGAACTGAAGCAAAACCCTCTGAGAAAGTGAGAGAAATTAAATAATAATCTTTCCGTTTTCTATATCCCCAATTACCTCTCACAGCTTGAACCTTTTTATGTGAGATCCAAAAACTATGATCAGATTTCCTTCTCTGGTGGAGAGCAGAGGAGAGAGAGGACTAACTGTCAGCCCAGAGGATACTACTGTACTTGTGCTGGACGATGACAGACTGTGGTGATTCACAGATGCAGGTTTAATAACACTGTTCTTGTATCTTGGTAGAGATCCTATTATGTCCTAACTCTCTGAAGCTATGCGGGGTCTAATGACCCTGTTATAACACTTCCATTATCCTTAAGAAAACATGAGGTCTGTTAGACAGTTTAGTGTTTTCAGTTTAGTGTAGAAGTGCTTGTTACGCCCAATTTGTGTATTTATATTGAGATTTCACATTTTATTCATTTAGCAGATGCTTTTATGCAAAGCGACGTGTGTGCATGAATCAAATTCGGTCTATGTGTTAATGACAAGACGAAACCTCATAAGGCCACCCAGCCGAATAAGAGCCTTAATTCAGTCCATGAGTGAAAAGTTTTTCAAAGACTCGGACACTTACCATTTATTTGAAACCAAAACAATTTGACACGCTGGATGAAGCCTGAGGATATTTGTATTCAGATTGAACGAGAGCCACCAGCTATAATACCTGAACACTTTATTTTCCAGGCTACATGGGGCAGAGAAAATGAATGTTGGCATTCCATAGGCAGCGGCCCCCAGGCCCTCTGATGGATGAAACAAGTTTTATGAGAATGAATTTGATAATAGCCTCAAAGTGACACAATGAGTTACAGGATCTCAGAGGCAGAGCAGATGACACATCATAGCAGCTGCAAAGAAAAACACATTTTCAATTTATAAAATCATTATGTGGTAGATCAGTCCCAGACAGTCTATCTAGCGCCAGACCAAAGCGTAGTCACTTCTGTTCCACTCCCTCGCTCTCTCTCCCCTTTAAGGTGTCTTCACGCACTCCTTATTTTTTATCTTGCTTATTTCCTTACTTGCATCCCCCCCGCCCCTTTATTTCTTTCTCTTTCTTTATGTATTTCTTTTTCATTCATTCTCTCTCTCCCTCTGTCTGTTCCCTTTCCGAGTTGCAACACCGCCCCGCGTCTTATTAAGGCAAATATTTTGTGTGAGCTCAGGCTGGTTGAACCAATCCAGAATACATCCTCCGCAGGGCCCCTCGGGGGGGCCCCCAGGGGCCCAGAGACGGGCTGGGAGCAGAGGAGAAAGTAATGACTTGTACTATGCTGAGGCCTAATAATAAAAACAGCTTCTGTGGGAATTGGGCCACGCATGTCAGCGTCCTCCCTCCAGAGTGGCAGTCCCTCCGAGACTTCTCCCCCTCCTCTCCCCCTCCTCTCCCCCTCCTCTCCCCCTCCTCTCCCCCTCTCCCCCCTCCTCTCCGTTCCTCAACGGGGAGAGGATAAATTGATGATGCAGTGGGGAAGACAAATGAAATTAATCTTCCCGCTACCTGACAAGAATCGGGATCCGATGGTCTGAACCACGGACAAAAAGACGGAAAAACTGAGAGAGAGCAGAGAGTGAGAGAGAACACGAGAGAGAGTAAGAGAGACAGAGAGAGAGAGAGAGACTAAGAGAGAGGGTCGATATTGGTATTTGGTGCAAAGGAGAGAGGAGTAATGGCCAGCAGTAGAACAACACCAGATTGGTGAGAGTGGAGACCCCAGAGAAATAAAGGTCTTGGAGGAGAAAGGGGAGAGAGATTGGAGCAGATCAAAACGGGACACTGAATTGGCTCCTCAGGGTGAGGATGACTGGGTCATGTGGCGGTGATTATACAGGCAGCTGTTGTGAAGGAAAAAAGGAAAAAAGGAGCCACAGCAACAGGTGCCGTGGAGGCAGGTGACTCAGACACTCAGGACAAGCCTTAGCCTCTCATATTGATCTCTCTGTCCCCCGTCGGTAGCAGGGGGGGGGACGGACGTCTACCTGTGAAGCCGGGGTGACAGACGCACTGGAAGCCCCCTGGCGTGTTGATGCAGGAGCCCTGGTGGAGGCAGGGGGACGACTCACACTCATTCACATCCAGGTCACACAGCCTCCCAAAGTACTCGGGGGGGGCAGCTGCACAGAAACCTAAGGAGGTCAAGAATGGAGACGGAAGAGGGGGAGAGAGAAAAAAAGATGGATAGACAGAGAGACAGACAGACACACAAAGGATGAGAGAGAAAGAGACCGAGTGAAACTGAAATGTAGACAGTGTCTTTTGTAGATATTGAGGATAGGGAGTTGTGTTCCCAGGTCAAGCTTACCAATCTCTGATAGCAAGACCATTACATTTAGTCAACACAACACACAGACCCAAGGCAGGTGCTGGGGTTAAGTAGAGGTGTGTGTACAGGCTGGGTCTGGGTAGGTAGAGGTTAGGTATAGGTGTGTATACAGGCTGGGTCTGGGTAGGTAGAGGTTAGGTATAGGTGTGTGTACAGGCTGGGTCTGGGTAGGTAGAGGTGTGTGTACAGGCTGGGTCTGGGTATGTAGAAGTTAGGTATAGGTGTGTGTACAGGCTGGGTCTGGGTAGGTAGAGGTTAGGTATAGGTGTGTGTACAGGCTGGGTCTGGGTAGGTAGAGGTAGGTTAGGTGTGTACAGGCTGGGTCTGGGGTAGGTAGAGGTAGGTGTGTGTACAGGCTGGGTCTGGGGTAGGTAGAGGTTAGGTATAGGTGTGTGTGACAGGCTGGGTCTGGGTTTGTAGGGTGGTGGTGTGTATAGGTGTGTGTAGGGTAGAGGTTTATGTAGGGTAAGTGTGTTAGAGGTGTGTGCATAGGTTAGTGTGTAGGGTAGGTGTGCGTTAGAGGCGTGTATAGGGTAGGTGTTTGTAGGGTAGACGTATGTGTATAGGTGTGTGTGTAGGGTAGGTGCTTGTAGGGTGGAGGTGTGTAAGATGGAGGTGTGTCGGGTAGAGATGTGTGTTAAGAGATTGTAGGTGTAGAAGTAAGCCGGAGAACAGGAGAGTGTAGCTAGCCTGGACACTGAGAGGGGAGAGGAGCAGAGCAGAGCGCTGGGCCTCATTATCACAGCCGACAGCGCGAGGCTGCTGCAACTGGGCCGCTGAGAGAGGTGGTAAACCTCCAGCACACCTGATGTGAACTCCCTGGACTGCCCCATCACAGAGAGCACTCACAGGAGCGCGCTGCTCCCGAGAGCTCAGCCCTGACAGGAGACAAACTGGAGACAAACCATTTAGGACCAAAATTGGCCCAGGGACACGTGCGCCCATCTGTCGGCCAGGCCCCAGGGCCCCGCGGCTGCCGTTAGGAGCAGCACAGAGGAGCTCTGTGGAGGAGCCAGACCAATCTGGAGCCACCAAGCCCTCCAGCTGAATGTGGGCTTTTCCGAACAGCAGATTCCGCGTGTCAGGGTGTTAAAGGAGAACCACTGTTTTAAGACACTCTGGAGGATAGCTGCGAGGACATCTCACTCCGGGGTTTCGAACCACCCCGTCTTCTTCAAACAGAAACACTCAGGAAATCATCTTTTTTTTTACCTGCCACGTTTTGGTTTGAATTTTCAATACAATAACCGGGACCGGGAGATGACAAATGAAAGCAGGAGAAAAGAGAAAAAAGGACAAGCGTTCTGAAAATGAATATCAAAGCCGAGGAGCCGAGTTGCAGCCCAGTACCTGTTCTCCAGGTCCAGGCACACGGCACTGTTCAGGCAGGGGCTGGAGGCACACTCATTGATGTCCTCCTCACAGGCCACACCAGAAAAACCCGCTTTACAGTCGCAGCTGCAAACAAAGAAATCATTAATATTGATATTCCCCTCCCACATAAGAAAAAGAAAGAAAATCCATGTGTTTCATGGTGCCACGTGTGGGATGAAGGAAAGCCATATGAATGAGAGCTTTATTAGATATTAATTACAGATCACACATTGATTGCCAGAATGGATTTTGATTGTGAAGCTAAACCTTAGATTAAGATGTAGAGAAGGGGCTTCTATGTAAACAACTCGCTTACCATTTGAAAGGGAAGCTTTTATTACATTGACCTCATTTCAACTACAAGGGCTGCATTACGGAGCCACTAAGCATTATGTCTGGATGTGGCTTTGAGGCAACATGACATCAACTGTTCTTGTATATCAGTTCATTTAACTTTATCAAAGCTCGTTCTGCTTATGCTGTTGTGACACACCATCTACACACAACACACCACACACACATCCCCACGGACACACACACATTTATACAAATATATACACACACACAAATGCACAAATACATATACACACAACCGCTCAAATGGACAACCATAATGAATGGGGTTAGGATGCAGCCGACATATTAATTATGCTTTGTAGGGCATCATAGTTTTAATATTATATTATAGAACATTATATTATTATATAATGGCAGCCTCAGAATTAATTGTGCCCATTAGAGTTTAACTGCTAAACCAGATTTGTGTTGTTTGCTTGTCGTTTCCAGTGACTCCAGTGGTGATGGTCAATATGATCTATTTAAATACAAACTATCCTTTTTTAAACTATTACAGACACAACCTATGAACTAGTATATTATTTGTAGAGGCCATTGTATGAGTTTACAATGATAAAGGATTTGAGAGTATATACTTGGATTGTATATGTATGACAATATAACCAGAGAAAGTATGTATTTGCAAGTATATACTTGGATGGTAAATTTATGACAGTATAATCAGAGAAAGTACTGTATGTACATGAAAGTATACAATGATAGTATGTATATGAGAGTACACACTGAAAGAGTATACACTGTCTAAGGTGTCTCTATACTGAGAGTATGTATATATATATATATATATGACAGTATCTGGTCAGTATTGTGTATAGCTATGAGAGTGATCCACTGCATGTATGGTTATGGGATCATTAAACAGTGTTTACCTGTAGCTATTGAGTCCATCCAGACAGAGGCCTCGGTTCAGACACGGACTGGAGGCGCATTCGTCGGTGTCAATTTCACAGCGAGTTCCCTCAAATCCTGAAAGATAGATGAGATGGTCACGGATCGGCAGGCCCTCACTGCACCATGTGAGCGGGGGGAGTCTGCAACAAAGGCCCTGGTGAATGCCTTTTTAATGGAACTAGTAGCCCCTGTAGCATATCTCATCTCCCAGCCCTCGGCTGCTCCCTCCAGCCCCTCAGAGAGCTTCTAAGTCTAATAATACTTCAGAGCACTGGACAGATTGGTCTGAGAGTTTGTGGTTTGAGGGGGGAGGGAGGGGAGGGGGGCAGGCAGGGGGGGCTTGTTAAGTTGGGGTTAGAGGAAGATGCTGAGCCCCTGAGCTCCTCTGCCCCGCTTCATTACGGGGACGGGGTTGAGAGGGGGGGCGAGGAGAGGGGGCCCGGCTAAGACGATCAGCATGGATGCTTTGTGGCTCGTGTGAAGGCAGCAGGGGAGCCCTGGAACATTCCGCCTGTCAGGGCGATGCTCCTGCAGCAGAGAGACCAGCACCCTGCTGCAGAGAGACCAGACCCCTGCTGCAGAGAGACCAGGCCCCTGCTGCAGAGAGACCAGACCCCTGCTGCAGAGAGACCAGGCCCCTGCTGCAGAGAGACCAGACCCCTGGACAGCTACCATCACGCCGCACTACCAACACTGCAGCCAGCACATTAATACATCACCTTAATGTGACCGGGTTATCTGTAAGACTGCTTGTACTGTAGCCAAGGCAATTAGAATATTGGTTTAAATTATATTAATATGATTACGTTTAGGATTAAGTTTGATGTTATATGGGTATATTTTAGAGAACCCATTTTAACAGTCGCCAACACATTTAGAATTTCAATCTGGCATGTTGATTACCTATTAAAATACTTCTAATCTATTAAAAAATCTATTTTTATTGTTCTGGACATGACATTGCATTCTTTTTGACATGATCCCACTGGGAGCTCTAATCTATCTTCTGAAACATTAGGAACATTAACGCCTCATTCTTGTAGGAGGAGACATCCATCAGGGGACGTCCTCCCACCAGCACATGGTCCTCTCTCTCCTTTGGGAAGACAGAGTTGGCCGAGCGAGTCGGGACACTTCCGCCTCGGTCGCAAAGGACGTGTGACTGTGATTGGGGTTCCTGAGCAAGCTCTGTCCACCTCACCACAGGCTGACACAGTGTGTGTGTGTGTGTGAGTTGTCACAGCCTTTTGTGCCCCGGGAAGTGACACTGAGTGCAGGGATCCATGGGCGCAGGGAGAACACACACTATCTGGTGAATTATGGGCCAGTGGAGCTTTCCCAGGCCGGCTGTCACTCACACACACCCAGGCACCGAGGGGACAACTTGGAATGTCAACGCAGTGTAATGCATCTGCTGCCAGAGCGCACTGCCACTGCGGGCTCCGCGCTCTCGAGTGAAGGGAGAGAGGGAGAGAGAGGGAGAGAGAGGGAGGGAGAGAGGGAGAGGGAGGGAGGGAGAGAGAGAGGGTGGGATGGAGAGATGGAGAGAGAGGGAGAGAGAGAGGGAGGGCGAGAGAGACAGAGAGAGAGACAGAGAGAGAGACAGACACAGAGAGAGACTGTGTTTGTCCTCCGGCGTTGTGTCCATCATTCACTGGGCTGATGATCAGTGCCCTGTCTCCACAGAGAGAAGGAGCATGGGTAATCCCCAGGACAAATCAGGCTTCCAGAGCGAACATGTGATGGACGTATCAATCAAAACACCAAGGATGTCTGGACTGGGAGAAGGGAGAACTGGGCTGTTGGACTGGGTCTGTTGTCATGGAGCCTATCACCATGGAGCCGGTCACCGTGACACTGCTAACCTAGACAGAGGCAAGCTAGGAACTGCCCTTGATATCTCAGTGACGTCAGCACAGTCGAGCATTCAGGAACTCACAATACACATGATATTAGACTGTGTGACACATTGCTTGTATTATCCAGGCTGAAATGACTTGCTGAAAGAGACTATTTAGATGTGGAAGACTCTTGACACCTGCACTAGAGGTTTTAACAGGAGCCAGTGCACCCTCACAGCCACAGTAACTTGGTATTATTAGGTCACTCTGGGTAGCACACTGCCACGGCCTGGGCTGAAGAGAACACAGCTTCATTTACACACCATGCCAAAGGTGTATTAATTGGCAAGA
Organism: Mallotus villosus; assembly: GCA_903064625.1. Classification (NCBI taxonomy): domain Eukaryota; kingdom Metazoa; phylum Chordata; class Actinopteri; order Osmeriformes; family Salangidae; genus Mallotus; species Mallotus villosus. The sequence continues at coordinate 416,188 of CAEFZP010004592.1, read as the reverse complement.
TGAATGCACTAAGGGTTAGCGAGCCACACACATTTACAACCTATTTTTAGAAATAACGCGGCTACACGTGTTCAACTTGGAGGATAACGCCGGCCGCTAATTATCTGAAGTGACTGTGGTCATCAATCTCACTGGCCTCAGACATATGGCTATATCCTGAAAATATACCTGCTTTTTCCAGACTAAAAACCTAAGGCTCAGACGATGTTCACGGTGACTATTCTCACAAATTCTTTATCGCTCTGGCTTTTCTGAAGATACGACTGTAGAATATACAGGTAACCATCAAAAGAATTGGTTCACATGCAGCACATGCAAAATGTGTTCAAAATAAAGTTATCAGCATTGTATCAGACGTGATCAAGCCCCGCCTTGAAATCACAGGAGCACTGGGAGGAGTCATGGAAGGAGTTAGCACAGGAACAGGGGGAGGAGTCAGGGGAGGAGTCATGGAAGGAGTTAGCACAGGAGCAGGGGGAGGAGTCAGGGGAGGAGGAGGAGGAGTCATAACATGAGCAGGGGGAGGAGTCAGGGGGGAGGAGTCATGGAAGGAGTTAGCACAGGAGCAGGGGGAGGAGTCAGGGGAGGAGGAGGAGTCATGGAAGGAGTTAGCACAGGAACAGGGGGAGGAGTCAGGGGAGGAGGAGGAGTCATAACATGAGCAGGGGGAGGAGTCAGGGGGAGGAGTCACTTGTCCTGAGATGGAGCAGTAACTGTAAGCCCAATCAGCAGGACGGACTGGGCACATGTGTGTCATGTTTGTCACCGGTATTTCATGTTTATCACAGGTGTCTCATGTTTGTCACAGGTGTGTCATGTTTGTCACAGGTGTGTCATGTTTGTCACCGGTATTTCATGTTTATCAAAGGTGTCTCATGTTTGTCACAGGTGTGTCATGTTTGTCACAGGTGTGTCCTGTTTGTCACAGGTGTCTCAGGTTTGTCACGTGTGTCCTGTTTGTCACAGGTGTCTCATGTTTGTCACATGTGTGTCCTGTTTGTCACACAGGTGTGTCATGTTTGTCACAGGTGTGTCATGTTTGTCACAGGTGTGTCATGTTTGTCACAGGTGTGTCATGTTTGTCACAGGTGTGTCATGTTTGTCACAGGTGTGTCATGTTTGTCACAGGTGTGTCATGTTTGTCACAGGTGTGTCATGTAGGTGTGTCATGTTTGTCACAGGTGTGTCATGTTTGTTACATTCCTTCAAAAGAGAATTCAATGGTCCAGTCTCTCTCTCTCTCAAACACACACACTCTTACACATCGTTCCTTGTTTCTATCCAACTGCTTCTAAATTCATGTAAATCTTGTCATGCCAAGTAAAGCTTGCGCAGGTATCTGGTAGTGATTGTAGTACAGTATGTGAATTGACTGTCATAAATAAGTGTTGGTGTGTGACAGCTTGTGGCCAACATCCAGCCCTTCAGCAGATGTCCTGCAGCCCCAGGTCTCTGCTGGCCATGGGCATTTCAATCCCGACACCCAGCCGAGTATTAAAATGCACGCATTCAGAGGAACCCTTTCAGCTGCCTCCTGCAAGGAAACAGGGAGATGTGGAGGCGAGCCAGGGAGGTGGAACGGAGGCTGTGCAAGGTTTGTTTTTACTCTGCCACAACTGGCTGAACAACAGCACTCTGACCAGCCCATGTGACCATGTCAGGGCCGCTCGCTTCACCGGGAGCTTTGATTTCCTCCAGGGAGGCGTGGAGTGTGGGAGATCAAAGCCAGAGTGGAGGGTTCGTACGCGGGGTCTGATTCGGTACGCTATGTACAAGACTGAAGACGCCCGTGACAGAGACGCACAGAAACACGAGAGGAGATGTTTCAGAACCAACCACACGACAAGGAACCATTGTCCATGACATGAGAAGGGCTGAAGAGGCCAATTGGGACTGAAGCCAACTCCTGGAGTTCATGTCGTCATGAACGTATCTCGCCTACTCTGCCAAAGTACACAAATTCTTATCACAAACGGAGAGCCCCCTCGTTCAACACAGTCATCTTTTCAGCTTCTGCCTAACGCAGGCAGTCACACAAACTCATACAGCCACCCTACTGTCTGTCAAAATATCCCTCGCATTAGAAATCCCAGTATTACAAATTGAATTTCAATTGATGTCCTCCATTTACATAAAAATGAAATGGAGTCTCAGGCCTGCCTCAAACAATCAGACTCCCTACTGCCTCAACCGGAAAGGACAATCATCGTCTAAAACCGTCCACAATGCCGATGATCAAATACCTGGCTAAGAAGCACATTATGTTGTTCCTCAGTGAGAAGATATGAGGGCATATTGCCCTCAAGGACTAATTAGCAGTGCAGTGTGTCCGTTAATGTTGTGCTAGCATGTAGCGTCTCACACGACCCGTTTGTGGACTGGTGTTGTTGGGATGGGATCTGGGGGTGCGGTGTGCAGTACGGCAGGCAGATGAGAGGTTTGCTCTCCAGCTGGTCAGGGACCCCTCAGGTTTTTTGCTAAGTGCAAATTGTTTTCTGCATGTGAAAGCGAAGCGGGGAGAAGCTCCTCGAGGAGTTTTCTTGCAGGAAATCGCCTCCTGCCTGATTCTGTTCTCCCCTCCAATATACCAGAGGAGAAATTGATGGTTCTCCACCTAAATACATCCCTCAGGCACTGAGAAGAGCGGTCGTGTCTGACTGGTTGAACAGGTGGAGAGATATTGACTCAAACACGCGTAGCTATGATCGAGTGAGGGAGGGTAACATCCTGTAACACATTCCCAGGCTGTGAGCCTGTCTATGGTGAAGACACAGTTGTATTTCCCAGGCTGTGAGCCAGTGTCTATGGTGAAGACACAGTTGTATTTCCACACACGCAACACGTCCCCTGACACAGCAGCTCCGTAGATCTCTGTGGCTGCCCAGAAGTGTCCCATGGGTGGATGCACGTGGACAGATGTGCAGACCTGGTCGCTGCTACTGTCCAATAACAACATGGACATATGTTTGGATTTGTTTTCCTAGGAGGCCGTGCTGAAGGACCTTGCTGTTATCAGGGGTAGTGTACAGTCTGAGAGCCAACATCCTGTTGTACACATCAGGTATCTGTCATCTGCTCTATTCAATTCAATCAGATCAATTGAAAATAAATAAAAAACGCAGCACAGCTCATTGAAAGAGGCCAATCCTTTCAAGACGGTTTCGCAATTATTTCTTGTATTAGGTTCTGTTGAGAGTCCTAGCACTGTCCTGTTTACCTAGCTTCCACCTCCCACTGCAAACATTATAAAAATATATCTGCAATTGAAACTAGAGAGCGTACAATTTCAGGGGAAATTGTAGGGTGTGCTTGCTTGCTTGGTTGCAGAGGGGTCAGTTTTTTAATGACATTTTTACAACTGATATTTCTGTATATTTTATATAAAAATGCATACTTATTATTTATAAAGATGACATAGATTTTTAAAGCATTTTTTTTTGCTGCTTACAACTCAAAATACTAAGAGTAAAGTGTAGAATGAAATAGTTGTCTTCTCATTTCCCCTGCAAGAGGAAATGGTGAGCAGCCTCATAGTTGAATCAAAACAAATACATTTGGCAGACCTGTGTACAAATGGACCTGATATTTTCAGGCATTTAGCCTACTCATATTGCATTCATTCATTAATAAAGAACCCCCTTTAAAAAGTATTCTAACAACGACGTTATCGGCAGTAGCTAACAGTACAATCTTCTAACTGAAAATATGGCCCCAAAAACTTAAATAAGCTTGACATTTATTTAGTGGATAATCGCTTATTCATAAAAAGCTCACTGGTAGCGATCATTGTCAGTAACAATGCGTAGTATGTGTTGCCCAGGACCGCTGTAGCATGTGTTGCCCAGCAACAGAGGCTAATGTCATGATGCTAATGCTTCAGTGAAATAGTAGACTACTGTTTCCGAAATAATATCAGCTTATATTGTACATTACACTTCACATTTGTGTCTCATATCACAAAGTAAAATCAGTAAATAGTCATCACCCTGGCCTATTTGCTTGTAGCGTGACATTATGACGTTAGTAGCGTCAGTGACTGTGGCTTGCAAGTTAGCCACCGTTAGCTTCACTTTTCGCCACAAAAACGTAAATTAAGCTTAAACCATGACAAAACTTTTGACACCGACGTTCTCTATGTCGTCCAAATATTGACCGAGGCTTATTGGGGCAAAAATTAATTATAACATATATGTGAGATAAAAGGTTGTGCTCCTTGCCGAAGGCAAAAGCACACCCAATCAGTGTGAACAGATGCACTCAGTCTCTCACTATCACAACAAAGTGGTCATATCGTCATGGCTTAGCAAAATAGGCTTTTGGAGGAACTTGCGAGATGTGAACCATATTTTATTAATTTAATTAAATTAACAGATCCATAACTTATTAACTTTAAACTTAACAAATGCTTTGATACTCAAAAATATATATTGGGAAACAGGTATATATATATAGGTAATACAGGTATACAGGTAACATATATATAGTGCAGGAGACTATCAAAGGATCTTCCATAAACATGATAACATCAGTGGACCAGAAGTAGTAGTGTGCAGTATTTGTGCATGTCAATTCTAAGTGTAGGCCTGCTTCTTATTACACGGGGGGGTATCAGGAGCTGCTTCCGACATTCTTTCAAATCGTCTCTCCGCCAAGAGACCCGCCCTCCTCTGACTCTGATTGGCCGTGAAACTGAAACAAACCGATCAAACCAACGATGGCAGCGAGTATTACCCAATCAGGGGTAGAATAGGACGGGTCTTCACAGAATGCAGGTGGAATGATTTGCATGGGATGCTGCATTGAAGATAACTCTGAAAATACGGGACAAACCCCGTCCCGTATTGATTCAAAACGGGACAAGCTATTTAATTTTTAAATACGGGACAATTACGTATTTTAAGGCCCGGGTGGCAACCCTACCATCACCACAAACACACACCACCACCCGAAACACACACCACCACAAACACACACCACAACAGCACACAGGGCAGGTGGAGGGGAGAGGACGAGGAATGGGGGGAGAGAAAAGTGAAGGGGAGAGAGGAGGGAGGGGGCAGAGGGGGGAGAGGAGAGAGAGGAGGGGAAGAGGGGGGAGAGGAGGTATTCCCAGGGAACTGGGGAGGGTATTGACTGTGCCAGGGTATTTCCTCGGAGCGTTGGCGGTCGGAGGAAGACAACCAACTGTAATTGAATAATGTCTGGGAAGAAGAGGGACAGACACTCCTTTTTCCGGTTCGTCAGAGAAACGCTGGTCTACACCGCTGTGAGTCATACTTCTGTAGCATCGCTGGTCTACACCGCTGTGAGTCATACTTCTGTAGCATCGCTGGTCTACACCGCTGTGAGTCATACTTCTGTAGCATCACTGGTCTACACCGCTGTGAATCATACTTCTGTAGCATCGCTGGTCTACACCGCTGTGAGTCATACTTCTGTAGCATCGCTGGTCTACACCGCTGTGAATCATACTTCTGTAGCATCGCTGGTCTACACCGCTGTGAGTCATACTTCTGTAGCATCGCTGGTCAACACCGCTGTGAGTCATACTTCTGTAGCATCGCTGGTCTACACCGCTGTGAATCATACTTCTGTAGCATCGCTGGTCTACACCGCAGTGAGTCATACTTCTGTAGCATCGCTGGTCTACACCGCTGTGAGTCATACTTCTGTAGCATCGCTGGTCTACACCGCAGTGAGTCATACTTCTGTAGCATTGCTGGTCTACACCGCTGTGAATCATACTTCTGTAGCATCGCTGGTCTACACCGCTGTGAGTCATACTTCTGTAGCATCGCTGGTCTACACCACTGTGACTTCTGTAGCATCGCTGGTCTACACCGCTGTGAGTCATACTTCTGTAGCATCGCTGGTCTACACCGCTGTGAGTCATACTTCTGTAGCATCGCTGGTCTACACCGCTGTGAATCATACTTCTGTAGCATCGCTGGCATCAGATGAAGCTTATATAAGCGTGTGTTTACAAAGCCAAGCCTTCCTGTGTGGTGGATATGGAGTGAATCACAGAAGAGAGCTACGTGAGTCAGAGTGCGGTAGGGGAGAGGGATCTGCTGTACCCACACAGATTCACCTTAATGTATTCAGCAGGAGATGCTTGTGGCTGTTCTCCTGTGGTAGCGGCGCTCTGCTCTATTTATACATTTCACAGCCTTCTCCTTTAATCTGTTCCTCGGCACCGCAACCAGCAATTAGCCTCTCGCACTACGACCCGAACAACTCTTGGAAGAATAGGAATTGTGGAAGTTCAAGAGTCTCTAATCACTAAGATTGTCATGGCAGCGGAGGTGTGACAACACACCTTCATAGCGTTATTTTAACAGTCCAAAAGGTCAGGAGGTCTGTCTCATTTTCTCTTCTTCTCCTGTCTCGAGCACGCCTCAGTCCGACCCTCTCCCCGTCAGAGTACCTGTGCCCGCGGGGGTCCGGGGGCGCCTGCTGAAAACGAGGCTTGCGTTATCGAACACACATCAAAACTCTCTTACAGAAATCAGGTCGTCGTGGCGTCGGCTTCCAGCTGAAAAATACCCCCCAAAACTGCGAAGGGAATTGCAATTGCCCGGTGACTCGATAAGATCTGTCCTCCCCTCCCCGTGCATGGCTGAGAGAACGGAGAAGAGGCTGGAGGGGAAAGGCGTGGAGGAAGCCATCGCTTGGCTGGAGGAGCGCTATGCTGGAGCAGCTCCCAGGCTGACATCAATCAGATACGTCTGCGTCCTCCTCTGATGGCTCCTTCCAGACGTCATTTTGTGAAATAGTTGGAACTTGTGTTGTCACGGAAATAGCAGACTCCACAGGTCGATCGAAGTGGCGCTCCTGCGCTGCAGTCCCAGGCGAGGACATTTAGGGACATATACAGCTGCTGAGGTTAAGCACACCTGCTGTAAACACACACACACTCACTCTCACACAGACACACACACGCACACGCCCTCCCTAGCAGCATACCCCAGTTCCACCAAGCGTGGCCGTGTGGTGGCCTGCAGCCACAGTGACCCCCAGGCAGAAAGCAACATTACCTGTGTTACACTGACTGGGCCCCTAATGACCACAGCTAATGAGGCCTTCCTTCCCCACAGCCGTCTGGAAAGCCTCTCCCTTCCTCCTTCATCATCTGGGGTGTGCTCGCTTGTTACTGGGCGTGGGATGAATGAGGTAACAGACAGGATGAAGTGCATCGCGGATGAGATGGATTTGCCTTCTGCACCGGGCACCATCCTGTTCTTAGGTTACTTGAAAGGAAATTAAAAGAGATAAATAGAAAACTAATTGCGCGCTGGCTCTCGGAATGGCCCGAGGAGGACAGGAGAGGAAGAGTGTCGTCTGTCTGTGTGTGCGCGTGTGTGCGTGCGTGTGCATGTGTGTGTGTGTGTGTGTGCTGCTCTTACTGTGCCACAGACTGTGTGTGTAGTCTGTTATAACGGGTCTCTGGTGTACTGTCCTGTACAGACTCTGCGTGAGAATGTTTGTGTGTGAGTACATGCATGTGTGTATGCGATGTGTACGCGTGTATATGAGTGAGTGTGTATGTGTATGTATATACGTGTGTGTGTGTACAAATAGCTGTGTGTGTGTGTATTAGGGTGTAATGGTACAGAAGTCCCAGTATGGATCATGGTTTTGAGGTCAGGGTTTGATATGAGTTCAGTACAGCAGGAAAAACCAACTTATCCCAAATACTAGGTTTCCTTTCATACGACTTCAACACCACAGCCTAAACTATGTCAATCTGTTCACGAAAGTCTTGTCTACACGACTGTGAGAAGAGCCAACATTTTCTATTTGGGACTTTAGAGTTATTTGATCTCATGTCCGATGATTGCCACTGTAATACATTTGGAGCGTTGACAAACTGCCGTTCGCTCTAGCTACCTCGCCGGGAGCATTTTTCTCCTGGCACCACAGCAGGGACAGATGATGGGGAAATTGTGCAGCGTTTTTGCTCATTTCATCTGATCGACCTCATAATCCTTTTCCATAAAGTAGAAATGCCTGTGACTGACTGAAGATCATGGTTCAGTACGAACACACGTAGCGTTACACCCCTAGCATAGGTGTGTGTGTGTGTCTCACCAGCAGGACAGCTGCAGGAGGCTTGTCCGTCGGGGCGTGCCAGGCAGGTGGAGCCGTGCAGGCAGGGCTGGAGGCGCGGGTGGCAGGGGTCCAGGAGCTGGCCGCAGAGGGGGCCCGTGTAGAGGGGGGGGACAGCTGCAGGAGAACAGGCCTGGCTCCGGGGACTCGGCGCACAGGGCCCCGTTCAGACACGGCCCCGAGGCGCACTCCTCCACGTCCTCACCGCAGTCCTCACCCGTCCAGCCCACTGGACACACACACCTGGGGGGAGTTAGAGCTCAGACACCCTGGGGGAGTAGAGCTCAGACACACCTGGGGGAGGAGTTAGAGCTCAGACACACCTGGGGGCGTGGCCACACCTCAGACACACCTGGGGGCGGGCCCACAATTCAGACACACCCGGGGGCGGGGCCACACTTTAGAAACACCTGGGGGCGGGGCCACACCTCAGACACGCCTAGGGGCGGGGCCACACATCAGACACACCTGGGGGCGGCGCCACACTTTAGACAGTATCTGTATTCAGTATCTGAAGAAAAGGCTTTGTGCGTTACATGTCAGACTTGTTGAATCCCAGAATGTTTCTAAAGTCCAATCAAATCACTTGATTATAATTTGTTTGTTTGAGTGGTCACAACACAGCAGACAATGCTAACCCCCTTTCGTAGACTCAGGATGGACTCGAAAAGACTAGCGCTTGTAAATGGCCTCGTTGTGGCTGTTGTGTCAGAGCCTGGCTCAACGTGGCCTGGGCACGGCGGCTGGGTTGGGTTCCCCTTCGCGCCAGCCTCATCCCTGGGAGAGACACACAGCATGACGGGGGAGGGCGGAGCGGGGGAGGCGGGCGGGGGAGGGCGTGAGCGGGGGAGGGCGTGAGTGGGGGGAGGGCGTGAGCAGGGTTCATGTACCACCAGACCCAGCAGCAGGGCTCCGTAACCAGACGAATCTGGGACACGCAGGGTTAACCCTCAGACGAGGAATTCAATAAATTATGTATGTGTGCGCATGGGTGGGTGGGTTTTATTTGTATGTGTCCGTGTGTATGTTACTGTGTGTGGTGTGTGTGTGTGTGTGTGCGTGTACATGTATTTTTTATTTGTCTCTCTGTGGGTGGGTGTGTGTTTGCGTGCATGTGTGTATGTCTGTTTGCGTGCGTCTGTTTGCATCTGCTCTCGAGGAAGCTGAATATTCCACTTGGTGGCAGTGAGTGCCCAGCCCTGCCTTCCCGGCCCTGCCTTCCCGGCCTCCCTCCATCCTCTCCTCCTCCTATCCCCCCCATCCATCCTCTCACCTGCGGCTCCGCTCCGCTCTCCTCCCCCGCTCCCTCCCTCCCTCCCCCTCACTCCCTCCCTCCCCCTCACTCCCTCACTCCCTCCCTCCAGAGGGGCCACATCAGGTGGAGCGGAGGCTTCCTCTCTCCTGCTAGCGTGAGTCACATCCCCAGAAGGCTCCTTGCATCCATACATGGAGTCATTGCTTTACCTGCCATCTGCAATTCCCTTCTGTCTGCTGTGAGTATATAGGAGCTCCAGCTGTGCCGAGACTAAAGATGTGGATCGATGCTGATACACAAACAAAATCCACAACCCCTCACACCACACGCACACACACCCCTCACCCCCACCGCCTCCAAATGCACCTGCACACACACACATTCATACACCCTTCACGCACACACACATGCGCACCTACACTGACACTCATACACCCTTCACACACACACACACGCACACACCCTTAAGCACCCCACACAGACCTTCACTCCCACACACACACACAACCTGCAGCACCACACCCCCCCCTGGGGAAGCACACCCCTCCCTCTGGTGGAAGCCAGCACCCCCTCCCTCTGGTGGAAGCTACAGCCCCCCCTCTGGGGAAGCCGCACCCCCTCCCTCTGGTGGAAGCTAACAGCCCCTCCCTCTGGTGGAAGCTAACAGCCCCCCCCTCTGGTGGAAGCTAACAGCCCCTCCCTCTGGTTGAAGCTAACAGCCCCTCCCTCTGGTGGAAGCTAACAGCCCCTCCCTCTGGTGGAAGCCAGCACCCCCTCCCTCTGGTGGAAACTAACAGCCCCCCCCTCTGGTGGAAGCCAGCACCCCCTCCCTCTGGTGGAAGCTAACAGCCCCTCCCTCTGGTGGAAGCCACACCCCCTCCCTCTGGTGGAAGCTAACAGCCCCTCCCTCTGGTTGAAGCTAACAGCCCCTCCCTCTGGTGGAAGCTAACAGCCCCTCCCTCTGGTGGAAGCTAACAGCCCCCTCCCTCTGGTGGAAGCTAACAGCCCCTCCCTCTGGTGGAAGCCAGCACCCCCTCCCTCTGGTGGAAGCTAACAGCCCCTCCCTCTGGTGGAAGCTAACAGCCCCTCCCTCTGGTGGAAGCTAACAGCCCCTCCCTCTGGTGGAAGCCAGCACCCCCTCCCTCTGGTGGAAGCCGGCACCCCCTCCCTCTGGTGGAAGCCAACAGCCCCTCCCTCTGGTGGAAGCCGCACCCCCTCCCTCTGGTGGAAGCTAACAGCCCCTCCCTCTGGTGGAAGCCAGCACCCCCTCCCTCTGGTGGAAGCTAACAGCCCCTCCCTCTGGTGGAAGCTAACAGCCCCTCCCTCTGGTGGAAGCCAACAGCCCCTCCCTCTGGTGGAAGCCAGCACCCCCTCCCTCTGGTGGAAGCCAACAGCCCCTCCCTCTGGTGGAAGCCAGCACCCCCTCCCTCTGGTGGAAGCTAACAGCCCCTCCCTCTGGTGGAAGCCAACACCCCCTCCCTCTGGTGGAAGCTAACAGCCCCTCCCTCTGGTGGAAGCCAGCACCCCCTCCCTCTGGTGGAAGCCAGCTCCTACTTGTAGCCGTGGAGGAGGTCGATGCAGGTGGCGTTGTTCAGGCAGGGCAGGGCGGAGCACTCGTCAGTCTCCACGTGGCAGAACTCCCCCTCCCACCCTGGGAGACACACGCAGCGGTACCTCTGGAACACACACAGGGACCAGGTTACCAGGGGATACCTATGGAGAGAGATATGTCTCAAAAGTATTCGTAAATGCAAGTACCATGATCCACAAATGTTTCACGATTTACAAATGTGATTTGCGATCCACGAAAACAAAAATCTTACTTGTGATTTGTAAGTTTACATTCACATAAATGTGCTATGATTTGTACAGATAAATGTCCATTCGTAAATATATTGTTTGTCATTTCTTAAAATACTTAACATTTCGTGTGTGCATTTCTCATGGTCTGTCATTTGTAAATCTACAATTCGCGTGTGAAGTGTTGAATCTGCATTTGTGGATCGCCCAATACACGCTTGCAAACCTTCTTCCTGTGACGTACTTTTGGGACAAACTTTTCGGTCTCTTGAGATCCACGCACAAATAGCTTTCTGATCCACAAATGCAAATCGTGAAACATTTGTGGATCATGGTACTTGCATTTACGAGTACTTTTGAGACATATCTCTCTCCATAGATACCACTGTGACACTTCAACACCACCACGCAACACTACTCATGATAATAACAATTATTGGGGTGTGCTTGCCTTTGACGAGCACAAACCATTGTTCTCTCACATATATGTTTATTATTATGTATTATTATTTTCCCACCCCTAAGGATCCCTCAATATTTGGACAACGTCGGTGTCAAAATGTTCATTTTGGTCTCGATTGCATTGCTTCTATTGGGATTTACGTTCCGTTGCATGGTTTAGGCTTGAATTACGTTTTTGTGGCAAACAGTGCCTCCTGTGCACCAAGGGACCTCAGTGCTAGCCTAACGTCACAACGTCAGAACACGTTAGCAACGACACCGTTCTAGTAAGACAGACAGCGATATCAGCGAGCCTTCAGCATTAGCACCGTAGCTAAAAGTCGAGGAAAGTTAAGGCTACTTTTCGCTAGGTACTAACGAACATGTCTTAATCTGCTAGACAAGTGGCTTCCCCATCGTTCTTTTGGTGAGCTGTCTCACGAGCCCTACTTACCCGGCGTCATGGAGCCGACCAGATAAATACTTATTTAGCACTAGCGTTGCTACCTGTGTAACCGGTGTGAACTGGTGAAACTCACTCCTCAGGTATGTAATGGGCCACCCGCGTCAACGAATAGCTAGCTTTTCTTTGGTGTAGCTAGGTGGTAGTGGTCGCGCTTGGCAAGTCGTGAAGTGCCTTCGAGCCCAGCGAGTGGCTAACGACGCCTTGTCGGACGGAGCGTGGCTACATCCGTTACATACCCGTCACACCTGCATATACCTACAGCTGGCAGTTGTGCTCCGGTAAATTGTAGAGCAGGCTACTCTGCTGTGTGGGAACGCAGGAGCTAACCAGTCGAAGGGCGTACAAAAAAGCCCACAATATCCCCAGAAATGGTATCTCTCACTGTTTAATAGAGGATCCATCAGGTGTAATAAGGTCGTGACATGTATATAACTCTCTCATCATATTCATTGTTCCAGCAATCCACCAACATGTGTAACATTTGATGTGTCATGTGCATAAGGGGACACATCAGTCTCCTGCCTGCTGCTCCTCCTCTCCGCCCCCCTACGCCCCCCTCCACCCCCCTCCACCGCCCCTGTCCACCACCACTCCACTCTGCCCCTCTCCACCCCCCCTCCACCCCCTCCACCCCCCCTCCACCCCTCTCCACCACCCCCTCCACCCCTGCCACTCAGCAGCCTTCACTGTGGTTAATGATATGCATGTGAATGTTTTAAGCACATCTCTGGCACAGCCACCCACTCTGATACAGAGTCTGATACAGACCTCTCCTGTGAAAATGTGTTTAAGCTGTGGAGAAGTCACGCTTGTCTTCCAATGTGCTGCATTCTGCTCCTCCCGCCCACCAGTCTCCTAGAGAATACGCATGCTTGCCTTCAAAGTACCAAAGGCTGCTAGGTCCTTGGCACGCATATGTTACCCCTCTATATGCAAATGAGTTTTAAATTATTGTAAAAATCCACCCCCCCCCAAAAAAACATCAACAAACGTTATGCAAAATGTTGTCAGAACAACCCTTTGCTGTAACAGAGTTTGAGACTGGAGATCTTGGGAGGATGTGAACAACCCACAATCATTTGCATGTTTAAAAACCTCCTGAGCCGAATTTCACAGCCAAAAGTTATTCTTTTTTCTTTCCTGCCCCCTAGCTCTTCTCCTCCTCCTCCTCCACCCTCTCCTCCTCCTCCTCCTCCACCCTCCTCCTCCACCCTCTCCACCTCCCCCCTCATTTAGTCTGTGGGATGCATGTCCTCCAGTTCATCATTAAAATCTTCATTATGATCATTAATCATGGACGAGAGAGATGAATGGTTTGTTGTCTATTAGTTTGCCCTGCACAGGTTTAATTTAACGTTTCCTTTGCATACAGAACAAGACAGGTCACATGGTCAAGGGGGATCTGGGATAGCGTTCCTCCACTAATCAGTCAAGGTTTTCAGTCAAAGTCCTGACTGCTGGCTGCCTGGAACATGCTAATCTGTGTATCATACATTGGAGGGAGACCGATTCAACTGTGTCTGATATCATTCTTTACTGCAACAGGGTTTATTCATATTAGAGGAGAGAGAAGAGGAGAACAGGAGAGGAGAGAGAAAAAACAAAACTAAAGTCATCTTGTGATAAATTAGATGCCTCCAGGAGCCTTAGATTCCTCACCTCTGGCTGTGGAGAATATAATCTCATTTTTGGTGCTAAATCACCTTCAGGGACGCAATTCTCCTCAATAACACTCAGCTCTGTGGGATACTCTGTTCACAGAGAGAGGGAGGGAGGAGAGAGAGAGGACAGAGAGAGAGGGAGGACAGAGAGAGAGGAGAGAGAGAGGGAGGAGAGAGAGAGGAGAGAGAGGAGAGGACAGAGAGAGAACAGAGAGAGAACAGAGAGAGAGGACAGAGAGAGGGGAGAGGGAGGGAGGAGAAAGGAGAGGAGGGGCAGAGAGGGAGGAGAGAGAGAGGGAGGGAGGAGATAAGGAGAGAGAGGACAGAGAGAGGGAGGAGAGAGAGGGCAGAGAGAGAGGGAGGAGAGAGAGGGAGGGAGGAGATAAGGAGAGAGAGGACAGAGAGAGGGAGGAGAGAGAGGACAGAGAGAGGGGAGAGGGAGGGAGGAGATAAGGAGAGAGAGGACAGAGAGAGAGGGGAGAGAGAGAGGGGATAGAGAGAGGGAGGGAGGTGATAAGGAGAGAGAGGACAGAGAGAGGGAGGAGAGGGAGGAGAGAGAGAGTGTAGAGATGGAGAGAGAAGACAGAGAGAGGGAGGAGAAAGAAAACAGAGAGATGGAGAGAGAAAACAGAGCGAGGGAGGAGGGAGGAGAGAGCAGAGAGATGTAGAGAGAGGACAGACAGCGAGGGAGGAGAGAGTGGAGAGAGAAGGAAAAGTGAAAAACAGCCTAGAAAACCAAACTGAAGAGGCTCCAGAACCTGCTGCTTATTTGAATATTGAGATGAAAACAAAACACACTGACACCGCCCGCGACACACACACACACACACCGCCCCACACACACACACACACACACACAAACAATCGACCCCCCCACACAGCCACACACACACACCTCACTCACACATTCATTTACATGTGAAAATAGTTGGACGCCCCATGAAATGTTTAGTTCTTTAAGAAATATGTGCATATCAATATTTGATCAACTTTTAAACAGTATCCATAGATAAAGATGACATAATTGCTAAATTACCACACAGCCTCTCAACATGGATTAAGACCTGGCCTTTGACCTGCCCATTCCAGAACTTTCCATTTCTTTCTTTTGAGACATTCCTTGGTGGATTTGCTGGAATGTTTTGGGTCATTGTATGTCCACAGTCTTTGGACAGATGGTCTCACATTTCCCTCAAGCACCGTCTGATACAATGAAGACATGCTAGTGGATTGTGCGAGAGCGAGCCAGCCAGGCCCTGCAGCAGCAGCCCCTAACATCACACTGCCACCCTCATGCTTCACAGCTGGTCTATCTGAAATGTCATCATGTCCCTCATGTTTCTCCTCCTGCTCTGAAGTGAAGGCTATCCTCTGGTTCCCAGCTTGGGGAAGGCCTGTCGTTACACTGTTCAACACACACCCCTACACACAGAAACTCACACACAGCAGCACACACACACACACACACACCCACTGGGCCGTCCCGCTGCTGCCTGCCCTTCACATCACCCCATGATGAGGCCTGCCCCAGGACGGACACCTCAAACTGAACTGAGATTATACTACATGATAACGAGAGAGAGAGAGAGAGAGAGAGAGAGAGAGAGAGAGAGAGAGAGAGAGAGAGAGAGAGAGGGGGTGGGGTGGGAGACAGAGAGAGGGTAAAAAGAGAGAGGGTAAAAGAGAGAGAGACCAAGGATACAGGGAAACTGCTATGCCAAAATACTTAAATCTCCAGTAAAAATGGGTGGCATATTTCAGCGCAAAGGGCTTGGGCCGTGTTCCTACATCACATCAGGACTCAAATGTCTCTATAAGTTATTCATGTGCTGGGAATTAACCGTGTTAAATTGTAAAACAGTAGAGTGAGATGTCAACCACCGCTCAACCTATCACTGGTCGTTGACTCATGCATCAAAAGATACTGATCACTCCGTTCACATCTCTAATATCTAAGATGGAACGTGAAACATTAACACCTGGTGCATCCTAAGACCACAGCCAAGCCACCAGGCACACTTGTGCTTGACCTACTTAGTCGTTAAAGCATCAGGGATGGTATATTCTGCATTGTATGCTTTCAAGGTTTCCTCCTCCCTGACGCTCTGTTACTGAAATATAATCATCCCTGATGCTCTGCTACTGAAATATAATCATCCCTGATGCTCTGCTACTGACATATAATCATCCTATATGCTCTGCTGCTGAAATATAATCATCCCTGATGCTCTGCTACTGAAATATAATCATCCCTGATGCTCTGCTGCTGAAATATAATCATCCCTGATGCTCTGCTACTGAAATATAATCATCCCTGGTGCTCTGCTACTGACATATAATCATCCCTGATGCTCTGCTACTGAAACATAATCATCCCTGATGCTCTGTCACTGAAATATAATCATCCCTGATGCTCTGCTACTGAAATATAATCATCCCTGATGCTCTGTTACTGAAATATAATCATCCCTAATGCTCTGCTACTGAAATATAATCATCCCTGATGCTCTGCTACTGAAATATAATCATCCCTGACGCTCTGCTGCTGAAATATAATCATCCCTGATGCTCTGCTACTGAAATATAATCATCCCTGATGCTCTGCTGCTGAAATATAATCATCCCTGATGCTCTGTCACTGAAATATAATCATCCCTGATGCTCTGCTACTGAAATATAATCATCCCTGATGCTCTGCTACTGAAATATAATCATCCCTGATGCTCTGTTACTGAAATATAATCATCCCTGACTTCAGTCAATAAATAGAAGTATATACAAGCAAATAATTAATAAATGACTACATGAATGAGTATTGTCACACTAGTCTTGATAATGCACGTTCATTAGATGGCATTCTCACAAAATACCCACATACGCCACAATACACACAGGCATCTACCTTTCTGTAGGTCTCTGCTCACTAATAGCCAAGGAAATGGATTCCTTTCCATCTCCATTTGAACCTCAGACAGGGTGTGAATTATTCATTGGATTTCAATAAACTGCTCCTCTCCTCCCTGAACATGTGTATGAATCCTGAGACCTTGTTTGTAATGTGGACACATGTGGGCTGAGAATGCGGAGAGGGAGAAGGACAGGGGCGGAGAGAGGAGGGAGAGAGAGAGAGTCAGAGAGAGAGAGAGACAGAGAGAGTCAGAGAGTGAGACAGATAGAGAAATAGAGAGAGACGAGAGAGAGAGAGAGAGAGAGAGAGAGAGAGAGAGACAGAGAGTGAGACAGAGAGAGATAAAGAGAGAAAGAGAGAGAGAGAGAAAGCAGAGAGACAGACAGATTGAGACAGAGAGAGAGAGAGAGAGAGAGACAGAGAGAGAGAGAGAGACAGAGAGTGAGACAGAGAGAGAGAGAGAGAGAGAGAGCACAAAACAGAAAGAAGGGAGCGGAGGAAAGAAGGAGGGAACCGAGTGCTGGCCAAACAGTGGAAGAACAGAGGACAGGAGAGGATGGAGGAAGATGAATGTAGTTCTGCTGTTAAACTAGGAGACTTGGGCCATATTGAGCAGGCGGCGTGCTGCTCCTGTGTTCTGCTGAGGCTGTGACACGGCTCGCGCAGCAGAGAGGGTGAGGGACAGCTAATTACAGGGGTGATTTGTGTTCAAGTGTTTTGTACACTGAAACAGTGCTAGTCAATACAACCATTAACATTATTCAATGGTAGAATTTCAGGAATTGAAGTTGTTGTATGCAAACACAATCCCTGGCCCTTACAGTGTGTTATATACACAGCTACATTCTTACGGTAAGCCAGAACAGAATGTGGTGATATCACTGGATGACAACGCGTTCCATCTCTCTTAGACTGTGTAGCTCGTCTGTCTGCTTGCATTACGTTACAAGACTTGTATCCAAAGCAACAACTGCATGTAGAGAGGAGAGCAGAAGACCATGGATCAGAAGTGCATCGCTCGAACATTATTTATGTGGTCACTTACCAAGTGTAGGTCCAGACATGTGGAGTTGTTGGAGCACATGTTATTGACACAGTCATCAATGTCCTGCTCACACGCCACGCCGGCGTAACCTGGGTTACACAGGCAGTAGAACCCGTCCACCACTGTAACAGAAACGACATGTCAGTAACCAGAAACACCACAAGCATCAGAAAAACACCCAAAACATCCGAAACACCACACACATCAGTAAACATTACAACCCAGAAACACCAGAAATACCACAACCAGACACTAAAAACACCTCAAACACCAAAAACATCACAAAGCAAAAACACTACAAACATCAGAGCCATCAAAAACACCACAGCCAATGCTGCAGAGAAAACACCTGTTCTGGATGCTTGTGTTATAGATGTCCTGTAGACGCTAACATTAGATAACCATTTCATATTCATCAAATATTTAACTCCTTAACAAAGCCCCAGCCTCAGACCAGTTACATGTATTTGTTTAGCAGACACTTTTATCCAAACTGACGTACAAAAGTGCAGTTGTTTTGAATCAGCAGAGAGGAGATGAAGAGGACATTATCTGGATGGAAACATATTTAACATCCTGGATGGAAGCACTTCCTGGATAAATAATGACAAAAATACATTCACAACATCCAATGATAAGTGTCTATGATAACCTGCAGGAGACATCAGAGACAGTCAAATGGCCTGTGCCCGTGTCTGTCACGCATGTATAGACATGACTAATAAAATGCCTGATGTATTGTAAACTGTGCAGAGAGTCAAGGAAGCCGTAGCTAAATCTATGTGACAGATAACCCCACTCTCATCAATCTGGAGGAGTTTAAGACCCTAAGCATGTTTAAATAAACCTGTCTGCTCTTCAGAACCTCTCCATCCTGTTTACTCATCCCCCCTCTCCCCTCCAGTCCTCCCTCATCCCTTAACCTCTCTCTTTCTATCTCCCCCCAGCTCTCAATCTCTCGCTATCTATCTCCTCTCTTTCTCGCTGTTCTTCCCTAGTTCCATCTTTCTCTCCTCCATCTCTTCATTTACCACTTACCATTTATCTCTCTGGCTCTTTGTCTACCCCCTTCTCCCCCTCTCCCTCTAACCCATTAGTCTTTTTCCCCTCAGGTGTACCGCGGCCCTGGGAACAAGCAAAGGAGGACGTAAGAGGGGCCATTTTTTATTTAGATGTTAAAAACGTGCCGATCTGTGCTGACTGAAGTGAGGATGTCTCCCTGGGCCGGGAGCCCAGCACAGCCTGTCTTTAATCAGGGCTGTGTGTTAAAGAGGGGTCCCTCCTATGCCTTCCACAACACAACAGCAGCACACATACGGCTGGATACTGCTGAGGTAATTGCAGTTCTCTACAGGAGTGAATTTATTACAACCCCAGTCAGAGTCCCTGGATTCTTCATTATCCCAGAGATTTACCACGTAATCTATGCTGTCACTCTCTCTTGGTGCGTGTTCCTGCTATTACTCTCATTAAATGCTTTAGGTCCTGGGTGGCAGTGGCATTATTCATCCTTGCCGGTGCACCGGGTTAGGCACAGCTCTGACTGGCTGGCTGACTGGCTGGCTGACTGGCTGGCTGGCTAGCTGGGCAGGAAGGATGACTGACTGGCTGATTGGTTGGCTAGCTGTCTGGCTGGTTTCGTTAGATTGATTGATAGCTGGATAGCTGTCTGACAGGGTGGGTTGATGGTTGGTTGGCAGGATGAATGGATCGTCGGCTGGCTAGGTAGAGAGTTGGCTGCCTGTCAGTTTACTGGCTGGGTGGCTCGGGTAGCAGGCAAGCTAGCTTGCTGATTGACTGTGTGGGCAGCTAGCTGGCTGACTGGGTGGTTGGCTGGCTAGTTGGTTGAGTGGGTAGCTGAGTGGGTGGCTGAGTGGGTGGCTGAGTGGCGGTTGTTTGGCGGGGTAGCTGGTTGGGTAGCTGGGTACTTGGATGGTTGGCTAGGTAGCTAGCTGGCTGGCTGACTGGATAGCTGGCTGGCTAACTGGATAGATAGCTGGCTAACTGGATAGCTGGCTGGCTGACTGATAGCTGGCTGGCTGGATAGCTGGCTCGGTAGATGGTTGGATGGATGGGTACCTAGATGGTTGTCTAGGTAGCTGGCTGACTGGATAGCTGGCTGGATGGGTTAGGGTTAGTGGCTAGTTGGCTGACTGGCTGGATGGTTGTCTGCATTGATGACTGGCTGGCTCAGTGGTTTTGTAAATCCATGTTTTTGCTTCCTTCTCATGTTTTATCCACTGGGCGTGAGCCAGAATCCAATTTAACAAGTGGAGATGATGTGGCCGTCCGTTCCCTCAGTGGGAACTCCTCAGAGGAAGTCTGTTCTACTGCAGGACAGAGCCTCCTTTCAGGAGGGAAGCGCCTGTCTCTTTCAATCCCGTTGAATAGAAAAACGTCCTCCTGAGACTTGCAGGCACACTGTCCCTGTCCCCTAAACACTGCCACTCAGAGCTGAGGAGTTACAGAAGCAAGGGGCCATTGTTTAGCTAGTTCTGATTAAAAAAACACAAAAAACAATATTTAAAGACCTACATTTTTCCTGACAATCAATCTTGAATCATTTAGCCCTCTTTGTCCCCACTGAACCTTCACCTCCCGTCCTCAAATGATCTATGAGCTACTTAATCATTGATGCTAGAGTTGACACACATTAGGAACACAAGTAAAAAATGAACTCAAAGGACAAACAGTATTCTGCCTGGAGCTTTGATTGTATTAACTGTATCATTCATCACCCATATTCAAATGACAACACAGCATTGGTGCTTAATTGATCTGCTCTCACGGTCGGGAGGGTAAACTCATTCAGGCTGCGCTCATAGCAGATATCAGCTCCGGACTTCACAGGGAATAACTCCACTCTCATAACGCTGTTGATTAGCTGCTATGGCAACCCAGCGGAACATTACCTGTCAAATTGCAAGTGAGCCAAAACGATGGTGACGTCTATGGAGAGATGCACACGGTGAGGGGTCAGATGTGTGTGTGTGTGATCACTCTCTCCCTTTGCAAATCTCTTTCTCTCGTCTTCTCACCTGCTCCCCTCCTTCCCCTTTGGTTCCCCTCTCCCTTTTCTCTTTCACTCTCCGCCACCCTCTCTCTCTCTGTGCAGTTCTCTCTTCGTTTGATTTTGGGACATCTAAACTAATGTCTCTCCCTTCCTCTGTCTCGCTCTCCCTTTCATCTGTAACCCCCCCTCCCCCCTTATACTCGACGGGTCACAGGAAACAGGAAGTGGTACCGTCGTAGCAGAAGCCGTGCAGGCAGGGGCTGGAGCTGCACTCGTCCACGTCGACCTCGCAGCGGGGGCCGGCGTAGCCACGGCGACACTGGCAACGGAACCCCAGCGGGAAGCGCTCGTGATCGCGCTCCTCCAGGCACTCGGCGCCGTTCTCACACGGGTTACTGTCCTCGCAGGGGAGGAACTCACAGTCACGACCTGGGGGGGGGTAAAGGGAGGAGGGAGGGGAGGGAAAGAGGGAGGGTGAGGAGGTTGTGGGGAGGGGAATAGAGAGAGAGAGTGTGTGAGAGAGAGAAAGAGAGAGACAGAGAGAGAGAGAGAGACAGAGAGAGAGAAAGTCAGTCCTGAGAGTAATTTTGGTGCTATTTCTACCAGGGTTCCCCAGGGGGAACTACCCACGATGCCCAGCGTCTCTATTCATCTGAGTGATGTATCGTGTGTGCCGTTTCCTCTCAAATGAAAATGAAGAAGAAGGAGCTGTACAGGAAGGGAAAGATGAATCAAACGTCCGTGTTTGTGGTGAGGTCACACGCTGCAATACTTGAAGTGATTTGTGCTATTTGTTTCTTTCATTTCCCCCCACGCTAGACCAAGCGGACTTCCCTGTGCTCAAACATAAACACGAAGGCTTCACATCTATCAACACCCGTCATGCAAGAATGGTTCCTAACCACCTTGACTACCGTGTTAAAAGATGATGCTGTTACATATCTATGTATAGGAAGTGGTAAATGGCAACCCTACATGCTCAGAGGGCGCGGAATGAGCTCCTTTTAAAGCACTGAAGCCTCGTGACCTCTACACGGTGATTGATTTGGAATGACTTGACACAGCCAGGCACCTTCAAGCTCAACAACAAGCCAGAGTAGTTTAGGTCCAAAAGAAATGTATTCTCCTCAGACGAGGGGAGAAAGCACAACTGATATCTTTCCCCAGATCAAATGGCAGAACTTTTGGTGAAAGCAAAAAGAATACACACAAACAGGTTTTTTGAGTTTCCACCAAAAGACGGTTTAGAACTTTCAAAAACGCAAACACAGCCAGACATTGCATAGGAAATGAGCGCAGCAAGAGGAGCAGACTGTGGGAGAGCATTTATAGTGTCACGCTATCAAGAAAACAGATCTATTTCCTAGCTCTGATAATCTCTGGAAAATGACTCGCCCACAACAAAGACACAGGAGAATATTTTTAGGGAGACATACCACCTCCAGGTAGCACAACACTAACCAGCTATAGCACTGAACTTGAGTCAGCAGTTACAATACAGCTCAGAGCGTAAACACAACAATAGGACAGGTGACTTTTGTAATGCGAGACTTTAAAGTGCAAGAGTGCGCAAGTAGAGCCCGCACACTTGTCATAATAGTACACCTAATTATCTCATTAAAAGTGCTCAACCAACCAGTTACTGTACGCTCATTAAAAACACCCCTACAAATAATAACCATCAAGCACAACAGACAGCGTTTCTGACAGTTAACATGTATTTTGTGAAAACCATATTAAAAGACCGTGTCTTAGAATGAAACATATCGCATGGGTTAAGAGGTGATGACAGCGGCAGTCTGCGTTTCTCCTGCTCCCTCTCCCCCTCCATCTCTCCCTCTCCCCCTCCACCTCTCGTCTCTCTTTCTCTGCCCCTCTCTCCACCTGTCTCCCTCTCTCTACCGTCTCCCTCTCTCCACCCGTCTCCCTCTCTCCACCCGTCTCCCTCTCTCCACCCGTCTCCCTCTCTCCACCCGTCTCCCTCTCTCCACCCGTCTCCCTCTCTCCGTCTCCCTCTCTCCGTCTCCCTCTCTCCGTCTCCCTCTCTCCGTCTCCCTCTCTCCGTCTCCCTCTCTCCTCTCCCACCCGTCTCCCTCTCTCCGTCTCCCTCTCTCCGTCTCCCTCTCTCCACCCGTCTCCCTCTCTCCCTCTCTCCACCCGTCTCCCTCTCTCCACCCGTCTCCCTCTCTCCACCCTGTCTCCCTCTCTCCACCCGTCTCCCTCTCTCCACCCGTCTCCCTCTCTCCACCCGTCTCCCTCTCTCCACCCGTCTCCCTCTCTCCACCCGTCTCCCTCTCTCCACCCTTCTCCCTCTCTCCACCCGTCTCCCTCTCTCCACCCGTCTCCCTCTCTCCGTCTCCCTCTCTCCGTCTCCCTCTCTCCGTCTCCCTCTCTCCGTCTCCCTCTCTCCGTCTCCCTCTCTCGTCTCCCTCTCTCCGTCTCCCTCTCTCCGTCTCCCTCTCTCCGTCTCCCTCTCTCCGTCTCCCTCTCTCCGTCTCCCTCTCTCCGTCTCTCTCTCTCCGTCTCCCTCTCTCCGTCTCCCTCTCTCCGTCACCCTCTCTCCGTCACCCTCTCTCTACCTGTCTCCCTCTCTCCGTCTCCCTCTCTCCGTCACCCTCTCTCCGTCACCCTCTCTCTACCTGTCTCCCTCTCTCCGTCTCCCTTTCTCTACATGTCTCCCTCTCTCTACCTGTCTCCCTCTCTCTACCTGTCTCCCTCTCTCTACCTGTCTCCCTCTCTACCTGTCTCCCTCTCTACCTGTCTCCCTCTAGCTGTCTTACTCGCGCTGCATCAGGGGGAAAATGAAGACGCACTAATGTTGAGTTGAGACAGTGAGATGTGTTCAGACAGGAGCAGGAACGGTCTGAGGAGTTCATTAACTGGCTGTTTTGTCCCCATTCACTCAGTATTCATTACCTTTAAATGGAGCCACACATTGGCAGTGGTAATGACCGGGCTGGTCAACGCAGGAGCCACCGTTCTTACAGGGAGACGACGCACACTCGTCAGTGTCCCATTCACAGGAGCTGCCTGGGAAAGAGCGGGACACAATAAACACAACTACACACACAGGCATGTTTGTCACAAGCAAGCAAGCACGCGCGCACACACAATCATGCAAGAACACACGCACATAGATGGATCTGTGTATAAAGATGCGTGTGTGTGCATAAACTAAATATATCTTCCGCTACTTGTCTTCCGGTGTACCATAGGGTGGCTAAACATCACTTAGCCTTCCACAGTCTGGTTATACTGGTCCTGCCGAGTTGTCAAGAGGCAGCGTTTCTCTCTACTGCAGCTGACACTTGCCATGATTGCGACAAGTGTTTACCTGTGGCATTTTGCTGCAAGTTGTTCTCAGAAACAGGAAACGTGTCCAGTAACGCTCAAGTTGTTCTCAGAAACCGGAAACTTGTCCAGCAACGCTCCAAGATGCAGTTTGCTTACCATGAGGCGCTTATGTACTACAGATGCTCAAATAAATTGAGTTAACCAGAAACTAACCCCTATCCTCTAACCTGAGATCCTAACCATCTATGCAAAGTAAATAAACACAGTTTGTAACTCTTGCGAGTGTGTCGTTTGTGTGGGGCAGCTGAAGACGGTGTTTGTCGCGTGGATAGTCGACCTGTATGACGCCCTCACCAGTGAAGCCGGGCAGACAGACACACTGGTAGCTGTTGGCCTGGTCCACACAGGAGCCACTGTGCAGGCAGGGCGAGGACAGACACTCGTCCACGTTGATTTCACAGAAGTCCCCTGGGAGGAGAGACAAGAGACGGCACCAAGTCAGGCGCAACGTCTAATGAGAGAGGAGGGAGGGAGGGAAGGAGGGAGGGAGGGAATTTAGAGGCCGAAAGCGAAAGACAAGAGAAAGAAAGAGAAAAGACCATAACTGTCTTGTATTCAGCTGCTGGTGGGTGACAGAGACCGACGACCCCGATGACCCTGGACAATGTCGCAGTGCCTCGTCTGTGACATTAAACGACCCGCGCTTATGCTCTCACTTTCACCTGACACGACCCGCTATTTTGAAAATAATGAACACTGGCATTGTTGTAATGCGTGTTCCTGCAGTTTGTAGCAGACGGAATACATTTACATGGATATGAGTACATTAGCATAGCTAATCAAGGGCTGGGTAGCAGAGGTGGGCTACTGTTATTGCTTTAAGAGACGAACCCTAATATACTGTGGAGCTGTGTGGCGTCAGCGCCCGCAGTGATTGGCCACCGTGGGTGTTGCGCACCCCTCCTCCCTTCACGCCGTGCACATGACGCCCACAGCTTACCAAATCACAATTTACAAAGTCACTGCATACAACGCACAGATCTAAACCTGCCACAGTAGAAATAGCTATCATTATAATTCTAAACGAAAGAAGGGAAATTTCTTGTTAGTCTTGTGTTCCAATTGAACCACAAGTGATTCCCCAGAGCAGTCCATTCCGTGGACCATATATAGTGGAGCTGGTGGGGGAGACTTTTCTTCTAAGCTTGCACCACTCACAAACATTACAACGTCACACACGCAAGCCTGTAGTACAAGTAGGATTCAGTGGAGACCAACGTAGTGAACAAGTCTTTAGTCTTGTTGCTACCTGCCACAGCTGACAAAAAATACAAAACAAGGTGGTGTCATCACAGGAAACAAAGCTCGCTACATTGTCGCCCTGTTTGTTTTGCAGATATTTCTCAATTAGCTAGCTAGTTAGCTTCCTGGAGTGGCTACTGGTACAAACTGAAAACGAATATCTGCATATAAAAAGGCCAGTCACCGGCCAGGGTGTTCTAATATGTTGATAAGACAGATTGATAAGCTTTCCTGTGAAATCAACACCCTTCTTTTTCATCCCTTTAAGCAAAAAGTACCGCTAGTGATAGCATAGCTCTACGACTGTAAAACGGAAGTTCTGGTTAGCAATCCCACACAGTAGTTAGAAGTGTTTTAACCCCGGCATGGAGCGAAGGACTACTGTATGACAACAGCCGGTATCACTCATGCGTACTACTACTGTAGCTGCTATCATGTAACGTCACTGTGTCCAATCCCGACCGGGTTTTAGCTAAAATGCCACTTCAAATATTTATTTAAATGATCGTATCTCGTTTTCAGCTGATTTAATGATATCAAGTTATGCCTTAACTTATTACCTTTCGAGACAAATATTGTTTTAATTTTAGAGTTAGCTTTGCCTTTACTAGAGCCGGCAAAAGGACGCTGGCGCCGGTAAGTTAGCCCTGCGCTACCCTTGTCCAAACCCGACCACACTTAAATCGTCGTAGTCAACACTCGTTGCTGCTGTTTTTCCAGGGATATTAACTTGATCCAGGGTCACCATACTGACCATCAATGCTGTCAACATATCCGGGAACGTAGTTATGTCCTTCAAAATAAGATATCTTATTAGGAAGTCATGAAATATGAAGCAAAAGTCAATCATATATTTAGAGACGTTAAACATTGAATGGGAAGATTGAATCAAAGATAACAGGACGGTTAGCAAAAGACAAATTGTGCAAATCTTTAAAAATGTGAACATTTATTTAAATACTAAACAGACTAAACGAAAATACAACATTAATCTGGAAACATAGGCTAAGATTTACAATGATCTTCGTTATCCAGCTCCTCGTTAACCCACACACATGGTGTGGCACCATGTTTATCTGCCCCCCTCCCTTCCTCCCCTCGACTACAGATCGTCAGAAATTATGGTGTATTTCCATTGGCTAGACAAAGTAGTGCTATGCTAGCGTTGAAATAAACTCATATGCTAACCCATAGTAGCAGTACGATGACAATACTGCAACATTTTTCAGAGTACAGATCGTCGCCCATGCGTCGCCCGAGTGGTCTTTCGGCTTTCTCTCATCAAAGTAACTTTCCTATAGTATTTAGACATGTAAACGTCCATGTATGTTCATGAAATTTGACACGTAGATTGTTTAATATGCATAAAATAATATTACGTACACTTTACTGGTGATCGCGGAAGAAAATTGTGGAAAAAAGACCAGATACTGCCTGGTCGGGTTTGGACAATAGGAGCTTTCGGTGGTCGGAATTGGACACAGTGACGCTAGATCTCCAAAGCACCGGATGTAACAGCTACTAGCCAGCTACCAACCAATTAGCTTTGTCATGGCGCTGTCGTAGCGCTGGATTGTTTGAATTAGCTTGTTTTAAAGGTGTATCTTCCAATTTCTTAGGTTTGATACAGTTTCAAACAGTTTTCAACAGTTTCACATTGTTGAACTGTTTCAACTATGTAAGCCACACATCACCTCTAAGTTAGGGTTTACCTATTGCACCCAGGAAGATAAAACACTTGTGCTTTGTTTGTGCTGGTTTGTGCTGCAATTATTTTCGTTTGTGCTGCTTTAATTTTTAGATATTAAAGAATGTTTTATAGGTCATCCTGTCACTCAAACCCAAAATAGTCTCAGTCGTTTGTGCTTCGTTTGTGCTGGTTTGTGCCATAAAAATTTTAGTTTATAATTATGGGCGATGACGTCACCAGCCCCACCACTTGCAGCACAAACAAAAATAATTCCAGCACAAACAAGTACAAACGGAGCACAACCATTGAGACTATTTGGACAATGTTTTGCGTTGGGTGGGGGGCCAACTTCATGCAGGTAAGGGTTAGATAATAACTATACTACTGATTTAAAATATATTCATTGTAAAATGTAAATACACCCATAACAACTAACAAAAGTTTGGGGGTTAAAGGAGAAGTTAGTTAAACTGTCCTAGCAGCAGCGGCCACAAGCACACCTCACAATTTCCCAGGAAATTGCACCCTCTCTAGTTATATATTGTATTCATATTTTATTCATATTATAATTATGTATTGTATAATTCCATACAAATGCAATAATATAACACATTTACGAAGGCAAAAAAATAAAAAAATTAATTAGTGAGGGTTCAGTGTGTCCTACCTGAGACTCCGTGGGGGCAGGTGCAGGTGAAGGCGTCCAGCTGGTCGGAGCAGGTCCCTCCGTTCTGACACGGCACACTCAGGCACTCATCAACCTCCATCTCACACTTCCTGCCTGCCAAGGCCAGAGCCACCATTCACTTCATTTAGCAGACGGCAGGATGTTGACAAATGTGGACAACAGGACCCCCCCCTCCCCCCCTCCCTCACACCTAAATCACATGAGCTTAATGCTATGGGCAGGCGGGGGCAGAGCCAGTGTCTCTTTGGGATAAATGGGTGTCAAAGGACAGCCATGGAGTCAAAGGGAAGTACGTAATGAGTATTCCCTGTGATATGTGGAGGGGGAATGCGTTTCTTACAGTAGCTTAGCAACGCGGGAGGCACAGCCTCTGACAGCAAAGGGGCAACGGGGGTCGATGAAATCAGCAGCCAGGAGGACATTGTCTCGACTTCTCCTATTGGTTAACGCACCCACCTATAAATCCGGGAGCGCAGAAACAAGTGTAGCCGTCGTGGGAGTCTCGGCAGACGCTGAGGGGGCCGCAGGGTTTGGTCTCACAGCGGTCAGTGTTCTCCTCGCAGGGTTTAGTCTCACAGAGGTCAGTGTTCCCCTCGCAGTGCTGCCCTGTTCGACCTGGGCAGAGAGGAGACGGCAGCAAGGGACAAACATCACTTCCATCTCAAACATCACTTCCTCCATCTTAAACATCAGCTTCCATCTCAAACATCACTTCCTCCATCTCAGACATCACTTCCATCTCAAACATCACTTCCTCCATCTCAAACATCACTTCCTCCATCTCAAACATCACTTCCAGGTTGGTTAACAACACAAGTCCCTGCTCTGTTCACCCCTCCAGTTCGCAAACGTGTGGATTTTGTTGCATCTCAACTGGAATGAACGCAGCCAAGCCACGATTTCCATATGTGGGCAGATTATTGAAGACAGTAAGCACCCCACCTACCACATCCCTGTAACACATCTTTGTTGTTGCGTTTGCTCCAGTAACAGCTCCCAGTATTCACCCTGGGGTTCAACACATGTTTGGCCTACTCGCTCTGCACTGAACGGCGAACATGCTCCATCCACGCTCTTTGATCTGGGATGACACAGACGATCGACACAATGGCTTCTGGGAGTCTCTCAGCGCCGGCCCCATGTCGGCGCAGACGCATTTCGGGGCGTTCGCCAGCGCTTCACACACAGCCCAGCCCCAGGGTCACATGGATTCGACACACGCCCGTTCACGGCAGAGGCACGGTTCTTGTGGATCCAGTGAGTGAGGATCAAAGAGCTGATTGATGTGCTCTGTGCTGGATACCCCATCTGTATGCTGGCGTCGTCCCCTCTCTAGGCACACCGCTCCGATTGTCATTTCTCAAGATGCTGTCATTGCCAACATTTTCCCTTCTGATCATTTACATACATTTAATTTCCCGCGTCGACCCGGAGCGCTGGAAGCCCCGTGTAAATATAGTCTCCAGCCCACAAAGGAGGAGTTTGTATCTGCCACATTGTACCTAGACACTGATTTAAGTAACGCATGGAACGGTACAAACGCTGTGTTTCTCAAGGCTGCAGGCGTGAGTCGGGAGGAGGTGGAAGACCCTGTGGGTCGTGGCCCAGAGTCATCAATAACGATGGAAAAGGCCTCACGTTGGCAACGCCAGATTCACCCAGGAGACGGGTGTTCTGTGAAAACAACCATTAAAGCCAGCTCGTGCATGATGAATAATAGGCCTTATTTTATACTATACTTCGGCACAAACTGCAGACACGTTATCTTGATTTTGCTAAAGCGTTCCCATGAAATCGTCAACAAACAAAAAGGTGTGGAAAAGTCAACGAGCGTCCGATCCTCCCACTGTCATCCCAGCGACACGTCACCTTGACGTGTCTGTTGTGAGGAACGCATCCCACAGTACCCAGCAGGACGGGGAGGGAGAGCGGGAGACAGACCTGGAGGGCAGGCGCAGTGAGGCTCTCCCCTGAAGCTGTAGCAGGTGCCGCCGTTCCTGCACACATCGTCCCCCGGGGACGCACGCCGCGACCGGCGTGGAGCAGTTCTCATCTGCGAGGCAGGAGAAGAACAGTGATGGATGTCAGTAAACCCTAGGGGAGAGAAGCTGCTGCTTGTCTGGTGTGAGAACCTCTCTTCCTGCAGGCCCACCAGGACGGCTAACCCTCGGAACGTGTACAGTAAAGTCAGTGCGCTTCGTTCCTGTCAGAAACACCTCTCCCGGTTGGCCCGATGCGGCCTGTGAATCTCCCAGCTTTACGCGTGGAAGCCTAAGACGGCGTGAACAGACACCACCAGTCTTCTTCCCAGACAGGAGACGGCTGCTCATTTGAAACTGAGCTTAATGCTTTTAGCCGTGGATGAATGGACCTGGACGTTGGTCCTGCTCCCCCCTGCCAGACGTCTGAATGATCTCTGAGGATTAGTGCTGTATTAGGATCAGCCGAGGCCATCCTGGGACGGAGCGCCAACACATGGAAAACCATGTGGTCTGTTAACATTCAACCACTTTAAATATCTAACAGTCAAATGTTCCAAAGAGCCTTTGAGTGTAGTGCTGTGTGAGTGTAGTGTTATGTGGGTGTGTTACTGTGTGAGTGTGTTGCTGTGTGAGTGTGGTGTTGTGTTGTGTTGTGTGAGTTTAGTGCTGTGTGAGTGTAGTGCTGTGTGAGTGTAGTGCTGTGTGAGTGTAGTGTTGTGTGAGTGTAGTGTTGTGTGAGTGTAGTTTTGTGTGAGTGTAGTGTTGTGTGAGTGTAGTGTTGTGTGAGTGTAGTGTTGTGTGAGTGTAGTGCTGTGTGAGTGTAGTGTTTTGTGAGTGTAGTGTTGAATGTAGTGTTGTGTGAGTGTAGTGTTGTGTGAGTGTAGTTGTGTGAGTGTGTGTGTGTGTGAGTGTAGTGTTGTGTGAGTGTAGTGTAGTGTAGTGTTGTGAGTGTAGTGTTGTGTTGTGTTGTGTGAGTGTAGTGTTGTGTGAGTGTAGTGTAGTGTGCGTTGTGTGAGTGTAGCGTTGTGTGAGTGTAGTGTTGTGTGAGTGTAGTGTTGTGTGAGTGTAGTGTTGTGTGAGTGTAGTTTTGTGTGAGTGTAGTGTTGTGTGAGTGTAGTGTTGTGTGAGTGTAGTGCTGTGTGAGTGTAGTGTTTTGTGAGTGTAGTGTTGACTGTAGTGTTGTGTGAGTGTAGTGTTGTGTGGTGTGTGTTGTGTGAGTGTAGTGTTGTGTGAGTGTAGTGTTGTGTGAGTGTAGTGTGTGTGTGTGCGTGTAGTGTTGTGTTGTGTGAGTGTAGTGTTGTGTGAGTGTCGTGTAGTGTGCGTTGTGTGAGTGTAGCGTTGTGTGAGTGTCGTGTTGTGTGCGTGTAGTGTTGTGTGAGTGTGTGTTGTGTGCGTGTAGTGTTGTGTGTGTGAGTGTGTGTTGTGTTGTGTGTGTAGTGTTGTGTGAGTGTAGTGTTGTGTGAGTGTCGTGTTGTGTGCGTGTAGTGTTGTGTGAGTGTTGTGTTGTGTTGTGTGAGTGTAGTGTGTGTGTGTGAGTGTCGTGTTGTGTTGTGTAGTGTTGTGTGTGTGCGTGTCGTGTTGTGTAGTGTTGTGTTGTGTGCGTGTAGTGTTGTGTGAGTGTAGTGTTGTGTGCGTGTAGTGTTGTGTGAATGCGTGTTGTGTGAGTGTGTGTTGTGTGAGTGTAGTGTTGTGTGGTGTGTGTTGTGTGCGTGTAGTGTTGTGTGAGTGTTGTGTTGTGTTGTGTGAGTGTCGTGTTGTGTTGTGTGAGTGTAGTGTTGTGTGGTGTCGTGTTGTGTGAGTGTTGTGTTGTGTTGTGTGGTGTCGTGTTGTGTAGTGTGAGTGTAGTGTTGTGTGTGCGTGTAGTGTTGTGTGTGTAGTGTTGTGTGAGTGTAGTGTTGTGTGAGTGTCGTGTTGTGTGCGTGTGTGTTTGTGTGCGTGTGTTGTTGTGTGTTGTGTGGTCGTGTTGTGTGCGTGTCGTGTTGTGTGCGTGTAGTGTTGTGTGCGTGTCGTGTTGTGTGCGTGTGTGTTGTGTTGTGTGCGTGTGTTGTGTTGTGTGCGTCGTGTTGTGTGAGTGTCGTGTTGTGTGCGTGTCGTGTTGTGTGCGTGTAGTGTTGTGTGCGTGTTGTGTTGTGTGCGTGTCGTGTTGTGTCGTGTGCGTGTCGTGTTGTGTCGTGTCGTGTTGTGTCGTGCGTGTCGTGTTGTGTCGTGTTGTGTTGTGTGCGTGTAGTGTTGTGTGAGTGTCGTGTTGTGTGCGTGTAGTGTTGTGTGATGCGTGTTGTGTGCGTGTAGTGTTGTGTGCGTGTAGTGTTGTGTGCGTGTAGTGTTGTGTGAGTGTAGTGTTGTGTGAGTGTGTGTTGTGTTGTGTGCGTGTAGTGTTGTGTTGTGTGCGTGTCGTGTTGTGTGCGTGTAGTGTTGTGTGAGTGTAGTGTTGTGTGGTGTTGTGTTGTGTTGTGTGCGTGTAGTGTTGTTGTGTGCGTGTAGTGTTGTGTGCGTGTGTGTTGTGTGAGTGTTGTGTTGTGTTGTGTGATGTGTGTTGTGTAGTGTGCGTGTAGTGTGTGCGTGTGTGTGTGTGTGTGTTGTGTGCGTGTCGTGTTGTGTGCGTGTCGTGTTGTGTGCGTGTAGTGTTGTGTGCGTGTCGTGTTGTGTTGTGTGTGTCGTGTTGTGTTGTGTGCGTGTGTTGTGTGCGTGTCGTGTTGTGTGCGTGTCGTGTTGTGTGCGTGTAGTGTTGTGTGGTGTGTGTTGTGTGCGTGTAGTGTTGTGTGCGTGTAGTGTTGTGTTGTGTGAGTGTCGTGTTGTGTTGTGTGCGTCGTGTTGTGTGAGTGTAGTGTTGTGTGCGTGTCGTGTTGTGTGGTGTCGTGTTGTGTGCGTGTCGTGTTGTGTGCGTGTTGTGTTGTGTGAGTGTAGTGTTGTGTCGTGTGCGTGTAGTGTTGTGTCGTGTAGTGTTGTGTCGTGTGCGTGTCGTGTTGTGTAGTGTTGTGTGTGTGCGTGTAGTGTTGTGTGAGTGTAGTGTTGTGTGCGTGTAGTGTTGTGTGATGCAGTGTTGTGTGAGTGTAGTGTTGTGTGAGTGTAGTGTTGTGTGGTGTCGTGTTGTGTGCGTGTGTGTTGTGTGAGTGTTGTGTTGTGTTGTGTGAGTGTAGTGTTGTGTGTGTGAGTGTGTGTGTGTGGTGTCGTGTTGTGTGAGTGTTGGTGTGTAGTGTGTGTGTGCGTGTCGTGTTGTGTGTGTGCGTGTCGTGTTGTGTGTTGTGTGAGTGTAGTGTTTGTGTGCAGTGTCGTGTTGTGTGCGTGTAGTGTTGTGTTGTGTGCGTGTCGTGGTGTGTGCGTGTCGTGTTGTGTGCGTGTCGTGTCGTGTTGTGTGCGTGTCGTGTTGTGTGCGTGTCGTGTTGTGTGCGTGTCGTTGTGTGCGTGTCGTGTCGTGTGCGTGTCGTGTCGTGTTGTGTCGTGTTGTGTCGTGTTGTGTGCGTGTGTGTCGTGTCGTGTTGTGTTGTGTTGTGTTGTGTGCGTGTTGTGTGCGTGTCGTGTTGTGTGCGTGTCGTGTTGTGTGCGTGTCGTGTCGTGTTGTGTGCGTGTCGTGTTGTGTCGTGTGCGTGTCTGTTGTGTCGTGTGCGTGTCGTGTTGTGTGTGTCGTGTCGTGTTGTGTGCGTGTCGTGTTGTGTTGTGTGCGTGTCGTGTTGTGTGCGTGTCGTGTGTGTGCGTGTCGTGTTGTGTCGTGTTGTGTGCGTGTCGTGTTGTGTGCGTGTCGTGTTGTGTGCGTGTCGTGTTGTGTGCGTGTCGTGTTGTGTTGTGTGCGTGTCGTGGTGTGTGCGTGTCGTGTTGTGTGCGTGTCGTGTCGTGTTGTGTGCGTGTAGTGTTGTGTGCGTGTCGTGTTGTGTGCGTGTCGTGTTGTGTGCGTGTCGTGTGTGTGCGTGTCGTGTCGTGTGTAGTGTTGTGTCGTGTTGTGTCGTGTTGTGTGCGTGTCGTGTCGTGTCGTGTTGTGTTGTGTTGTGTTGTGTGAGTGTTGTGTGCGTGTCGTGTTGTGTGCGTGTCGTGTTGTGTGCGTGTCGTGTAGTGTTGTGTGCGTGTAGTGTTGTGTGCGTGTAGTGTTGTGTTGTGTGAGTGTGTTGCTGTGTGAGTGTGTTGCTGTGTATCATATGAATCATTTATACAGTGAAAGCACGGCTGCAGAAGGGAAGATCTAATCCATAACGTTTTGTGTTAAAGGATTTATGTAATTCATGATGATAAACAGCATCAGTCTCTTACCAGCAAACCCAGATGGACAGACACATTCGTAGCCTGCAACCTGGTCGATGCAAGTGGAATTGTTGGCACAGAATCCCTGGTCACATTCATCATAGTTGATTTCACAGTTCATCCCCCCGAAGCCTGTTAGGAAGACATTACACCTCATTATCAGTCAAAACACTCTGCAAAACAGTCATGCTGCAAAACACCAAACTCAAGAAAACACCACAGACAGCATTTCTAATCAGATCACCCTAATGGACCTGAGGAGCCACCGTGTTGCTAGTCCTTACACCGTAGTGACCATTTTCACTGATTTTGTTGTGACGCTATTATTTCTATTCACCGTGCCTGATAGCTGAGCTGAGGTGTCTGGTAAATACAGACTGTTGCTTGACTGACCACCAAGATAATGTCTGGTAAAAACAGATTGTTGCTTGACTGACCACCAAGATAATGTCTGGTAAACACAGACTGTACAGATCGCTTTGGATATAATAATTGCAAATCAAAACGTCCGCTTAATGAATAAAATGCAAATGTATTCCTCTCCGCCTGCCAGGCTGGCTCTGTGTGTTAAGGTCTCTCGCCCAGCACTACTGTATCCTCTCACTAACACCAGGCTGGCTCTGTGTGTTAAGGTCGCTCGCCCAGTACTACTGTATCCTCTCACTAACACCAGGCTGGCTCTGTGTGTTAAGGTCTCTCGCCCAGCACTACTGTATCCTCTCACTAACACCAGGCTGGCTCTGTGTGTTAAGGTCGCTCGCCCAGCACTACTGTATCCTCTCACTAACACCAGGCTGGCTCTGTGTGTTAAGGTCTCTCGCCCAGCACTACTGTATCCTCTCACTAACACCAGGCTGGCTCTGTGTGTTAAGGTCTCTCGCCCAGCACTACTGTATCCTCTCACTAACACCAGGCTGGCTCTGTGTGTTAAGGTCTCTCGCCCAGCACTACTGTATCCTCTCACTAACATGCAAACACACAACCATCACAGAAGGAAAAACCAAATCATCCGATTCTACGTCGTCTTTCCCATACCCCACCTGATCACTTAGTGATCTCAAGCCAGACATTCAGAGTGACATCAGCACAGTCCGACTCTAAGAAATGGAAAAGGTTAAGAATGTGAAGCGAAGGATAGAGCTCTGCTCCGATTTTCTGACATTTTATGCTCCTATAAACGTATTCTGCTGCATGGTCACGCTTCAAAATGACTATCATTAGCGCTGTCACAGGCCGCGGCTCCAGCGGGGCCGTGACTAATGCCACACCATCAGCACCCTCACAGAGGCCACATTCTCATCAGTCCTCAGACTGACCATGGAACCAATTTCCACCTCTCTCCATGTCATAAAATTTGACAATTATCCCGACTTCATTAATAATGCATAACAGTCCTCGTCCGCAGTTTAGGTTTAATCAGAGCTGTGTCTCACAGGTAGAACAACGTCTGAGCCAGGAAATTAGAGGGAAAAATTGCTGAGATTTATTTCCCCTCTCCTAAGCCTAATGATATAAAGACTCTCGCCGATTTACGACACGAATAAGCCGTTTAAGTGTCTGGATGATTTCATGAGATCAGAGCAGAAATATAGTAAATGTTTGTAAATATGAATGGACAGCAATTGGGAGAGGTTTTCAGTAGTCAAGAAAAAGAAGGAAACAGTCAACTGACTCAATAAGAAAAACACGTTCAAATCCTCTCTTGATGATCCTCATATAGAGAACTGGGGAGAGCTGCAGCGTTACAGCAGTACGTGTCCTGGACCTACATGAACCAGATCTAGGTCTTGCATTTTACAATTTAGTAGCTATAGCTACAGTAGATAACCCCAATTTTCAGATTCAGTTTCATTGCGATAAAACCTTAAACTCTTCTCTAAACTCAAAGTCACATATAGATTCATGTGTAGGCCTCATTGGATCAGGTTTGGGTCCCGAGAGGAAGCAAACCTCTGACCTTACCACCCCTTCACAGCTCAAAGGAATCCAGTCTTCATGGACTCTTATTGAATAGAGCCAGCTGGTTGTAGTGTATACTGTAATTGAACTCAATCTTCCTCGTGATGCCATGCGGTTCTTTGTCTCTGTACGAGTTTGCGTGAGGCTGCCATTTGGCAGAGAGCCGCCATCACACCATAGCTGTGAGCCATCTCTCCAGGCGTGGATAAACCTGGGAGGGATTGTGCGAGGCGTGATCATCATCGAGCCACAGCGTGAATCCTCCTGACGAAGCTGAATCTTGCTGAAGCTCCCCTGCGGAGATCCAGGTCGTTCTGACAAGAGGTTTTAGTTTGAGAGGAGAAGAATCCCTCATTCTGACAGTCAGGATCACAGTGAGACCCACATCTCCAGTCTGTTGGAGTTTGGTGCTGGCGGTGTGTGTGTGTGTGTGAGCGTGTGAGTGATTGTGTGGGTGGAGGCGGTGGGGGGTGGAGGAGACGGGGAGGGTACTGTGACTTACCCTCTGGGCAGAAGCACTGATACAGGTCGACACCGTCCACACACACTGCTGCGTTGAGGCAGGGACTGGACTCGCAGTCATCGAGATTTACCTCACAGAACGGCCCGCCAAAGCCTGCGCAAGGGGAACAGAAACGGGATCATTATTGGATTCCCTTTGGTTGGTTTTATCCCTCAGCCAATTAGGATTTGTATGACTTTGTAGCGCACTCAAAAGCTGCTTTACAAAGCTGTTATTGATTCATGGAACTTGCTGTGGCCACGCTGCCTCAGCGCACTGGCTCATTTAATCATGTTTAATAAGGTCCAGTCATTGCCTCTGAGATTCATTACGTACAACAGCCCAGATGCAGCCATGACCAAGATCAAAGCCAGGCCTCACCTTCCTACAAACAGTGGAAAACAGGCAGAGAAGCATGCTGTATGTGCCACCACACACACACACACACACCTTTATGTCCTGACACACAAACTCACATCAGACAAGCTCTGAAGTCACCGCACAGAATGTTCTAGAAACGTTCTATAATTATTCCATCATACATGAGTGCAGACTAAACAGCAATGAGTACATATATTTCTATATATAAGCTTAAAAGCTCATAGAAGACAGAAGGAACTGAACGAACCTCTCAGCATAACACGTCCGCACTGCTCATTTATTCTCCTCAAGACTAGTTTTAGCGCTGTGCTGAAAGACGTTTGACAGTGGCCACTTGTGAGTGTTCGAGTGAGTGTAAAATACCGAGTCAAGGCGAGCGCTATTAAAAACCCACCATGCTGACAGCCTCACAAAGGCCCTGTCGGTCAGCTCCCCATGGGTGCAGAACCTTCCTGAAACCCACCAGGGGATCTGGGATAGGCCTCACTGACCTCGCATCTCTGACAGCAACCCACTGTACGCCACCATCATCATACGTTCCAAAAGAAGGCTTTCAGCTTGTAAAACTTCACTGGATGTGGAGCCCTATAACAAGGACAGCGGTCAGTTGTGCTAGGGGTACACTGGGGAATCTGTCCCATAATGCTCCCTCGGCAGATAAGGCATTATAGCAATAGATAATATGGACGCCAGGACGAAACATTTCTGAAAGACTGCGGCTCCTGATTTGCCCTTGAGTGGGCCGGCCAGGGGATCACAGTGGGGCTGGGTTTCATTTACATAAGAAATCACTCACAATCCTTCAACCTGACGTACGTCAAACATAAGTGCAACAGAACTAATGAAGTCCCCGTTATTGATTGGGTTGCATGATCTGCTGTGTGATGATCATTCAGATGAGAATGAGGCTGAGGAGGGGTCAGTCTGTGGTTGGACGATGATCAGTTTGACCGTGAGGAAAAGATTTTCCAGAACGGTTTAATCTGGCTAATTGCAATCAAGGAATATAATGTATGTCCGAAGTCTCGCGTCGTATCCTTGCAGGAACGTCCCAGCAGGGATCATTATGTGACAGGATTTGATTGACTGTGACAACAGGAACCACCACAGGGTCTTCATCATGCACTGGTCGTCAAGACCCTGGTTTAAAACACAACCACAGCTAATTACATCTACTGCATAGGGCACTCTTCAGAACCAATCACAATTTCACAACAGGTTTTAATAATGGTGACATGCACATGGCCTACATTGAACTCATCCTTAATTATGAGATTCATAAACATGATAGCTGTGGAATAATGTGGAAATGGAAAAATGTTCTTAAAACGAATAAATGACTGCTAGCAGTGTGATATTCATTACATTACACTCTTACCATTCATCATAAGTGCTAAACTATTTTCTTTCATTCAAAAGCAGCCATTTAAAATGAGGGAACATGAGCGCTTCAGATGAAAGAACTGTTGGTAAGAGCTGTCAGCCATTCTGCTTTGCAAGACTTCTCTGGCTGTCAGGAAGTGGAAGTACGACAGGGATTTAAGAGGATCCCTGGTGAGTGGAGGGTCGTTTCTGGAGTATTCCGGACGCCAATTTCACCTGTGATCACTGCATCTAATGTCATCCTGGCCCAACTAATGGCTTTTCTCTTTCAATTCCCTCTGGATACGGCACAGACTTCTCTTTGTGGATCAAATCAAAAGAATTGGAAGTAATATCCTTACCAGGAGCCATCGATTTTACGTTGGCCTTTCTGTTTAGCTTTTTACTTTACCCTTCAACCTTTTACACTAGGAGGAGTGTGTTATCTAGCAGTTGTAAAGATGCAGCCACCACAAAATGGTACCTAGTAAGAAAATGTGTGCCTAGCATGTCTGGCTGATGATCAATTATTATCTCTAGACAACTGGCTGGTTTACAGTTGAATAGTATTGACACCTTAGTGGGTGTATTTGCTCCTGTATGTAGTTTCAACTCACCTTTGTCACAGATGCAGGTGACGTTCTGGCCGTCCCATGTCTCCGAGCAGCTCAGACTGTGTTCCTGGCAGAGATCCAGGGAGCACAGGTCCACATCCTCGGAACAAGCTTTCCCTTCGAAACCTGAAAGAGTCCTGACAATTAATCACGCACGTCTCAATATAGACACCATGACAAGAAGCTGGAGATGGAGGACAGCACTTAGCTATATGAACTCCATAAAGGGACAAGGTAGAGTGCACCACCATTATCGAGGAGAATACTTCAACAAAAATATATATATATATATAAATAAGAAACCTTTGCAAGCCATAAAGTTTCAAATTCACCAAATGACTATAAAACACGGATTTCAGGATGCCAAACACATTTATGGCTGTTTTATGTTTTATTAGGTAAAGACATCCTCTCTCCATCTGATTTATGGAGCCATTGATTCGGCCTCAGGCAGTTTACCTGCTGCCCGGTATGCTAATGGTGGGAATTACAGGCAGCGAGCCTCATCCAACTCACTGATCTATACCCATTTGTCTGCGGGCGCTGCTGCAGTGCTACCCGTCTCTTATAGATACCCACGTCGATAACTGTTGTTATACATAAAACGCAGCCGTCTGCCGTGAATGAGGCCTGTTCAGTTCATGCAGTAAACAGGGTTGAAGAAAGCCTCGTCTCACGGCAGAGAGAACCGTGACTGTAATTCAAGTATCAATGTCTCATTGAGACTCATCCTCCTGAGCCACCTCACCCTTCCCAGAAAATCATGACATCATTGGAAAAATGGCCTCCTACACAGATGTGCCGTTTCAGGATGCCACCAGGGCACTGAGAAGGGCTGGACCTTCTGGACCGAGGAGAACATCCAAACAAACACACTCATTAGTGTGTTTCACACCGCGCAGGAGTCGACGTCAGTTTAAACCTTTGATCTACATAAGCAGGTCAACTCGCAATTCTAAATATATATCATTACATCCATCAATGCCAAATGAATGCCCTTCCAACATCCCATGTATTACCCTACGTTGTTAATGGACAGCTATTGCCTCCAACAAAGTGCTCCAGAAGTGTTTAATAACCAATTGTGCGTGCAATTCACTCGGAGGTTAATGTTGCATGAAGGAATGTCACATTTGCAGTGCCTCCATCTCCAAATGGGACTGCCGGCGCCGTCCCAGCGCTGCCATTAGCTCCCTTTAGCGCAGCGGCAAAACGAACACGGATACCTGGGAGTTCTCAATCACGGGCTGCATTCTGAATTTACGCTGTGCAAGATAAAGTACCTTTGTCTTAAACCAAGAGAGGAAATGTTGCATAATAGGATTTCTTTGGGAGGATGAGGGCATGTGGGGGAGAAGAGGATCCTGCTGAACACACTCCTCCCTGGTTTGAAGTTGGGGAACAGTAACTGAATGTTCCCTGCCAATCCCAAGGTTATCCCGCCGTATTGGAAAGTTCATCATTTATGTACACGTTAAGTGATCAGATTGATTCAAAGGAAAAAGGATTGAATAAATATAAGGCCAAACATGCAACTACTGTATTCAGGTAAGACGCAGACACAACTCGTCAATACGTCAACCAGTGATTTCATCCATATACCGTATCAAAGAAACTATTGGTATGTCTGAAATGTTGGGGATTTATTCAAAGTAATTTGACGAGTAATCCTGTAATTAGCCACCCATTCACTGTATGCCATCTGAGGAACCAGTCCTCAAGGAACCCTCAAGGAACCCTAAAGGAACCCTCAAGGAACCAGTCCTCAGGGCCAAAGAGACGGTGTGGTCTGTTCTACGGTCTCTAGTGGAGGGACCTCAAGGGAGACTAGATTAGAACAACAATGGAGCCGGTTGTGTGCAGGCTTACTCAACAACATACAGCATTTCAAACTGTTTTGATCATACAATATTAACATAGCATATTGTTTAACCAGCAAGACATGTTGATGGTCATCATTTACAGTTAAATGTTTAGAGGAATTCTATCCGTGTTTTATTCATTTGATGTTGATGCAGTTTGCGTTAAGACAAATGTATGATACCGGTACATGAAATGTCCCCTACGAGCCACCGCTGTGAAGATTGTTTAGTTTCGATTACAAAAAGGTGGAAGTGTCATTCTATCTTCATGATGGAGAAAACGAAAATTCCAAGTGAGCTAGGAGAGGGCTGTAAACGCAGAACCGGGTTCCTGCTTGACAGGGTAAACAACACTTAGTCTATTATTGTTGTGTGTGTGTGTGCCGAGGAAGCAGAAACAGCAGGAAATCAGCACGCCATGAAATATTCAAACACCACCACACTGTGTAAGGGGCAATAAGGAGAAGAAAGGAGAAAGGTATCTAAACAGCCGACGATGCTGTGCTCAGGAGAACATCCTACACACATCAGGCCAGACTCTCGTCCTACACACATCAGGCCAGACTCTCCTCCTACACACATCAGGCCAGACTCTCATCCTACACACATCATCCTACACACATCAGGCCAGACTCTCGTCCTACACACATCAGGCCAGACTCTCCTCCTACACACATCAGGCCAGACTCTCATCCTACACACATCATCCTACACACATCAGGCCAGACTCTCATCCTACACACATCATCCTACACACATCAGGCCAGACTCTCGTCCTACACACATCAGGCCAGACTCTCATCCTACACACATCAGGCCAGACTCTCATCCTACACACATCAGGCCAGACTCTTGTCCTACACACATCAGGCCAGACTCTCATCCTACACACATCAGGCCAGACTCTCATCCTACACACATCAGGCCAGACTCTCATCCTACACACATCAGGCCAGACTCTCATCCTACACACATCAGGCCAGACTCTCATCCTACACACATCATCCTACACACATCAGGCCAGACTCTCATCCTACACACATCAGGCCAGACTCTCATCCTACACACATCAGGCCAGAGTCATCCTACACACATCAGGCCAGAGTCTCATCCGCTTGGGGTATTTACATGGCCAGTAAAACAACCAAATATTCCATATTTTGGACTCTTTACTTGGATTAGTTTGAATTTATTTGTGGATAGATTTGTGGACAGCCTGCGACACCTGAATTGCATAGTTTACCTTGAAAATCACAGACGAAGTCAGAGAGAGAAGTATTGCTACAGTTTTTTGGTGGATTGTAGCTTTCAGGTTTGTCCTTGTTGGCAAATCCCCCTAAGCATAAGTATATTTGTGAATTTCCTGCACAATGGGATAAGGAACACATACATTTGAAGCATGGTTGTGAAAATTGGTTTAACCTTTGGGTCACTACTGTTCTGTTCCATTTGTTCCATCTATAAGGCAAACACAACAAACCACTTATCTAATTCAATACAGAGGAACCTAAAGTCGTTAGGCACACCTCCGTCACTGCATCTGCCCGCAAAATCAAAACAATCATGGTGGCTTCACTGCCACATCTGCGTCCTGTGTCCTCTCAGCGTCGGGTCCCAGCAGCCCACAGGGGAGCCATTCTCATGCATTTCTAACAGAGATTTACACTGATGGTTTCCTCTCTCGACGAAGGCACAGCGAGAACACACGCAGAGCCACCGGAGAGGGCAGCGGGCTGCACACGGGACAAGCACGGGGTCAGACCTGATGAAGGCTCCTGGTTTGGATCGGGAGCGAGGTGTCTGCTCTGGCCTGTTGACTCTTATAGTACCGTGGACAGGAAGTAAGAGAAGAAGTGGCTACAGGAAGGGAGAGGAAGCTACAGGAAGGGAGAGAAGAAGGAGGCTACAGGAAGTGAGAGAAGAAGAAGAAGAGGCTACAGGAAGTGAGAGAAGAAGAAGAGGCTACAGGAAGTGAGAGAAGAAGAGGCTACAGGAAGTGAGAGAAGAAGAGGCTACAGGAAGTGAGAGAAGAGGACGTCCATAGAGATCGACAGCACTACCCTGGAGTCATGTGTCAGA
This sequence comes from Mallotus villosus, assembly GCA_903064625.1. Classification (NCBI taxonomy): domain Eukaryota; kingdom Metazoa; phylum Chordata; class Actinopteri; order Osmeriformes; family Salangidae; genus Mallotus; species Mallotus villosus. The sequence continues at coordinate 373,545 of CAEFZP010004592.1, read as the reverse complement.
CTGTGAGAGAAGAGGCAATGTGCTGTATACACACACACACACACACACTGTAGAGAGATTTTCCTGACACATCAGAAACACACTGTTCCAAATCCAATGACAATGATATATTGTGCTGCCTTTCCTCACCAAAGGAGCACTGACACATGTAGTCATCCAGCAGATTCATGCAGGACCCTCCGTTGAGACAAGGCCAGGAGCGGCAGTGGTTTACATTCTCAGAGCAAAACCGACCTGGAAAAAAAGGAATTAGACATTTTATTCCTCAGCTTTATGCTTCATATGGGTTTAACATGTATTTTACCAGGGAGCTTCATTACTAACAGATCCCTTTTTTCAGTACTGGCATGGCGGGGGTTAAAGTACCTGATTCAGGGAATTGGCCTGTAAAAAGTCTCTGATCTCTAGAGCACAATGTTGACTGCAGTTGTATCACAAACTAAGTAATTCACGTCTGGCCCCATTGAGCAATATGCAGATGAGGACAAATCTCTCCACATAGGTAAATGGTGGTTGCTAATGTGTGCACAGGGTTTTCACTTGATTGAGCTCAAGTTGTTGAAATAGTGCCCTATTTAAGTGAATATGCTGGCAATTATGAAAGCATGACTGTGCCATCTCAAGTTCTATTTTTACACATACAAGTCAGTTTAAATGGCTCTCTTTTGAGTTCTCGAAATTAGAATGTCCCGACGGTTTCACAGACATATCTTCCTATTCACTGACGAACCACTGGGCTATCTGAGTAAACGTACACACATCATCGGTTGTGTTGACGCTCTGTCATTAGGCTGTCAGAGCCCTCACACGAGGACCAACCCCCAGCTCCAGGCAGCCGTCACTGGAACTGGAGAATTGTGGCATGTATATTCAGTGAGCCATAACAATGACGGATGTTACATATCATAATTATACATGCCCTCGTTGAGTTCAAGCTAAACAAACAATGACACGTGTTAAGTGGTTACCGTTTCTCACCTGGGTGAGTTGATGGTCGTCATAGCTACAGATGAGCTCCACATGAGGTGAGTTCAGCACGTCGCTCTGAGAGAAAGTGTGGCCTTCGCCGCGAGTGTGCTTCCATGAACTTCACTGATTTATGGCCCCCCGATTCCTCTCGTCTATAGGGAACTTTATGTCACACGCACGTTCCCATAGGCACCCCATCTGCCACGTGGCGCCACGCTAAATCAATGACCGCATGGCGATGGCATACCTAATGTTCCTTAGCCTACACATGGCTCCAACACGCCGCGTACACGCTAAATCACTCGGAGCGTGTTCAGGTTCCCAGTAATAGCGGAGTGTTTGCTGGCTGTCAAGCTAGCAAGGAGCCTTCTGAGGCATACGCCGTCTAAGCTCTTCTCAATAATTCAGCCAGAATAGAAAAACAGATCTAGGCTAAATTATTAATGTTCCCCAGCTTGAGAACAATAAAATAAATAAAGAAGTACATTTTATGGGGCGTTTATAGATGAGAGGGGTTGTAAAACGCTGAGTTCCACTGAGCAGCACAGCTTTATATAGTTCTGGAGGCCAATAACCCTCACCGCTGGTTTAAATAACGCGTTAAGAAAGAAAACAATAAAAATATATTCACACGTCACACGCTCCAATGAATGAAATGTGCAGGCGTACATGGAGGCATGCTTGTGTCGTTACTCCTGGCAGGGGAGAGACGTACCTTCAAACCCAGGGGGGCACACACAGAGGAAGCCAAGCGCGCGGCCCACGCACGTCGCTCCGTTGGCGCACGGAGAACTCCGGCATTCGTCGGCCTCCTGGTCGCAGAGCGGCCCTTGGAACCCCGGCGCACAGCGACAGGTGTGGTTGTAGCCGTGGTTCACGCACACGCCATGAGGAGAGCAGCGATGGCCGACGCAGGCGTCGACATCGTCCTCGCAGAAGGCTCCGCGGAACCCTCCGGAACAGAGGCAGCTGGAGAGAGAGCCAAGACAGCCTCAGACTGGGCGTCCTCAACCTCCGCTAACCCCCCTGGAACAGCAAACGGCCTGCGACGTGTCACTGCCGGGCGGGTTGCTGCCCGGAGCAGCCTAACCCGATTGGCTGAGCTCTCACCTGTAGCCTTGGACGCCGTCCACACACGTGGCTCCGTTCTGGCACCGGTGGCGGACGCAGTCGTTGACGTTGACGCGGCAGTTCCGGCCGGCCCACCCGGGGGCGCACACGCAAGTGTAGCTGCTGCCGTCGCTCAGCACACAGCGCCCCTCGTTGGCGCACGGCTAGCAGGAAGTGAGGGGAGGACAGGGAGAGGAGGCCGGAATGAACCGAGCATATAATAGGCAGGCATGGTATGGACTCCTGAATACCGCAGTGACAATGGCTTATTGATCTGTGGCAGTTGGAGGCAGTGACCTTGACTTGGTTATCAGCACAGTATTCACATCACAGCAGTCTCACGTCACACTGTCCGAGAGCCTAACTGAGATATTCCCAGAATGCAACAAGGGTATCGGGAAAGTGGCGTATTATCGGAGAGAAGCGTCAGCTCCAGTTCAACGAAGAGAACTCTCTCTCAGGTACGGTTAGAGAGGCGGGTGGAGGAGAGCAGGGATTTTCACAATTATCTGATAATGGCTCATGTGCTAATTATTTAAAACAGGCTAAACCATATTACTAGCCTAGAAAGAAACAGAGCGAGCGAGAGAGAGAGAGAGCTAATATAATTGAATATGCTTCTAAGGCGATTCCTGGTGAGTCATGTTAGTGCAGAAGAGCTATGTTAGCTTCTACAGGTCCTCTATTGAGAGGCCTCAAGTACACCCCAGTACGTTCACTCATACTTGACCTGCTCAAAACAGCTTTCACCCAATGAAAGCTGTTAGACCCAACGTCCAGAGATTAGCATAGTATCTGGATATGCAGTCCAGCGCACTCTACCGCTGAGCTCCACACAAAATCGCTCCACTCAACAAGCTGTAGGAGAACAGGACTAGCAGTAGCCTGCTTGTACCTGCTTGTAGCCTGCTTGTACCAACCTGTATGTTAGGGGGGCAAGGCCGTCGGCAGGTGTGTTTGAGTCCGTCAGGCAGGTCCAGACACCGGGCGTCAGCAGGGCAGGAAGCGTTGGGGAGCAGACAGGCGTCTACATCCACCTCACAGCTGGTCCCCAGAAACCCTGGAGAGAGAGCAGCAGGGGTGGAGCCCCCAGGTTACACACACCCATGGAGAGAGCAGCAGGGGTGGAGCCCCCAGGTTACACACACCCTGGAGAGAGAGCAGCAGGGGTGGAGCCCCCAGGTTAAACACACCCTGGAGAGAGAGCAGCAGGGGTGTCTCACCCTCAGCGCTGGAGGTTCAGACACACAGGCCGGATCTTGACGATCCTATGTTGTGTGTCGGGCCGATTGGTCGTAGTTTGTACAAATCAAATGTTGGATTATAGGAATTATAGTTCTTGATTATCACCGCTCTTTGCTTTGACAGGTACAGTATAGTAACTGTCAGACAGTTCTGGGAGGTACGTAGTTGCGCTTAAAGCTAAAAGCTTATTTTAATTAAACCCCAGGCAGAATTATCTGTCACTGCAGTCACCCTGTTAGATGTGAAATAGGTTTCAGGGCTGAAATAAAACATTCTTCCAGATATTGTTTTTGACGGTATTGGCTGCATCACAAGGTTAGGATCAAATCCACTGTAGCAAATTAAACCTCTAAATGAGATGTCAAAAAAAACCTCACAAAAAATTCAATATGAAGGTTTTCATTTTGTTACTGTTTGGGGAATTTTGAATACAACCCCAATTATTCTTAATCTGATGTGACAGAACAGTCCCAAATGGTTCAACGACATAATATAAACTACACACTACTCACTGATTGTAACCCCCTAAAATTATATATGTGCATATTTCCAGTCACTGATATGATTGTGTGTGTGTGTGTGTGTGTTTGTGTATGTGTGCATGCACTTAAATGCGTTTACCATGGGTTTGTTGTGCATGGGTGTACGTGCGTAAGGTGCGCGTGCGTGCGTGCATACGTGTGTGTGCGCGTGTGAATGGAGAAACAGCAGCTGGCTGAGCAGCGAGGCCGGGCGTGCCAGCTCAGCGAGGCTGGGCCCAGCGCCGCTCTCCTGGGCAGACCCTCAACCCGCATCACTGAATGGGAAATGCAGCCACAGCCGGCAGAGACGAACAAACAATTACTGAAAAATCACATTAATCCGAGAGGAGAGGAGAGTGCCCATGAAAGGGGAGAGGATTTCATAACACAATATTGACACAATTCCCTCGCGCTAATGAGCTCTGGCGATGAGCTGGGTGATTTGCTTAGCTGTCAGTCACTGGCTTGTTTGGAGCGCGGAGACACACACACACGCGCGCGCGCACACGGGGGCTGTGTGTGAGAGAGAGGCAGACACACCCGTACCTGGTGGACACCTGCAGGTGTAGGAGCCCAGGCCGTCCGTGCAGGCGCCGTCGTGCTGGCAGGGCCTGGACTCGCACTCGTCCACGTCCGTCTCACAGTGCTGCCCTGGAACGTTCAAACAAAAGCCTTGTGTTTAGGTTCTCCAGTGGAACGTGGAGCTGTGTCTCTCAACCCTGGTTCCTCGGGATCCACGGTCCTGCATGTTCTAGATGTTTCCCTGCTCCAACACTCCTGTTCGTTATCAGGCTTCTTCTGCGCTTGATAACGACCCCTTCATTAGAAACAGGTGTGCTGGAGCGGGGAAACATCTAAAACATGCAGGACAGTGGGGTCCCGAGGACCGGGGTTGAGAATCATTGATGTGGAGGATAATAAGGATAAGCAATTCTTCTGGGTGGTAGTGCCTTGTTTTCTCCCAGCACACTTGTAGCGGCCAATAAAGAAAATTCTCTTTACCCGGATCCAGCTCCAATAATAATGTCCCAGGTGTTTCGTGGAGCTTTGCTTTGTACTGCTGAAGCCTGATACACCATAGTGGACCTGACGCTGACCTGACACTGACCTGACACTGAAATCCAACACCAAACACGCCCCACATGTCCCCGCTAAATCTGCATTGTGGCTTTGTCATTTGTACACGTTGATGGCTTGGGGACACAATGATTTGGGGTCCTCCCATGCGAGGCAGTACTGTGCAGCGGCAAGACCGAGGGTTATTAATCTAAAACGAACGGTCATCAATAACATTAGAAGGACCAAACGGGTCCTTTCTGACAGTGGCAAAGCTCAGAGTGTTCTCCAGCAGAACCAGCATGATTAATCCCCCGGCACGGCTTCTGCAGCAGGTCGTTCCATCCAGAAATATGCCATGTTGTGCAGCTGCAAATTGTACAAATTCATCCCACTGAGCAATGGAGGGACGAGGATGGGCAAAAATGACAGTCAGGGAAATTAATTACAGAAGTGGTCGTTGTCAGCGCGTTGTCGGAGGCGCGTCGGCGGCGCTCTACCATCACAGGCCCTTTTTCAAGAGAGCCGCGAGCAACGTGGACGATGACACATGGCCCCAGACACAGGCGGCAGAAATATTTGGTTTGCTGGAGAAGACGAATTGAGAGTGGAGGAAAAACATTTCAGGCACGGTTATATAAAACCTGGATTGTCTCATTCTCCTTTGGCTGGACAATAAAACGAAGAACATTTTCAAAAAGGAAACTTGTTGAAAATCCGAACGCAGACCAAAGCCCTCTTGTAGAAACGAAGACAACACCTGTTATTGCTGTCGGAATCCATTCGTCAGAACAGCTCTGCCTGCGGATATCTGAACCACCAGGGGACTGAGACATGCACACCAGATCCAGAAGGGTGGATAAAGGGCAGATATCAAATGTAAAAGAAAAACCTAGAAAACGGTTATTCTGGAGTGGAGATACCGAGAGTTGGGATGCTGTGAGTTTGAAAGAGGTAAGGAGGGTGGGCCTGCCTGCCTGCATCAAATAGATCATTTAAAACTAGTGTGATTCAATATGTACTTGTGAAAGTGTAATCCATGGGTACATTATAAACATAATACGATTGATAGTAGTGAAGTAGTTAACTATATTTATCACTTGAATTTGCCACAGTAAGGTTAGCAAGCTGTGTGTAAACAACAACCCTTTATAGAGTATACATATTTCTGTATCTGTGGCAACAGCAATGCACCAATCAATAATGAGCGATGCATGTTATAATGTCAAAATGAATGTGCTTCTCCTTGATATTTCATCCATTCCCAGATGGACTGCATCTCATATGAATTATGAAATGAAACCCAATTAACACAGGATCACTGTGTATCTACACTAGCAAACTGAATTACTAAGGCAATAATTGACTGAGAAACGCGCACAGAGAGGACATCTGGAGAGAGAAAAAAACGTAAAGTCAATGTTTCCTTAACCGCTACATGTATAGCAGGTTGTGAGAAGTCTGTGAAGATGTCCCCAGGTCTTAGATAAATGTTGGGGAGCTGGTTTTAATGCTCCAATATCACACATACAACCATCTCATCGATGCCTGCGTAGCCCTGAGCCAAACAGTAATGGGCTCCTAGCCGCAGTGCTTGGGCACTGTCCAAGCCAGGGCATCAAACTATGAAAACCTTCGCAAAAAAAGATGAATTAATGATGAACTAAACTTGTGGAGCCGGTTTAAAGACAGCAGCTTCCAGATGAGCTCAGCGTCTGGCCTGAAAGAGGCCCTGCTCTCCACCCGACAGCTTCCATGTCTCCAACGACGCCCTCTAATCTTGCAGTCGACCAATCTGTAAATGAGACCGTCTCCTCCCCCAGACTATCCCAGTGTAATCTCTGTCCCAAAGGCAGCCCGGTCTCCTGGTTTACAACCCTAACCGCTAGCATTAACACCCAGCTCTATAAAAGCACTGGACTGTGCTGCACACCATCCCAGCTCCGCTCCCGCTGGAGGACGCGGGGGCTGAGGGACTGTGACAAGGGCAGTTTCATACGGACGTTTGACCTTTATGGCGTGCTTTCTCTGCTGTGAGAGCACGTCTTTACATGTTAGCTTTGAAGATGGCGTCTGGGACACGATACGTCTTTAGGAAGGATGTGGACGGTGGGAGAGAAAACAGTCAGAACCGACGCACACAAGGAAACAGTCAGAACAGACACACACAAGGAAACAGTCAGAACAGACACACACAAGGAAACAGACAGACACACACAAGGAAACAGTCAGAACAGACACACACAAGGAAACAGTCAGAACACACACACAAGAAAACTCAGGATAGACACAAATAAAAACAGAACAGACACACTAATGAAACCAGTCAGAACAAAACACTACAACAGTCAGTCAGAATAGACACTAATGAAACCAGTCAGAACAGACCCACTCATCCAGGTACACTGTAGGCTTTAACATTGCCAGAATCTGCATCTTGATGATGTCTGCATTGGTCATTCACATATTCATTTAGCAGACACCTTTATCCAAAGTGACGTACAGTACAGGGGGAGATTTGAACCTGCGATCTGAACTCAGAGCAGCAGGTCAGTCTGAGTGTACACAGCACAGAGCAGCAGGTCAGTCTAGCAGGAGGAGTCGTTGCTCCTTCAGTTGCTGTGTTGTTCAATGACCTCCCAGCGCGGCTTGGCCAGAGACACGCACACCTCCGCCTTATCTCGGACAACCTGCCTGAAGTAGTGGAATACATCGAGCATGTCACTCCAATCCTGTGGCACATTACATGTCTGCTACTTGATATTTCAATCGGGTTTCTCTATCGGCGCCTTCTCACTGAGGAAGGAGAAGAGAACAATTAAATCTGCTGGGCATGAGAAGCTGTGGGTGGTAATAGGCCTCCGCTTCCCTCCCGATGAGGAGGGCGTGGGGAGGGCGGTGATGCAGCCCGGCCCGCGCCCGGGTATGATATCTGGAGCCCTCCCGGTGGACCTACAGATTGAGCTCTGAAATTAAAAAAGGGCCCTCTCTGGTGGAGCAAGCTTCGTCATTTCCAAAGCGAAAAAAGGCCCAAGATGCCAGAAAATGATGAATTCCATCAGTCAATAAGGGCTGCCATGTCTTGAGAGACAATTTTCCATCACTGAAGTGGCAACAGATTTGAGCCTCGCACAGCATAAAAAGCCCTGGCTCATGTAATGCTATGTTGGAGCTTATCAGAGGGACAGGTGAGTGTGTCAGGAGAGTGTGTCAGGAGAGTATGTCAGGAGAGCGTGTCAGGAGAGCGACCAGGCTATGCCTTAAGCTGCCAGCACTAAAGAAAGCACAACCATCAAATCTCACTATTCGTTCTTATACTTTAGCATTTTCGGCCGCTGCTTCATGTATAAACATACGTTAGCTTTTTTTTCTAGAGTTACTTCAGAACAAAAGCAAAAACAAACAGCCTTTTTGTGAAAAATGCTTTGACAACAGAAAATGACTCCTCGTCCTGGTTGGACAACTTAAACTACATCAAGAGCATCGTCAGCGGTGTAGTATCGATAAAAACACAAAATTAATTCCGGTTCTTTCCATTTCCTCAGACCGCTAGTGCTTTCCACATTCTACCTCAGTAGACACAAAGCAAACCTAGACAGCACACTGCCCCGACAAACCCTGTCCCACATCAACCAACACAGTGCTGAGTCCCACATCAACCAACACAGTGCTGAGTCCCACATCAACCAACACAGTGCTGAGTCCCACATCAACCAACACAGTGCTGAGTCCCACATCAACCAACACAGTGCTGAGTCCCACATCAACCAACACAGTGCTGAGTCACACATCAACCAACACAGTGCCGAGTCCCACATCAACCAACACAGTGCTGAGTCCCACATCAACCAACACAGTGCTGAGTCCCACATCAACCAACACAGTGCTGAGTCCTACATCAACCAACACAGTGCCGAGTCACACATCAACCAACACAGTGCCGAGTCCCACATCAACCAACACAGTGCTGAGTCCCACATCAACCAACACAGTGCTGAGTCCCACATCAACCAACACAGTGCTGAGTCACACATCAACCAACAGGTGAGTTTTTCGCAGAGGAAAATATTCTTCAGTGTCCATATGCCACACATTCTAGACAAGATTAAACAAATTAGAGAATAATCCACTTGGAGACGCAGCATGGGGAGAGAGTTACAGGAATGGAAGGCCTGAGGGCACCGTTATTCAGTTGGGAAGACTCAGGGCTGGCTGGTGGTTATCAGACTCAGGGCTGAAGACTCAGGGCTGGCTGGTGGTTATCAGACTCAGGGCTGGCTGGTGGTTATCAGACTCAGGGCTGGCTGGTGGTTATCAGACTCAGGGCTGGCTGGTGGTTATCAGACTCAGGGCTGGCTGGTGGTTATCAGACTCAGGGCTGGCTGGTGGTTATCAGACTCAGGGCTGGCTGGTGGTTATCAGACTCAGCAGATGGCCTCACAGGGGGAGAGACGGCAGCACGCGGGTGGCAGGCAGACTGCACGTCTAAAAGCTGCATCCAAGAAAAGCCAGAGTCCCCTACAAACTAGCAACGTTTAGCTTTACAAATTTGAAGCATCATGCTGCAATCTACAGTAAATAGATTCCTTTTTTTTCCTTCATTTTTTCTTTCTTTTTCTAACAGAACACTGTGCTGGAGAATTGGAAATGAGTGAGTGACTAAGCCGGATGGAACATAAACATAACTGTAAACCATTAGGCTCAATCAGAGCTTAACAGCGTATATTCTGGTATTTGTACAAATGTAATGGTTAATGGTTTGCTGTCAGGGAAAGCCAGATCTAGCTGGTCTTATGCATGTCGGCTGCTGTAGAATATGATATGTTGCAGCTACAATACAACACCCAAACATGGGCACCCTAATATAGTGACATGTCCTACTCTCAACACACATCAACACCTGAATCATTTAGCGGACGCCTTTAACCCCAACAACGTGTTGACTGGTTGGAGTCCGTCGCCCACCAGGAAGTCTGTGCCGGATCTCACCTGTGTAGCCATGGCGACAGATGCACCTGTATTGCGGCGCGGCGTCTGGTTGGCTGGTGGTGAGGCAGGCGGCGCCGTGCTGACAGCGGTCTGGGAAGATCCGACAGGCGTCGTCCACATACTGGCAGAACTCTCCGGTCCACCCGGGGGAGCAGAGGCACTGGGGACAGGAGGAACAGGAGGAACAGGCTGAACTACTTAGCAGCAGTCTTTCACCAGCATCGCATCCTTTGCAACTCATACTTGAGGCATTACAGTATGCAGATGTAATGTATCTGAATGGACCTAGAGTAAAAGTGTTCCGCAGTACATGTGATTGGGTTTGTACTGTATCCACCAACAATATGTGTATAGGCTAGTCCGAAACATGTCAGTCTTATTGGGCCTTGACAGATGTTGTTCCTGCGTAACCCTAGCAACAAACTTGTGTCACGAATCCCGCCCACTCAGCACTCTTGCATCGGGGGCTTGAGAGCAGAGCAGCTCTCGCACTCGAGGGCACAGTGCATTAAACGGACACCCCAAATTGACCTGACAAAGGTCTCTCATTCTGTGTGTGTGTGTGCGTGCGTGCATGCGTGTGCCTGTGTGTGTGCGGAAGCAGTATATCCAGAAATTGCAAGGGCCCCGGCTAATTTGCCCTGGACAGTGTCAATGTTTTGATTAGGTCTGACACTGATTGGAGACAAACCCACACACACACACACACACAGGGCCTCCACTTTTCACCATTTGGGCCCAGGAACCGTTTGAACGATGTAAATCACCAGACCAAGACTGATGGTGAATCATTAGGAGCTGGAGGGCATGCATTAGAGCCCAACCTCAGGTGCTGCATAGGGACCGTGAGGGAGGGAGCTCCACAGCTATACCTGTCTGTCTGGCCAGTGTTACTGGTAGTCTGATTAAAGAGCGAAGAAATTGGATTAATCCACTTTTCAGAGCTTGTGGATGTTTTACCTCCGGAAGTCTATTTCCGCGGTTTCAGTTGTGATGGTTGTTTCAGTTGCGATGGTTGTTTCAGTTGTGATGGTTGTTATTGCCGTTATATGTCTTATATGTTGTGCAAACAAATGGCAGTGCTACTCAAGGAGGCCTCTGTGTGCCTGTTTAACTGCTGACAACAACAGCAGAGCAGGAATCTACTGTTAAACCTGGTTAGAAACAACAGGTTCTGCAGTCTAATTCATGTGACTGCTAACATCTGTTGTTTTACATTTACCCATAAATCAATTCCAATTGTCGCTGTCTTCCATTGCAGAGTTCTGGATAACACATAACACCCAATTTCAATCACTTTCTAGCTTTAACTGTTTATATTTTTTTCCAAACAAGATGGAACTTCAACTAATTACCTCTGCTTTTCTCCTGAGCTTTTCTGTACTGTACAAATGTACTTATTTAGGCAGAAACTGGATGGGATCAAAATAAATCATTGTTTATATTTAACTCTAAAAGGACAAAGGCAAAACCACAACAAGGTGCTTTTTGTATCCTCACTCAATAGATGAAGTGTTTTTCCACTATGACACCATCAGTTTCAGCTGGTTTTAAATCAGCAGAGCAGGCTCCAGCCACTCCTGCACGCGGAGATGATTCACACTGTCCTTCTGAACAATCCAATAAGTCTGACTCCGGGACACATCAGTCACAACGTTCAAATGACAATAACTGACAGCGAAATGATATTGAAATTGAGAAGTAAAATCAAAAAGCTGCACATCTGGCCATAAATCATGTTCTGGAATATAGATTAGCCAGATGAGAATCCGATTCGGTGTAAATGTGAAATAAATAACGTGATGGACCTATCAGCTGTCCCAGGACTGTGTTGCTTTATCAGACAGAAATGTCAAGATATATCTTGTTATTAAAGGCAGGGAAAACCGTCTCACGACTGTGAAATAACATTTATCCTGCAGCTTTTATTTGTAAAAACATACGAAACAAATCCTTGGCCAACACCAGGTGTTTCTAAAGCTTCCTTAAGACGTGACAGTCAGGCTCAGCTACGTGTCCATTACCCCGACCCAACAACCTCCTCACGTCCCCTTCAGTGGCCATCCTTCTTCTTAACGATGTCACCAACACACACACACACACTTCCTGTTTAGGTGGTGGGCTTCAGTGAGTGTGTGTGTGTGCGCTGCCGTTTGAGTATTTCATTAGATCGTACAGATTAAATTACTTACATTATACCCGCCAATTACACCGAGACACACTCCTTCGTGCAGACAGTTGATACTGAGCAGGCTGCAGAAGTCAATTACGCTCTCACAGCTCGTCCCGGAAAACCCCGGAAGACATCTGCAGGAAGAACACGTCATCATCAGTTCACCTTCAACACAGTCCCAGCTCACACCATCGTCCAGAGGGACGGACACGGGGACACAGTCTCAGCTCACACCATCGTCCTGAGGGACGGACAGGGGGGACACAGTCTCAGCTCACACCATCGTCCTGAGGGACGGACAGGGGGACACAGTCTCAGCTCACACCATCGTCCTGAGGGACGGACAGGGGGACACAGTCTCAGCTCACACCAGCCCATCGTCCTGAGGGACGGACAGGGGGACACAGTCCCAGCTCACACCACCCCATCGTCCTGAGGGACGGACAGGGGGACACAGTCCCAGCTCACACCAGCCCATCGTCCTGAGGGACGGACAGGGGGACACAGTCTCAGCTCTCACCACCCCATCGTCCTGAGGGACGGACAGGGGGACACAGTCTCAGCTCTCACCACCCCATCGTCCAGAGGGACGGACAGGGGGACACAGTCCCAGCTCACACCAGCCCATCATCCAGAGGGACGGACAGGGGGGCTTTCGTGATCCATGTTTGCACTAGGAGGAAATGGACGTGGATCATCTACATTACATACAATTGAATGGGAAAATGTGTCCAAACTTTTGACTGGTACTGTATATTCGTATTTATTGTGGCGACCACCAATTGTAACAGTGGTGAGTCAGACAGACCCTCACGTGGCTCTGGGCTATGGGCACGGCAAGTGGTTTAAACCACTGAAATGACAAAAACAGGTGCTTACAGAAGTGTCAAAACTCTAACTGTAATTCTCCCTCTGCCAAGGGGATGTTCTGGGAGGCGTTCAGCGTCCATCCGGACGGTTCTGTCCCGACGCCTCAGAACACGCGAGCACACGCTGTCTCCCTGCTGCCTGGTCCAGCGCCTGGTGACGCCTGGTGTGTGGGAGCCCTGCCTGCTCTCCCTGAGTTCCCCAATCAGCTGACAGGCTGCAGCTGTGTCTCCACGACGATGTGTGCTGGGGGGGGGGACACAGCCAGGGGGCTGTCTATGCTGCTAGAGGCCTTTTCACAACTCACTGGCTCTGGGGTTGCAGCAACAAAAGATATATATATATATTAGTTGGGTACAGCGCAACATGTACAGTATGTTGGGCTGTACCTGACTGTACCTCGCTAAATGTTTGCAGGAATTCTCCTTCAGTGACTAAAAGACAGCAGCCTGGTTCTCCTTATGGACTATGAGGGAGTGATGTCATTGAGAAGTGATGTCACTGAGGAGTGATGTCACTGAGGAGTGGTGTCACTGAGGAGTGGTGTCACTGAGGAGTGGTGTCACTGAGGAGTGATGTCACTGAGGAGTGATGTCACCGAGGAGTGATGTCACTGAGAAGTGACGTCACTGAGGAGTGATGTCACTACTCGGTGTGTAGATGCTCAGTCTGACCGCCGTTATTAAACGACTTATTAACTGCTTGGTTCTTTTTGCCCTCAGTTGGCTGAGATGTATTCAACCCAGCAGTCACTGACCTGTGGTTTTCCTCCTGAAGCATTAGCTACAGCACACACACACAGCAAATAGCTGACTGGAAAAACACATTCATTAGAGAAACCCTGCCCAGCACACTGTTAACAAACCTTTCAGCTCATCTGAAAAATGAGCGAGAACCAGTTGAACCAATATTGCATTCATTCAGGGGGAGTCCAGAATTATGGTTCGGGACAGAAAATACCAGCCTTTTTTCACTCCAAGAAATTACAGTGTGACAACAACATTTCATTTCATTGCAGTCCACTATCAAAGGAGACACTTCTTCCCCCTATCATCATGTAGTCAGATCTGGCCCAGCTGTACAGGGGGGCATCTGTGTGTGTGTGAATGTGTGTGTGCGTGTGAATGTGTGTGTGTGTGTGTGTGTGTGGGAGGGTCTCACCTGCAGGCGTAATCGTCTCCCAGGCCGACACAGCTGCCGTTGTTGAGACAAGGAGACAGGCTGCACGGGCCCCGCTGCCTCCTGCACTGCGCCCCGGACGGCCCGTCTGGGCAGACACAGCCCAGGCCCTGCATCCAGAGTCAAAACAAACGCACCTGGGGTCAGCGGATGCAAACGGGTGGGACACACACACACACACACAGGGTTGGATTCTGTCTCAGAGGGCCACATTTAGCCCAGGACGTCTGGATTCCTTCACCCTCCCAGTTGGTTACTGCTGTTGAGGGTGACAGCAGGTCTAACCCTCCCAGACGAGGGCTCCTCCTCAGAGCACACGGAGGTGTGAGGAGCCCCGAGGATCAGATCCTCTCTGGACATGAAGAATGAGTTCAGGCACGGTTCACACTGGGATCGATGTGAAGCAGAGCAGTGTGATGTATGTGTGCTGTAAAGCACGAGGCACAGCGTGCTCCCAGCTGGGGGGGGCTAAAGCTTTCCATAACGCGCAGTTAGGGGAAAATCCAATGTGACACCTCTCACAATGGAGAAGAGAAAGGTCAAGTAAGGCATGTTACTGGAGCTGTTTGACTGTAGCATGTTACTGGAGCAGTTTGACTGTAGCATGTTACTGAAGCATGTTACTGGAGCATGTTACTGGAGCTGTTTTATTGTAGCATGTTACTGTAGCATGTTACTGGAGCTGTTTGACTGTAGCATGTTACTGGAGCATGTTACTGGAGCATGTTACTGGAGCTGTTTTATGGTAGCATGTTACTGTAGCATGTTACTGGAGCTGTTTGACTGTAGCATGTTACTGGAGCATGTTTACTGTAGCATGTTACTGGAGCATGTTACTGGAGCAGTTTTGACTGTAGCATGTTACTGGAGCTGTTTTACTGTAGCATGTTACTGGAGCATGTTACTGTAGCTATGTTACTGTAGCATGTTACTGGAGCTGTTTTACTGTAGCATGTTACTGGAGCCGTTTTACTGTAGCATGTAATAAAGGAACTCTTGGCACAGAGAAATTCTGTTAAAAAAAAGGCATGACCTAAAACCTTACTTCTGAAATGAGGCCTTTTCATCTCCAATGGTAACTAAATATGCATTTGTTCATTCGGGTCCAATCAAAATGGCAAACAAACACCTTGCAGGCTCCGTGCACACCCCTTTCATGCAGATATATTAATTGTTGTTGCAACCTTCAAAATGACACCAATTGATCTGCTTCAGAGACAAGCATATTAATTTACAAGTGACATTTCCTATTAATCTCCCCCCGCCCTCCCCCCTCCCCCCCCCCTCCCCCCCTCCGAGGGTTAATGACGAGGAGGCTGAAGTCCTCACATGCTCCCCCGCCGAGCAGGTCCTCTCGGACGGACATCCGTAGGTCGCGCAGGGGTCGTGGAACCGGGTGTCACAGTCCAGGCCCGTGAAGCCCTCCGGACAGAGACAGGAGAACCCTCGGAGAACCCTCCGGCGCTCTCCGTGCATCGCCCCCCGTTCCTGCACGGGTCCGGGTCGCAGCCCCGCATCTTCTCACAAGGGGGACCTGCAGGGGACACACACACGAGGAGGAAGGGTTTGTTGCCGAGCCGCATCCTTAACGATGGCACATCTTACTGCGGAACATTCCAGATCACAGGCTGTTTTCATACAGCACCTTGACGAACTGAGACACCGAGGACACTCGAGATGTCTGGGTAAATCATCTTCGTCATCTTTTGGCCAACCACAGAAAATGTAATTCACACTGTTGCCCTTGTAGTGCGTGTTTATGACTCGTGCGTAAACACTTTCATTTTCATTACAAAGAACCACAAAAAAGGATGAAATAAGAACAGCTTCTATATTCTCAGAGGGCACCCTTAGGATTTTGACAGGTTAATTCTGTTTATTACCAATAAGATGTTTTCATAATTTCTTGTTATATCCTTTGAAATCAGATCTCCACAGGAGTCTTTCACCTGCTCTTCAATCAGCAACACAGCTCCCCTTCACCACTACTCACACAACACGCCGTTCAGGAATGGTTCCTTCTTTCATGTAGAAATAACAAAAGGCTGTGCAGAAATATTTCAAGAAAGCAACACAGGAGCGCACACACACACACACACACACACACGTAGACAACACACGCACAGATAACACACACACACTCACACACACACCCGTCTCTCCTGAGCATTCTCCCGTTCCTAGGCTCGCCTCTGTCTTATTGGCTTGCTAATGATGCAGCCGTACCGTTTTCTAGCACGACACGTCAAGCAGGAGCATGTGAGTCCTCCCGATCAAACGTGTGCGTGTATTCTCAGAGTGCCTGGACCATTTCTGTCACCGCCTCGGTCGGACGCCATGGCGATATCAAACGAAACAGGGAACAGTGATTATCATCAGCGACGGTCTCTCTGGGTATGAATGATTAACTATTGTGTTAAGGTGTCTGTCAAACGCAGCACGTCCATATCAAAGCCACGTATCTCCCCCTATATTTAGATTTAAGGCTGATAAACTATCACCATTCTTCTATTTGGACCATTTATCATAGCTTCCTGTCTACCAAGGGAGACACAGAACAAACACAACAAGTTACTTAATACATTATTCAGTCAAAGATTAAGAAATAAGAGTGGCAGACTGCCAGATCCTCTCCTATATCAAACAGGACTCCTAACAGCGTAATGGAGACATGTGACTGAGTGGCATCACACTGTGCTGCCCCCTGGTGTTGCCCCCTGGTGCAGAGCAGGGCACCTCTGTGCCTCATGGCCCAGATTGGGGGGAGTGTGAGACGGCGCTGGCAGAGTTTGGTGTGTTAGGAGCCAGGCATGCAGTACAGTACAGTGCCCCTGAGGAAGTTTTCAAACAAACTTTTTGGAAATGTGGAAAGCAGAGCCAGTGTGACGGGAGACGGGAGAACAGCACGACTGAGATGTGAAGTACCAGCGCCGGGCACAAGACCAAGTACAAACGTCAAAATACATGATGACGTTGGTTTTCACTGCGGGTGAAATTAGACTGAAATAATACAACTACTGCTGGGTTCAAGGTGAATAGAATTTGATTTTATTCCCCGGCGAGCCTTTTCATTTTTGTGTTCTTCGGCAGGTGCTAACTCATTTATCTTTCAAGTGACTCTTTCTTACAATATTTTTCTGTATGCTAATTCCCCTGATACAGGCTCTCCCCAGCTTCCAATCTCCCCACTCCTCCCCACCCTCCCCTCTCCCCCCTCACCCCCTCTCCTCTCCCTAGCCATCACTCTCCCCAGCCTCCCCACCTAGCCTCCCCTCTCCTCCCCACCCAGCCTCCCCTCTCCCCAGCCTCCCCTCTCCCCAGCCACCCCTCTCCTCAGCCTCCGCTCTCCTCCCCTCTCCCCACTCCTCCCCACCCAGCCTCCCCACTCCTCCCCAGCCTCCCCTCTCAGCTCTCCCCACTTCCCTCTCCCCAGCCTCCCCTGCTCCCCTGACTCCACCAGGGACTCAGTAGGTCCCCATGGAGATCAGTCTTCCAGAGTACACCTTCTGGGCTTGCTGCTGTTTGCATTTGCCGCAGAATATGTGGTTTGCATAGCTGGTTGCCAACTAAAGCCTCAAAGAAAAATTAAGAAATCGTTACCCTTTAGGTACACCTGGCCCTTTGTATTCATGCACTCGGGCGATCCGCAGTGGACCATGTTCCTCAAGCAACTGAATTATATTAATATATTCCAACAACAACCTCCAGTACTGCGTTACCTTTGGAATACGATACAGGTAGAACACACCTTCTCTCCTGTGAATAACAGTGTAATTCAAGCCAACATACATCCAGACTAACTTCATTATTTGTCTCCTGCAGAAGCAGCAGCACTATTCAGTTAGGCGAAAGGCAATGCAATGCATCGCTTCGATTTTGTAAGAGACTTTGATATTTTTTAGAATGGACAACCGTTTGGTAGCGGTTTGTTTCTGGAGAAGTTAGCGGTTTGCACATTCTCAGGTTCCCGTGGGAACGCCGGGGGAGGGACAAAGGAAGAGCATCCTGCCTGGGTGTCACTGTGACGGGAACCTGGGACAGGAAGAGCATCCTCTCTGGGTGTCACAGCGTTGAAGCTAACCATTTCCAAACTAAAAGAAATTCACCATTAGCACAAAGGGTAAAGTGAATTACAAAACAATTAACATGTTGTCCCAGAAGGGCTGTGCCCTATAAAGGCGATAATACCTTTGCAATAAATACCCGAGAGGCAGTGCACAGGAGAGCTGAATCAAAGGGAAAATCTCATTTGAAAAGTCCCGTGAGTTGGGCTCATTATTCTGCTTGCAGAGGCTGGGCCCGCGAGGTCAGCTGGTGGCACGGCGCCTCCTAACTTCACTGTGATTAATGAGGAGACAGCAGTGCTGCTGAGCTGGAGGAACCTGCACAGCCTCGCCAACCAGGAAGAACTCCCAGGAACCAGGAGGGAGGGAGGGAGGGAGGGAGGGAGGGAGGGAGGGAGGGAGGGAGGGAGGGAGGGAGGGAGGGAGGGAGGGGGAGGGAGGGAGGGAGGGAGGGAGGGAGGGAGGGAGGGAGGGAGGGAGGGAGGGAGGGAGGGAGGGAGGGAGGGAGGGAGGGAGGGAGGGAGGGAGGGAGGGAGGGAGGGAGGGAGGGAGGGAGAAAGGAAGGAAGGGAGGGAGGAAGGAAGGAAGGAAGGAGGAAGGAAGGAAGGAAGGAAGGAAGGAAGGAAGGAAGGAAGGAAGGAAGGAAGGAAGGAAGGAAGGAGGAAGGAAGGAAGGAGGAAGGAAGGAAGGAAGGAAGGAAGGAAGGAAGGAAGGAAGGAAGGAAGGAAGGAGGAAGGAAGGAAAAGTGAGTGAGCAAATGAGCAAGGAAGGAAGAATGCGGGGAAAGAAGAAGAAGAAAGAGCTAGCAGGACAAGTCTTTGTAGTCTGAACACATATCGTTATTACATCTCTTTTCTTCCTTTCTTAGATACTGTTCAAATCTCTGATCAGGACGAGAGCAGACAATTAAGGGAGCGCGATAGCCAACTAACCACCCAGTGGCAACTGTCAATCCAATGTTTGCTAGCTCTAAACATGCCTATTTTCTTGGACCCTTCCTTATCTGAAATCTGATCTGACAAGATGATTCAATAGTTACGGTTACACTTGACCGCTTCAACACAATAAAATGAATCTGGTCGCATTAAAATGGTGATGTCTCACCCTCCACTGAGGAGGAAAGGAGGCCTCCTACCAGGTGACTGGGTGGTGTCTCACCCTCCACTGAGGAGGGAAGGAGGCCTCCTACCAGGTGACTGGGTGGTGTCTCACCCTCCACTGAGGAGGAAAGGAGGCCTCCTACCAGGTGACTGGGTGGTGTCTCACCCTCCACTGAGGAGGGAAGGAGGCCTCCTACCAGGTGACTGGGTGGTGTCTCACCCTCCACTGAGGAGGAAAGGAGGCCTCCTACCAGGTGACTGGGTGATGTCTCACCCTCCACTGAGGAGGAAAGGAGGCCTCCTTCCAGGTGACTGGGTGGTGTCTCACCCTCCACTGAGGAGGAAAGGAGGCCTCCTACCAGGTGACTGGGTGGTGTCTCACCCTCCACTGAGGAGGAAAGGAGGCCTCCTTCCAGGTGACTGGGAACAGCGCTGATGCTTGAACACACTGTGTGGCAGAGCAGCTCACTGCAGAGGAAGTCTGCAGAGCAGCTCACTGCAGAGGAAGAGTCTGCAGGTTTGAATCCCATGTGTGTCGCTTTGGATAAATGTGTTGCCAGTTAAACACATTATCGTTATATATGGCATCAGTACAAGTTTCCTGACTGACCAGAGACTACCACTCGACCGTGGACGAAAGCAGATATCTACTGTACCAACATTTTAACCAAAACCAATCTCCTTAAATGTTACATTTTGAAGAAATGTCTCTATTTCCGAGGCATGTTATTTCCAACAATAGATAGTTTTTTTTTCTAATTGGCCCACAGTGCTGAGAAAAGGACGTCTTGGAGAATCAGAGTCGCTAACCTTGAGTGGGAGGCAGGCAATCAGTGGAAGGTCTAGGCAGGGACGTGCAAGAAAAGCTCCGACATTTCAACACGGCTCGCTTGGACAAATGGCAACCGCAAACAAAACAATGAATCAAGAGCGAAGGCCACCTGGAGTTTTCCCAGCAGCAGGTCCATCATGATGGCCGCTCCCAGACACCGCTATCCGGGGCAGTCCGTACTCTGTACAACTAACCCATCTGTTTGTGACACCCATTAACCTAACTGTACTTTTTACTGGAGCAAATGAGACTCATTATCCAGCTAAAGGGTACAGCGGCCGCGTCTCATAAACGAGCACGCCGCCTCACGTCCCGCCTCACGGCCTTACAAGGCCGCGCTGCCCCTCCGCGGCTGCTGCACTCTCAATCAGGGAGCGGCAACACGCCACGCCACCCGCTTCGGTCACTGCACATCAAGAAGCAGGTGCGGTAAAGCGCTCATAATGCCGTCGTGAAATTGGCTCCCAGAGATGTCGATGCAGGTGAGGTTGTGGAGGTACTTTAGCTTCACTTGCAGGTAACGGGACTATGGCCTCGGAAAGCGTTCAAACTGCAGGAAGGTTCGCCCGATGAAAACTATGGAGCTGGACGAATTTGATGGTGACAAGTTACAGCCGGCGCTCATTTGCACACACAGCAGGTGAGCGAGTGACTACTGAAACACTGGGCTGGTGGGAAGATTACAGGGCAGGCTTTTTAGCACAAGCAATCAAACAACACGCTAGCTTGTTTTGAACTAGCAACATAGCCTCCAGGTACCGTATTTAAAGGATTCTTGCAGAGCGGCTAGCTGTAATAATGTTGCGGGGCCAATGAGTAACCTACAAAGGATATACATACGTGATTTTGTCCCCATGCCCGGAGGCCCAGTACTTACCAGAGTACCCAGTGTTGCATGAACATCTGAAGGTATTGGAGGACACATTGAGGCAGGTTCCATTTTGACAAACCCTGTTGCAGGTCTCCCGGCCAATCACTTCAGAACAGTTAACACCTGCGGGAACATGCAGTCTGCAGTGAGGGACAAACCTAGCTGCGATGCAACACTCGCATCTGTAAGCACAGGCAGACCGGAACAAGAATCTCTGTTGTGTGAAGGGAGGGGCCACTGCGTTGAGGCGGGATGCCATTAAGGATGCACTCAGGTGTTTGAGATATAATTACTGTGATTATAGCTCCAAAACAGGATCCTGGAGTATGTTGCTTGCTAACAGCCCTTGGGGGTATCTGTTCTATAATAACGATTACACTAAGCAAGATGAGAAATTGTAATTATGATAAATAAATACCACCCAAGTGTCTGCGAGCACTGGGGTGGTCTTATCTTGATATGAGGAGTCTGTCATGCCAGCTTTATCTTAATGAGACCAATTTTCATATTCCATACATGGTAATTGATGGGGTGTAATGTGCACACCAAAAAATATTGAATGTAGCAGGCCTGAACGTTTAAAAAGGAAGAATAGAAAATGTATTTTAATGCAAAAGCAGAGGCATAAACAAACGGCCGTTTGTTTTGTCCTTACCTGTAAAGTTTGGAGGACACAAACAGATGTACGCTTGGTGGCCTGGACCCGTGGACGCGTGGCTCAAACACACCCCCTTGTTGACACACGGGTTGCTCGAACAGGCGTCGAACTTCTCGCAGAACGTCCCCGTGTGATTCAGGTGGCATCGGCAGCGGTAGGCGTCCTCCCCCGGGCCTGTCCGGCACGCGCCGCTCCCCGAGCACAGCCTCACCAGGGGGGAGCTCTGACACAGGTTCTCCCTCACCGTCACGTTGAGCCGAAGCCCCAGCCTGCACAGCTCCGGGTTCTCCTCGTGCAGAGCCATGAAGTAATGACTGCCGGGTACAAGCCACTGCGGTTCCACCCGCTTCCTCCCAGTCAGGTAGTCAGTAAACAGAGCCTGACCTTTAGACGGACTGGAGCAGCTCCGGAAGTCGTCCTCCGACACGTTGAGGAGGACGAGTCCGTACGCCTCCAGCGTGGCGTCGGTGGACGCCAGCAGTGTGTCTCCGCGCTGCAGCTCCAGAGGGCACAGCTGGGGGAAGCCATCGGCCGGCGTCCTGGTGGCGTGCTGGTCCTGGACAGCCCAACACTGGGCCTGGTCCAAGCACAGGCTCTCAGTGAGCGTCCACTTGACCTGGACTGTCCTCGGCTGGGCATGCCAGTCCAGGGGGCCTGGGCGGCCGCAGACCGCCTGGCTGTGTGCCGAGTTAGCAAGATGGCCGCCGAGCACTGCCACGACGAGGAACCATACGCGATTCATGGTTGTGTCAACAATGTGCTCTTTCTGAACACACACAGGGGGTATTTGAACGTGCGACCTCTCTCGACCTGCAGTCAAACGCTCTACCCACTGAGCTATACCATTTGCAAACGGGCTCGGATTGTTTATCTAAGTGGAGGGTCGCGGTGTCATGGGAGTAGTCTGAGGGGTAGCTGGGACAGAAGGGAAGGAAGCTTGACGGTCGCGTGCGGTCCTCTGGTTGGTTCGGGGACTGGGATTGAGGTCAAAAGGCCAGAAGCTGGGTAGCGAGGGGAGTTGTCGTGCGACGCCTCGGACGGCCCGGGATACCCTCTGCGTTATTGCTCCTTGCAGCTGTCTGGGCGCAGGCTTGGTGATGTGGGATGTTTGCTTCCTAGGAAGAGACAAAAAAAGAAACAAACAATATGAGACATTATCTGCACATGCATCCTGGATGGAAAGAGCCAGCTCCATCATCGACTGAGTACACACAGAGGCCAAAAAACAGGATAAAATGGTCAAATTACATTTTCTGGGAATATATGAACCACCATGGGGCCAGGTACAGTCTGAGTCACATACAGGGTGTCTATTCGAAAACACAACAATTATTTTACTCCAATGGGGCGACTGCAAATGGGCCTCTTCGACAATCACAGCCATTTTGAAAGCAAGATTGGTTCTGTAATTCACCAGCGTGGTGCACAGAGACGGTTTTGTTTGGTGAGGCCCATCTATATGTCCTGAGAGAGACAGGGACCAGCTGAGCTCGTTTGGTGAGGCCCATCTATATGTCACGACAGCTGAGCTGTCCTGCCTGCAACGTCCAGGCAGGGCCAGAGGTTCTCTGGGTTCTGCTCCTGACCACCAACACAGTCAGACAGTTCTGCTCCTGACCACCAACACAGTCAGACAGTTCTGCTCCTGACCACCAACACAGTCAGACAGTTCTGCTCCTGACCTCCAACACAGTCAGACAGTTCTGCTCCTGACCTCCAACACAGTCAGACAGTTCTGCTCCTGACCACCAACACAGTCAGACAGTTCTGCTCCTGACCTCCAACACAGTCAGACAGTTCTGCTCCTGACCTCCAACACAGTCAGACAGTTCTGCTCCTGACCACCAACACAGTCAGACAGTTCTGCTCCTGACCTCCAACACAGTCAGACAGTTCTGCTCCTGACCTCCAACACAGTCAGACAGTTCTGCTCCTGACCTCCAACACAGTCAGACAGTTCTGCTCCTGACCTCCAACACAGTCAGACAGTTCTGCTCCTGACCACCAACACAGTCAGACAGTTCTGCTCCTGACCTCCAACACAGTCAGACAGTTCTGCTCCTGACCACCAACACAGTCAGACAGTTCTGCTCCTGACCTCCAACACAGTCAGACAGTTCTGCTCCTGACCTCCAACACAGTCAGACAGTTCTGCTCCTGACCACCAACACAGTCAGACAGTTCTGCTCCTGACCTCCAACACAGTCAGACAGTTCTGCTCCTGACCTCCAACACAGTCAGACAGTTCTGCTCCTGACCACCAACACAGTCAGACAGTTCTGCTCCTGACCTCCAACACAGTCAGACAGTTCTGCTCCTGACCTCCAACACAGTCAGACAGTTCTGCTCCTGACCTCCAACACAGTCAGACAGTTCTGCTCCTGACCTCCAACACAGTCAGACAGTTCTGCTCCTGACCACCAACACAGTCAGACAGTTCTGCTCCTGACCTCCAACACAGTCAGACAGTTCTGCTCCTGACCTCCAACACAGTCAGACAGTTCTGCTCCTGACCACCAACACAGTCAGACAGTTCTGCTCCTGACCACCAACACAGTCAGACAGTTCTGCTCCTGACCTCCAACACAGTCAGACAGTTCTGCTCCTGACCACCAACACAGTCAGACAGTTCTGCTCCTGACCACCAACACAGTCAGACAGTTCTGCTCCTGACCACCAACACAGTCAGACAGTTCTGCTCCTGACCACCAACACAGTCAGACAGTTCTGCTCCTGACCACCAACACAGTCAGACAGTTCTGCTCCTGACCACCAACACAGTCAGACAGTTCTGCTCCTGACCACCAACACAGTCAGACAACGCTGCGCTTCGCAGGGGCGCACAGAGACGCTGACAGCGTCAAATAAAAGCTTGTGTCTCTCCTGCCAGAGCAGGATCCCTCAGTGTCAGAGTCTGAGATGAGTTACAGCAGACAGCATCGTCTCCCTCCCTCAGGCCCTCCTCCTCACCCACGCCCGCCAGATAACAGAGGGGAGAAGCGCAGAGCTGTCCCCGAGACACTAAGTTCCCTTCTCCTTGATCTGCTCACTAGGACTGATATGAATAACTTCACGGTGATACGCAATGAACCGAAGTGCAGTGAAACAAGTCGTTTCAATCCAGGCCTCAGAAATCAAGAGAATGTGGGAGCATTGTGTGAAACCACAAGTGCGACAGGCCCCGGAGAGGTTCTGTTTTGCTAGACGTAGTCGCCACGGGAACCGAATACGAAAGGTTTCAATTCAAACTGAATCTGCTCATTTGTTGCCGAAAAGAACCATTGAACCCTGGCTTACATTTTCGTGCAAAACCATGTGGTTTCTATAGAAATGTGAAATAATTGCAGTTGTTTAATAGCTGAACATTTTTGCTTTAGCTCTGATCTATATTCCCCAAATGGCTCTCCTCCGACATGATATTACACTTCTCTAAACTAGGGTCAGCTGCTGTTATTT
Organism: Mallotus villosus; assembly: GCA_903064625.1. Classification (NCBI taxonomy): domain Eukaryota; kingdom Metazoa; phylum Chordata; class Actinopteri; order Osmeriformes; family Salangidae; genus Mallotus; species Mallotus villosus. Next base: position 348,455 of record CAEFZP010004592.1, on the reverse strand, counting down.
GGATACTGGATACTGGGAAAGTGTCACATAAATCATAAACTAGAGGTTACCAGTTGTGTTATATTCAATCGATCCCTTTTGGTTTGGGAGGGCAACACCCACAGACCGCTCCTATGGGTTGAGAATGATGGCTAATTGGTCAGTTCATCAGTCAGGTCAACAACCGCTGACATGCCCACACATCAACCTATGTGAAACACGTCCGTTGTTGATTTTGTCACCCCAGGCGCTTTCTTTTCTTGATTTGTCCTTGTGTATCGGGATGGACATCCATTCACAGAGGGTTGAATGGACCAAGGTCACGACCCAGTTCTCCTACTCGGCATCTGAAAAGGAACCGGGCAGATCCCACACTGAGCTCCACTAACCTCCACATCTCTGCCATTAAAGCAGGGAGAGGACCTTTCACAGCCTCGGGCCCCAGCCCCGGCCCCCAGCCTCGGGCCCCAGCCCCAGCCCCCAACCCCAGCCCCAACCCCAGCCCCAACCCCAGCCCCAGACCCCAGACCCAACCCCAGCCCCGGCCCCCAGCCCCCAACCCACAGCCCCAACCCCAGCCCCGGCCCCAGGCTAGCAGGTGGGGGCTGGAAGGACAGAGTGAGCTGTGCAACAATGAAGCCTGAGTCAGGAGCCTGGGATGGAGTTCAAAGAAACACCCTCGAGAGGAATGAGAGTGTGTGGAGAAACACCCTCGAGAGGAATGAGTGTGTGTGGAGAAACACCCTCGAGAGGAATGAGTGTGTGTGGAGAAACACCCTCGAAAGGAATGAGTGTGTGTGGAGAAACACCCTCGAGAGGAATGAGTGTGTGTGGAGAAACACCCTCGAGAGGAATGAGTGTGTGTGGAGAAACACCCTCGAGAGGAATGAGTGTGTGTGGAGAAACACCCTCGAGAGGAATGAGTGTGTGTGGAGAAACACCCTCGAGAGGAATGAGTGTGTGTGGAGAAACACCCTCGAAAGGAATGAGTGTGTGTGTGTGTGGGGGGGGGGTTCGCGTGTGTGTGTGTGGGGGGGGGGTACGCGTGTGTGTGTGTGGTGTACGCATGTGTGTATGTGTCTGTGTACGTATAAGAGTGTGCCTTTGTATGAGTGTGTACGTGTGTATAAGTTGTTATGTGTGTGTTTGTAATATGTGTGTGTGTGTTTGTGTGTGTGTATGTGTCTGGGTGTTATTGTGAACATCAACATCACAAGAGTGTTGCAGGAACTATGAAAACAGCAGATATACCGTAGGTTGAATAATGGTCTGGTTATTAATACTGCAGCAAGCAGCCATTGCAAGTGTGGGTAGACAGTATTGTGATAGGAGGGTGTTTAGCTCGCATGCTAGCCTATCACAGACTGTGCCCTTTTAGCATATTTAATTCATCCAGTTGGATAATTAGGATGTGGGCTGGAAAGTTTAATAAGGACATTTCGTTAAGAGAAATAGAAAGTACTTCTCATTAGCCTAGATCTATCACAGCCAAATCAGTGTTAAATGAAAAAGCACTATGTGCTTTGCTAACGTGAGCAAGAGCAGAAGCATGACCTCATTCATAAACAAAGCAAACAGGTCGGCGTCTTCCACGTTCTACACGTGTGTGGTTCTGCTGGAGGTGGAGGTGTTACGTGTGAGGCGAGGGTGTGAGGTGTGGGCCTGGAGCAGTAACAAGGCAGGAGGAAGCGGAGGGAGGGCAACCTGGCCGGAGCGGCCTGTGAGACTGGCTAATGGGCTCTCTGGGTAAGCACTGCTGCGCTCGGATAACAGGATGGCAATCACGTACGTGTGTAGGGCAGCGGATCAATAGGGGGCTATGGATAAACCTAAGGGCCCCTTTACGCACAGACACGTGTGTTTGCACACACACACACACCTGCCCATACACACATATAGGAGGAGCACAGACACATTTACACACACGTGGATAAGTGCACGCATATACGCTCACACATACACTCCCTGAAGGCCCCTTATATACACACACACACCGTAGATGAAACACACGTGCACAAACAAACTAATTGACAGTCAACCAAACACACTGCCTAAATGGGATTCAAATTGCGTTCAGCCAGCCTAGTATTAAAACAGATGATTACAATATTTAAGCCTCATGAGTATTGCAAGTCAAATAGTCCCCAGTCAATCAGGTGATTGATGCCAAACTAACAGGAGGTCGGATATAGATTGAGTCATGAGTTAACTATTCCTTGTTTCATGACATCAGAACACTATTTGTGTCATCAATGGATTGTCTGATCACTGGTTTTCAGTCACAGCCCATATGCGAAAGAGCTTTTCAGCAATAAACGCTGCAGTCCCTTGATTTGTGGCCAAGAATGTTTATGATTCTCGCGGCAGAGGTTGGACTGGAGCATGGAGCAGCGTGGAACATAAAGAATAAGCTGTTATTAGCCATTTATATAATTTCACTATTGATTTCGAGATCAATCCAATTAATCCAATGTCAGTAAATCTCGCAGATTATTTCTGAGACCACCCATAAAATCCTGACGTATCCGATTCAGAATGAACGACACAATGAACGGCTGTGCTGAACGGTTCAACAATCCTTCTTATCGACATCAAGTCTAGAAACTGTAATATTCTGCATTTCATCGTTTCCTACAGGGAGTAATAGGAATGTAATATGTACAAAACAACTACAACATTATCCTCTATTATTCACTTGTCTTCTAAAATAATATAGCCTAATGTAGCCTATATAATGTCCTGTGGAGTAGGCTTGAGACACAGGCCTCACCTTATTTTCTTTCAGAACAAGATCAACATAACTAGCCCACAACTTGCTCAAACGGAAACTTCCCGTACAGTGCATCCAATTTGTTTTTCTAGAGTGATAAGGGCACGTGCGTAGTCTTACCGATTTATACTGTAGATGGTGGAATTTTGGTCAATGTCGTCTTCTCAAATAAATCTATCCATCACCGAATTCGCATCACGCAAATGGAGTGCACGTAGTCGCTCCGTTGACACCCAAGGGGGCAGGGATGTGGCCCGCGAGGAGAAATGTCAACTCAAATACAGTCTTTATTGTTTCCATCAGACAAACGTGTTGTCAAGCCACTGAACACACATTTATTGACGTCTTACTCCCAATTGAGGAAGTAGCAGGCTCTGGGGTTTATCTGAGGAGGCTAATCTGACCACGTTACACCGACGACCATCTGTTGCAGGCAGACACATCCACGCGCTGCTACTAACCAACAGACCATTAGGCTACATTACACCTCCGTTATAGTCGCGTGCATTTAGAAAGAACATTCATGCTCACCGTTATTTGAAAGAGTTAAACGTCTCTAGTGGGGCCGGTGGAGTTGCGTAAGTAATTGTGTCAGAGTTCAACTCTTAGAGAACAGCTTTATCAACCGACGTGAGAGCGTTTCCACCTCAGATACAGACCGGCTGTTGCTACGGCAACCGGACGCGACAGCTCAAGCCCCGATGCGCGAGCAGATGCCGGGTGAGCGGGACAAAGACAAACCCCACTATTGAATAAACAAACAACCAATCTTACAAATCCATCAGGCATGAGTTATAATGTGACTGTGGTATCAACACAATATAGAAAACAGTATTGTTTACAATATCTAGTTCATATTCTCAGTGAACCGAGTGGCGTGCCTGACATAGCTTTGGATATAAACCAGTTTGAGTTTTATTTGAGAATATGACATCCAGACTGACAGCAATACCGAAGGGGTTGTGACCTCTCCAGTGTGCATAAAGGTCACCTCTGTTGGTTTGTGAAATCCAATCATTCCTTACCTTGCAGCGGGCTATGAGGAGTAATACGGTCCCTGAGATCATAGTCGTAGTTCTGAAAACGTTCTGGACCATGGTCTGGATTATTCGAATCAGCCGCTGTAGTATATGTGTCTGTAAACCTTGAATGAGCAGATTCAGGACCATGGACAGATCCTTAGTCTACACGTTTATATACACGTATATTTCTTAGTGTAATTTCCCTTGTCAATGTTTACATTGATTTTGTTTTCTTCCTACTGCCTCATGTTGCTATATTTTTTGAAATATCAGTGCTTTTGACCACCTGAATAAATAAAGGTTAAAGAAAATTAATTAATAAATGAAATCCGTTCACTTCAACAGCCACACAGACACCGCATTATACTCACTCCAGACACAGCATTATACTCACTCCAGACAAAGTATTATACTCACTCCAGACACCGCATTATACTCACTCCAGACAAAGTATTATACTCACTCCAGACACAGTATTATACTCACTCCAGACACCGCATTATACTCACTCCAGACAAAGTATTATACTCACTCCAGACACAGCATTATACTCACTCCAGACACAGCATTATACTCACTCCAGACACAGTATTATACTCACTCCAGACACAGTATTATACTCACTCCAGACACAGCATTATACTCACTCCAGACACCCACACAGAATCAAACCTGGGCCTCAGCCCGTATGGTACCCCTTCATGAAGACTAGATGGTGTTGTTGTATTCCTCCGACCTCATAGAATGCATGTTTTATATTATGCATGATGATTACACATGTGTTGTACTATGAGCAGTGTGCAATTGGTTGGCAGTTTGTGCATGTACTGTATATTGTGTGTGCATGTGTATGGATGTGTGTTTGTGTATGGGTGTGTGTTTGTGTGTGGGTGTGTGTGGGTGGGTGGCAGGCAGCCTGTGTACAGGCAATGCACTTATGTATGCATCTTATTTACATTTTAACAGCAGAAACAGTATGTGTCCAACACAAATGGCTAAATTGGGACACTAAAGTTTATCTTATCTTACAAACAAATACACACAATTCCATCAACAGTCAGTTATTACTGGATATCCCTACAATTAATGTCACTGACACTGAGAAGCATAGTCTGAGTGAAACCCTATTCAAATGTTAACATTTTTATCAAACACCCAAGTCATTCTCTGCCTCAATTACCGAAGGTTTTTCAGAATGATATGTGCTTATTCTTGCATATAGTCAGTTTTACATCAAGCGCTCCAGAGAAAGAGTGCATACTTTTCAATTAAATTGGAAGTTAAAAGTCTCACCGTTCATGACCTTGAGTTATCGGAACACTTGCAGATCATAGCAGGTTGCGCGTATACCCCCATGGCCTCGAGACATTCTATTTGGAATGTCGTGAACGACATTTCCCTTCTCCAATACAGCTGCCTCTACCGGCTAGGCTAGATTAACGAGTTGCCCTTTTGCTTGAAACATAGGCCATATTTCTAATTCCTGCAGCATTGGGGATCTTCATTAGAAAGAGAAATATTGACCTTCAAGTGCCTTTATGAGAATATATAGTGGTGTAAAACAAGCATTTATCCATATGGGTGCTCCAACTACCATCATCATATCTTATCATGCTGTGTTCGAAACTCTAGGCGATCTGTCCCCGCGCGCTCTGCTGCCTACTTCCGCGAACTCCCACGTGGCCTCACTGCTGTTGCGCTAAAAACGGCCTGGAGCGTAGCCTATACGTAGCAGTGTTACATGTAAACTGTGTTAACTAGGCCTACATACCGAAGCCTATGTACATTACACATTGCGGTCGATTGCTAAAAAATGACAGCCAATAAAACAAACGGTGTTTTGCCGTGGACAAGGCTTCTGACTCACGCTAATTAAAACTTCTGCCGATGTTAAAGTGTTGATAGGCTACATGAAATCAGTTTTGCACAGTAGAAAACAACATCTCCCATGTACAGTAATAAGAACCAGGGTTGCCAGAACACTTTCACATTTAGGGTTCCATGCAATAGAAATGAAACGATAGAATGATCCGAAATGACCTCCCCCCACCCAGAAAAAGTATATTGTTTTCATGACTAAACATGTCTTGCAGTGACAGTAGATCAGGGCGGTAATTTCTCCTGCTTCTCCTGATCTCTTGGCTCAGCGTGGAGAACAGACGGAGCGACTGAACCCGCCTGTTTGCTGACTCAACGACTTGTTAATGGAGCTCGCGCTTATGCACACACAATCAAGAGCGCGGCGCCCACCGAGGAAAACCCTGATCCCTCCTGGATACCAGTATAATTAGATTGTTGTAGGATATCTCACCCGCAGTCTTACGGGCTCAGGCACATATGTTCACCAACCAGACTTCTCACCTTGCTTAGTTAATATTAACATTGTGCCAACTGAAGCAGAGGATGTCTACACAGCGCTCCGGCAACGGGCAACATTACAAGTTATATCGTCACAAATGTACGTATATGAACCATGGATTGAAAGCTTGCCGGGGTTTTTTTGAAGGTTGGCGCATTTGTCTCACGACTGTTCCAATGTGATTTACTGTGGTCATAGCCGTTTCTAAACGTATGGTGATGGTTTAACGTTGTGGATTCAACCAGGATCATTAGACTGATGTCTAAGAGGGTGAAGACTGTCATTAATCTGTCTGCAGAAGGGACGATATGACAGGAATGAAAAAACTGACAAGGAGAGTAATTTCAATCAGTATAAAACAAGGTTACCAAAATGTCACGGTAGAAGAAGATACAAAGACTATCTCGTAGGTTGAATCACAGGCCTTGTGCTGTCTTTATTACAATATTGGGAGCTAGAAATATGGTGTACAAAGTATTTAGGGCCACAGAAAATTAAAATAGTTGTTATAAATTTGTTGGGACTTTTAATCAACATTAGCAGCACATCTTCCCCCTCCCAGTCATGTGAGCGTTTCCTCTCCTGCTATCTGAATAACCCAGAGCTCTCGTGGAACAATGTCTGTTTCATACAAAACAGGTACACCTACATTAGTGATTTCCCCCATGGTTAGTTGTTTAGTGTTTCCTGACTAATAGTTATGCACGACCAATGCTCACAGTTCCTAGTTGCATAAACCATGTGGGCAAAAGCAGTTTTCCAGCTGTCTGTGTTTAATGAAGGTGCTACACAGAGTCTGTTTGAGGCTCACAGAATGGCTCACCTGACGCCAACCATGCAGTATTTCACCCATTTTTTCATATACGCTGTAAAATGAAGGATTAAAGATTTACAGCGCAATAATCCGCCCCTAACATTTAAAGAGACCTCATTCTTTTGACAGCATTAAACAAATTCAGACAGATTCAAAGTGGCATTTGTGTTCCTCGCCACCACCACGACAGGGGGAAGTAGCTTCCCTATTTGGTGTCACCTGGAGGCAAAGGTTGAAAAGGGGGTTCGAAACAAGTGCACCCCTCCCTCCCACTCACTGTCCTCCCCTCATCACCTCTGGGATTTAGATATTAAACATGAATTATGGTGGATGATTATCCCTGTCACCTTGCCTTAAGCAATGATGTTCAGCTATAACAGGGCCATCAAAGACCTGCTGTGTCAGTGATGAACATGTTTTCGGGCTCGTTCAGGGAGACCTCTCTCTCCCCTGTATGGATGAGGAACCCCCATCCTATGGAGACATCATACCCAGGAACAGTGCTGTGACCTTAGGGTACTTTGGGGTGAAAGTGTGAGCCTGGACCTGGAGCCAGGTTTACAAGGAGGCTGTGTGCTGTAGATGTCGGTCGTTTACTTAAATGGAGAGGATGTACAGAAAGTTCTATTCTACTCTGATTCTTTGGTTCTTCTTCTGAGGTGTGTTATTGCAGGAAGGCTTGCCAGCACGTGTCCTCCAAATGAACTCACGTTGTAATTTGCATCTTTTTTTTTCTCCCAGAATCAAACTACAAAAGGTTTCCTTCCCACAGTTCCATCACTTATAATTAATGCCCGCAGAAATGCTTGTCTCTCAGAATGCCATTTTCTAGTAAACAAAAACTTGACTCAGCGAGTGATGTTCAGCGAGTGATACCCGTTTGATTGCTGTTGTCCTTAATTGTATGGAAATGTTGTACTTTGAGAATCTTGACACAGAATGCCCTAGAGTTTCAGGAAAGTTTAGTTTTCATAAGATGTATAAATGTGTAGGAAGTATAAAAAAAGGACAAACTTCTGGCAGAACTTTCTTGGAACAACTCATGCTTAAAGTCTGACTCTTTTTACTAATAACAGCAAAAGTATAAATATCCCCATTTAAATATTTTTAAATGTAATAAAATACACTATATTGCCAAACGTATTCACACAGCTATCCAAATCATTGAATTCAGGTGCACAAAGCAATGTCCATAAATACATGGATGAGCGAGTTTGGTGTGGAAGAACTTGACTGGCCTGCACAGAGTCCTGACCTCAACCTGATAGAATACCTTTGGGATGATTAGAGTGTAGACTGCGAGCCAGGCCTTCTCGTCCAACATCTGTCTGACCTCACAAATGCACTTCTGGAAGAATGGTCAAACATTCCCATAAACACACTCCTAAACCTTGTGGAAAGCATTCCTAGAAGAGTTGAAGCTGTTATAGCTGCAAAGGGGCGGGCCGACATCATATTAAATCCTATGGTTTAAGAACGGGATGTCACTCACGTTCATATGCGCGTGAAGGCAGACCAGCGAATACTTTTGGCAATATAGTGTTATTGGAATGCAACAACATATGTTTGTGCCCTTGCAAACAGCACGGCGGTGGTGTAATCTGGTGCTTCATTCAATTAGCATGTTTTCAAGTTCTTGCTGAGCAGCAGGATCCACATCCAGCTGGAGGGAACTGAGACGAGAGCTGGGCACAATGTCACACCAAGGACAAAGAGGGGTCTGGAGCCGGGCGGAACCGTCTGGGACACACCGTGACCGGCCCCGTGACCAGCCCAGTGACCGGCCCAGTGACCAGCCCAGTGACCAGCCCAGTGACCGGCCCCGTGACCAGCCCAGTGACCTGCCCCGTGACCAGCCCAGTGACCAGACCAGTGACCGGCCCCTTGAACGGACGATGAGGACCAGAGAGGCAGAGTGATCGGTGAGCATCTTAGCAAGACCTTGAACTGCAGTGTCAGAGCCACACAGCTTGTGTACTTTAATGGAATCACTGGGATCATGTGAAAAGTGATTTTATCGCGTGTTTCAATGGTTTCTTGGATTTCACAGTTTGGTAAACACTTTATATCAAGGTTATTCCATTAACTACCACATAATTAAATAGAAATACCAATAGATTTTAAAAATAATAATAAAAAATAAATGAAAATAAAACATTCAAAGTGCATAGGAGAAGCAATATACATAAGTGGTCTTAAGTGTTAGCAGTATAGGTTGTTACTAAAGTGCTCAAAGTCACAGTATGGGTTAGGGTTGTAAGGGGTGAGTGGATGTTGTAAAAATTGTCAGTTTAAGTTCCAAAACAAGGTCAAGGTTCACATCCACTCCTTCCTGGAAAGCCCGACCTACCACATAACACGTATGTCACTCACTCTAACTACACAGCACTTCCTATGTAACCACCATGTTCTTAGGTATTGTCATGATCAGACATGGTAGACAATGTTATCTTAACATCAAGTGTTGCCATTATATCTCTGGCTTTGATATAGGAGAACATATTGGAATAAATAATACATAAAGAGTTATTTGATGGCATTGAAAACTTAGGACCGTCCAGGTGGACCCAGCAGACAGTCTCTCTCTCTCTGTCATCATTCCAAATCACAGAGAAGTAATGAGGGTTATGCGAGCTAGTCCCTTGCTAACCTCATGCCACTGTTTGTGTTAGCTGTTGTGATAGCTGTATTGCATGTAGCCTACTGCAAGGCAGCAAGGAGACTGTTAGCATCTTGTTAGCATCTTGTTAGCATTTTTAGCATCTTGTTAGCATCTTGTTAGCATCTTGGCATTACAGGCTTAGTGGATCTTTCTTTTATAGACTAATTGGTAATCCTTGCGATTCAACTCAATAATACCAACATTAAACATTAATTACTAGATAAGATATTGTGTTCAATTAAGCCACTTTGCAAGACTTATGTTACAGATAGGTAGCCTTGGCTATTAAATTGCACTCTGCAGAAGGTTTAAATCAAATGCACATTTGAGACTCAAATCAGAGTTAAATTCATTCCAAACAAGACAAAAAAAAATGCAATGGACTAATTGTGATTCAATTCTGGATAACTCAGAATGCAAGGGAGAAACGTTTTCTGATTAAAAATTGATCCAGGTATATATATATATGTGTGTTGTGGGTCAAATTGTTTAATTTGAAGCTGGAATGCACTAAAACAATACCCATTTTTAGACAAACACTCAGAATTCAAATTGATTGTACCTCAAATACATTATTAATAAACAATTAACTTTTGACAACTTCCAATTTCTGTGATGCTACAGAACCTGACACAGAGAAACAGGGAGATAAGAGAAGAGCACTTTAAGAATAAAACATAACAACCTTGATTCTAAAATGCTAATGGTTTTATATAAGCGACATTGTGTCAGTTGTTTCAAGAATGTAATTAAGTTAAATAGAAACTTTATTTGCCTGAAGTCTATATCAACCACTGTTAGCATAACGATCAACACAACTACCCCTGTCTCATTTGTCGTTTGCTTGAACCCAAACATGGTTTGCTATATAAATAGAATTGATTATCACCAAGGTACCTAGTCAGACGCTTCTTGAATAGAAGAGAAAGAAATGAGAATCAATAATAGGTAATATGAGCGTTTCTATATGAATCTACTCTATTTCTGCCAGATGAAATTAATGAGGGAAAAAAAAACTATTTTTTCTTCAGCACCTTGGAGAGTTCCTCTCACTGGCGACTGCTCATTCAACAGACAGACAAACACAAACACACACACACAGCCTAACTAATGAACCTGCAGTAGCTGCAAGCCATTCCCTGTTCCGTCCAGTGATGTGTAACACCAGACCTGCCCTGGCTGGCGGAGGTCACGGAAACCTAGCATTGCTCACAGCAGCTTTATTTCTCCTGAGGTACTGTCAGTACCTTCTCTGTTGTGGTGGTTAGAAGCACCAGGGTCGCACGTGGCCGGACACACAAATCCACAACCACAGGGGCTTTTCTGATCAGATGTACCTGAAGCTGCCCGGATCACTGATGTGATTCTCTGTGAACATCCAGACGTTTGCAAAAGGACTGCTTCAACATGACCCTGATTCGACGTGAAACATTCACTCCCTCCCACCTCCCCCTCCGCCGCCACCCATCTCTTCTCCTTCCCAATAAAGAAGAAGAAATAATTGAAGACCGAAAGAGACTGCTCTCCTGGATGGCGACGGACAGGAGATCAAGCGTAGCTTCTTTGTGACCTAGTTAGAGTATGTGAACCCCCTGGCCCTCCATCTCCCTCCCTCCCTCTCTCTGTCTCCTTCCCTCCACCTCCCTCCCTCTCTCTGTCTCCTTCCCTCCACCTCCCTGGCTCTCCACCCTTCCCTCCCTCTCCCTCTGTCTCCCTTCCTTTCCCGCCCTGCGGAGGGGGCAGGCAGCGGGTGGGGGTGTGTAGGTAGGGGTTAATATGGGGTGTGGGGGGGGGGCAGGGGGTAGAAAGAGTGAGTCAGTCACTTGTGTGCAGTGTAGCAAGGATTCCCCTGGTGTGTTTGGGCATAGTAATTGGACAGGGACTGGCCATGTCTCCGAGTGGCTAGCACATGAATCAGCCTGCCAGGGTCACCACGTTCCAGCCCAGGAGGGGCCTGGGAGGTGGGCCATGCTCGTTACATAACCTGCTCCTCTCCACCAAGAAAATACATCCATTGGCTACTGGTTCCTTGAGAGTTCCGGCCACAGAGCAAACTGTAGAAATCATGGAGCTGAAGGAACAGGAATGTTTTCGATAACGTGTGTATCGCCAGTGTTCTCTGCAATCGCTTCCACCGACGTAAACATCCGATCAAAAGAACCCGCGTTGGAGGCTCAAATAAGGCAATTTGGCGACGCGTGTTACACGAGCACGGTGTTAGACTCTGACATTAACACCCGCTGAATAAATCACTCTCATTGTGCTGCCATTACCAGCTCTCCAGGCCTCCTGGCGGGCAGGCCCTCTCCACGCTGCGAAGGTTAAACCTGCTTCCCACTTCGTGGAAATGAAGGCTTAGGGGTCAGCCCCCCTGCCCTCCCTCCAATAGGAGAGCAGCCAGATGGTGTCATGACTCGCTCAGATAACCTGCGGCCTCGTTTACAGCTCCATGCAGAGATGCACCATGGGAAGTCGTGATGTTTGTCTGCTGGCGGAAGCGATGCGGCTGCAGCTGACACAGAGAAAATATCTACATTCTCACAGACACTTTTTATCCTTTTGTTTTCTGGAGTGCCAGCTAATTACAAATTTTCCCGCCAATAAAATATATGAACATTCATACAATAAAAAGCATCGCTGAGTGCATTTTATGTGTTTGTGAACAACTTTCAGGAAGCAGGAAGGAGGAATCACAACAAAAAGAGCTGACATTCCATAGAAAAACTTTTCCTGTTTATTCCTGTTTACGTGTTAATGTAAAGCCTCACCCAGGTGTTTAAAGCAGTTCCACAGAGGGGGCTTTGGTGAGACGAGCAAGACCGTCCTCCTCAGAACGCGCCTTAGTCAGCAGAACAGGATCTCTGATCTACGCTCAACTCTGTAGGTTATTAGTTCTGTCTCCTCCCCTGGTGCCTTCTAAAGCTAGGCTACCATCCTGTTGATCTCATGATGAAGGTGTTGCTATAGTTAGACGGTGCCTGAGTTCATCCACGATGCCACGATACATCGGAGGACAACAACAACAACGCACACGGCCATGTGCTGTTTGTCCGACCCCACGACTCCTCACACAAGGGATTCTCCTTTGAGCATGTTTTCATGTCTTTCATTCAGGAGACGCTTTCATCCAATGCAACATACCAACAAAGTGCTCATTGAAAGGATCAGGGGTGCTTTGTCCTGACAGTATTTCAGTCGTTCAAGGTACGGCCATATTAGCATCTAAACTACAGTGCAACAAAAACACTATATAGAGCTGGTTCATCACCAGTCAGACTATATAGAGCTGGTTCATAACCAGAGCAGACTATATAGAGCTGGTTCATCACCAGTTAGACTATATAGAGCTGGTTCATCACCAGTCAGACTATATAGAGCTGGTTCATCACCAATCAGACTATATAGAGCTGGTTCATCACCAGTCACACTATATAGAGCTGGTTCATTACCAGTCAGACTATATAGAGCTGGTTCATCACCAGTCAGACTATATAGAGCTGGTTCATCACCAATCAGACTATATAGAGCTGGTTCATCACCAGTCAGACTATATAGAGCTGGTTCATAACCAGACAGACTATATAGAGCTGGTTCATCACCAGAGCAGACTATATAGAGCTGGTTCATTACCAGTCAGACTATATAGAGCGCTGGGCTAGGGGGCACTGTGGCTCTGTCACTGCTGCGGATCTGGTGTGCATGACTCATAGCAGTCAGGATATTCTAGCTTCAACATATTCTACTGTGTTGGACGCTGTGACAGAGAAACAGACTGCTTCTGCAGTCTCAGTTGCACCAAGAGCAGCCGTAGCAGTGATGGACAGACACTGTGAGATTCCAGCCCACAGCAGAGGAAAGGCCAGGCAATCAGGCCCAACTCTGCTGACGCTTAATTATGTGACCTTTCAGAGGATTCTTGACACTTTTATTTTTTATACATAGCAACATTTCTAAATGAAAGAGGTATTCCTTTGTCTTGCTTGTCTGGGGAGGTGATGTACATTATATACTTAATCATTAGCAAGGGAACTAGAGTGTCACATATTAGAGTTCAACTTGGTTAATGGTTTTTGAGGCATGGCAATAAAAAGAGATTGGAATTCACATTCATATTAATTCCCATATGAATATTTACAACATGAGATGGTGTATATTTTGGTTTTACATAAAACCCAGACAGTGAGATGGTAGTTTCATATCAGTTACGATGGCCTTCAGCGATCAACCATTTCATCCGTTGTCATGAAATTTCAATATCCAGATTTGACTCTGCTGTACAAATTCCTTCCAGACCTAAGAGAATAGAGAGGGACAGAGAGTATGAGAGGGGCGAGAGAGGTACAGACAGAAAGAGAATGAGAAGGAGAGAGCCAGAGAGAGACACACAGAGAGAGAGAATGATAATCTTGTAATATTTTGAAACGCCACCCTTTTGACCCATTTACCCAGCAGAGTTAGTGGATACGTGCTCGGAATCCCGACTGGGAGAAACAGATTGTACACTACACATTGCATAATCATTTATGTCTCTCTCTTTTTCTATCTTCTCTTTCCATATACATACACACATACAGTATATACATCGTACGTTTATACATACTGTATTCTCTCACTCTTTTGCTCATATATTATATACACACATATGTTTGCCTATCTCTTCCCATCACCCTTCTCTCTTCCTCTTTCTCTTCACCCACCCCCTTAACTCCCACCTACCTCTCCCTCCCTTCTACCCCTCCTCTCTTTTTCTCCTCTACTCCCCCCCCCTATTCTCTCTCTCTTTTTACTACCCCTCCACCCCCCCCCCTCTCTCCTTCCCATCTCTGATAGCTTCACCCCACCACAGGACTGACACCCTCTGCTAGGTCCAGTGCGCCCACCTCCCGTCCTGCATTGTTTTCCTGTGGCCTGTTTTGGCTCTGATATATGAGGACCTGGCATTGTTGCACTAGGGAGATGTGCAGAGCATGTTAATAGTGGAGCCATTTATTATTCCAACACAGGAAAAACACCCTCATATGTCTTAGCATCTCCTCTCCTCTATCTTCCTCTATCTTTGCCAGTAGCAGCTGCTGTAATCATTTCACAAAATAGGCTTTTATGTGTTTAATTTCTCATTTGACAGTGACAACGTCCTCTCTAAGAATGACAACTTTATCTTGGATTGTAAGGAACACAAATACTCAGCACTCAGCAAACGTATACTAAAGTTTTTGACTATACAGTACATAAGCAAGTGTGATTAAATATGTTAGGTAATTAAATGCAATGCAATCAATACTCTTTAATTGCTTGTTTCTGAACAACAAACATAATAACAAACTGTAAATGTACCCAAACAAAGTCAGTAGTCAGGCAGTAAACCAAACATCCATCCAGTAAACCATCCAGCCAGCCACTAAACCATCCATCCAGCCACTAAACCAGCCAGCCACTAAACCATCCATCCAGCCACTAAACCATCCAGCCACTAAACCATCCAGCCACTAAACCATCCATCCAGCCAGCCACTAAACCATCCATCCAGCCAGCCACTAAACCATCCAGCCACTAAACCATCCATCCAGCCAGCCACTAAACCATCCATCCAGCCACTAAACCATCCATCCAGCCACTACACCAACCAGCCAGTCAGCCAGACAGTGTTTATCCCATTTTAAATCTATGTGATTTGTATATTTGCAGGCTCAGTGTTTCTCAGAAACAGATTCGGCAAACATTGGGCTGAGTTGTAAAGTTAAATTCAGATCTATCAGCCGTTCCTCACTCTGTGTGTGTTTGCAGCTCAGCCGTTTGCAGCAGAAATATACTGAAAGGGCGAGGAGGGGGGAGGAGGAGGGAGGAGGGGTGAGGAGGAGGGAGGAGGGGCCAGGAGGGGGAGAAGGGGGAAGAAGGGCAAGGAGGGGGAGGAAGAGGGGCAAGGAGGGGGGTGGAGGGGCAAGGAGGGGGGTAGAAGAGGGAGGAGGAGGGAGGCAGATCCCTGGCGATGCTCCAACATGAGGCTGAATGAAGACTTTCAACCAGGCAGGAAGCTGCCTTGCCAAGTATGGATACAACAACAATGGCTGCCCCCTGAGAACTGGGCATGTATCTCTTAGTCTAATTTAGAAAGGGCGTAACTGCCTTCATGTGACCCTCACTGCAGGGGACATAGGGGGTGGGAGATGTGGTGTGTGTGTGTGTGTTGGGTTGCAGGCCACATGAGTTTCCTAATTGCCTAAAATGCCCCTTTAATCTTCTTTTTTTAATAATTAAAAAAGAAGTTGTACAGCATGGAGTATTAATACAACTTCACATTTCTTGGCTTTGAAAAGTATCAGAAAATTACAGCATTGGAAACTCTTTTTTAAATAACGAATAACACATTTACAACATTTACCTCT
The DNA here is from genome assembly GCA_903064625.1 of Mallotus villosus. Taxonomy (NCBI): domain Eukaryota; kingdom Metazoa; phylum Chordata; class Actinopteri; order Osmeriformes; family Salangidae; genus Mallotus; species Mallotus villosus. The sequence continues at coordinate 332,466 of CAEFZP010004592.1, read as the reverse complement.
TAGCTAAGCCACACAATGGCCCGGTGGCCCATAACTGATAAATATCTACCAAGAAAAAGTCAGCTCAGTGTGACCTTTTAGCAATAGAAATGTCACTGACAGAACAATATAATTAGCTGCTCTGTGCACCATAGGGAGAACAATTAACCACAACCGACAAACACCTCTCACTGCTTCAGAATAATGATTACTCGCATCAGGGGAAGGAACGTCATCTCAGCAGGCGTTAGCGGCCCACCTGGCTTGGGGGACTGTCAGGGAGGAAGGGAGAGAAGGGGGGAAGGGGTCGCCCCGGTCCTGAACAAGCTACGACCTCAGAACACGCTCAACACATGACAATAGCGGATTTCTAGGACAGGAGGAAGGGACGCTGACGTACGGGTGAAGGAGAAGAGCTGGCGTACGAGGGGAGGGGTAGAGCTGGCGTACGAGGGGAGGGGTAGAGCTGGCGTACGAGGGGAGGGGTAGAGCTGGCGTACGAGGGGAGGGGTAGAGCTGGCGTATGAGGGGAGGGGTAGAGCTGGCGTACGAGGGGAGGGGTAGAGCTGGCGTACGAGGGGAGGGGTAGAGCTGGCATACGAGGGGAGGGGTAGAGCTGGCGTACGAGGGGAGGGGTAGAGCTGGCGTACGAGGGCAGGGGTTGAGCTGGCGTATGAGGGGAGGGGTAGAGCTGGCGTATGAGGGGAGGGGCAGAGCTGGCGTACGAGGGGAGGGGCAGAGCTGGCGTACGAGGGGACGGGTAGACCACGAGCAGAGGGATAATGCTGCTCTACGAGCCGAGGGAGGTTTCTGAGGACCCGAGCGTTGGAAGAGAGGAAGAGAGGGAAATAAGAAAGTAATTAATGAGATGACTGCTGCGTGTGAAGAGGCCTGGTCAGCCCAGTGTGGAGCTGTCAACAAACAAGCACAGGGCCCCAGCGCACGGTCGTCAGCGCACGGTCGTCAGCGCAGCGCACGGTCGTCAGCAAGCACCTGAGGGAGGGGATGAAGGAAAAGAGATTAGGAGAGAGAAAACAAGGTATCCAAAATGAGTAAGAGAGACAGTGTGTGGAAACAGGTGGAGAGTTTTTCCAAGTCAGACATATAGTACATACATTCATAACATAAATGCTTGCCAAACCAAGTTTTTAAATTCTCAACGTTCTGTTACTTGGAAAAAGAGAATCTCCTAATTCCTTCTTCCTAAACTCAAACTTTATCAAGGACAACTATAGAAGTTTGAATGAATATTGTGCATCTAAATCTGTGTCTGGTGTCAAACACTATATGGTTTTCAGAATAAAATGTGTTCTCAAGAGCAAACAGACTGAGAAAAGTACTACTACTTCTCTGCCACTGCCGTTCTACTTGAGCTTCGAAGTCCTCTTCTGCAATTTTTTGTTTGGGAGTTACATAATTGATGTGGTTGTCCTTCACTTTCACTCTGTTCCACTTGAATGCAACTTTAATACCTAGTTTCTCCTCTCTCAAACGTGAGACTGTTTCTTTGCTTCCTTTCCGCTGCACTGTATTCTGGGTCATGTGAAGACATAGAAGCATTATTTAGTAGAAGCAATGCTCAACACTGACTAACACGCAAACTGGAACCTAGCTAATCACCTTCCCTTTGAACAGAGCAGTTGTATGTCCTTCCAAAGCAGAGGGCCGGGGGCGTGAATGAGACACAGACGACTGCCTCTGTCAACATGTGTTACTGTAAAACACAAGGAAACGCTCTAGATACCATACACTTTACATACCTACCGATCCTAGTGTACGCTTTACACAGGTAACACCCCAATTGCATACTTTACATTAACTACTCTCATGAAAAGACCAATCCTGTAGGATCCATGCACAGAACAAGCTTCCTGTTTTTCTGATTGAGGACTCTTCCTCATTAAGCTTTCAACAAAAGTTCAATAGTTGTTAGAGCCAAAGAACCAAACAATCAAAGAGAAAGTCAATATTTTTTTCCAATTGTTGTTTTTGCTGCATTGTAGGTGCACAGCACACAGTACATACTGTACACATCCCACACAGTACATACCAAACACATCCCATACAGTACATACCAAACACATCCCCCACAGTACATACTGTACACATCCCACACAGTACATATTGTACACATCCCACACAGTACATACTGTACACATCCCACACAGTACATATTGTACACATCCCACACAGTACATATTGTACACATCCCACACAGTACATATTGTACACATCCCACACAGTACATATTGTACACATCCCACACAGTACATATTGTACACATCCCACACAGTACATATTGTACACATCCCACACAGTACATACTGTACACATCCCACACAGTACATATTGTACACATCCCACACAGTACATATTGTACACATCCCACACAGTACATACTGTATACATCCCACACAGTACATATTGTACACATCCTAACGTTGTACCTGTGCTACGTGAGGGCTGGATTTCCCACCAGGAGGACTGACTGACAAAGGTCCTCTGTGAGGAGGGATAGAAAATGCAATCGCAGGCTTTTTTAATATTCATTGTTCATCTTGTCCCGTATGGGAAGGAAGAACAGGGCTGAAGCTCTTATCTCACTAAATGAGACGACTCTCTCATTGCATGGGACATGTCTTCTGAATAGGTCAAATCATGTCCCCATTAATATTTGAAACCGGCTAAATTGAAAAAGATGTCCATACAGTCTAAGCTGCCTCTTTTCTCTAATAAATATTATATATTTTTTTCTTCTTCCCAACATCAGATTAAATAGATACCCAGATCCCTCCGTCCTTCAACTCTTGTTGAGCCATTTATCTTTCACCACATTGATGAATTCATTATGGTGACCATTCCTGTCCTGGATAATGAAACAGCAGCCAAAGACTGTCCAGTGGTTGGAATTGAATGCAGAGACAACCAGGCCAATTATTGTAAAATTCCACTTCCCGGGTAATCCATCTCTCTCTCGTCTGTGTATCTGTCTCTGTCTCTCGATCTCTAGATCGATATCGTATCTCTCTAGATCTAGCTCTCTCTCTCTATCTCTCTCTCTCTCTCTGCTCTCCCTCGCTCTCTCATCTCTCTCTCTCTCTCTCTCTCTCTCTCTCTCTCTCTCTCTCTCTCTCTCTCTCTCTCCCTCCCTCTCTCTCTCTCTCCCTCTCAGTCAGTTCTGGAGGTGTGGCTCTAAATGGCTTCCGGACACAAACCCTGCAGCATGATCTCTACTCTAATTGAACACTTAAGATTCCGACAGGATAGGGAACTCCCTGTTCTCCCTCCTCTATATTCAGAGACAGTTCTCCCCTTGCTTCATGCAGTCCTACATACTGCATCAGCCAAGCGGAAGGTTTCCACACCCTAGAGGCTTCACCCCCCCCAATGAAACCTGGTATCCAATCGCCCCCTGACACACTGCACCTTTAAATAAGTCCCACAAGCGCTTTTCACGGTTCGCTGGCCGCTCTGGTCTGGATCTCGGAGGGATTTGACATTGGATGATCTGCATTCTGCTCTGGCGACGGTTGCGGGTCCTTTCACGATGCGACACGGAGACAGGCATGGAGCTGGACACCCGAGTGTCAGCGACAACACAGCGGGGTCCTCTGGGGCCCCAGGAAATGCCATCTATCATTGTCGCCGGACCAATCATCCACAGCAGCGGGACCTACTTCCAGCAGGAGCCATCAACCTCCCTCCCCATCAGAGGCACTCAGAGAAGGTCTGCCTGCCTCCCCATCAGCCCATCAGAGGCACTAAGAGAAGGTCTGCCTCCCCATCAGAGGCACTAAGAGAAAGTCTGCCTGCCTCCCTCCCATCAGAGGCACTAAGAGAAGGTCTGCCTCCCTCCCCATCAGAGGCACTAAGAGAAGGTCTGCCTGCCTCCCTCCCATCAGAGGTACTAAGAGAAGGTCTGCCTCCCTCCCCATCAGAGGCACTAAGAGAAGGTCTGCCTCCCTCCCTCCCATCAGAGGCACTCAGAGAAGGTCTGCCTCCCTCCCTCCCCATCAGAGGCACTAAGAGAAGGTCTGCCTCCCTCCTCCTCATCAGAGGCACTAAGAGAAGGTCTGCCTCCCTCCTCATCAGAGGCACTAAGAGAAGGTCTGCCTCCCTCCCCATCAGAGGCACTAAGAGAAGGTCTGCCTCCCTCCCCATCAGAGGCACTAAGAGAAGGTCTGCCTCCCTCCTCCTCATCAGAGGCACTAAGAGAAGGTCTGCCTCCCTCCCCATCAGAGGCACTAAGAGAAGGTGTGCCTCCCTCCCCATCAGAGGCACTAAGAGAAGGTCTGCCTCCCTCCCTCCCTCCCATCAGAGGCACTCAGAGAAGGTCTGCCTCCCTCCCTCCCCATCAGAGGCACTCAGAGACGGTCTGCCTCCCTCCTCCTCATCAGAGGCACTAGGAGAAGGTCTGCCTCCCTCCCCATCAGAGGCACTCAGAGAAGGTCTGCCTCCCTCCCCATCAGAGGCACTAAGAGAAGGTCTGCCTCCCTCCCTCCCTCCCATCAGAGGCACTCAGAGAAGGTCTGCCTCCCTCCTCCCTATCAGAGGCACTCAGAGAAGGTCTGGCTCTCTCTCCATCAGAGGCACTAAGAGAAGGTCTGCCTCCCTCCCTCCCTCCCATCAGAGGCACTCAGAGAAGGTCTGCCTCCCTCCTCCCTATCAGAGGCACTCAGAGAAGGTCTGGCTCTCTCTCCATCAGAGGCACTAAGAGAAGGTCTGCCTCCCTCCCTCCCCATCAGAGGCACTAAGAGAAGGTCTGCCTCCCTCCCTCCCTATCAAAGGCACTAAGAGAAGGTCTGCCTCCCTTCCTCCCTCCCCATCAGAGGCACTAAGAGAAGGTCTGCCTCCCTCCCCATCAGAGGCACTAAGAGAAGGTCTGCCTCCCTCCCCATCAGAGGCACTAAGAGAAGGTCTGCCTCCCTCCCTCTTCATCATCAGAGGCACTAAGAGAAGGTCTGCCTCCCTCCTCATCAGAGGCACTAAGACAAGGTCTGCCTGCCTCCCCATCAGAGGCACTCAGAGAAGGTCTGCCTCTCTCCCCGATCTCCTCCCCCACCGAGGAGGCCTGGTGCGGCTGGGAGAAACTGTCTCAGGCTTGGATGACAATTTGCATTTCATGGTCATTTTCAAAATCTGTATTCATATATCATATATATATATATTATACATATGCATTCATGAATACAGTATGCAGTATTCAAACAGTAAATTGTTTCACACATAATGTGTACTACCCCTGTGTGTAACCTGTATTCAATGGCTTTGTATATAGTAGTTAGTTTAATAGTTGATTCCATGATTACATCCTATATTTTACACCTTGTACAGCCCTGTGTAGTTTCAGTTTGGGGTATTTTGCATGTTTGTATTTTCTATATCTACTTTTCCTCTTGTATTTTGTTTCGGTAACCTGTTTTTTTATTTACAAATGTATTTCCTCTTCCTTCCTGCTGCAACTCAGCAATTACCCTCTTGGTATCAATACATTACCTCCTCCTACAGTTCTGCATCAATACAGAACCTCCTACTACAGTACTGCATCAATACAGAACCTCCTACTACAGTTCTGCATCAATACAGAACCTCCTACTACAGTACTGCATCAATACAGAACCTCCTACTACAGTTCTGCATCAATACATTACCTCCTACTACAGTACTGCATCAATACAGAACCTCCTACTACAGTACTGCATCAATACAGAACCTCCTACTACAGTACTGCATCAATACAGAACCTCCTACTACAGTACTGCATCAATACAGAACCTCCTACTACAGTACTGCATCAATACAGAACCTCCTACTACAGTACTGCATCAATACAGAACCTCCTACTACAGTACTGCATCAATACAGAACCTCCTACTACAGTACTGCATCAATACAGAACCTCCTACTACAGTACTGCATCAATACAGAACCTCCTACTACAGTTCTGCATCAATACAGTACCTCCTCCTACAGTAATGCATCAATACATTACCTCCTCCTACAGTACTGCATCAATACATTACATCCTGGTACAGTACTGCATCAATACATTACCTCCTCCTACAGTACTGCATCAATACATTACCTCCTCCTACAGCACTGCATCAATACAGTACCTTCTCCTACAGTACTGCATCAATACATTACATCCTGGTACAGTACTGCATCAATACATTACCTCCTCCTACAGTACTGCATCAATACATTACCTCCTCCTACAGTAATGCATCAATACATTACCTCCTCCTACAGCACTGCATCAATACAGTACCTCCTCCTACAGTACTGCATCAATACATTACATCCTGGTACAGTACTGCATCAAAACATTACCTCCCCCTACAGTACTGCATCAATACATTACCTCCTCCTACAGTACTGCATCAATACATTACCTCCTCCTACAGTACTGCATCAATACATTACCTCCTCCTACAGTACTGCATCAATACAGTCCCTCCTCCTACAGTACTGCATCAATACAATACCTCCTTCTACAGTAAACCGTTCTTTAAACTCGTATTAAAATGATAATTATCAAGATCAATGACGTGTTGACTTGAAACATGCTTTGGCCCACTTAACTGCACCCCCCCCCCACACACACAACAAAGACCAACAGCCTGTAGACACATCTTACACTAGCTTCCCTGTTCCCCAGCAGTCAGCCCTGGCTGGTCCTCAGCCCTGCGTGGTGTTCGTGAGGAGAGAGATCTGTGTTGGCTGGAGTGTGCTGCTGTTCCTGGCAGCCAGCAGTGTTTGGCTGGAGGGCTGTATACGGTTGCAATGGGTTCAGTGTACAATAAGGTTGTCTCAACAAACCCCCCTTCTTGGGTTGGTCGGTGACAGGCTCTTATCATTCTGCCACGCGCTCAAGGAGGCTCGCATCATGCCAGTTGGGACCATTTGGACTCGTCCTCCTTGGTCTGATAGAGATATCCGGCTGTTGCCTTCATAGGTGGGCCTCTCTCCCACATCACACTTGGCCTGCCGTTCCCGTTCCCGCACCCCCCCCCTCCCCTTGTAAGGGAGTCAGGTGGCAGCGTGGGAGGCGCAGCACCACCCTCTGTGGGGCTGCTGGCACTTGGAGTTTGCAGGAGGAGCCCCAGCGGGTGGGCCTGGGTAGGTGAGGCAGGGCAGGGCAGAGAGAGGGTAGAGGCAGGGTAGAGGCAGGGAAGGGAGAGGGTAGAGGCAGGGTGGAGCCGTGCCCAGCCCACTTCTCCCCAGCGCTGGGAGGATGTGCTGGGGGGCAGCTGAGTGGACAGAGCCCGAGGCTTTGGAGGAATGAAGCCGCTTCTGCGCTGTTTGCAGCAACCTGTACCTTCTCAGCCCTGCGGGGGGCAGGTGCCCTGCGGGGAGCAGGCGCCCAGCCACACTGCAGGTGAACCGTGCCCAAACAGCTTACAGCCCGCGCCATACATCATCCCCCATGCTTGTCAAAGCAGCAAATGGACAATGTCATCATCCGAGACAAGCACCGGTGCAACCCCATTGTCTCAACATGGCTCCATTTGGAAGGGCTCGCTTTGAAACAAGCAGCAATGCTCACCAACATGCATAATACGCTTAATGGAGCAGGGATTCATGATTCCTCACGGATAAAAACTGACTGTTCGTGGATAAAAACTGATCTCAGACTGAGATTTGTGGTCTCGTTGCTCCTCGCTTGGTCATATACAATTCATCACTCGCCCAGGGGGACTTAGACTGTAAACACATGTGTTGTTGGTAGACGGGAGTGCTGTGTTCACAGAGTTAACATGCTGTACTTACAGTACATTATTACCTTTGCACAGCAGTTTGGTAAGTTATCAAATGCAGTAGTGTGCAAAGATCTTCAAGGCAAACTTATACATTGTACGAGCAGATTCTGTCTAGTCATTTTCCATACATGTGGAAATATGATTTTGAAAGACACAGATATTCATTTAATCATCATTAATTCCCCAAATGTTTGGCTAATTTATTCTCTGGATGAAAGTCACTCGGGTAAATTGTCCAACATCAATCATGGCTGAGTGTGCGAGGCAGCTGTGTCGCTCCAAGCGAGAGAGAAACGGCTTCTGCGTTTGTCCTTTTCTGGGCCTGGGCTGGGAGAGGATGTGCTACACAGCGGAGCGAAAACATACCCATGCCCAACCGCGATAAACAGGATTGATGTTTGCTACCAAGACGTTTGACTTTATCCAGCAGTGCTTGAGTGGGATCATTCAGCTTCATTGAGCTGCTGAGAGGTTGAGAGTGAAATGTTTTTCGCAACAATCTTTCTTTCATTTATTTTTCCAACCGTCAACTAACGAGGTGCTCTTAGCATAAAGAGAAGGTAGTTTGTCATTTTATTGCGCTTCCATTGCCTTCTCGTGTAGAGGTTCGACACAGATTTAAGTCGGTGAGATCTGGTTTTTAAAGCAGAACAGGCCTTACTCGTAATAGGAAGCGAAAACACAAATGTGTAGTAGAAATGGTTGTTAAAATCCCAGCAGCTCAAAAGCTTTTCCAACTTTTGCAATCTGGTCCCCGTTTCCAAAAGGAAAGTCCCTTGTCCTGTTACGACCCAGTTATCCATCTGCAGCAACGTGCTTCTCTCCTTATCTCCCGCCAGCCTCCCAATCTACATCTGCCCAGGAACCTCATCACAGAGTTTGAGAAGCACAGATATAGCTGTTCCACCCTAATGTTGCAGAATAATCCAGTCATAATAAAAATACTCATGTCATAATGATATATGATGAAATGTAATACTTACGCCAACTACATTTAGCAGATGGCTTAATCCAAAGTGACATGGAGAGAGAGGGAATCGAATCTAAAAAGGTTCCAACCACTCACTACATCAGGCTACCGCCTTCTTCTACAGCCTCTGCAGTGCACCACGACCTCCACCTCAGTGAATCTCTCCTGACCCCAAAGCGCTCTTCCCTCCGCGGTGACATAACAACACGTCAGCATGGGTCTGCTTCCTGCACACTGCCCCAAAACATGGATGGACGAGGAGATCCCCGTATTGACCGGGCCCAGGAAAACGGAATCCCTTCATCAGCTGCACCCTCCAATCTTGCCTTATGTGTCGTGAACTCCGACACAGTAATGGCGGGGAGACACATTGTGGCAGTGCTGGAGGCAGATGGATTGAGAGAAGCTCTTTGTCTGTGTAGGCATGAACTGACACGACATCCATCCTGGCCGTTAAGAGCCGGCCAATATCCCCGTCATGATGAATGTGATGTTTAATTGGCATTTAAAGCCATCACATATTGCTTTCACTAAAGACTGACCTAGCTGGATGGGTTTAATCAAATTAACACATCTTAAATTGTGTGTAGCTAGCCTCGCAGAGGATAAATGATAATTCATAGGGTAAAATGACCTTCGCTTCGGTACTGTATATTAATTCCCCTGCCCAGAAATCAGGATTGGAATAAGGGCAAGGCTTCACGGAAGCAGACTTCTACAACAGATGGAGCCCTAGGTGAAGAAAACGTTGAATTATTTGTGTATTATTTAGACTCAGCAAAGTTCAGTCAAAGTGCAGTAGAAGAAGATGCATGGATATGGATACTCTCAGGGAGGACGTCAGAAACGACTGATCTCTGGTATCCAAGACTGCACTTTGGAAGAGAGGTCCTTTCTCTGGCCAGAGACACTCATCACGCATCCATTTACTCCCGGTTTTCAAATAGCCAGAAAGGAAAGGAAGAGTCTTCTCCACTAGCTCTCAAAGACCAATTGATGAGTGCCATGTTCCATCAATGGCCGTCTCCTAAGCGATGGCTCCCTGTGGACCTGACTGCTGGAACAGGAGAGGCTTCTGGTCCGCCCTCCCCTCCCTGCAGCTCCGTGTGACGTAGTGCCGCAGCCTCTGCCAATAGCTTAATTCAAAGCTGTTAAACGGCTATTGACCTGACTACAGTGGCCTGAGCTTTATTGGGAGAATTTACTGCAGGCCGTATGATCGGGGCGGATGTCGATACGGTGCAAGGTTGTACACAGGTTTTGTGGTCAGCGGCATTGTCGTAGCTCAGCGTCTGTAAGTGGTCGGATGCAGTTTCAGACATGCGTTCCAGGGTTCGGACTGTGATTGTCAAACGTGCGTCTGTTTTTTCCCATGCGGCTGGTCTTCCCTCCATGTCCTCGTGTGTGTTCATGGGCAGCGTTGATCTCTGAAGGACCGGAGGACACCTGGACATGGCATGTGTTCATGGGGAGTGTTGATCTCTGAGGACGAGGAGCGTGATCTCTGAAGGACCGGAGGAGACCTGGACATGTCAGAGCGGCTAGTCTCACAGGGCCCCTTTCTCTTCGATCCGATTTTTACTTTTTTTATCCTTTTTTTTTACCCGCTCTGCAAAAACGTCCTCCTCTCCTCCCTCCTCCTGTTTGAGGGCATGTGACGGTCTGAGGGAGGATTTCCGATTCCAAATCGATGACTGGACAGAATGATGAATAATTAAAAGCAGAGGGCTCCAGATTGTGCATGAGGACTGTTGATGAAATACCAATCCTTACACCTGAAGACTTACAGGCGCGCATTAATATATATTGGAAATAGAGTAGAACACATTAATATAGATTGGGATCTCCTTAATGGGTCAGTTTATTGGGTCAAATGGCATCTCTGCTAACTGAGGTTATGAACAGGGCTGTGACAAACTTCTGGGACCCAGGGAAACCCTTTCAATATTGTAAGAAAAAGAATATCTTACAGATTCATCTTCACACCCTTATTGTATTTCATTTTGACACACTCTTGTTACAATTTGACGAGACACTTTGTGAGACAGCTACAGCTGACTAGGCTGGAATAGACAGGCTTCTTATTTGTCAAAATTCAGTATTCTGAATCTGTAAATTCTTATTTACAGATTAGGCTGAAGGGGGCTGGAGGGGGCAGAGGGGGCTGGAGGGGGCTGGAGGGGGCCAGGAAAAAGGATGGGAAACTGAAGCCTGGAGGGGGGCTACCTCCGGCTGCTAGAGGGGGCTGGAGGGGGACTACCTGAAGGGGGCCAGAGCCCTGGGGGGGAGGGGGGAGGAGGGGGGGGTGGATGGTTCTCCCCTGCTCCCAGCTGAAGTCAGTCTGTTGCCCCAGATCCTGGGCAGCTGTCACCTGCTGGGTTTAAGCTGTGGTCTTGGTGAAGAACCGGAACACTGCACACTGCTGAACACTGCACTCTGCTGAACACAGCACACCGGGCCAAGGGCCGAACTACCTGGACCCACCTCAAACAGCACCGGGCCGGGGCCGAAGTGAACACAGCACACAACTGCTAAACACAACACACTAGTGCTGAACACAACACACTACTGCTGAACACAACACACTAGTGCTGAACACAGCACACTGCTGAACACAGCACACTACTGCTGAACACAACACACTAGTGCTGAACACAGCACACTACTGCTGAACACAACACACTACTGCTGAACACAACACACTGCTGAACACAGCACACTACTACTGAACACAACACACACTACTGCTGAACACAACACAACACAACACACTAGTGCTGAACACAGCACACTGCTGAACACAGCACACTACTGCTGAACACAACACACTGCTGAACACAGCACACTACTACTGAACACAACACACTACTGCTGAACACAACACAACACAACACACTAGTGCTGAACACAGCACACTGCTGAACACAGCACACTACTGCTGAACACAACACACTACTGAACACAGCACACTGCTGAACACAGCACACTACTACTGAACACAACAAACTAGTGCTGAACACAGCACACTACTGAACACAGCACACTACTGAACACAGCACACTACTGAACACAGCACAATACTACTGAACACAGCAAACTACTGCTGAACACAGCACACTGCTGAACACAGCACACTACTACTGAACACACACAAACACAGCACACTACTGAACACAGCACACTACTATTGAACACAACACACAGAACACAGCACACTACTGAACACAGCACACCACTGAACACAGCACACTACTACTGAACACAACACACAGAACACAGCAGACTACTGACTCAATTTACAATGTTTTCCGATTGCTTAAGCACAATTTTGTGGCCTCACTTTGTCAAAACAGTAGAGAAAAGTAGTTTTCACCTGTGCTCTTGTCGAAATGTCCAAATTACTGTTGCAACAGTATATCTGCTGAGGTTGGGCTGAACTCTCTGTCCAGCCTCTCTCAATGTTGCCCCATGGTTCACAACACAGTCAACCAATGCTGCTCGAATGTCATTAGATACTGTAAATGTGGCCCTATTCTTCTACGGCCTCCAGGTCTACCTCCTCCCTTCCACTCTTCCTCCACGGGCTCCCACTCTCATCCTCACTCTCCCTCTTCCTGCAACATTGCCTGTTTGATCCATTATTCACATGTGTGGCATTTTACAAGGCAGTGTCTAAAATAGGCAAATAAGTGGCATAATCTTCCATTTCTGTGTCCAATGTAGAAAAGTGTGTTTAGTGATTTGCAAAACACTGGGTGTAGTATTTTGCTAATAGTGTGAGGCTGAGAATGTGCAGTTTATAGTTGTGCAGATCTGGGCTGCTGTTTTGCTCCTTGAGTGTCAAGTTTCACTAACAGTGTGTTATTTGACATGTTTGTTTCTAAGCAATCTGAAAAAACGGTACATTTTTGTGTCTAACGTAGAAAAGTGTGTATAACGATTTGCAAAACACTGTGTGGCCCTAAGCAATCGGAAAAAAATGAATCAAAAGAAATATGTTCTCTGAAAAAGTCCAATTTATCCCCTTCATTTATGCTAATGACACCAAAAGGGGGCATGCATATGCTAATGTACCATGCTTCAGGCCCTGTGATGTCACTAGCCATGTTGGGTAATGAACATTCAATGTCAGGCTAATTCCATTGTCATGAACGCACTTTGCAGCCCTTGAAGAACGTTCTATGGAAATAGTCCAGCAGCCTATGGGTTGCTTCCACCAGCGTGTTGATTCAATCTGACGTGGAAATGAAAACATGTTGACATCAGGCACGGTGTCAGACTCAGATGACTTCCTCTGTTGAACAGGCCGTTTGTGTCTCATCTGTTTTACATGTTAAAAACACAAATGTGTCATCTGAATGCCCGTTGGCTCCAGTCTAAAGATCAACGATGGGATTATCTTTTCCGATTGGCTGGGTGTCTATGGTTCCCGAGTGGTTCAGAATGCGTTGTGGAGTGTAAGCTTCACTGGCCTCATCATGGTGAGAGCTCTCTTCAGTGGAAGCCAATCACGCTCTGAGATGAGGCGTGACATCATTATGGCACTGGATAATGCTGGTCCACCACAATAAAAGTCAATGTGTTTGACCTCAGCGTAATGCAGTTATGTGAGTCGATGAGGCTGTTTTACCCATCACGGCTCCATTGCCTGGAAGAGATAAATACATGTTCTTGATATGTTGCATTGAACTTCCAATCAGAGTACAATAGCCAGACCAACGCTGTCCAATCCAGTCCATAGATGCTAACGAATGCTAACGGATGCTAACGATTCCGTTAGCATTCTGTGTCCGGCGTCACGTCTCACATGTTGCTTCTGAGATGTTCATGACCAGGTTGATGAGCAAATCGGAGAGACAATAAATAAATCAATAAAATAACAGATGTTGCCTGAGCCCTGTTGAATACAGATGGGTGGTAGCTTGGTGGAGCTGCAGAAGCACACTCTGCGGCATGGGAGGGCTCACAGGAAACAGCCATCTACAAACCTCAACCTGAAGACAACAAGACATAACAGGCTGCACTGCTGTATGTCAAAGCCTGACCTGGGTCAAAGAACACTTGTAAGTAAGTACTGTCCATTTAAAAATGCATTGATCCTATACAGCTGGTGACATACCTTCACACACCCATTTACAAAAATCTTGTCAAAAAATCAGCATATGAATTGAAACGTGAAAGAAATGAATCTGAAATTCAGTTATGACGTTTTGGATCTAAATATTTACATTTATTTCGAACTGAATGGAATAAAAAGCTTCCTATTACCCACTTTTATTCACTTAACCTTTAGATAATTAAGACAATTAGTTTATAGCTGGCAGTTTGAGCACTGATATGGGTTGTTTAATGTGGGCCTAAACACTTGTTTAATGTGGGCCTAAACACATTTAAACATGACTCCATTCATGATGGATTATGATACCTTGTGATATAGCATACAATGAGATAGGAATGCTAAGCCTTAATGAAACATCTTCACAAGTCTGTTCATGACCATTGTTCCAAACAGCCTCCGCTATGAACACTTCACTTTTTGTTGTTATGTTACAGCCGTATTCCAAAATTGATTAAAATTCATTTTTTCCGTCAAGATTCTACACACAATACCCCATAATGACGTTTTTTTATAAATAAATAAAACTATTTTTTATAAATAATAAACGTGTGTAAGTATTCACAGCCTTTTGCCATGACAGTCAAAATGTATCTCAGGTGCATCCTGTTTCCACTGATCATCCTTGAGATGTTTCTACAACTTGATTGGAGTCCACCTGTGGTACATTCAGTTGATTGGACATGATTTGGAAAGGCACACACCTGTCTATATAAGGTCCAACAGTTTACAGTACATGTCAAGTCACAGATCTGGGGAAGGGTACAGAAAATGTCTGCAGCATTGAAGGTCCCAATGAGCACAGTGGCCTCCATCATCCGTAAATGAAAGAAGTTTGGAACCACCAGGACTCTTCCTAGAGTTGCCGCCCGGCCAAACTGAGCGATCGGGGAAGATGGGTCAGGGAGGTGACCAAGAACCCAATGGTGACTCTGACAATGCTCCAGCAATGGTCTGTGAAGCATAAAAGCGTCTGCTAAATACATACATGTAAGAGAGGAGAACCTTCCAGAAGGACAACCATCTCTGCAGCACTCCACACATCAGGCCAGTATAGTTGAGTGGCCAGATGAAAGACGATTTTACTGACTGGCTTCCAACAGGACAACAACCCTAAGCACACAGCCAAGATATCAAAGGAGTGGCTTCGGGACATTCTGTGAATGTCCTTGAGTGGCCCAGCCAGAGCCCAGATTTAAACCCGATTGAACGTCTCTGGAGAGCTCTGAGAGCTGTGCACCGACGCTCCCCATCCAACCTGATGGAGCTTGAGAGGTCCTGCAAAGAAGAATGGGAGAAACTGACCAAAAATAGGTGTGCCAAGCTTGTAGTATCATACTAAAAAAGACTTGAGGCTGTAATTGCTGCCAAAGGTGCTTCAATAAAGCACTGACCAAAGGCTGTGAATAATTATTTACACGTTATGTTTTCGTAATTTTTCAAATCGATTACAAACATGGAACAGACCTTTTCACTGTGTCATTATGGAGTATTGTGTGTCGAATTTTTTGGAAAAAAAGGCTGTAAAATAATGGTGGAAAAAGTGAAGCGCTGCACTGTAATTTAAACCCTAACACTAATTTTATCCCAACCCCAAAGACCCTGTATAAGTTACACTTGAAGGCACATCTTTCCTTACTCATGCATACACAAAATAAACTCACACCAAACCTGTCCCTCACTCTACACAGTTCCATTAACAGTTTAGATGAATACTTACCTTGTTCTTCCCCTTAGTTCATGTCACATGGAGCTTATTTTCCATGAATCCTGGCAGGAGAGAAGCTCAATACAAAATAGAAAAATACATTTTTACTCCTGCCAACCTTTTCAGCGGCTAGATTAGCAGTCCCTTGCGGCAGCATTAAAATCAATCTGTTGTTTTAGAAAAATAACATCACAACAAAGGTGAGGACCTTTTCATGTCCGTTCTTATGAAGCTGGATCCAAGCTGACGATGTTAGCTGAGCCGACAGCCATCTAGTAGTGAACCCTGGCTTCAACTGACCTAGAGGAGAGGCTTGTCTGGGTCTAGAGAACAGCTTCAACTGACCTGGAGGAGAGGCTTGTCTGGGTCTAGAGAACAGCTTCACCTGACCTGGAAGAGAGGCTTGTCTGGGTCTAGAAAACAGCTTCAACTGACCTAGAGGAGAGGCTTGTCTGGGTCTAGAGAACAGCTTCACCTGACCTGGAGGAGAGGCTTGTCTGGGTCTAGAAAACATCTTCACCTGACCTGGAGGAGAGGCTTGTCTAGGTCTAGAGAACAGCTTCAACTGACCTGGAGGAGAGGCTTGTCTGGGTCTAGAGAACGCTGGAGGAGAGGCTTGTCTGGGTCTAGAGAACGCTGGAGGAGAGGCTTGTCTGGGTCTAGAGAACGCTGGAGGAGAGGCTTGTCTGGGTCTAGAGAACGCTGGAGGAGAGGCTTGTCTGGGTCTAGAGAGCAGCTTCACCTGACCTGGAGGAGAGGCTTGTCTGGGTCTAGAGAACAGCTTCAACTGACCTGGAGGAGAGGCTTGTCTGGGTCTAGAGAACGCTGGAGGAGAGGCTTGTCTGGGTCTAGAGAGCAGCTTCACCTGACCTGGAGGAGAGGCTTGTCTGGGTCTAGAGAGCAGCTTCACCTGACCTGGAGGAGAGGCTTGTCTGGGTCTAGAGAACAGCTTCACCTGACCTGGAGGAGAGGCTTGTCTGGGTCTAGAGAACGCTGGAGGAGAGGCTTGTCTGGGTCTAGAGAGCAGCTTCACCTGACCTGGAGGAGAGGCTTGTCTGGGTCTAGAGAGCAGCTTCACCTGACCTGGAGGAGAGGCTTGTCTGGGTCTAGAGAACAGCTTCAACTGACCTGGAGGAGAGGCTTGTCTGGGTCTAGAGAACAGCCAACCCCGGGAGTTTCGTCTGGAGAGGGGCTTAATATCAGTGAATACTGAACTTGTACAGAATATTGTGACGGCACTCCTGTCTGCTTCTCTGGGCAGGCGGCAGGCAGATGAGTGGAGTTCAGAGGTCCTAATGCTGAATCCCTGTGAACTGGATGGTTTTCATAGAGTACGCAATTCAATGTCAGCAGTAACAAAGAAACTGACTTGAATGTTGCGTACTGTAAGTGTACTGTGATTGAAAGCCTCAGAAACTGTGTGAGAGTATTGAATGTTCCAAGTTGAATTGAAAAGTCTAAAAGCATTCAGCCAAGCACCGTGGAGACAATGATGCATCATCCACTGACGTGGAGAGTGTAGGGGAAGATCTTGACACTTGACAGTTGGTGAATACAAAATTGGTGTATGTCTTCGACTGATAATGTGTTCACTTAGCAAACGCTTTGATCCCGAGTGGCACGCAGGAGGGGGGAGGTGATCTGCTGTCTTAGCAGCACGTAGTTGATGTTATGGATCTACTCTTTTCTTGCATAGGCTGACCGTTCCTTGACTCTCACCACTGTAATTGTCAGAAATACTGTTGTAATTGCACTTCTAAACCTCCATTTTCTGCTGCACTCACAAACTAATACTAAGTGTATCATTCGTGGTAAGTGTCTGCTATGTGAATAAATGGACTGCAGTAATGGAACATAATAAGCTAAAGGGAAAATGACCTTGAACCTGAGAGCTCAGTGACACTATATGAAAGATGTTTCAACTTCAAAGGGATCTTGGTGCCTTCTCCAAGAAAGAAAAGAACATTCTCAAATCGTTTAGTGATACAATATAAACTTGAACTTAAGAGTGTTCAGAGTGTTGCGGTAACGGTTTGTTTACATTAGCGCTTCTACAGCTAGCCACCTCCAAAGCGAACCCGTCAAGCCGTTCAGCTCGTACCACGTCACACCAGTCACGCTGTGAACCTTCGGTCTTCCTCTGACAACCGTCTGGTGGGTCCCACCGCTCAAGACCGCCCGGTCCCAACACAAGCTCTTCCCCTGTCTGGCCCCCCTGTGGTGGAATCAACTCCCCACCTCCATCAGAGACACTGACTGTCTCCCCACCTTCAAGAATAGGCTCAAGACACACTTGTTCCGGGAATACAACGGTACCCTAGGAAAGATCTGCTGGACATGATGTTAGTTTCTTCCAGGATCACAAGGACTCTTACTTAGAGACCTGCTGCTCTTGTTGGTTAGCTGTAACTGATCAAAATTATTGTACTCGCTGTGAGGTAGTTTACTGTTGTTTGCTCTTCCACAGGTACACTCGGGCACTTTTAGATTCATGTTGTCCAATTGTAACTTGTTTAACTTCATGCTCTTATGATTCTTCCCTTTGGCACTTTTGTTTTTTTTCACAATGTTTGTCATTCAGTCATGTTTGACTACTTGCAATGTTGGGGATATCTCGTTGTTATGATCAGTGACCTATGCACTTTTGTAAAGCTCTCTCTTGGAAGTCGCTTTGGATAAAAGCGTCTGCTAAATGAATACATGTAAATGTAAGGTTCAGATACACTGTTCAACATGGTTCAGACACTGATGTGGACAAATATGTATGTTCGATCGCCCTTTATGCCGACACTACCTCTGCTAGGCCGCTAAGCATTGGCAGGGACGATTCACAGGTCTCTATACACAGGTAGACACAGAGTCACTACTGTCTAAACCAGAACCTGATCCTAAGCTGCACAGTGGATGAAATATTGGTCATGCGGACTGACACAAGTTTGACCAAAGCTCGAACGGCCCTTGTCCTCCCCTCACACGCCTCCTGTTCCCCAGTGAAGGCGGGCATCCAACTGGATAATTAAATGTAAACTGCCCCATGTAATTTGTCTTGTCATGTGAGGACCTGAGGCGTTTTCACAGAGAGCAGATGCTACTCAGCGGTTCTCCTGCGAAAACCTTCATGTGGGTCACGGTTTCTTTCGCGGTCGGACGCGCCAGATGGCCCAGTCAGAGGTGTTCTACCTCTCACCTCCGAGATTCAGAGAGCTCACAGACTCTGCAGACTCTGAGCGCGCCGCAATGTCTACGTTTGCAGCAGATACTGAGAGATACGTGGGGGAAATCGGAACCACAGCTGGCGATTCATATCCACACGCTTTGGGCGAAGACGGCAAGACAGATGCAGTTTCTACGAGTGAGAAGCACCTAATGAATCTCTTAATTAAATAGTGCTTTGCAAGTCATTCTCACACACACTAAATGCCATTCTTACTTCCTGTTATTATTAAGTGGGTTCGCTAAGCTACTAGCTAAATTCCCCCTAGCTATGTAAAGTGAAGGTCAGTCACAGTCTTGACATTTTGCTTATGTGGTGATAAAGAAGATATCCTTCCTGTTGCTGAATCCCCACCACTAGCATGCGATCTTCAGCAGAGCTCTCTCGTCCAATCAGGCGCTGTGTTTCTCCCTCAGCCCTCCCCTCTGGTGATGGACGCGGTGAGATAAGAGACAGAAGCAAAAGCATGTTCCCAGGATCCCCATTCTTCCAGCTTCCATCATCTTTTCAAGCACTGGAACACGTGTAGACGCGGTGGAATAGGGTTATAGCACTAATGGTACAGGCTGCCTACCTCAGAGACTAAGATGTAAATCTTTGTACTGTACAAGTGCTGACTCATCAACTGTAGCCGCGAATGGGGAGTTGGATTAAATGGAGCAATTGTATTTTGATCTACTGTAAATTGTGTTATCGCTGGGTGGCAGGTGAGGCTACAGTTGAAAGAAGAAAACCCTCCTCTCCCCCTACACACACACACACACATGGTTTTGTGGGTGAAATGTCATGCAAGACTTCATGAGATACACTACCCAAACCCCTTCCGCAGGGCCCTAATGCATCACACCCACCATTTCACAATGATGTCCTGCTGTTGTGATTTCAGCACCTGGGGCCCTCACCATGTTGTCAGCCAAACCCAAACTTCTCAGGCGAGGGTTTATTATCGTACAGAGAGGGTTAAGGAATGACTGTGGCACACGCTGTGGCAGTGCTTAAATCAATTCCAATTCAATTACGGGAAGCTTGGAGGTTGTTGTGGATTGACTGGAGGTAAACAGGACCCTGGAAACACATAAAGGACAGGCTGGTTTCATTAACTAAACATGAGACCGTCCTCTGGTTACGTGCTCATGGAGATCACCTGCTAAGTTGACAGTGTTGAAAATATGAAGCAATGGAAACAGTGAGTGATACATTTACATGTATTCATTTAGCAGATGCTTTTATCCAAAGCGACTTCCAAGAGAGAGCTTTACAAAAGTGCATAGGTCACTGATCATAACAACGAGATATCCCCAACATTGCAGGTATAGTCAAACATGAAGCATACATTGTGAAAAACAAAAATGAGTGCCAAAGGGAAGAATCATAAGAGCATGAAGTTAAACAAGTTACAATTAACAACATGGACCTCAAAAGTGCAAGAGTGTACCTGTGGAAAAAAGCAAGCAACAGATACAGAAGATATATCTGGATGTGATGGGCTTACACTCACTAGATATGAGTGGATTTACTGTGAGCTCCAGTTCTGCTTGTGACTCGTTCATTTGGTGTCTCTCTCTCTCTCTCTCTCTCTCTCTCTCTCTCTCGTCGCACCAAGTGCTCTCTCTTTTTCCTCTCTTTCTGCCTCTCTCTCTTTGTACTGTGTGTGTGTATCTCTCTCTCTCTCGCTCTCTCTTTGTACTGTGTCTATCTCTCTCTCTCTCTCTTTGTTCTGTGTCTAGCTCTCTCTCTCTCTCTTTGTACTGTGTCTATCTCTCCCTCTCTCTACTCTTCTCCCTGTGGGTTTTTCTGTACAGATGACACAGATCATTGACCAGCACAATTGAACATGGTTTCAAAGACGTTTGAAGAAAGCATGCTCTGTAGTTTGTTATTAGGCTCCCTCAGCAATCTTCCATGTTTTCGCTGTAACAATCACCGCCAGAGTCCCCATGGCGAGACACGCCGGTCGGCACGGCAACATCTCACCTCATGAATGGAAAGCTCCATCTGCAGCAGATTCATTCACACTCATTTGAGTGATTCATTGATTGATTCACACACACACTCACAAAAGAAAACTGTAAACAAATCAGTTATCTCTGGTTAACCTTTCCCCAAACATAACAGTAGGAAGCTTTGCTAGTGATTTGAGAATAGGGGCACTTTCAAAAAAGGTTGGACACATTGCACATTGCAAACTAAATGAACCTGACTGTTATGTAATTTCTGGTCTATCCACCATTATAAATAAGATAATTGTTCACTCTTTCTTCACCTTGCAAGCATCTTCAAATTACTGTCTGAAAAAATGCCCTTTAAACACCAACAGTTTTAAGATGCAAACTTGTACAATATATCTGTACAATATATCTGAGATAATGTCTGATGCATGAGCTCAGTAACGCCCCTCAGCCTCTCCATGAGCTCAGTAACGCCCCTCAGCCTCTCCATGAGCTCAGTAACGCCCCTCAGCCTCTGAGGCTCCATGAGCTCAGTAACGCCCCTCAGCCTCTGAGGCTCCATGAGCTCAGTAACGCCCTTCAGCCTCTGAGGCTCCATGAGCTCAGTAACGCCCCTCAGCCTCTGAGGCTCCATGAGCTCAGTAACGCCCCTGAGCCTCTGAGGCTCCATGAGCTCAGTAACGCCCTTCAGCCTCTGAGGCTCCCAGCCCGCTGAAGAAACCACAGCGAGATGCTGCACTTTAACATTCACTGGGCAGTGCCACGGCTTTCAGGCAGGCTGATCATGCACATGCACACTTGAGGTCATTTCCTGTCAAAGTATTTACCCAGTTCAAAGTCTCCTCCGAATCACACACGCACACACATACATACACACACACACACACACACACACACACATACACACTTGGCTTTTGATTTTAGTCACAGCAAAGATTTCCATTGTCCCGTTTAGAAACCACTGCTCTCCCATGAGGACTGCCCCCATGGTACAGACTGGGCTGATAAGATGGCCTAGGAGACCTGTTTCTGGTTGATGGATTCACACTGTAGAATTCAGCCGGTTGCCGTCTGCTTGCAGCCTGTGATCCTGCCTGCACCTCCTTCCCTATCTGATCAACTTGGACTTGGTGGGCTCGCTTGAAACCAGGGCTGGTGAACTGTCACAGATTAAGCACGGGAATACAATGGAATATATTCAAGTTTTTACTCATCAAAATATAACTCTCTGCAAAGGATCGTTTATCACAGCGGTGCTGTTAGCCAGACAAATAAAGACGGCCATTTCTTTTCTGTCCCTATTTCCAGATAGGATTCCTCCCACTCATTAAGTTAAAAAGGGAGATGGGGATGTTGGATGCATCCCAGACTTTTACAACGAGTGTGCAGCAAATGGTGTTTGACAAGCTCTTCAGCATCCACATCAGTCAAGACTGGAGGTTCACATTCTAGATAGCCATAAGTCACTGCCTCTCGAGTCATGTACAAAACGTCATTTCCTTACCCAGAATCTACATAAGCATAACTCCAGCTCTGAATTGGCTGGGATTGATTGCCCTAGACTTGCTGAATCACATATTAGGTTGACCTATTAATTTATAGCAGTGCTTGAAGTTGATGGTTTAATTCTGACCATACTGTGGGCTACATTACTCAAGAACAACTTCTCTTGACTTCCAGCATCGCCAGCTGTGACATTGTCAGGTTGCTAGATTGTCTTAAAACGACGGGCTACAAATTGGTCAATCAAAACATCTGGGACCTTCTTTCAAACATGAAGATGCACATGTTTCCAACAAACAAAGAAGGGAGGCGTGGCCTACTGCCATGCATCTTCTTCCACATCCTGTGTGTCTCCTACCACTTCCTGTGTGTCTCCTTCCACTTCCTGTGCGTCTCCTTCCACTTCCTGTGTGTCTCCTTCCACTTCCTGTTTGTCTCCACTTCCTGTGTGTCTCCTTCCACTTCCTGTTTGTCTCCACTTCCTGTGTGTCTCCTTCCACTTCCTGTGTGTCTCCTTTCACTTCCTGTGTGTCTCCTTTCACTTCCTGTGTGTCCACTTCCTGTGTGTCTCATCCTCCCCTTCTCCGTGTGATCTGCAGGGGGACTTCACAGGACCAGAGGTCGATGCTAATTATGTTTAACCACAGAATCTAAATGATCTCAAAGCAAACGGTAGCTAACTGTCACTCCTATTACAAAATTCACACAAGTCGTAGTATAAAAATGTTATACAATTCTACATATTGGAACACCTTCCAAATTAGATTTAAACTAGAGGAACTACAAACGTTTTGGACCGCCACACCTGTAAATGTTTTCAAATTTGTTGTTTAATTATTTTATTCAGTGATTGTGTTTTTCTTTTACTTGACTTTTTTTCATGTTGTCAGTAATGGTGTCATGATGTGGTGCTGGCAATCCTGGCCAGGACGCTCTGGAAAAACAGATTTTAATCTCAATGAGCCCTTCCTGCTTAAATAAAGGTTGAAGAAAAGTAAATATTGACAACCAACAATGAGGAGATGAATCCACTCAAGCTAAAATCGGCTAATCTTGCCATCCACTGAAATGCGTTCACTTAGTCAAAGATGCTGCACCCGTCAGAGGCCTCGAGTAAAATAATTCTGCAAAATATGGGAAGGCCCCTGGGTAATACGTTGTTGTGACTCATCCTCCACATATTGATTCTGTATTGACCAGGGAGGGTTACCACCCCACCAGCTGTGTGCCGGCCCAGGACAGGATCAGCTGCCTCACAGACAGACCAGAGACAGGGCTCACAGACAGACCAGAGACAGGGCTCACATACAGACCAGAGACAGGGCTCACAGACAGCCAGACCAGGGACAGGGCTCACAGACAGACCAGAGACAGGGCTCACAGACAGACCAGAGACAGGGCTCACAGACAGACCAGAGACAGGGCTCACAGACAGCCAGACCAGGGACAGGGCTCACAGCCAGACCAGACAGGGCTCACAGACAGCCAGACCAGAGACAGGGCTCACAGACAGACCAGAGACAGGGCTCACAGACAGCCAGACCAGAGACAGGGCTCACAGACAGACCAGAGACAGGGCTCACAGACAGCCAGACCAGAGACAGGGCTCACAGACAGACCAGAGACAGGGCTCACAGACAGCCAGACCAGAGACAGGGCTCACAGACAGACCAGAGACAGGGCTCACAGACAGCCAGACCAGAGACAGGGCTCACAGACAGACCAGAGACAGGGCTCACAGACAGCCAGACCAGAGACAGGGCTCACAGACAGACCAGAGACAGGGCTCACAGACAGCCAGACCAGGGACAGGGCTCACAGACAGACCAGAGACAGGGCTCACAGACAGACCAGAGACAGGGCTCACAGACAGCCAGACCAGGGACAGGGCTCACAGACAGACCAGAGACAGGGCTCACAGACAGACCAGAGACAGGGCTTACAGACAGACCAGAGACAGGGCTCACAGACAGCCAGACCAGGGACAGGGCTCACAGACAGACCAGAGACAGGACTCACAGACAGACCAGAGACAGGGCTCACAGACAGACCTGCCTGATCTGTCTGTCTGCCTCTCTGCTGTCTCCCCAGACTCACAGAAACTAGGCATGCAATGTGCCACTTTGTACACTCGACCACTCAACAGGCTTTGCAATGCAATAAAGGTTTTTACTCAGAGTCTTTGATGCTTTTGGCAGAACAAACCAGAGTTGTCAGAGTAATTTACATGGACTAAGGAGCCGCTCAGAAAAGACCCCTTGCATACTAAACACGCTCATTGGCCAAATACGACAAACACGGTTGTCAATTTAACGTTTCAAACCTTGAAGTTCACACTTTGTTAGAAGTCACAGAGGCGGCCATTTTTCAGAGCCAGACCGCTGCAGTGTGATAGAATGCTCTGTGAGGTGTGCTTTCATTGGGCTAGAGCTGTAGTATTATCATATGAGTGTGCCTTCATTGGGCTAGAGCTGTAGTATTATCATATGAGTGTGCCTTCATTGGGCTAGAGCTGTAGTATTATCATATGAGTGTGCTTTCATTGGGCTAGAGCTGTAGTATTATCATATGGGTGTGCCTTCATTGGGCTAGAGCTGTAGTATTATCATATGGGTGTGCCTTCATTGGGCTAGAGCTGTAGTATTATCATATGTTGTACGTAAGAAACATTTCCATAAGTGTGAGTGTGATGGGTTGACAGCGTGGACTTAGGATCATCAAGATGACAGTGGGTGAAGAGCCCCAGTCACAATTATTAAACCAGTGGTACTAAAGCTGTTAACCTCTTTCACCCCTGCATGGCATGTACTGTACAGCTGTGTGGATTACAGCTTGGAGCCGCACAGAAGCCTTGGTTCTCCTGTCAAGATATCTCGAAAAACATTAATTACGTTGCATTAATTACGTTTCTATGTCAAAGCCAACCGTGTTTCAAAAATACTGTGGCAGTTTTACACACCACTATATATAAGTATATAACTATGAATGTATATTGCTACAGACTTCAGAAAGTCGATTATTTCACAAACCAAATCTACCTACGGGTACAAATTAAGTAACCTGAACCTGATATCAACAACAACAAAGATAAACAATCAGGGGTCACTGTGGGCATGAGTGAAATTAATCTGCTTCCTTCACACTGATACTAGTACATTATGTCTGGCTACATTAGACGCACTTTAATTCTAGATCAGAGAGATCCTGCTTCTCCACTTATCCTGCTCTATCATTTGTTCATTAGGTCCCGCGGGCCTCATTTATCCACCAAGGCCTTGTAATAACCGTCACTTCCACCAAAACCACAGATCTGACGGAGCCAATCAAGACGACTGTGCTGCCCATCGGATCTGCATCGCGACCGGGGCCTTATCAGTGACACGCAGGGGCGGGAGTGGCACTCGCTCTCCAGTAAAGTTTGCGTCGTATGAAAGGCTGAGAGTCTGCCAGGGTTTATTTGCTGAGGAGAAACCTAGGTCTGAGGGCCGATCTTCAGGAGGCAATTACGACGTGTCACTCAAGTGCTGATGGTTATCCGACGGCTGATTACCAGGACGTGAATACGAATATGTCCTAAAAAATACCATTAAGCCAAGTCTTGGATGACATGGCAGTAGCACCCAAATAGGCCTAATTCTAAAAAACACAAAGAATTGGTAATCCAACCAAACATACAAGCATTCCTCAGGTAAACAAATCAATGCACGCCAATTGCTCAACAATTTCAGATGAGTAAAACATCATCAATATGTGCTGTCTTTGAGGTCAATGTCAACATAGTTTATTTGACTATAGATTGATGGCGCAGTCTTGTCAATATGGTCTAGACGACGATTGTGAGTGCTGTAAGGGTGAGATAAAGTGTTGTGATGCAGAGACACGAGATAACGAGAGAGCTGATGACTTTGTGCAGATCCCCCGCTCATCACAGCATGGCGTTCTCTCTGACTGAGAGGAAGAAATACACACCAGCAATACTAGCGACTGAAACGCACCCCACATGGGCTTAGAAGAAAATGAAAAATGAAATTGCTCAACCTCAATCACCTTCTGCTCCCACACAGATACTGCATACTCGACAACCAGGAAATGACGGACGGATCACGCGTCACGTTTAGGTTTCTCGCTGACTCGGTTTCGTCAACCGATTGGTTTTCTTGATTTCGACGAAAGATGTTTTATCAAACTTAAGCGCTGTGTCCTTCATGGCTGGACTTGTTGAGGTTCACTCTCGTGCCAGGATGAAGAAGTGCAGCCTCTGTCGTGTACCCAGCCACTCTCCTTGCTTCTGAGCAAACTGCGGCTTTAAAATAGACTATATGAGCTCTGCGAGAAGAGAAATGACAACCGGGGTAACCTTTGAGGGCCAGCAGGAGAAACTTCCCAGGTGCTTCAGTCTCTGCATGAGAAGACATCACAAATCAAGGCTCAGAAACACCCAGAGGCACGGCACAATCCCCAGGAGAGTCTGCTTAGAGGGGGAAAGGAGAACTTTCCTTCTATCTTCTCGCCTTTATACATCCATGGCATAATTTTTTTTTAAAACACATTTTATAATATAAAAAACTGTATGTATATCTTCAGTATGTTGCTTAACTTAAACAGGGCTCAGAAAAGAATATTGACAGAGTTTTCTCGAAGGCACTGCCTCTGTTTGGTACCTGAAGTCACGTCGTCGTGTGTAACGTCTGGAAGATAGATAGTATTTAAGCAATTTTCCACGTTAACACAAAATGTGTTTGTATTTTTGTCAGTTTGTTTCGTTTTTCACCGGGTCCACAGCAAACCGGAAAATTCCACATGAAAGAGTCGGCAGCCTGTACTTTGAGGAAAATGGAGATAGCCTTGCCATTAAAACAGCTCCCCAGGAGACCGCTCAGATGCATTTGAAGGGACGGTTTTGTTTGCTTCAGTGATAATGAGTCATAATGAGTTGCACAAAACCTGTTCAAAAAGGCCCAGGTAATTGCTGTGCAAAATACACGAGGAGCAGTCCCAAATCCTGCATCTCAAACTGAGAAAAGAATCTACTAAAACGGTTGGAGACATCCTCAGCCAACATCAAACTGTATTTATGTTACTGTCAGGGTAGCAACCTGCCACCAGGACACTGAATTGAGTCACATTGTAATTCAGCTGCAACAGAGATTAAATCACATGCTATTTCTGGGAAACGCTTATGAGATGCACAGGTACAGCTACCAAATGCTACTGAGAGATAGCCAATCAAAACCATTAAAGTGGAGCTGTGTGTTAGCTTGATATGCAAATAACATTTTCTAGTTATTCAAATATGATGCAACACAAGGAAACAACTGTGCTTGACCTAGATACTCAATTCTCAGAGTCGAGTTTGTTTAATCTCAACAGTTTATTTATAGTTTGCAGTAACAGTTCTCTGTTAAATGCGCTAATCCTCCACACTGTTGTGTGTGGGCAGTCAACCGCCCAGATGAACGAGGGAGACATCATGACCCGCGTGAGGGGAGGACCGCGCGAAAAGACAAGTGACGACAGAATCGGAGGCTGTCACTCTTCATCACGCGTTTCGGTGAATCCGTGATCGTGCTTGAGGCCTGGACTGTTCGCTGCAACAGAGACGAGGACCTCCCCAAAACATCTGCACAGTCTGTGTGTCCGTTGATGAGAAAGGAAAATGAGACATTTCGACTCGAGACTGATCCATCGAGAGATTGAAGTTATTTCATGGTACCCACTGTGCTAGAATGGAGAATTCCACAGTACTGTAACCTGGAACGTACGGTTAGGACTCTGGGAGAAAAGAGTTTTACAGAAATACAAGAATAGAGTGGGTTTGTCCTTTATATTTCACAGTTCAGTCTGGAAATAACAGGGTGGAATTCTACCTCATACACTCTCCTGCAGGAAGCTTGTGGACGTAGATTATTTACATTGCATGATATGGAAGGAGCAGGAACGTTTTAATATTTATTACTCCCTCAGTAGAACCAGGAGACATGTCACTGTCTCCCTCGGGCACACAGCATATTTGACTTTCAGAATTGCAGAATTTGAATACAGCTCAATACATACCTATACTTAAATTATAAAGATTCTCATCCGATAATTTATTATTTTGACCTTTAACCTACGTTTCCTGTCCAACCCTTATAACCTATCTTAACAAGCTAATTAAAGATGATGAAGCGGTTATAGAGACTATATTAATGACATCACACTGTATTTTACAGATAAATAAAGGTTTTTAGCAGCCATTATCCCACCACTATGTAATTGACTCAACGTTAGTGTACTTAAGATAACAACTATACATTTTAAATATACTGCACTTTTTTAAACACATTTTGAAATTGAACACGCAATTGAACACGCAATTGTCCTACAGTAATGACTAGTGTGCCAGCAACACTGTAGGGCCTACACCCTTTTGTACTCGTTGCTGTCATGATGATGTGACACAGAGCACCGCTCAGAAAGACTTTCTGTGATTTATGAAGTGGGTTGTAATTTGCCTCTCGGTTAAATCATCTCTCCACAGCTCACAAGCATGTCACACTGTACAACTAAATATGGATGACAAGTGATATGATTAAATGTGGAGTGATGACAACAACAAACCCAGAGCTTTGCTGGGGTTGAGTACATAAGTGTTTGGTATTTTTTTTCTCCCACAGAGCAATGCCGATGTACATGTAATTAATTGAGCTTCACATGGGATTATCTCAGTAGAACACGTTACTCCCACAATACATTGTTTTTGAGACTCCGTTAAGTCACTGTGTACAACAGCAACGACCGTCAAACATGTAATGTATTGTACACACAAAGAAATGCAAAACAGGATCCCTGCCACTGGTGTGTAACACGTCCTATTGAACCAGACGGACCTTCCCGGAGACGGCCTTGTGCTTCCCCATCCTCGGTGCATCCCAAGCAGCGAGAACAAACCCAAGGGGAGGCAACAAACGGAATAGGAGAGACAGGGAGCGCTGACGTCTGACTAATTCACTTGATTTCTTTGTCCTGGTTTGAGACATCAGCCCTGTTGGGTGTGAATGGTGATGTTGGCTTTGCTTCAGTTTTTCTGCCAGCCTCCCGGTTCAGATGTAGACCCTCAGGGGCCTAGCTGGCCTAGCTGGACTAGCTGGGCTAGCTGGATCAGGGGATATCGACAGTATTGGCAGGAAGGTGACACAAGGGAAGTCTGGAATGGAGCTCAGCTTCAGAATCACAGCCATGGGTAAATGTACCACTGTCTTTGATGTTGGGTTGGCATTTAAATTCTGTCTTCAAACTGAAGCCCAAGCCCTGTACAGACACACACACACCTAACACACACACACACCAGACACACACACACCAAAAACACACACACACCAAACACACGCACACTCAAAAACACATCCACATCGACACACAAATACAAACACGTATGCACACACACACACATATACAAGCACACAACCACCTCTTGAAGTCACACTGGGACTCGGGCAGTAACACCAGAGACTTGTTTCATCTTGTACCTTCTCACCTTCTCGACGAGGGAAGGTGACCTGCTGACATGCATCCCGTAGCCTGCAGGTCTGACAGAACACCACTCACAGATTTACAATCCAGATCAACTCATAGCCGGCAGAACCAATAGAACACAACACTGACTCACTATCCAGATATAGGAGAGAACATGACTGTAATTCCAGGATTTGACCATTTCTGTGTCTAAGGTGCAAGGGATGCCGGTAATTAGCATTAACAGTAACCAGTCACCAGTAGCATTAACATTAGCATCAACTTTTAGTGACAGACTCCAGAGCGTACGTTCTGGTTTGTGAAGACAAGATGAATCCTCCATAGTAGCCGGAGATGAGCTCTGATGTGTGTGTGTGTGTGTGTGTGGCTGTCCTGAGTCCGCTGAAAGGCAGGCATGTGTGGCTGTCCTGAGTCCACTGAAAGGCAGGCGTGTTCTCCATTCAGCACGCTGGAGTGTGGACACTGTCTGGCATGACAGGCCGGGCCAACGGGTACCATGTGTAAGATGAATATGTGGCTGTGCATGTCTTTTAAGTCGGGCCAAGTGAGCACTTGCAGCTCACCTAAACCCCATATCAGGAGGCTCCAGCTGCACCACAGCCCCCAGCCACCTCAGCCTAATCCAATTTGACTGGTCATCACTGTGGGCGGCGGGGGGACGGGTGCTGGAGCATAATGTGGAGGGGATAAACCTTCCTACCCTGCATTAGGGGAAGGGAGGAGGGTGGCAGTGGGGGGGCCGAGAGGGGGGGCTTTATCATTTCATTCTCCCACTTTGCTGTGGCAGTGGTGCAGCTGCGAGAAAACAAATTAATCAGATTCTTCGAGCGGATGGCGACGGCGTGGCGAAGCGACGGGGGGGCCATTTGGATGATGGAATTAATAATCCAGGAAGGTTTCACTCGGGGAGAGGAGACGGACCCGGGCTGGGGGAGGCTGGATTAGCGCTGATGTTCAGGTTATTACCTGTTGGGACGCGTGTGACAGGACGGTGCCACTGGTGTGATGACCAGGAAACAGACACCAGGGAGGGCCCACTGACATGTGCCTTCGCAGGGTTGAACATGTGACTTAGTAGTAAGACAAACGATTGTATCGCTAAGATCTAACAGATCCAATGTGATTTATGCAAATGTCAAATGATTTATGCAGAATTAGTCAGATTTACGGAGAATGAGTCTGATTTCTGCGGGTCTTGGTCAGGGAACGGAGGGTTGTGGCCAGCAGACTGGACATGTCGGAGCCCAGTAAGGTGCAAGCCAGCGTCTCTCCTTCCCTGGACTGGTGTTGTCGGGTCAACGAACACCTGGACTCCCTCCTCGGTTTAACGTGACGATGCAGACAGGACACAACGTGTTACGGTTCACTTTGCTATTTTCAGCTCCAATCCTCTCAGTCTTTCGACCTTGATATATGACCAGAGGGTTTTGCTGCGAGGGACCAAGTGCTCCCCTCCGCTGATAGGGACACCTCGTATTCTGTAGGACGTTCAGGGCTGAGGAAAAAACGCTTCTTCAGCCAAAGAAGATGCAGAAATAATCTTTGAGCTAATCCATGCCAGACATATCGGACATCTGTCACTGGAGGAGTTGGCCGCTGCTCCGGGTTGGGCTGCCGTCCCGACACGGACGGCCAGAGAGATTTCAGAGACAATCTCCAGATTGTGCTGCCGAACAGCCCAGCCCTCAGTCTCGGCAGCAACAAACCAATCACCACCATCCATCCATCCCATCGCAGATCAATCAGGGTGGGCGAGCGGGGCAAAGGGATACAGAGAGAGAGACAGAGAGAGAGAGTGGGACAAAGGGATGCGGAGAGAGAAAGAGAGAGAGGGGCAAAAGGCAGAGAGAGAAAGAGGGAGGCAAATCCAAAGAGTGACAGAGAAAAACCGAAGGAAAGACAAGTGAGGAAGAAAAGACACAAAGACAGAGAGTTGAAGAGGCAGAAAGGCAGCGAGGCAGAAGGGCTGTAATGATGCATCTACACTTGAATCAAGCACGTACTTTTTCTCTTTTTTCCCTTTCTGGCACGCACCACCTAGTCCCTGCGGTTTAAATGTCACCGCAATGCTTATTCAAACTGACACAATTAACTCACCGCGGGCTGACTGAAGGTGATTCTCCTCTGACTGGGGCAGGATCAGGAAGAACTTGGGCACGCTCACCTGACCAGCTGAACCCAGCAGGACCCACGCAGCCCTCTGCTGACCTCCGGCCACTCCTGGACGGGCCCAGTGTGCCTGGACGGAGAAGAAGGAACAGGATGTTTGGAAAATACTACTGCCATGGACGCAGATGCTGGAGGCTGCAGGGTGGAGGCTGGAGGCTGCAGGCTGGAGGCTGCAGGCTGGAGGATAATGAAGATGTTGTGTGTTTAGGAGAAGCAATATTCATGACTGGAGACTTTTACTTGGATGGGGAGGGAGGTAGCCCTGTGCCCGGGGTGGGAGGAGGCGGGAGGGCTGGCTGGGGAGGGAGGTAGGTAGCCCTGTTCCCGGGGTGGGAGGAGGCGGGAGGGCTGGCTGGGGAGGGAGGTAGGTAGCCCTGTTCCCGGGGTGGGAGGAGGCGGGAGGGCTGGCTGGGGAGGGAGGTAGGTAGCCCTGTGCCCTGGGGTGGGAGGAGGCGGGAGGGCTGGCTGGGGGGGGAGGTAGCCCTGGCCCTGGTTTGGGGGTGGAGCAGGGCTGGCTGACTGGAAAGAGGGCCACATGCAGCCATAACTGCAGCCTCACACTGGCAACAGTAGCTCTGGTCAGGAGAGGTGAGTGGGTGAGTGGAGAGGGTGAAGGCTTGGGGGTCTCTGGTAAATACATTCAGCCTCTCCCTGTTCATTGAATTCTGCTAATTATCTGATTGAGCAAATACCGGCCTCATCAGGTGTGCTAACGGGGATTATTTGGATTTGACCTTAACGTGAAGTGTGGAATTAAAGGTAGAGATCTGACTTCACCACAAACCTGAAACTGAAAAAGCTTTGGCACCCTCTGGTGTTAAATTTGTTCTCCAATTGTCCCCTTTTCTGTTCAACCCTGCTCAAGGAGGGAGGCAGGGAGGGAGGGAGGGAGAGACAGACGGAGAGATGAGAAAACAGGAATAGCACAAGGGAGGAGGGGGAGGAGGGGGAGGAGGGGGAGGAGGGGGAGGAGGGGGAGGGAGGGAGAGATCGGATGGGGAAGCTAAAGGCTCTTTCTGCAAGGTTAAAGGACTGAGGGGGAGTCCACCATGGCCCCGTTTTGATCACATTAGCATATTCTCAATCCAACACAGTCTGCCTTCTTTCTATTCTTACCCTCTCTAAACCGAAAGATCTAAATATCAAGTCCACTCCGATTGTCCCCGGTCTGGGTAATGAATGCACCCTGGTGAGGGCTGTGTGCGGTCCAGCATGCATGTCTGACTGTGACAGGGGCCCAGAGAGGATTCGCCATGACTAATTGTAGCTGTTCTGTCAATGTTGATGTTGTCCCCTTCTCCTCCTAATGCGGCGCACCTGTTCCGGGGGCCCCCCAGGGTGCCGCGTATTTGTCAGGGGCTAACCGTTTTTCGTCGGGGCCGCGTCTGTCACTGACGACCACTGTGCCATGGCCGTCCAAGGTGAGCGGAGGCGCTCTTTAATTGGTGGCGTCGGGCTGGTCCGTGAGACGCCGGCCTCCCCATGCTGTGAGGCTGTCCGCTGTGAGGCTGTTCGCTGTGCTGTGAGGCTGCGCTGTGCTGTGAGGCTGCCCCCCCCTCCCCCACCGCTGTGAGGCTGTCGCTGTGAGGCTGTTCCCCCCCCCCGCTGTGCTGTGAGGCTGCCCCCCCCTCCCCCACCGCTGTGAGGCTGTCCGCTGTGAGGCTGTCCCCCCCCCTCGTCCCTCCAGCCCGCTCGTCCAGGAACCTCCGGCTGCCAGCGACGACTCATCGCTCAGCTAGCTGTGGGCTCCGCGTCCCGCCAGCCTGCCTGCCGGCCAGGGCCGAGCCTGCCCGACATCCATCATCCCCCCAAACTGGAGGAAGTGACACGCGGGCTGCTGTAGGTCATCACTCGCCGGGGGGCCAGGCTGGAGGAAGGCCTGTGTCATGTGACAGCCTGGCTGGAACAGGAAGTGCTCTGCGCTACCTGCCAGGATGGAACAGAGGCAAGGTGGAGGCTTGAATGAGACAAGATGATCACCTTCCACCATCCTGCACGGACGGTGCTGACTGTTCAGACAGACAAACTGTACTTGTTAAGTTGTTTTTTATGGCTGTACAATTGCATAAAGAAGGCAATGTGGTTCGGGGTGATTTGGGATCGAGTGGGTAGTTTGTTGATCCTATGCTGATGTCTGGATGAAGCTTTCAGTAGAAGGGTCTGCTAGTACCAGCAGTGTCTCTCTGTCTTGGAGCAGGGATTGCTCAGCAACACTTAGACAGACTCTCTCCTAGACTGAGAGACTGAGACAGACTCTCCTTAGACTTAGTAAGGCTTAGCGAGACTCATCTCCAGCCCCAGCCCCAGCCCCAGCCCCAGACTCAGCCCCAGCCCCAGACTCAGACTCAGCCCCAGAATCAGCCCCAGACTCAGCCCCAGACTCAGCCCCAGCCCCAGACTCAGCCCCAGACTCAGCCCCAGACTCAGCCCCAGCCCCAGACTCAGCCCCAGAATCAGCCCCAGACTCAGCCCCAGACTCAGCCCCAGCCCCAGACTCAGCCCCAGAATCAGCCCCAGACTCAGCCCCAGACTCAGCCCCAGCCCCAGACTCAGCCCCAAACTCAGCCCCAGACTCAGCCCCAAACTCAGCCCCAGACTCAGCCCCAGACTCAGCCCCAGCCCCAGACTCATCTCCAGCTCGTGGGGTAGGTTAGACGAAGAGATCTGATCTGTGCTATGCAGAATCAGCCAGGCTTGGTTCTGTCCAGAGACAAGACTGTTGCTATGCTGTTGCTATGCTGTAGTTGCTGTTGATATCATTGTTTCTGACCAGAGATATGTATTGATGATAGTTTTGATAGACACAAAAGACTGTGTTGTCAGCTACAGTGCAGTACTCAGCCAAGCAGTGTAGGAGCTTCCTAAGCCTTCCTGCAATTCTTCCTGCACTTACAAATGTTGGGTATTTTTTAGGTTAATTAATGAATTCATGGGTTACTATTGTAACCCTGGGTAACTGTGCTTGCATAGGTAGTGAAATGAATAAATGTGTATGTCTTAACTCATAGGTTTCCTAAACACCTCAGGAGTGGGCAAAGGGCTTTCTGGGTGAATGTGAACGTAAGACCTCGCTCCAATAGTGATCTCACTAGGAACAGTGAGAACAGTGGCTGTCACACAACTTCAAATCTTAACTTACAGGCAAAACAATAACGCATAACCGTTGTCTTGTAGATCTGACGTAACAGATGTGTGTGCATGTGTATGTATGTATGTATGTGTGTGTGTAGTTGTCTATGTGTGTGTGTTGTGTACAGTAAATGTGTGTGTGTGCAGGCGTGTGTGTGTGGGTGGTGAGTATTGATCCAAGCATAGCCAGCCTTATCACTGATACAGCAGACAAGATGTCAGGAAAATAGACCCCCTTGCTGTCTAAGCACCAATCAGATATGTCAACTGTGCATGACTGTTGTCTTGTAGATTTGACATAACAGGTGTGTGTGTGCATGTGTATGCATGTATGTGTGTGTAGTTGTTTATGTGTGTGTGTTGTTGTGTACAGTATATGTGTGTGTGCGTGTGAGTGTGTAATCATGTGTGACTATGTATCTGTGTGGGTGGTTGTGAATAGAAAGTGTGTGTGCAGGCGTGTGTGTGTGGTGAGTATTGATCCAAGCATAGCCAGCCTTATCACTGATACAGCAGACAAGATGTCAGGAAAATAGACCCCCTTGCTGTCTAAGCACCAATCAGATATGTCCACTATGCATGGCTGTTAACACAATTGAACAAGGTTGGGGTGTATATCTTCACAGAGGTAGACAAGGCCAGACTCCCCTGCTGGAGCTGTCCTGGGGGTATCAGAGAGAGTGAGACGTGATTGGCTTGATTTAACCCGTGTGTTTCATTTGAATCATGTCTTTGTGGGACTTCATAGAGCATTGATTCATACAGATTGGATGTAATGACATGCAGACGTCTTTAGCGGTGGATTCAATGCTCTTTGATTGGGCTGGCCTGGCGTGTGCAGGCAGAGGGCCAGTCTAGGGGTGTGTGGATAGATCTGAGACACACACAGGGCTGATGATCCAGAGCCCAGCCTGTGGTCTGGGCTGGGGAGATATAGAGACAGGGTCGGTCTGGGGAGATATCGAGACAGGGTCGGTCTGGGGAGATATCGAGACAGGGTCGGTCTGGGGAGATATAAAGACAGTGTCGGTCTGGGGAGATATCGAGACAGGGTCGGTCTGGGGAGATATCTAGACAGGGTCGGTCTGGGGAGATATCGAGACAGGGTCGGTCTGGGGAGATATAGAGACAGGGTCGGATTGGGGAGATATCGAGACAGGGTCGGTCTGGGGAGATATCGAGACAGGGTCGGTCTGGGGAGATATCGAGACAGGGTCGGTCTGGGGTTCAACTGGACCATCTGTGTAGCATGAGACACTTCTCTGTTCTTGTGATCAACGGGAGACGGTTTCTTACTCCTCCTCTTCCCCCTCCTATCATCCACTTCCTCCTCTACCTCCACAACCTCGGTTTCCTCCTCCTTCTTCTCCTCCATCCTTCATGCTCTCTTTCTCCCCCCCTCCTTCTCCTCCTCCCTTTGACCTTCTTCTTTCTTCTCCTCCCCCTTTCCTCTTCTTCCCCTCCCCTCCTCACATCCTCCCCCCTTCCTCTTCCTTACCTCCTCCCCCTCTTCCCTCCCCTTCTCACCTCCTGCACCTCTCTAATCCTCTACTCCCCCTCTCCTCCTCCTCCCTTCCCCTCTCCTCCTCCTCCATTCCCCTCTCTTCCTCCTCCCTTCCCCTCTCCTCCTCCTCCCTTCCCCTACCCTCCTCCTCCGTTCCGCTCTCCTCCTCCTCTCCCCAGATGGTACCAGACTGACGGTCTGTGTAGCTCCCAGCAGAGTGCTATCACAGGGGCCGTCTCACAGGGGCCGTCTCGGAGCATCAGAGGAAGCAGACCGAGACCTTCCCCAGCCGCCCCCCCCCGGCCCCCCGGCCAGCTTGATCTGGGTAATTGCTCCTTGTGCCCCCCCGCCTTCGAGCCAGCGATGGTCCGAAGCAGCAAGACGACGATAATGATCCTGGTTCTGGCTGTGTGTGACGAGTGTGGCTGCCTCAGGGCGGGTCCGTCTGAGGGGCAGGGGGAGTGAGTGAGCTGGGGGCAGGGGGAGTGAGCTGGGGGCAGGGGGAGTGAGTGAGCTGGGGGCAGGGGGAGTGAGTGAGCTGGGGGCAGGGGGTGAGGGAGCTGGGGGCAGGGGGAGTGAGTGACCTGGGGGCAGGGGGAGTGAGTGAGCTGGGGGCAGGGGGTGAGGGAGCTGGGGGCAGGGGGAGTGAGTGAGCTGGGGGCAGGGGGAGTGAGTGAGCTGGGGGCAGGGGGAGTGAGTGAGCTGGGGGCAGGGGGAGTGAGTGAGCTAGGGGGCAGGGGGGTGAGGGAGCTGGGGGCAGGGGGAGTGAGTGAGCTGGGGGCAGGGGGAGTGAGTGAGCTGGGGGCAGGGGGAGTGAGTGAGCTGGAAGATGAACGCTTCACATCTCATCCAGAGAGCGGAGAAACAGAGATGCGGTCCCAATGCAAACGGTGAAGATTATTTTCAGCTTGTCTCGCGAGTTCTGTGACTGTTGAAATTTACATTTTCATTTAGCAGACGCTCTTATCCAGAACAACTTACAGTAAGTACAGGGACATTCCCCCGAGGCAAGTAGGCAAGTAGGGTCAAGTGCCTTGCCCAAGGACACAACGTCATTTTTCCCTAACCACTCAGCCATCTGACACTTTTTTGAGACTTGATTTTTGAAATGTGAGACTTCTGGTGAGGCTGGTGGGAACCTGAATCCCTGTGTTGAGTAAAAACGATGCCATACGTCCTCCATATTTCTATGCATGAGCTGTACATACAGAACGCATCCACATCTTCACACCGCAATCGATTCATCTATGTCCTGTGTAGGTTTTAGTGTGTACTTATGTGTTTAATTTACCATGGCAAGGGCATAATCTCCACATATTAATCTTTATTACAGAATCTAAATCACCAGCCGTGTCCTCAAGGTCATCAGAATAAACATGTTTTGCATTTAAACATAAAGAAACGAAAGCATGTACACTGCAGTAGACCACTCATCCAAACTCAAGGCCGATTATTACATTATTCTTTGTGTGTTTCTAGAGTTTGTTTGTCTCTGTCTCTTATTACAAAGGCTTTAGGCTGCTTCTTCTGCCACACATTATGCTAAAGCCTGGAGTGAATCATTCATAAGGAGGGATTCCACAAGCACATGGCCCATCCCAGTCAAATGTGTGTCAAAGACAGCAAGCTGAGCTCTCGGATTTTCTACACTCTAGCAGTGTGCTAACCTTGCGTTTTAGCTACCTTGTGTTTTAGCTACCTTGTGTTTTAGCTACCTTGCGTTTTGAGCTACCTTGCGTTTTAGCTACCTTGCGTTTGAGTTACCTTGCGTTTGAGCTACCTTGCGTTTTAGCTACCTTGCGTTTGAGCTACCTTGCGTTTGAGCTACCTTGCGTTTTAGCTACCTTGCGTTTAAGCTACCTTGCGTTTTAGCTACCTTGTGTTTTAGCTACCTTGTGTTTAAGCTACCTTGTGTTTTAGCTACCTTGTGTTTTAGCTACCTTGTGTTTGAGCTACCTTGTGTTTGAGCTACCTTGTGTTTGAGCTACCTTGTGTTTTAGCTACCTTGTGTTTTAGCTACCTTGTGTTTGAGCTACCTTGTGTTTTAGCTACCTTGTGTTTGAGCTACCTTGCTAGTGTAGTGTAGGTCCCGGGTGCCAGGTCACACTGGCGACTCCTTCAAGGGAGCTGAGAACTGGATTGTTGAGTGATTCTGGTTCTATTCACTTCCATCATATTCCATCTGTTATTCTCACGTCATAAATGCATTTCTTATAGTTTAGCAAAAACGGAGGCCTTATTTTATTTTAGATAAATGTTTAGATAACATTTAGTTTAGGGCATGTTTATATATTCTGGTTTGTTAAGATGTTGTTGTTTTCGTCTACTGTGTGTGGTGGTTAAACCTTGGTGAGGCTGGTGGGAACCTGCCTTGGTTGGACTGCAACATTTTTTTTTGCTAGCGCTTGAAATAACTGACAATGAAAATTAATAACTGAGGTTTTTTTTCCTCTCTTTCTTACAAAGACAGTTGGAGTCGGTTGAGAAGTTTCTTATCATTTCATTGCCGTGATTAGGAAAGTATTTTGTTCTGCTTTGTCTGCTGCTGGAGCTAATTATTTTATCGTTGAAATTTTAATTAGCTGTATCTCTGAGCCACAGCACAGAGGAAAGACCCGCACAAGTGATGGATGGAGCAAATAGTCTCTCGCTTCATTTATACATTTTTGCAACGTCATAAACTTCAACATTTATGTAAGTAGTCCAATTAGGTACCACCTAAGCTTGCAACTGAAATAATTGATTCGTATAGACATGGCAAATGTTGCTTGAGGGAAGTTCAGATGTGCTCAAATATTCAGTCATGTTTGGGAGTCAGATGGCTGAACGGTTAGGGAGTCGGGCTATTAATCTGAAGGTTGCCGGTTCGATTCCGGCCGACAAAATTACATTGTGTCTTTGGGCAAGGCACTTCACTTCGGGGGGAATGTCCCTGTACTTACTGTAAGTCGCTCTGGATAAGAGCGTCTGCTAAATGACTTCATGTATTGTTTCTGCAAATATAGCATGCCATGCTGTTCATCCAACAGTTAAGAACAGAGTTTGTACATTGTTTGCCACAAGCTACTCTCACATTCCGTATTTCGTACTGCATGTGTCATCTTGTATGCGGTCTGGCTTCTGTGTGATTGGCTCTCTGGTTCCAGCCTTGCTGTCCTCCCCCAGTGTGGCTCCGCCAGCACATTCCCAGGAGAGAGAGCGGGTCCACAGCAGTGACACCCCATCAGGAGGGACACGGTCCTGCCCCTCGCATCGCCTCTGAACACGGAGCTGCTGATGGGCGGACGACACAGATGGATGAGCGTCCGCTCTCCTCCTGGACCGCGGCTCACGGCAGACAATGGACTTTCCAAATGTTAACAGGGAGCGCGCTAACTTGATCATCTTCGCTGTTATTAATTACTTGGCTGCTCTTTTAAGAGTTGGCGAGGGAGGGGGGAGGGCGGTGTCGAGATTGTCTGGTTTTCTTTCTTTGCAAACTCCTCTCATCATCGCCGAGGGACTAAATCACAGAGAGCAGAATTAAATCGTGACAGGTGATGACAGGTGATTTGTCGCCAAGATAATTTGTTATTGTGCGCATTCAGAAACGGTAATCGCAAAGGTGACCCATGATCCCAATGATTAACAGACACATCTTTTCATGTTTTTTTCTTTTTGCCCGTTCTCTAGGGAGCCTGTGTTAGATTCACTCAATCAGCGTGAATTCCATGTCCTTTGAAAACCACCACATATAATTTCACACACGTCTTTCCATAAAGGTCTTGTGATTGCCTTCTTTCACCGAACAACCTTGGGAACACGAGAACGTTCTAGACTTTCTCTGTAGAGCGCTCCCTACCATGTCATGCCCAGCTCCTGACATGACTGTAAGTAATACTCAATGTTGAAAAGGGTTCACCTTTCAGGCAATTCCCCATTTCTCACCGTGCATTGGAAGTTCCCGGAGAACTCATACCTGCAAGAAGAAGTTCACGTTTGGGAATGGTAGGGTTTAGTCTGGTTCTGCCCTCCTACGTACTTCCGCTCAATTTTCATTTTGCTTCTGTACTGCGTCTGGGATTTAGATATATTAGTCAGATCAGATGGGGGGGGACTAATATATCTGTCTGACCAGGTGTCAGGGGAAATTAAATAGCGTTGCAGCGAACCTGAAGTTCTTGCATCCAGGTAAGATGCAGTTGGGGGTGGAGGGAGACATCCTGCTACAATAACAAATACAGCAGGAGTCTAACTGAAGTGGAGTTGGAGGACCTCGTATGCAAATGAGCTCCAGGCTTTCATACCATTTCACCGGGTGAGAGGAGGAGCCATGCAGTGATCTGACGTAGATCGGTC
Organism: Mallotus villosus; assembly: GCA_903064625.1. Taxonomy (NCBI): domain Eukaryota; kingdom Metazoa; phylum Chordata; class Actinopteri; order Osmeriformes; family Salangidae; genus Mallotus; species Mallotus villosus. Next base: position 291,609 of record CAEFZP010004592.1, on the reverse strand, counting down.
AAAGTGATGTAGATCGAAAAAATGTTGGCTCCGCCTATACAAAACCTGAGCTGAAACTGTTCTATGGTCTAACCCCACATTTCAGTGCGACAAAGTTTTCGCGCTTTGCACATGCTTTCAGGAACTCATTTCACACATATATAATGTACTGAGAAGCAAATCATGGAATTTGCTTTACAGGATCTTTAAAGCCGGAGCAAGAATAATCTTTTATCCCCACGGGGTTCGTTTGATTTTCCAGCTAGCTCCGTTAGTGTTGAAGGAGTTGGCTAAGGCGAACGCTAGCGATTGGTTATGCCAGATCCAGAGTGGCTCTGGGCAGATCCAATAGTTTTAAACTTCAACAGAGTACCCACCTTCAAGGAAGTTAATGCTTGTCAATGGATCGAGCCCAGACTCTCTGTACAAATGAAATGTACGAGAGTCTGGTTAGGACCAGGCTAGGTAGGGTTAGGGTTAGAATGGTAGGGTTAGGACCAGGCTAGGTAGGGTTAGGGTGTTAGAATAGTAGGCCGCAGCATGATGGCATCATGCTCATGTAATATTTAGGTTGGTGGGGAGATGGGGTCCTGGAGGGGCTGAGGCCTGGCGTTCAGGAGCTCCTTCAAAGGGAGGGGACACAGGCCTGGAGGAACCCTGAGGAACAGCAACGCTGTTTCTGGGAAGAGCCAGAGACAGCGCTGGGGGACTAAGCACCTTGATTTGAAATGCAGCTGTCAAGGCTGCTGTGGACGAGGCAGGAGGAGGGGGAGGGGGAGGGGGAGGGGGAGGGGGAGGGGGAGGGGGAGGGGGAGGGGGAGGGGGAGGGGGAGGGGGAGGGGGAGGGGGAGGGGGATGAGAAAACAGGATGCACAACCGGAGGGGCTCTTCAGCTTGTTGAAAGTCATCAAAGCTGTCAGAAACAGGTCCCTCAGTGTGACCTGGGTACTGTCAGTATGTAACTATATAAGTGTGTAGTATACAGTACGTTGTGTACAGTACGTAGTGTACATTGAGAAGTTTATTAGTGTGTAGTGTTCAGTATGTAGTGCACAGTATGTAGTGTATAGTATGTAGATGTCAGTGTAAATAGTGTAATTATGTAGTGCATAAGGATGTAGTTCATCAGTATTTGTATTACAGTGAACACACAAGTTTCATCACCACACCATTTTCATGGTGTGGTGATGAAATGTAAAACTTTAATATTAATGTTCTCTTAGAACATCTCTTTCTCTCCATGTGATTCAATAATATTTAGATAAAAACCTATACAGATGTCAGCAATGACTCAAACTCAGACCCCACAAGTTACATGAAATCCTCCTTTCTTTTGAGAGGGCCTAGTCCTAATCACAGACGTCCTTGTGTTGATTGCTTTGCCTTGTGTAAGTGAGGGACCCAAACTGACCAAACAACATGCTTAGACATAAGAATTCAACTGGGAGTTTCAGTCCTCTGCAATATTATACATTTACATTTGACATTTATTCATTTAGCGGACGCTTTTATCCAAAGCGACTTCCAAGAGAGAGCTTTACAAAAGTGCATAGGTCACTGATCATAACAACGAGATATCCCCAACATTGCAGGTAGTCAAACATGAAGCATACATTGTGAAAAACCAAAAATAAGTGCCAAAGGGAAGAATCATAAGAGCATGAAGTTAAACAAGTTACAATTAAGCAACATGGACCTCAAAAGTGCAAGAGTGTACCTGTGGAAAAGCAAGCAACAGTAAACTACTTCACAGCGAGTACAATCATTTTAAATCAGTTACAGCTAACCAACAAGAGCATCAGGTCTCTAAGTAGGAGTCCTTGTGATCCTGGAGGAAACTAACATCATGTCCAGCAGATCTTTCCTAGGTACCGTTGTATTCCCGTTATAGCACAATACATTTGGATGTGGTGTGATTTGGAGGAAGGATGTACTGGGGTTTTAGAGGGCGGCTGGGCCTACGGGTGAGACCTCTTTTTCTTAATCACGATTTCTGTCAACAGGAAACATTCTGGTTGAATTCATATTATTAGGGCCTATAAATGTAATTCCTTAAAAGTCCTCATGTTCTGTTTCACATTTGGAGAGGAAATCCTGAGCACTGCTTTTATTACAATAATAAATGAAAAAACTGCCTTTTAGGCACGACTGTTGTCTGTATGTGTATAGGTAATGGACAATGTACTGAAGTGTGTGTGATAAATGAACTCCACAATCTGATGCGTTGTAATGCATGAATCCATTAACTCGAAATCAAAAGCAATCAAGTGCTCTCCTCCGAGGACCATGTTAACACATTTAGGCTTCCTGCACTTGACTTCCGAAAAGGTTACAGGAGGAGTTTGTGTAGTGCATTATGTTGAGTAATGGAGAGGAGAACTGCGCTGTTGGGGCTAACATAAATCTATATTCACTCAACACATCAATCAACTGTCAGTCTGTCTTCCCCTACAAATCAGTCAGACGTGGGGGGAACACGGGAACATCAGAGAGAGAGAAGGATTTTAAGAGCGAGAGAGAGAGAGAGAGATGGAGAGAGAGAGAGTATAGGAGATGGAAAAGGAGAGAATACAGGAGATTGAGCGGGAGAGAGAGAGTAAGGGGGTGAGCCAGAGGGGCGGTGGTGAACGGTAGCAGCGTCTGAGTTGGAATGGGGTTATCAATCACACATGATACCTGGTGGGTTCCCGCCAAGGGCATGAGAATCACGGATAAACTGAATAACACTCAAGTTGTGTGTACCCAGACCGCGGAGAGTCGGAACCACACACAGGAAGTGTTACCAACGCAACGCTTCAGACGGTTCCATCCTGTCAGACAGTAAACACACTGGCATCTCAGGGTGAGCGAGTCCACGGGACTTTCTCACGATGAACAAGTCCACGGGACTCTCTCAGGCAGAGACAGGCTTCAAGGTTGTTCAACGTTTCTGCGTCCGCTAGCCGGAATGTTTGATTGTGGTCTTGAATCGACCGCTCACGCTTATCACAGATCGCTCCTTGACACTAACCGCTGCTACCGTTAACTGTCAGAACTTTACAAACCTTGATTATCTGCAGCTCTTTCTACATGCAGTGTTGAACATCGCTTGGGATAAAAGCATATGAATGTACATGGAGCCGCTTCATATTGTTTCCAATGACAAAAAAGACTGGGTTGTGGAGATGGAGAGCTTGGTGGGAAACAGATGAAAGTGAACGAGGCGGATGTGATGTTGTCAATGCTTGTTGACGTCAGCTTGTGGGTGCGCAAACATCTGTTCAAGGTTCAACCAAGGCTGATCAACCAGGAACAGCTTCGTTACTCATTACTTTTTCTATCAGAACAATCTATTAAAAAAAATATAAAATAATGAATAAATTAAAATATCAGCCCGAATGTAATAATATCTTATTAAGATATATCTTCCGGAAACACCAACATTTTAATATATTGCCACATAAAAAGGCAAAGTCAAGGGCTATATTTGAGGAGCATGGAGAAACTTGATGATAAATTGATACGTGTATGTGTTTTATTTCTCCAAAGAGCTCCTGCCATGCATCTCTTTTGACGGTCATTGATTATTTCCTTCTGTAACCCCCACACACACACACACACACACACACACACAACCACACCCCACCCTACGTCCACCTGAGGAGTTTACGATCACAACCAGAGAGGAAGAGCAAAAATTGCCTCCAACACTTAACCCCCCTGCCCAACGCTGCACTCGGCGCAATTTTCATTACAGTTTTTAATTAAATGCAGAAAAAAGTGTGAAAACATCTCCTGGAGGGATGCTTGCTGGGGACCCACTCTGAAGTTGAATGCATTAAGAGAGTCATATATCTTGGCCGTAGCTCCGAACCAGACCTATAAAGACTCGACTTGACATTCTGAACCTTGCGGACATTGAATAAGAAAGAAATATGGCTTGACAGACACATGGTCACTTTCCAAAATCATCTCTCTGTGTTACAAGGAATAGTTCGCCCCAAACACAGCAAAGAGTCGTTCCCTGAGTGGGAGTTCTCAGCCAGTATGGGTTTCCTGTTTCCTGTTTCCTGTTTGTCTTGTGAGGAGACAGGAAGTGAAAAGCACCAGTGACTGCAGGTGTGGGACGATGGGGAAACTTTCGAACGTTTCGTGTTCGGAGACCGTCCCTGAACTCTCAGTTGGGTTGAGTCCCGGGAGTCAGGTGGCTGAGCGGTTAGGGAATCGGGCTAGTAATCAGAAGGTTGCTGGTTCGACTCCCGGTCGTGATATTGTGTCTTTGGGCAAGGCACTTCATCCTACTTGCCTCGGGGGAATGTCCCTGTACTTACTGTAAGTCACTCTGGATAAGAGTGTCTGCTAAATGACTAAATGTAAAATGTAAATGTAAGTCAAATGGACGTGGGGGCAGGTAATTGGGCTGAAAACACACTCCCACATGCAGGAAGCAGAACGGGATCGAAAGTATCCTCCTTTGGTTTTACCAGCCTTCTGATGTCATCCTGTTGCTGACGAATCGACTGAGTTTGTGTGCCTCGGAGAATCCCAATGCAAGTCATGACTACTCCAAAGATCTTTACCAACGATTCCATTATCATGAAGCAGCCTTTTGGTCCAGCTCCTCTCTCTTGGCCCTGCAGGAGGGATTGATTTTGCAGATTTGTTTACGCCCCTGAGCTTGTGTGAGGTTCCGAAATTAATTATATTCATCAAACTATTACCTGTTGCTTCCTCCAAAGAAACATTGCCAAATGTGGTCCTTTTGAAACTGTGAAGAGGCATATTTCTGATTGTGTGTGGGCAGAAGGGTGAGCATACAAGGTGGAAACAGGCAAATCAGTTTTATGGTTCAAACCACACACTGCAGAAGACATTCTGTACTGAAAAAAATGAAATGTAGTTCCACTTTAGTAGCAGTAGCCTTAACAGGAATCAAACATAACTTGAAAAGGAATTGTGCTTCAACAAAGGGAAACTGGGGAGAAATCTGTCATTGTCGGTGTATACGTTGATTGATTATTAAATCAGAAACACAAGTATTTTGTTCTTTGTTCCTCGAGACGGGAACATCTGAGGGCTCTCATCACTCTGTGCAGTCTTGCGAGACACAACAGGATCTTAAATACGACATTAAGCAAAAGACAAGTTCTCAGGTCTCACGAGTAGTTGTTTACTTTTATTGGGAATGTAGTGCTGAGAGCTGCTTATGGTGCCCCTAGGCCAAGCAGAGAGTATTTAGTTGGTGAAGCTTGAAGAGGAGTCTTTAGGCCATGTGAGACCGACAGGAGGGAGGGAGGACATAAACACCACAACCCATTTAGCTACAGCACGCAAACTCCAGTCATTCCAGTTCACTCCATAGCTTCTTAGACTGCTGTTAAACACAAATGACCTCATGCAAACGTACATGTAAATTGATCATTATATTTGAGAACGGATTCTTTCAAGATTCAATCTGTAGATGATCTATATATATTACAACTTTTATGTGTAATATGTACTTGATAAACTATCCACAAATGGTAAATGACTATCAACCAACTCTTACAGTAACAGAAAGAGTTGATGTCACCAATGTTGTGTTTGATATTCTGTTTCTGGTATATAGATGTGTCAGCAGCTGCAGATGGTTCACAGGAACCTCTGCATGACTGGATCTGAAATATTGGAAAAGCATGGTGACATTACAGTTTTTCTTTTACCATTTAGCCAATTCCCAGCAGAACAGCCACATACCCCCAGTCTATAACCACGTACCCCAGTCTATAACCACGTACCCCAGTCTATAAACACCATTGAGCCTTTTTGACACATTACTCATTACTTTCACGCTTCGTTGCAAAGGTCTAAACACAACTTTCACTTTAAGATGCAATTGTCACCGTGTTGTCATTTAGAAAACACTGCAGTTTCATGATCAAACTCAATCCAACGCAATTCAAACACTCAGCTGTCCATGTGTAAGCACTAAACGGCCAAAAGTACTCAACATGCTATGAGGAGACTGGAATGAATCAAAAGAGCAACAGGTAAGCTCACCTGTGTTTGGGAATCATGGACTCAAACATCAGAGGACGAGGCAGAGGAATGGTGAGAACGAGAGGAGCTGGAGGAGCACAGCCTGTGATGTTGATGAACATCTCTGGCCTGACTCGGGTGGGAGACAGGTTCCTGACCCAGAATGAACTGTTATTGCTATTTCCAGTACTGTAGCGCACTCTAACCCTCTTACCTTTGGTGAAAATGCTCCGTGTTTCTTTGTGTGTCCTAAACACATTCTCTCTCACTAAAACCATTTTGCACCGTGATGCACTTGGGCTGCAAAATGGTAAACACAGGCGGCAAACAGTAAACTGAACTTGAAACCACAGTTGTCATCTTTAAAACACAATGACTCAAAATTGTTCACACTTGTTTCTAATGGTGGTTTGGGACAATGTTAGCTTTCACGTGGTGTCCGTATACAAGAATAGTTCAACATCAAGCACCATTCAGCCCTTTTCTCAACCCAATTGAATGAGTTTTTCTCTGTGTGGCGGTGGAAGGTCTATGACCAAAACCCATATACCAGGGTGAATACATTTAGTTTGAAGATTTGGTTTTGTGTTTACAGTTTTGAGAAAATAGGTAACTGTTTCAAGAAGTGTGTTTTACTGTAACAATTCTTTTGAAATTTGGGGTATAAAGTCAAGGGTTTGGCCAAAACGATGTCAGTATCAAAATGTGTGTTTATACTTTTGAGAAAATATAGTACACATTCAAGAAATGTGTGTTAGTAATCGAGAAGTACTGTAATAATGAATAATAGTACAGATTATGAGACAAAACCATGGTTCATGCCCAGTTTCTAAATTATGAATTGTTGTATCCTGTAGGCTATCTATCTCAAATAATTGGTGATAATGGTGTGATCATTACAAGAGAAGTAACTGCATGGGTAATTGTTTTAGTCATTGACAGCCGTGGTAAGTTCCGCGCCACACTATCCCAAGGCTGTCAGAATGCTGCCAATGCTCTGGTCTATGACAGGCACACACACGGGGTGATAAGATGGCTATTTGTTTGCATGCGATTTGCTTAGTGATGAATAATTCAAACATCATGAGCTCAAACTGGCCCATTCTTCAGAGCTGTCAAAATAATAGACATAACCTGAGTGTTTGTGAGAGTGAAAGATAAAGAGAGAGAGACAGAGAGACAGAGAGACAGAGAGAGAGAGAGAGAGAGAGAGAGAGAGAGAGAGAGAGAGAGAGAGAGAGAGAGAGAGAGAGAGAGAGAGGGATAGAGAGGGATAGAGGGAGACAGAGAGACAGAGACAGAGGGAGACAGATATAAAGGGAGTGAGATACAGAGAGAAAGGGAAAGAGTAAGGGAGGGAGAGATGAGAGAGACAGAGAGAGTGACAGTGAGAGAGAGTGAGGGAGGGAGAGACAGAGAGAGACAGTGAGCGAAAGAGAGTGACAGTGAGAAAGAGACAGAGACAGTGAGAGTGACAGTGAGAGAGAGGGAGAGAGAGACAGAGAGAGTAACAGTGTGGGAGAGTCAGTTATATTTATAGTGTGCATGTAACATCTGTATTTATTATATGGCAACGACAGTACGAGCGTTCTGATTGGCTAATGGGTAGTCATGCCAGCCGCGTATTGACCTCCTCGCCGGTCTGCGGCCTGATACGGATTCTTATTGCCCTGCTCTGACCTCATCTTCAAAATGAGCGATATCGAGTCAGCTGAGTATTACTATCCAGACAATACTGAAGACATCAACAGCAACCTTTTTTTTTACTTTCTAAAAGAGCCGTTATTTGTGTTGGAATTAAAGCCATTTTAGCAAAACCGTGTTGTCCGCTTTCTATCAAAAGTAATGGTGGTTGCTAGACAACACCTGAAACACACCGTGAGAAGACTTGACAGCTAGCAACAATTAGCCTACTGTACCATTTATTTTCATTTACAAAATTAAAAGTGCTAAAAATGCCATATAATAAACAACTTACTAACCTCGACCGTTCGGTCATGCCGGTAAATATCAAACTGAGGCTTGAATGTATTGACCGAGCGATAGCGATGGCTTAAGCCATGACCTCACTCTCAGTTAGTATACCTGTAGCCTAAGTAGTTAGCTAGTATTTCAGAATGATTATGTTTTTAAGTTACGTTATAAACATATTTATTTTCTTTCTTGTTGTAATTAATTGTAGGTATTATTATTTTTTTAAATCTTTGTTTAACTAACTACTTACTAACCGAGAGTGAGGTCATGCCGGGAAATATCAAACCTCGACTTTGCGGTTCAAGTCTCAGATTGATATTTCCCGGCGGTCGAGGTTAGTAAGTTGTTTATTATATGGCATTTTTAGCTCTTTTCATTTTGTAAATTGTAGGCTAATTGTAGCTAGCTAGGCTAGCTCTCAAGTCTTCTCATGGTGTGTTTCAGGTGTTGTCTAGCAACCAATTCGTTTTAATAGAAAGCGGACAACACGGTTCTGCTCAAATGTCTTTAATTCCGACACAAATAACAACTCCTTTAGAAAGTTAACAATTTCTTTGTCACTGTTGATTTCTTCATTGTCATCGGGATAGTAACAATCAGCTGACTCTTCGATATAATTTTGAAGATGACGTCAGAGGAGGGCAATAACAATACTTATCGGACCGCTGGTCAATAAGGGTCTGCCATGACTACCCATTAGCCAATCAGAAGGCTCGTACTGTCGTTGCCATATAATAAAGTTGTTACGGTATTTGCAGGAATGAGAAGGCAAGTGCCGATTCGATGGCCCTTTTAATAACCAACTCGTGCGTTTACAACAACGGAGGCACAGAATCCGAATAACAAAGAAAACCTCTGACTGTAGATACGTCAGGACAGTACACTGTAGGCTATAATAACAGACAACCAAGTAAAACAAAAACACAGGTTATATACCCTACTAATGATAATAAGAAACAGGTGCGCAAACAAACACAGGTCTGCGCAATGGTGCGCAACGCACTGGACAGTGCCGCCCTCAGTAGGCCTACTCTGGTGAATCCGAGCGTCAACGTGGAGCCGCTGGTCCAGACGAACAAGTAAAAGCATGACATGTTGAGTGTTGACTGGCTAAAGGTCTGTGGTTATCAGTGTGACAGTACCATGACATGGTGAATGTTGACTGGTTAGAGGTCTGTGATTATCAGTGTGACAGTACCATGACATGGTGAATGTTGACTGGTTAGAGGTCTGTGATTATCAGTGTGACAGTACCATGACATGTTGAGTGTTGACTGGCTAAAGGTCTGTGGTTATCAGTGTGACAGTACCATGACATGGTGAGTGTTGACTGGTTAGAGGTCTGTGATTATCAGTGTGACAGTACCATGACATGGTGAATGTTGACTGGTTAGAGGTCTGTGATTATCAGTGTGACAGTACCATGACATGGTGAGTGTTGACTGGTTAGAGGTCTGTGGTTATCAGTATGACAGTAGCATGACCGTCACAGACTCAACCAAGAACTGAGGAAGTTTGTCTTATGTACCTTGAATTACCATGAAGTCAATCAGGTCATTGCTAAACACAAGTTCAAGAAGTCCAATCTAGAATAGTTTTCCAGACCCATTTGATCAAGAACTAACACAACATAGGTGTAAATAAGCTTTGGCAATCAGCATAATGACAGTTTATAAATGATGCAAGCTACATAATTCATGGACACAATGATACGAAGACGTACACAACGTTTCTCCCCTGCAGTAAGTCTGATAATACCGCAGGTGGGTTGTCTGTTTAAGACAGTAGGGTCACATCCACAGGAGCTGCTGTTCTGCTTTGCAGACTAGGGTGTGTATATACAAATTGTATAAAATGATACATAATATCAAAGTCATGACAAACAAGACATATACAGTACAGGTCCAATCACTGGAGCAAAATAATGTTTTAAATTAGTATTCATTTAGCAGAATTGATTTTTCAAACAAACGGCCTTTTGATCAGCAGTCAAATTCTCTCCCACGGAGCATTATCCAGTCACAGTTATAGTGTCAAAGACAGTGGGGGCTACATGGCTTGCATTCATTCATCCCTAAAAATAGATTTCATTCATGTTAATCCATTGAGTCTCGCCACCATGGTAGTGTACATTGTATGTTAGTCTGTTGCTGTCACTGTTAATAAAAGTGTCTTATCCTATATACATCTTATATATATCTTAGAGTGCTGACTGTTTGGGTTTGACCTGCTGTGTCCTGCCCAAGCTCTGTGCTGTTCCCCTGTGCTGTTCCCCTGTGCTGTTCCCCTGTGCTGTTCCCCTGTGCTGTTCCCCTGTGCTGTTCCCCTGTGCTGTCCCTCTGTGCTGTTCCTCCGTGCTGTTCCTCTGTGCTGTTCCCCTGTGCTGTTCCCCTGTGCTGTTCCCCTGTGCTGTTCCTCTGTGCTGTTCCCCTGTGCTGTTCCCCTGTGCTGTTCCCCTGTGCTGTCCCTCTGTGCTGTTCCTCTGTGCTGTCCCTCTGTGCTGTTCCTCTGTGCTGTTCCTCTGTGCTGTTCCTCTGTGCTGTTCCCCTGTGCTGTTCCCCTGTGCTGTCCCTCTGTGCTGTTCCTCTGTGCTGTTCCTCTGTGCTGTTCCTCTGTGCTGTTCCCTTGCTGGTTAGCTGTAACTGCTTAAACTGTTGTTTGCTCTTCCACAGGTACACTCGTGCACTTTTAAGGTTCATGTTGTTCAATTGTAACTTGTTTAACTCCATGCTCTTATGATTCTTCCCTTTGGCACTTATTGTTGGTTTTTTCACAATATACGATCCATGTTTGACTACTTGCAATGTTGGGGATATCTCGTTGTTATGATCAGTGACCTATGCACTATTGTAAAGCTCTCTCTTGGAAGTCGCTTTGGATAAAAGCGTCTGCTAAATGAATAAATGTAAATGTAAATGTAAATGTAAATGTTCCCCTGTGCTGTTCCCCTGTGCTGTTCCCCTGTGCTGTCCCTCTGTGCTGTTCCTCTGTGCTGTTCCTCTGTGGATTCAGTGCTGCGTTTACCCTCACAGGTCACGCCATCTCTCTTAGCCTCGACCATGTTGCCATGGACAGCCTTTGGTTTGCTCAAACACGTAAGCTGTGTGTTTTGGTGTTCGTGCAAGCTGGAGAAGTCTCCTTAAAGGTCAAACTTGCCTTAGCAAGATCTATACTTAGGGGGGGAGAGAGAGAGAGAGAGAGAGAGAGAGAGAGAGAGAGAGAGAGAGAGAGTGAGAGAGAGAGAGATGAGAGAGAGAGAGAGAGAGAGAGAGCGAGAGAGGGAAGAACATGAAAGGGAAAGATAGAGAGTTAAGACAGTGTTAGGAGTTATAATGAGATAGAGAAAGAGCTAGAAGTGATGGGGACACAAGAGTGTAAGAGAAAGAGAGATACCTCGCTCGAAAGAGTAAGAAAGAAGGAGAGATGAAAAGGCAGAATGAGAAAAAGACAGCTGGCAGTATTCCTGGCCTTCATGATGCTGGCATCTTTCAGTAAGCCTTGCTGAGCCAAGAAAGGCTCCCTAGCCCTCTGGTCTTCATCCTGGCTGGTGGACATGGTCTTCCTCCCACTCCCTCCTGTGGGTCTCTGCTCCCTCTCTCCACCCTCTCCACCCTCTCCACCCTCTCATCCCTCTCCTGTCTCACTCCACCCTCTCCTCCCTCTCTCCTCCCTCTCCTGTCTCTCTCCACTCTCTCTCCACCCTCTCCTCCCTGTCCTGTCTCTCTCCACCCTCTCCTCCCTCTACTGTCTCTCTCCACCCTCTCCTCCCTCTACTGTCTCTCTCCACCCTCTCCTCCCTCTCTCCTTCCTCTCCTGTCTCTCTACTGTCTCTGTCCACCCTCTCCTGTCTCTCTACTGTCTCTGTCCACCCTCTCCACCCTCTCCTCACCCTCTCCTCCTTCCTCTCCTGTCTCTCTACTGTCTCTGTCCACCCTCTCCTGTCTCTCTACTGTCTCTGTCCACCCTCTCCACCCTCTCCACCCTCTCCTCCCTCTCTCCTCCCTCTCCTCGCTCTCTACTGTTTCTCTCCACCTTTTCTCTCTCTCCTTCCTCTTTCCTCCCTAGTCTGTCCCTCCTCTCTCTTTTCCCTCTCTTTCTTCCCCCTCCTCCCACTCTCTCTTGTCTCTCTTCCCCCTCCTCCCGCTCTCTCTTGTCTTTCTCTCCCCTCCTTCCGCTCTCTCTCCTCTCTCTCCTCCCTCTCCCGCCTCTCCTCCCTCTCCGGCTGCCTCTCTGCTCTATCCTCTGCTTTTCCTGCCTCTCCCATGCCTTTCCTCAGCGTCTCTCCTCCATCTCCTTTTTCCCACACCCCTGCCTCCATCCTGCCTCTCCTCCATCTCCTTTCTCCCACACCCCTGCCTCCATCCTGCCTCTCCTCCATCCCCTCTCTCCCACACCCCCTGCCTCCATCCTGCCTCTCCTCCATCTCCTCTCTCCCACACCCCCTGCCTCCATCTCCTCTCTCCCACACCCCCTGCCTCCATCCTGCCTCTCCTCCATCTCCTCTCTCTCGCTGCCTGTGAGGAAGGATGGGATCTTAATGCTGCTGCTGCCAAACAAGTGTACTCAGGGGCCATAATCTCCTTCAGCAAGTCTTGCAAGAGATCAGCAATATTCCTATAGCCCGATGGCGGGGTGGAACCATGTAATCTTTCTTCTGAACAGATCCCTCATTTGGTTGCTGTGTCAGGCAATCCTCACACTGGTGTGGACAGTGCTGGCCTAGCCCAGTCCCCACGCTGAGGGTGATTAATAATTCGGAGTCCCTTGCCTATTCCAAACAGAGGCACATTTGGCATTGGAACAGAGGATCCATTTGATGAAGTTTGCTGTCCTCAGGGTTCAACATGACATTCCCGTGATGTGGACATTGGTTCACCAGGCTTTACAATGGCCGCCCTCGCAGGGCCGGAGACGAGGCAGCCTCTGGACATATGGAGATTCGTTTTGGTGGCTGTGCTATTGTACGAGACAACAAACACTCGTAATTAATTGTTGGACTTGCTCGTTAGCTCCTCTGCTGAACAAGTCGTCCTGGTTCTGTCAACATCACACACAGCTTCTCAAAGCTGACATTTCCGTGCGAGAGTGGGTACATTGTGACACACGATATTTACAAACTGACAGTTGATTTCCTCTGGATTAGTTTGATGGAAATAATCTGGATTATTATTCTGTGTGGATTCAGATCTACTGACAATTTGTGAGAGACCTGTTATGAATCACAGATACACACACAGAGGTTTAGCAAGGGTTAACTGCCATATGGGTTGAAAGCTCTCCAGATAAAAAGAAGCTAGAAATCAACAACAGGTTCTTGATGGGGCGACAGCTGTACAAATAGAGTGTTAAACCGATGCCTCAGAGATAATGCCAATATGAAGATATCAACAACACATTAGAATATTAAAACAGATGCTTGCAAAACAACAATTGAATGGAAATAACGTGTTTCGCTTTTGTGTATTGAGATTAAAGTCATGCCTGTACACAGACATTGTGCGTTTGTTTGAGTCATGTGACATAATTCTTTTTCAAAACACAGATGCAGGTGCTTGATAGGAACGGCAGTCAGAGCCTGGCCTGGCTGCTGCATATAGATAGGCTACCAAAGACTATCTGCCTGTTTTATCAAAGCACTCCTCAAAGGTGTTTGCAATGTAAATATGAATGATAAATACACATGATTGCTGTTACTTATTTGTAGCTTTTATGCTTTTATGACCCCCCAAAAAACTGGTTAACTTTTTGGAGGTCACAAACTATCCTGGGCTGCGTTTCCCGATAACGATGGAACGTAGCAACGATTGAGCAAAAAACGAAACCAATATTTCTTACGTGTGTTTCTCAAACATAGTAGGATAATATATCCGCTTTCAAGATCTACGAATTTTCAAGAGACACTTTAGCTACGATGTCTTTGGGAACGACCCGTAAAATTAAGAATCGTCGTAGGCTACGATAGATTTTACCATCAATTTAGGCTTACGACGCTTTCGGGAAAGGCAGCCCTGGCCAGTGACCAATATTGCTATTGATCTCTCTGTGAAAATCAGTCTGGGAGAAGCTTCGATTCAATTCACTGTATTGATCCTAAAGAAAATTCAGGACACAATTGCGACAGTGATCCACAACTTCACCCAAGCGGAGAGGACGTCGTGCACTAGTTGCAGGTTTCCTCGATCACACGCCTGATGACTTGCTTTCATTCAAGCTCAGTGGATAGAGCATTTGACTGCAGGTTCAAATCCTGCTGCTGGTCTGCTAAATGAAAACTGCACACTCTTCTGCCTACAGAGTCTGGTCCCATCTCATAAAGTATTAGCCTATCAAACTATGTTTCTCACAGATAGCCTACATTTGAATCAGCACAAGACACTTTCATTTGCTGTTTTTGTTTGGGTTGTGTACTTTGTTGAGTTTTAAACATTCTGTAAGTTTCAGTTACATGATGCAGCCATATTGAACGACCGTCTAGCGTGCTGGCTCAAGCAGTTCTTTAACTGGAAGAAAGCAAGAGTAAAAGTTAACTGAACACAATTCAAAAATCCTAATAGAAAATGATTAGCATTGTAACATAACATGTTGACAAAACAGGATTAGGTCGGTTAGGATATATTTAATTTAATGATGCTTCATTAACATGGGTTGACTTTATGAGGCTGAGCATGCACATTTAACACGTGTCATTGCATATATTAACCAATCAGGGATCGGGGTAAAGCTACCATTAAAATGGTGATACATTTCTTCTCGTAACATCCTGCATTAAAGCCTCAAAGACTGAATTAAAAAAAAATGTCTGGCCAATGTTGGACATAGAAACCAACAGCAGATTATTCTAAAAATGTCTGGCCTACTTCCACACACAGTTTTAAAGAAAAAGTGTCCCCAATTTACAGAAAATCAATCATCTCCTAATAGACTCGGCTGATAACTATAGACAATCGCCTAAAAATACATATTCATTCACGCTAAATGCAACAACTTTCTCAATGTTGGCCATGGACACCAACACCAGATACGGGGTTAGCCGAATTCCACTCTTTTTAGTCCCCAATTTGTAGAAAGTCAGTCAAACCAACGAGTGTAGTTGGCCAGCAGTAGGCCAGTGTTTAAGAGATTATCGATTTTGTGTAATCTTGAAAGAAAGGGTGTGGAAGTATCCTTTTTGGAATAATTTGGTTTTGGTTTGATGTTTTATGCTTGTAGCCTACATACTGACATAAATGTGAAATATATATATAGATAATATGCGTATATATGTGCAAGAAGAGACACAATGTTTTGTCATTTTAATGGTAGTTTAACCAAGTAGTAACTAACCCAAACGCGACTCTCCACTTTATCATTTTACTATTTTCAAATGATTGTCAAAAATCGATTATGATACCAACTTCACCGCCAGTGATACATTACACACACTCAAAATATTACCACAACCAACCAAAATAAAACCCAAAGTCCACGTGAAAATGCGCATCAATGTGGAGAATCTGGAAGCATTTTGCTCGAATAATCTTGAAAACACTGACGACATTCTATAATCACTAATCTAGCCTTCACATTTTTTTTTACTCAAAGATACACAAATATTACAGTTAAAGTTGTCCAAAATTCTGTTCAATCTCGCTCGGTTGCGCGGGTTGCATTCCTGTAAACTATCCTCACATGAATTTGGGAATGGTCCAAAAACCAATTACAGTAAATACAAATGAAACGAAAACTACACCATGAAACATATATAGGCTAATAGTCTATTTCAAGTGCCTTGTGGTAGAAAACACATTATAGCCTACGGTTAATTGTAGCCTACATCAAGTTTCAAACGGTGGTGATATTGACATCAATCATTACTTCAGCAGAAAAGTAGACGATTGTTTGTAATTAAATTGTATCCGCTTTGAAGTCACAAAGGATAATCCGGAGGAGAGGTCCCATGGTAGAATCAGCATTTATTGCCCAGCACGCCAATTACGCAGCGGAGAACACAATAGGCCTTTTCCAACAACATGAGGAATCACGACGATTGAAGCTTGAGATATTTGAGGGTCCAGTCCAGAGAAATATCCCTATGCCTTGAATTAGGCGACGCTATGTATGAGCGGTGGAGGGGGCGAGGAAAGTGGTACCAGACGCAGCAAGAAACGTCCGTACGTGCTTTATCTTAGTGGTAGTGACGTGATATTGCAGCCCCACTCTAGGAGCAGGGCGAGCGAGCGGAGCGCTTTCTATCTCTCTCTAAACCAACTCAGTATTCAAACATATCACATCCATTCGCTAAGGATTTGTTTTTGTCAACCTGCTGCCCGTCTTGAATATCTCTGGAGAAAAGACTGTCAGGAACAGATGCTTCTTCTAGGCTAGCTAATTCACGGTAATTTCAGAGATTGTTTTCCCGCACATCATTCAAGTATTTCTTTCCATCCGTGTGGTGTGTGTTGGATTCGCACTTGCTGGGTCCGTTTTGATGGAAAAACGAGACGGTGACATGAGCCAGACCGGAGTCTAACGCATTTTTCGCCCATTTACCATCGTGTTGCATTGGACTTCTGTCGTCGGCTATGGGAAGTGTTCATTCAAAAGAAGACTGCACAATTTGTCATCTATAAAGGATGTGGCAGAGTATGTTGGAAAAATAGCCATAGCATCCGGAGTGTAAGGTAATTAATTATTTTGATTTGTTATTAATGTTGTTACAATAATTATTGTTGTTATTTTTAGTATTATAATAATTGGTGGTAGTCTGAATGAAGCTGCAATAGGCTACGGTATATGCGTGACTCTTAGCATGCACCTGCAACGATTTCAAAGCAGTCCGTGGTGTGAAAGTTTATTATCTGCTCCAGATTGTGTCCGTTCAATATTCTGTCACCTTAGAACGACTAGGTCTATGTCGAAGCAGTCTAAATACGGACGTTGAAACATCACGTTATTCATAAGTTCACATTCCATTTTTTGCGCCTACAAAGGCAAAAGATACGAGTTTGAGCGTGTTCTGTAGTCCTGGAATTGGATTTGTGGTGGTGCGTCACAATTTTACACATTTCATTTCAAATGTATGGAATATAACTTTGATTTTGGTAAATTCCTATGAAAGGACGATGCCCTCTGGTCCCTAACAAGTACAGTGCCCGCTTACTGTATGCAGTTTCCATGAAACGCTCCATATTTCGGAGAACGGTAGTGGATAATGGTTTCGTCCCATTTTCGAGAATTTGCAGAGGATTTGAATCTAAAACTGGATCTATTCAACAGACTACCCTGCTATAGTCGACGCGACAGTTGAGGAATAGCGCATTCTTTGTGATTATGTCAGGCAAACGGTCTAGTGGGGAGGGTCGGTCAATCGTATCTCAGGACGTATTTGTCTGACTTGAACACGCTGAATTTCAACGCCTACACACCGCTGTGACAGTGTTCACAGCTGCATTGCCTGCAGGATTAAAGCAATCAGGACATCACATTGAATTCTCTCTCTCTCTCTATTTCTGTCTTTCTCTTATACCCTCTCCACCTCGATCTCGAAGATCAAACAATTGCTCTGAAGAACACTGAGCCGAAACGTCGTTAACCCACAGTAAAATAAGTCTCTGTTATTTATTGAACAGCTAGTTTGGGTAAAAATATATTGTGCGTAATATGCGCGTAATTAGAACGTTCGAAACCCCGTGTGTCCGCAATCCAATTGTAGCCTGTAGCTTAATCGAATATGAGACACGCTCTAAGTGCTGACTTTGAGAGGCATAGGTTGAATGGGCATGTCGTGAAGCAAATGGATGGACTAAGTAATGGAATACAGCGCCTGATGAAACACAGATAGACACATTCTAGAACACATCCCTCTACGCACGAGACTGCTGCAACCATTCAACAACCTGTAATCTCTTGGATATAGACTACACAGCTGGAAACCCTAACTGCCTAGTTGTATCACGCTGCAGTTTTTTGTGTGTGAAAGCAGTAGGGCAAAATAACAGGAATGATTTAAACAAAATGATTTTGTTGGTCATCAGAGGAATTGTACAAAAACAAGCCCGGCTGCTTAACCACGCAGTGGCCTTTGGTTTTTGTACAGCTCATGAGCACGTCATTTTAAATTGAAAAAAATGACTGACATCTACCAACATCAACCAAGTCACATCTTAGTAACGACTTTCATGAGTGTCATTGATCTGTTATGCGGATTCCCTCAAATCCAGGAGCATTAAGAACCACAAGGTGGCAATGTTTGTCCAAAGTTTTCTTTCTTGGGAAAAGGCAAGACAACCTGCTCCTAGGGGAAGCCAATAGGGATGCTGTTCCGTCCACTACGTTTGACCTTAACCTATAAAAACCTCAGCATTTGAATCTAAAAGAGACCTAGAGTTAATCTAATTGTTTGTCCCAGCGGGAACACGATGCGCACAAAATTCAGACAAAATGCTAATCCAGCGAGTGTTCTGATGTCACGGTGTAGGCCTAACCTTTCCAATCTCTTCTTGCAGGCCAAATGACATAGGATGAAGGCTATTCGTAACTTGTTGATTTATATATTTTCCACCTATCTCCTGGTTATATTTGGATGTACCGGTGCCCAAGACGTCTGGTGTTCCACGCTGGTCAAGGGAGTCATCTATGGCTCCTACTCGCTGACTGAAATGTTTCCTAAGAACCACACGAACTGCACGTGGACCCTGGAGAACCCCGACCCCACCAAATACAGCATCTACCTGAAGCTGCACAAACAGGACCTCGGCTGCTCCCAGTTCTCCCTGCTCGTGTATCACTTCGACCATTACTCGCACGAGAAGATCAACGAGTTGCTCAAGAACAACGAATCGATCGTGTACCTTTGCGATACCAAGAATAGCCATGTGTTTTTGCAGTACGACAAGAATTTTGTTCAGCTACGGAGGGTTTTCCCGTACGATCACAACGGATTGACGCCGCAGAAGCTGGACGAAGATGACAAGTCTATCGTGGAGTTTGTGGTGTTGAACAAAGCGAGCCCCAGCCAGTTTGGTTGCCAGGTTTTGTGCACCTGGTTGGAAAACTGCCTGAAGTCCGACAAGGGAACGGTGGAATCATGTGGAATAGTGTATACAAAGTGTACCTGTCCCCAGCACCTAGGCGACGGGGACTCGGAGGGAGTGCTGATGTTGAACAACGTGGTGTTACCTTTAAACCCTCAAACGGAAGGATGCCTGACGCCCAAACTGCAGCTTGGGCAAGTGTGCAACCTCAGCGCTGAGGTGAAGCGACCCGCGAAGGAGGGTGAGTATGCTGCTCTAGTCACCCCTGCAGAGATCCATGTCAGTGGATGTACAGTGTGTTTATGGCAGTGTGTTGGTTTAAACGGTGGATTGTACTGTATGAATCAGATGTGCACGCCAACTGGTCACCTCTCTCTATTTTAACCCCCTCCACCCCAATAGCATGACCACAGAGTTGGCTTGTGGCACGTGAAACAAAGAGCACACATAGAGGCTTGTCCTGCCCTCCAGTCCCCATGAAGGCCTTAGCTGCAGAAGAGTGGGTCCACAAGCAGACAGCAGGCGTCCTGGCCTACACCACCTGCATCCCCTGCACACAAGCACGCACACACACACACGCACACACACCAGTCTTTAACAATACTGTCATTTCCTTTTTGTTTTATTAACGACCAGTGGATTTTATGGCCGCGATCTGTATGTCCTGTGTCCCTCGTTCCACTCTGCCGGCATCACTGTGGGGGCGAGTGATCTGCAACCGCACCCTCCTTTAGGTCTGCATGTCATGGACTCCACACGGCACAAGCACACGGGCCCAGGAGTCATGCTAGCCGGAACTGGCACGCCGAGTACACCTGCAGACCAACAGCTTCCTTTGAAGCACAGCTACAGCAGAAGCCTCTTATAGTCTGACATTCTATGAATCCACTTTGTGTCAGTTCATTTCAACATCAGTATGCAGTGTTGGACGGTGAAACAAGGCATGTTTTTGCTTGGAGGAGTGGGGAGTGGTCGGTAAGGATGTGGTGCTCGGTTGTCTTCCTGCTTTAAGGAGCAGCACAAAGATGGCTTTTATGCATTCCACCATGCGCATTTTATACACGCACACACACACACACACACTACACACACACACACATACACGCACACACACACTGCACACGACACGTATAATTGCACGCGCGCAAACTTACACACACGGAGACACCCACATAGCAGTCACGACTACGATCACCTGTAGAGGAGGGGCCTATCAAAGTATAGAGCAGGGGCCGATCTCAGTATAGAGAAGGGGCCGGTCTCAGTATAGAGCAGGAGCCCATTCACAGTGTAGAGAAACACAGAGGTCCAGCACACCCGCAGTGAATCACAGCAGATCGGCGTTCATTCCAGCACACTGAACCCAAAATAATGAATCCCTCCTCAGACGAGAGTGGGGAGGATGAGAGGAGGCTGACAGGGGGTGTTTGGGGGGGGGAGCCGTGAAGCGATTCACCCGGAGGTCCTGTGTTTCCCTACGCTGGTTACGATAACAACCCTCTGGGGAACGTGTGGCAGATTTCTGATCAAACGGGACACTCTGCAGTCACAATTACCTTGGTGGAGCTTACTGGAGCTGTCCTTAGGCCTCGCCCCAGGGATTTACGGTAGCAGTAGAATGTGGGGATATTGTGGGTTTTATCATATTTTCTAGTTCCATTTATTTACTTATTGAACTTTTTCGGGGGATACTGCAGACTGCTGAATCCTCTCAGGGTGTTAGAGTTGGGGTTCTGAATCCTGAGGGTGTTAGAGTTGGGGTTCTGAATCCTCTCAGGGTGTTAGAGTTGGGGTTCTGAATCCTCTCAGGGTGTTAGAGTTGGGGTTCTGAATCCTCAGGGTGTTAGATTTGGGGTTCTGAATCCTCTCAGGGTGTTAGAGTTGGGGTTCTGAATCCTGAGGGTGTTAGAGTTGGGGTTCTGAATCCTCTCAGGGTGTTAGAGTTGGGGTTCTGAATCCTCTCAGGGTGTTAGAGTTGGGGTTCTGAATCCTCTCAGGGTGTTAGAGTTGGGGTTCTGAATCCTCTCAGGGTGTTAGAGTTGGGGTTCTGAATCCTCTCAGGGTGTTAGAGTTGGGGTTCTGGAACCTCTCAGGGTGTTAGAGTTGGGGTTCTGAATCCTCTCAGGGTGTTAGAGTTGGGGTTCTGAATCCTCTCAGGGTGTTAGAGTTGGGGTTCTGAATCCTCTCAGGGTGTTAGAGTTGGGGTTCTGAATCCTCTCAGGGTGTTAGAGTTGGGGTTCTGAATCCTCAGGGTGTTAGAGTTGGGGTTCTGAATCCTCAGGGTGTTAGAGTTGGGGTTCTGAATCCTCACAGGGTGTTAGAGTTGGGGTTCTGAATCCTCTCAGGGTGTTAGAGTTGGGGTTCTGAATCCTCAGGGTGTTAGAGTTGGGGTTCTGAATCCTCTCAGGGTGTTATAGTTGGGGTTCTGGCAGGCTTGGCTCTGGGTTATGCTACGGTCTTCACTGTTTGTCATCGAAAATATTTTTGTGTCGGCCTGCACCTCACAGGGGGTGTCGTTCAGACGGATATTTACATCACTACTGTAGGTTGTAACTCGGGCGATCTGGTGCGCTGTTCTGAAGGAGACAGATGTGTTTTGGGGACACGGCTGGTCTGGATGGAACTCATGTTGTGGCAGAGTGCAGGCTGCAGACTGGTCTGGATGGAACTCATGTTGTGGCAGAGTGCAGTCTGCAGACTGGTCTGGATGGAACTCGTGTTGTGGCAGAGTGCAGTCCGCTCACACGCCGTCAGATCTCTTTCCCAAAAGCTGCATTTTGACATTTTTCTATCGACATGTTAATAACAGCTTAAAAGCATCAGCTTTAGTATTTTTTTTCTTTTCTACAAGCTCTATTTATAGGATTGGCTTGCGGGGTCTGAATAAATCCCTCTTTATCTGGATAAGGGCTGGATAACCACTGGGTTTAATGGAGAGGAGGGAGCCAGGGCCTCCTAGTGTGGCTGGGTTGGTCTCTCTACACCAGGTGGGATCTGGCTGGGCTCGCAGTCGACAAGGTCTGAGTCGGATAAAAAAACCCTCCTCTTTGATCTTTTTACGATCACGTCTGAGGTCAGCTCCGGAGCACTGTGGGGAAAGAATCCGAGGCAAACTGTCTCTCTCTCTCTCTCTTCTCTCTCTCTCTCTCTCTCTCTCTCTCTCTTTCCCTCTTTCTTTAAATCTCTATCTCCCTCTCTCCCATCTCTGTCTCTCTCTCCCTCTTTCTTTAAATCTCTTTCTCCCTCTCCTCTATCTCCTCTCTCTATCTCTCTCTCTTTGTCCTTCTCTTCCTCCCTCCCCCTTTAGTACAAGGGTGTCTCTAAGTACAATTCTCTACCCGATTTTGCATGGCAAAAAAAATCTATATTTGAGGTAGACCATGATTACTCTGCAGACCTATTCTATATAATTACCCATAATGACTGTGTCAGCTATCGTTATAGTAACGACTTCAGCCCGTGAAGACACACTATACGTCGCTGAACTGAACACTGCTGCAGTGTGTAAATATGAGGGAGCCAGGTTAAGACACAGACACAAGGATTAGACTGGGGAGACTTGCTGTCCTAAATCTCCTGAGGGAGGTCTGGTTAGAGCGTATTACTGGAGTGAATCCCATCTGTTAGCATAGATATGACACTTTAGGATGGGCCCGACATTAGAAATGCCTATTACAGTATCAGCCAACAGTCTTATCTGTGAAGATATCATCACCCGCAGTGCCTTCCCTGCCCGCCTCTGCGGACACACGCAATAAAAGCTTCTAAAATCACCCCTCAGCCCAGCTGTGTGATCTAACGCCTCCAGGCAGACTCGTCGTGTCCCTCAGCGCACTGTTCACCGCCTGCCTTTATACACTGACGCTTTGGGACATTTTTAATAGAATGCTTTTGTCTGTGTTTGTGTGTCTGAGTGGGTTTGTTTCTGTGTGTGTGTTCAGAGTGCGTGTGTGTGTGTTCCGAGTGTGTGTGTGTGTGTGTCAGAGTGTGTTGGGAGGGTGTGTGTTCAGAGTGTGTGGTGTGTGTGTGTGTGGTCATAGTGTGTGTGTTCAGAGTATGTCAGAGTTTGTGTGTGTTTAGAGTGTGTGTGTGGTCAGAGTGTGTGTGTGTAGGTAGAGTGTTTGTGTGTGTGGTTCAGAGTGTGTCAGAGTGTGTTTTTGTGTTCAGAGTGTGCTGGGAGGGTGTGTGTCAAAGTGTGTGTGTTCAGAGTGTGTGTGTGTGTGTCAGAGTGTGTGTGTGTGTCAGAGTGGGTTGGGCGTGTGTTGGGAGTGTGAGTGTTCAGAGTGTGTGTGTGTAATCAGAGTGTCTGTGTGTGTGTCAGAGTGTGTGTGTTCAAAGTGTGTGCGTGTGTTCAGAGTGTGTGTGTGTGTTCAGAGTGTGTGTGTGTGTTCAGAGTGTGTGTGTGTGTGTTCAAAGTGTGTGTGTGTCAGAGTGTGTGTGTTCAAAGTGTGTGTGTGTGTGTTCAAAGTGTGTATGTGTGTTCAGAGTGTGTGTGTGTGTTCAGAGTGTGTGTGTGTAAGAGTGTGTATGTGTGTTCAGAGTGTGTGTGTGTTTAGAGTGTGCGTGTGTTCAGAGTGTGTGTGTGTCTGTGTGTGTGTGTGTCAGAGTGTGTGTGTTCAGAGTGTGTGTGCGTCTGTATGTGTGTGTGTTCAGAGTGTGTGTCTCTGTGTGTGTGCGTCTGTGTGTGTGTGTGTGTGTTGGGGGTGTCAGCACAGTGCTCAGCTCTGCAGCAGAGGAGCTCCACTGCATAGAGAAGCCCTTTCTTCTCCCTGGATCCCAGTCAAGTCACTCAGTAGTCTGCCTGCATGACGCTCCGCTCTATTGTCTCTCAGGGAAGAGGCCATTTTAGTTCCAACTCAGTGGAGGAGGAGGTCCATCTCAACACCAGGCCAATCCTGCCGTTTAAAGTGTCAATTCTGTTTTACAGTCTCTGTGCTCGCAAGTCCTCATTCGCAAGCCGTCCCATGAGAACGTTCTTGAGACGTGCGTCGCGATGGCCTTAGCGCCACTTCCGACTCCTTTCTGGAAAGAGGAAGTCTTTAATGAAGTTTAAGGAAGTTATTTAATGAGTGGACGTCACATGGTTTTGATCCTGAGCGATCTCACTCGAAGCGAACGTTGACATCTTTATCTTATTATTTTAGTGG